>JAJQQW010000005.1:3492500-4227500 GCA_025583905.1 Ia io | reverse complement strand
AAATTCACTGGAGCTGGACCGACCGTACACTTGGCAAATGTCCTTGCTTTCAAACGACTGTCATTCACCTCCTCTCTGAACTTCTACTGGGAATAGTTTTTATAGTTTTCAAAAATATCTCTGGAGCTAAGGCCCTCATTTTTTGGAGATACTTTGCATTCATTTTTTATGGCCATTTGAATAAACCACTCAAGAGAATAAACCATCCACCATGGTTGGTGGCTGGCAGTTACTTTTATATGAAGTGGAAGCTTTTGACATTGATGCAGGGTTGACTCATACAACATCCACTTTCACGTAGTTCCAAGTGGTTGAAAAGGCATCAGGTGGCGCAAATTCTGATGGTCAGCTTAAAAAAATAAATACACTTCATTCCACCTTGGAAGTAACTTTTACTTGGAATCAAGATGGTGCTATTTTGGAAAAATCTGCTGGACTTGCTTTGTTTGTTTTTAAAGAAGGAGCACTGCATTGCTCAATATGAGGATTACTTTTGCCAGAAGACGTAACTGTCACTCACCTGAAGAGGTGACCCCACCATTCCTGTGACAGCTGCTGGGCTGGGGTACTTCAGCGCCTCCAGGAATTGTACTTCACCCTGGGAATCCACGAAGGAAACCCTACACTTTTCCCTTTCCTTGTTCACTCTGAGATGCAAAAATTGTATGATTTATTCATTTCTGACCTGGCCAAAAATAACAGTGAAAAGAAACGGGTCTGAACCGATAATGAGGACAAACAAGACTATGTTCTTAACAGTTAAATTGACGAGGGGAAGAGAGGCGCGTTCCTGGAAACAATGGCAGGATGGCCTCCAACACTAGGTGCCCTGAACTTGAAAACTGCTCAGCTTGACCCAGCCCAGGAGTAATTCCTCTTGGATCCAGGCATATTGACATTGGAATGACCTAAAGGAAATCATGTCTAACGGTTTTTCGTGAAACGACCATTGTGAGCCCTGAGGGCAGATCATTCGCTCCTCTCTTGTGGACACCCATGGGCCCCATCAGAGCATGCCTAGTGTTAGCACGGAGCGGGTGAAGTGGGTGCTGGGCATCCCCCAGACCCCAGTGGCTTCGGGCTTTGCACTGTGTTCCTCAGAAGGGCTGGCGGCCAAGGTCCTCCGCTGGTGTGGTTTGTTTTGGCGCCGTTGCATTCATGATGTTATCCAAACTAGCCTCAAAGTAGGCCAGTGGGATGACTCTGTTGGAATCCTGGGGAATGATCAATGATTTTCTAACAATGAAAAATTCAAATTGGTGCCTATAATTTTTTAGGGAAGGGGGTTTATACACTTTCTACTCAGTTGCACCTTTATTAAGCTGTGGAATGGTGATTCTAATAGAGCAACTTAAGGTTTACAAGCGATTTCATTGCTTAGTTGAACATTTAAAAAGTGGAGACAGTTTATGAAGGATAAAGTACACAGAGGGTTTGAAGTTCAAATTCAGTTTTGGCTCTGCCTTCGCCAGCTGTGGGACCCCAGGCACACTGTAAATCCTTGGTGTCCGTGGCTGCCAAGTGGGTATAAGTCCTTGCGTGTATCTTCGGAGCAAGCGCAGGGGGCCCTGACTCTGAGGACTTACTCCCATGAACCGGCCACGGGGGGAGAACCATTGTGCCCTGGACAGCATCCTGAGCCGCCTGGGAAGCAAGCCCGGGGCCTGGGTGACCCCTTCTCCCTCCCTCTTCACCAGATGATTTCTCCGGATTGGAGACGGACACAGCCACACCCACGGAAGAGGCCTACGTCGTCTATGATGAAGGTACTAACTGGTTTTAAGCGCATTATTTGGATAATTCCTTTCCTGGTGGGAGTGCCTTCTTTTAATCACCAAGTAGATGTTCTGAATTGCCGTTTCCTTCAGAACTCGGGGAGGTGGCCAGGCTTGGGGAAGGTGGTTGTACCCCACACTTCTGAGTGACCCCCAGTACATATTTGATCCAAAGAAAAAGTGTGCTCGGTTGAAAATACAGCTTCTAAACAAGTGCCCTCTGCTCCCACCTCTCCCTTCAGCTCCTCCTTCCTCCAGAAATTCTGGAGCTGCCCGTCTGAGCCTCCCCCTCCTCCGCTCTTCGTAAAACTGACCGGCATCTCAGCTTCCTCTCCTGGTTCGTCACATTCTTCCCTTTTCTCTCTTTTTCTGATTCCATTACAAATGCAATGCTATGGATGTGTTGATCTTTTAAATCACGGAATCGTTTCAAGTAAGGGCAAGCTTACAAGATTAAGAGTACAACATGCCATGGGAAGCATCTGGAACAGTTTCCCAATGAATGGGAACAACGGTGCTGTTCTACTGACGGCCCTGCGACTCTGAGCTTTTTAAGCTGCCTCTGCAGTTGGAGAAATTCATGTCGGCATCCTGTCCCCACCCTGGTGCCAGCCTCTGACACTCAGAGTCCTCACCTTTGCCCTTCACCTTGCTTGCTATTAGCCATCGCTCCAATGGTCTGAAATCACAAATGTGGGAGCAATGTCTCCTTTGCTGCGATCATAATACAGTTGGATGCAGTGGTTGAATCTTGCAAACAAAAATGAACTTAAAACATCAGACATCAGGTGTCAGGAAGCAGAGGAAGGTTTCTTAGCACCTTTGCAAACACTATGCAGTTTCCCCTTACCTCTGAGCAGCTGGAAAGGGAGCGGTTTTATTTTCTTCTTTAAATGTTAAAAGATCATTTCTCTTAGTGGAATTAATCCCACCTCCGCCTCAGAAAAAAGCCAAAGATGATAAATGGGGAAAAAAAATCAAGTTTATTTTGTGATGGGAATCTGTTATGCTCTAGTAGAAGGGGAACTAATTTAGGTAGAGATTGGCCTTGGACAGGGACCAGGACCGTGCTAAACTGGGTGAATTCTAAGGCTCTCTCCAGCTTTGATTCAAAAACTTCATTTTTTCTGGTCATCTGTGGTTCTTTTTTCCCATCCTCTCTTTTCTCTGCAGCTGCTTTCTGAGGGGACGGAAATGGGGGGAAATGCTGTTTTATTAGGAACAAATTATGTCTGGGCATGGCATTGATCGTGGGGCGCACGCACGCTTTAGTCTGGAGCGGGATCATAGGAAGGTCTCTTCTGGCTGCAAACGGCGCTCCTTGGCAGGGTGCCCAGTGACACACCTTCCTCCCGTTGCAGATTATGAACTTGAGACCTCGAGGCCCTGGGCTGCCACCAGGCCCTCCACCGCGGCCACCACGCCCGCCGTGGTCCCAGCGGGAGGCACCATCAGCTCCTTTCCCGAGGAGGAGTTCGACCTGGCTGGGAAGAAGCGGTTTGTTGGTAAATAGAACGTCCTTAACCTGAGAAACGGGGTCATAGCGTGTGCCCTCTGAAGACGAGCATAGCCAATCCCCTGGCCTGGCCGAGGAGGCCCGTTTGGAGCAGAAACTTGCCCAGAGTGAAGTTCCATTTGGGGCGATCAGTGAGTCACTCCTGTTGAGGCCACAGGGACTCTCTGCGGACAGCAGGAGAGGGGCGCATGTTGGGGACACTTGGAATTCGACAGAGTAGAGATGGCTGGTTTGTGTGGCCTGAGAGTAAGGGACACGTAGGAAGCATGAGGTCAGGAACACGAGTGTTTTGTCGTGGCGACGTCTGAGACGAGACTTCCCCGGGGCTTCGCCTGCACGTTCAGTCCTTCCCCGGAGATGAGCGCCGACTGATTGATGGCATCCCAGAGCCAGCGCCGTCTGAGTCACTGCCTATCTCTTCATTAGCCTCATGGCCTTGGGACCCATGAATTTCTCCTGCTCCTTTTTGGCAGTTATGGAGACATTTTCGAGAGGAAACTCTGTTTTGCTAAACCGTGTTTCACTCCCTCTGGGAGTCTTCTTTTCCCACGTCCTTAATGAACTTCACTAACGAGGCACTTAGATTAACGTCTTACTAAGTGGAAAAAAACAATCTATGACTAAGTAGACTGGCAACGGCTTGAACTAATCTCACACTTTTTTGTTTCCAAAACCAATGTTCTGCTATAAGCAGGGAACAGCTCCTGCCAGCCACGATGTAGTGCTGAGTGTCTCAACTACACGCACTTGAAGAATGAGAGCCATTAATGTGAGGCGGCCTTCCTGCGGGGAATGCCAATGCTGGCCCGTGGCATTCGGCAGCCGGCCGAATTCACCAAATCGGACGCTCTCTCTAGTTGCACGCCAGACTCGGAACTCCTGTCAGCACTGCTATCAGCTGTCCCAGAGAGCTCTGCTGAAGACAGAGAGGCTACCATTGTCTGGCTAACTCCATGCGTCTGGAATCTATACAGCCTAGATTACTCTCCAAAACTTCCAGACGAGATCCATGGACAAGCCCTAAAGGCCCAACTTTATATAAATTATTGGAAAATAGAGGAGCTAAAAATTGCTTTTGGTCGTAATGGCCACTGAGAATGAGAACCCGCACCAAAAGATGCAATGGAACATTTAGAAACTACTAGAGCCCTGGCCGGTTTGGCTCAGTGAATAGTGCGTTAGCCCTTGGACTGAAGGGTCCTGGGTTCGATACTGGTCAAGGGCACATGCCTCTGATGCAGGCTTGATCCCTGGCCCTGGTGGAGTGCATGTGGGAGGCAACCAGTTGATGTTGCTCTCTCACGTAGATGTTTCTCTCCGTCTCTCCCCCTCCCTTCCACTCTCTTTAAAAATCAATGGAAAAATATACTCGAGTGAGGATGAACAAAAGAAAAAGTACTACTAGTAGAATGAGAGCACTCTGGAGCCTTGTGTGTATAAAGCCTGGGCTGGAGGGAGAGCCTCCTGTTGGGCCCTTCTTTCCTGGCCCCCCCCCCCCCCCAGTGTCAACAGACATGGGACATCAGTCCAAGTCCCGCCTTATTCCTGATGCCCTTGTACCCACTGGGATTTGTGTAGAAAAACCTCGAACCTGTTCCTAAATGTGGGTAGCTATTACTGTGCTGAGCAGAGTGTTGTAGAAGGCTGTTTAGGCCTGGCCTTTGCAGACATTCCAGATGGGTATGGGGGTCACGGAAGCCCTAGGGAAGGCCTCCCAGGACTATGATAGAGGTTGTATATCGGGATCAGTGTATATTACTTTCTGGTCCCAAGACTGTCTAGGGAATGAATTTTGTTCTGGGCCTGATTCACACTTTTCCAAGTGTTTGGGCATAGGAATAGTGAAATGTTGCAAATCTAACTTACGTTAAATGAACTGCAGTTTGGGGATCTTTCAAAGTCGCTGTGAGGCCACAGTCATCAATGTTCGTGGGGCAACAGCATCTTTTGAAACCACGAGATGAACAGATATAAATGGGTGAATCCATTAAGGAGAGCTAGGGGTGTGCTTCTGAGTTTGGGATCAGGGCCGATGACCTTGGAACCTCTGTCTAGCAGGGAGACTGAATTGTCTATTCCATGGAGCAGACCTTACGTTTCTGCCTCCAGAGAAAGCCTTCAGCAATCTGATTGGGTATCTGTGTTCTTTTACAGCTCCTTATGTGACGTATCTAAATAAAGACCCATCAGCCCCTTGCTCTCTGACCGATGCTCTGGATCACTTCCAAGTGGAGAGCCTAGATGAAATCATTCCGACTGACATGAGGAAGAATGACCTGCCTCCTCAGCATGCACCCCGCAATATCACCATTGTTGCTATGGAAGGCTGCCACTCATTTGTCATTGTGGACTGGGACAAAGCCACCCCAGGAGATGTGGTAACAGGTGTGTCCAAGGCAGATGTACAGAGTTCCCATCAACATGTAGGTGGGACATACAGATAATAACAGATGAACAGATGAGGATGAGTATATGGATGGATGGATGGATGAATGGATGGATGGATGGGATGGATGGATGGTTGGATGGATGGATGGATGGATGGATACATGGGTGGATTGGATGAATGGATGAGTGGGTGCATGAGTGGACTGGGTGGATAAATGCAGATATCTTCTTTCAAAAGGATGAAATATAAGCAAGTAGGGAAGCCTTGTGGGGCAGTATGAAGAGCACACTGGATAGAAGTCAGAAGTCCAGAATCCTAGTCCAAGATAGATTTGCATGACCTTGAGCTACCTACTTCATCTCCCTGGACGTTTGTTTCCTCTTCTGCAAAATATTGTTACATCTTTTGCATTCTATAATCCTGCAAAATGGCCAGGGAGTCCATGTAGCCACTTGTAGGATTAGATCCTGCAATAGGATGGATGATGAATAGCTCCTACTGTGTGCTACCTTGTGACTCTGCCTCTTCCATCTTTCCATGCCTGCTGGGTGCTTCCAGATCAGTCTTAGTGCTTGTGAATTCTTTATGTGGGAATTGGATGCGATGGAAAAAGGCCCAGGGATCTTGAGCCTCTTAGATGATCATGAGTTCATCTGACTCTGCCAAGGATATATTTGAGGAGAAATATATTGAAATAAGTTTTTACAGAAGAGAATTAATATTTTCTTTGAAGAGACCCTTCCTTTGTGAATGATTTATTCTGAGCCTGCAAGTTGTATAAGATGAAGGGATATGTATGTGTGTGTGTGGGGTGGGGGGGCTAGGTGGGTGATGGTGGTATAAGTCAAAGTTTGACATTATCTGTCACTGTTATGCTAATGTAGTTCATCAAAGTCAAAACTTATAGTACTTTTGCTTAATGTCCCTAGTACTACCTCTTAAAATGAGGAAAAAATATTCAAGAACATCCAAAAAGCAACTTTTCTTACGGAGTTTGCACAGTAGCGCAAAAGCCAGGATGAGGGACACAGGAAAGAATGGCCCAGGTGTTGTGCCAGGTGAGGTTGCAGAGCCCAGAGAAGGCATGATGGTGCATGATCAAGGAGTCTGAGCCTCAGGTGTAACTAACAGTGCTGGTTACTCCAGTGTGCATGCTGCGTGGGCTGCTGCAGCCAGTATCTGTGAAGTCCAACATGCTTCTAATAGGAAGCAATAAATCAATGGAAGAAGGAAAGCTTGCAGTCAGAACATCCAGAAAATTCTTTTCTTCATTGACTATGGTTTTATGAAGGGCAATTTTGAAAACCAAACAAGCAAACATACAGAAGAATAATTGAAAACCTCATACTGTTTAGCTTTTGATCTCTTGCACAACAGAGGTTGCTCCCTGAGCCCTGGGGCGTGAGAAACACGGCTGAAGGATGAGAGTTACCAGTTATCCTTCAGTGATCGCCCCATTTGAGGATCCCAGGGAAGCTTTCCATGTCCACTATGACTAGTTCTCCCTTCACACCCCTGGAGCACTGGACAGATCCTTCATAGCTCCAATCACAGCTGTGTTATTCGGTCTGTCTGCTCTACTGCTCCCTGAGTCCTCAGCACTTAGTATAGTGTCGGACCGATAGTGGACATGCAATAAATACCTGTTAAATGAATTCATGGATGAACTTGAACAAGATTTTAGCCCTCTCTAAGACTCAATTTTCTCATGTCAAAGTGTGGCTAGTAATACCCATGTAGTAGCCCCAGGAGAATTAACCAGAGAAAAACGGAAAGTGTTTAGCATAATGTTTGGCACGTAGGAAGTGCTTGACAAGTGGTTTCTCCCTTTGTGTGTAACATAAGAGATCTAGAACAGAGGATGTGGGCAGCTGTGCCACGAACTTCACTTGGCCTTCTGAGGCAGCCTGGGCAGGTGTCAGGGCCGAGGGCCCACCTTCTGAAGGTCTGTGAATAGCGATGAGGCAGAAAGAAGAGCTGCCTGACTGCTGTCATTAGACATCAAGGTCAAGGGCAAGCACAGGTATTCAGCACGAGAAATCACAGGGGAGCCTTCACCAAATAGGTGAGACCTCAGTGATTCCGGGGTCTTTCAGCCACACACGCATACATGGCATTCCACAGTGTCTTTGTTTCATGTGAGGGACGGTTGTATGTGTCTCTACCAGGAAACAATCTTAATGACTTGTGTGGCCATCAGTTCTCTCTTCCTCTGCAGTCAAGATGTGGTGGGTTAGTTCTGAGGAGATGAGGGGGGCCAGAGGGCGCGGGAGATTAGGAGAAGGAGGACAAGTGGGAGACTAGCAAGTCTCAGGAAGTGTCGTTAATTTTGTCATCTGCATCTGGATTCACCAGAAGATCCCAACGTTATACCCCACCCGCACCCAGCACGCAGCGAGCTCTCTGTGGAACGTCTCCCGCAGAATGGCCTCCACACTGTGGCCTCACCCCACCCTCCTCCATGGGGTACCCCTTCTGCGTCGCGTGTTCCTTCATGCTCACTGGGTCCTTCCTTCTCCCCACTGCAGGCTACTTGGTTTACAGCGCGTCCTATGAGGACTTCATCCGGAACAAGTGGTCCACTCAGGCTTCCACGGTCACGCATTTGCCCATTGAGAACCTGAAGCCAAACACAAGGTAGGGGTGGCCGTCACGGAAAACCAAACAACGAGACCCATGGGCACAGTGACAGGTGTCCCTGGGCTGCAAAGGAGAAAGCTCCATCGGAATGTTTTCATGATTTCCTTTTCATCCTCTGTTTAGTTCTCATAGCGCATCCATGGGCCCTCACACAGGACATGGAGTTTTCTTGAAAGAAGTTACTGTGTGTACTGGAATTGTTAGTCTATCGTGTTGACATTTTGTTCCCTGGTTTCCAGAGACTCAACGCTGCCTGCCACGGGGTCAGAAAAGTTGTTCTGATTGAGAAGGAAGCGATCCTTTTGTCGTCGCCCGCGTGGCAGCGTTAGACGGCACACCCTCCACGTGTGCCATTAGTGGAGCAGCAATTGCTAAACATTTTAATTCACTGGTACTCAAACTCTATGACGTAGAAGTTTAGATCATTCCAGGAAATGCATTTTATACATTAAAATAGGTGACAACCACGTCTTCCTACACCGGGCAAGTGCTGGCTGGGCAGAGGGCCATTTGGGAGCCAGAGTTTACAGCCCTCAGTGGGAAAAATACAAAATGTATTTCCGCATTTCCGCTTTTACATGATCTGGTTTTGAAGGTAATGACCATCAGGAAAGCTTCCCTGGCGGGTGAACACGGTGGAGCACCGAGCACGGGATGGCGGAGCAGTGGTGTGCTTGTAAACCAGCTCTCTGGGGGAAAATATCGTTCCCTGGTGTTTGGTATTTGCAGTGCTCCCACCGGGGCCATGGTTCTCATGCCTTACCAATCGGACTTAAGAAGCCGTTAACCAGGAGGAGGAGGGCGGGGCAAGGCCAAGTGGTTCCAGGCAGACAGTTTGCTCAAGAAGACGGTGCGTTCTCGGTAGGAAAGGAGGCCGGTGAGGCAGGAGGGGTGAGAAGGCTGGAGGCTAGGCGCTGGTCCCAGAGGGCCTGCGGCGCCCCTGGGGGCTCTGTCCTCCTGTCCACCCACGGTCAGCTGCCTGGTGGACAGACCGGGAACCGCAGCTGCTATGGTGGCCTCCCCAGGATGCCTTCCCGGTCGTTCGTTCTGTTGGGGAGTGCTCCCCAGGATGCGAGCACTGTGCCTTCTCCCATATGGGTTCCCCAAAACCGCTTTGAACAGCTGCCAAACGTTCCGGGCCAGGGAAACGCTGTGATGGGAGGATGCTTTCCCCCTGTGTGACCCTAAAGAGAAGGAAAGAGAAGGGGGACTAGCAAGTCTCTGGGGACTCCCTTTAGGAAACACATGCATCCTCCATGGAGTCTGGGTTTTCCCACCTCATCGCTGTCCCCAGGCTTCCAGACGCCACCTTCAGGGTCCCCCGAATCGGAGACACAAGAAGCCGATGATGTAGAGGAGCCGGAGTGTAAATCCAGCTGCGGCTCTTTATGGCCGAGTCTTGGGTGTGACTTTGCGTGGGTGCATTCACCCAGCTCTGCCAGCTCACTTTCTGGAGCGCACATATCCTACTCCACACTCAGAGTCCGGTGATTTGTCACTGGAGTCCACTCAAAAGCAGGACCAAGCGTCTATAGACGGCGGCAAGGCATGGATCGCACCTGCCACTTGGGCGAGGCAGACCCTCTTCAGAGCATGAGTGTATATTTCAGCTCATAGCAGAAGCTTCGTGTGGGTTTTGAAAACAAGAACTTCACTTCTTTCATGATTCCAGTTGCTTTTCAGCGCAGCGTATTTAAATTGACTTGGGCACATTAGGTGAAGTTCAGGTGGAAGCATGTCTTTGGAGTTGGGCCACGTGGGCTTTGCGAGGATGGAGTGATTATGCGCCGGGACGGCGGGTCTGGAGGTGTCAGAGGGAGGCCCGCTGATGCAACAGAGACTGGACCAGCTCCTCTTTGTGGACCGGCGTCTCCTCCGTGCACAGCTGAGCGCGGAGCTTGGGGAAGGGGCCTCAGGCGGCTCCAGTGGTGGCTCGAGAAACAGTCAGGAGAAATGTCCCCTGTAGCCTCAGGTTTTGATTTCCTTTTTCTTAAGGAAAAAAGAAAGTATCTGTAAAATTTAACCAGAATCATAACATAGCCAGACCCGCCACTTGACCCAGGAAAGTACGCCTCTGGGAAAGCGTGAACTGCCGAGACAAGATCTGGAGACCCGTGTTCTCAATTGTGCATCTTGTTTTCAAATGAAATTTTAGAAAGCATTCTCTTCCTAATGAGATGTGACTGACTTTCTTGAAAGGCTTCAAAGAAGACTAATTTCACTGGATGGCTTCATCAGCTCAGCCATTGCGACCAGCTGTTTCATCAGACACAAAGTCACGTCCTGCCGTAACGGCGAGGCCGCGGCTCCTGGGTGATCGCAGATGCTCGGAGGTGTGGCGCCAGGACATGGCCTTGGCCCTGAATGTCAGTAACTCGCCTTTAAAACCCAGTGCCTTTTCTTCAGCGATGTCATCTGTGCGCCTGACAAAGAATTCTGGAACTGAAGTGTGACTCCTCTGGTCAGAGCCACGGGGACAGGCTCGCCATGAACTCTCCAAAGTGGTGGAGAGCCACACGCGCAGGATGTACCCCTTCCTCGCCTGCAGTGGCCCTGGACAGGAGGGCACGGGGGAGGGACACAGAGCTTCACAAAGATGGAGCGGGTACGCGTGGTGCTGGGCCCCCCAGTCTTTGCAGCCACCGCTTTTGTCCTGTAGCTCCCAAGAGAGCAAAGCAAGATGTCCCGGGACTCCCACCCCCGTGGGCCTAGCAGCCTCCCTCCAGGTGGACGAGCTGATTCAGACGTGTTCTTGCTGCCCGTTCTCTGTTCCAAGACCGAGGAGAACCCTCGAGAAGTTCTCCAGGCCTGCTGCACACCCCTTCCTGGACTGGCTTCTCTCTCCTTGAGGCGCAGAAGCCCGAAACGCTTCCAAGGCTTCGGAGCCAACCACAGTGCTTGTCATGCAACCAAAACACACTGGTTCCCCGAGGACCCAGCCTCTGGGCCGGTTCTCCCTCTCTGCCACGGTCATTGCGGGTCACGCAGCCTGCTCCTCCACGCGGAGCCCAGCCGCTCCCTCCGGAGCCTGCCCTCCAGCCGGGCCAGAGCAGGACAAGAGGAGGTTCCACGGCAGAACCACCGGGTGCCCTAGGGACACTCTCTCAGTGACGCCCCGCCGGCTCCCATTAGCCACAGGTCTATGCTGTTCATTGTATTATTTTGAAAAGTTATTAGAAAATGAGAAAGTTCAGAGAACTATGAAGAAATAGCAGGGATGTGTGCATTAGTTTAAAAAAAAAAAAAAAGACTCAAAGTCTGCCACAGAGTAAGTAGTTGGGAAGTCTGTCTTATGACAGAACTTAAACAAGCGTCTCTCTCAGAAAGGGTTTTCTCCCAATTCCAGGTATTACTTCAAAGTTCAAGCCAAGAACCCGCAGGGCTATGGACCCGTCAGCCCGTCGGTCTCATTTGTCACGGAGTCAGGTACGGCTGCCTTCACTTCTCATTTCTCCCTTTTCTCAAAAACAAATAATTTGGATTAATGACTGCAATAGAACAAAAACTGGAAAGTTAGAATCCTAACTTTTCCATTTAATGAATTCATATTGGCTGTTGCTTTATTAAATAAACATCACTTTCTGCTGGGTTAAAACTTGGACAATAATATTCAAAGTAGTCTTTTTTGGAACTGCCTGGGAAATGGAAAGGTCAGATTCCAGTGAAAGGGGGGAAATCTAGTTTTCAGCCATGCAGGAAAGAATCTGAATCTAGCTGCAAAAGATTTCATTGCAGAGGTAATTTTTTCATTGCAAACAGCTGAAGAGCATAACTAGCCTGAGGCCTGAGAGGAAGCTGCTTCTAACAATGAGTATGTCTCTAAGATGCTTATTTGTTTTTTAAGATTTTTCTTTTCTTTTTAAAAAATATATTTGTATTGATTTCAGAGAGGAAGGGAGAGGAATAAAGAGATAGAAACATCAATGATGAGAGGGAATCATTGATCGGCTGCCTCCTGCATGCCCCCTAACGGGGTTTGAGCCTGCAACCCAGGCATGTGCCCTTGACCAGAATTGACTGGGACCCTTCAGTCCACAGGGCAACACTCTATCCACTGAGCCACACCAGCTAGGACGAAGACGCTTTTTTAAACCAGGAGATGAAGGTGACTTTGCTTGACGTGGAGAGTTTAATTAAAATACTATTCAGAACCTGACCGGGTAGCTCAGTTGCTTAGAGCATTGTCCTGATACACGAAGGTTGCAGGTTCAATCCCCAGTCAGGGCACATGCAAGAATCAACCATGATTGCATAAATAAGTGGAACAACAAATAGATCTCTCTCTCCCTCTCCCTCTCTCTCTCTCTCTCAAATAAAAAAATACTACTCAGCCTTACAAGCAGCATCACTCAGAGGGTGTCCCTGTGCCGGGAGTGCTGGTGTGCAGAGCTCTGAGGCCCTTCTATTAAATGTGCCCAGGTTCATGGTCTGAAGCGCACAGAGCCGCCCATGGAGACAGTTTCCTGGGTCGCAGCCTCTCCATGTGGGAAGCCACGCTGGCGGCCTGGGACCTGAGGCCACATTCAGAAGCTCAGCCTGCCAGCTGCACACCGAAGTAGCAACTCTAGCTTCTATTTGGTTCTATTATTTCCTACATGTAGCTTGTCCCAGAACATATGTCATTGGAAGATATTTTTAAATGTAATGACTTGAAATCTGCATCAAAATATGGGGAAGAAAATGAAATAATGGTGAGAATATGCTCTATACTGGAAATGTAGGCAAAGGACCTCAACAGCATTTTCACCTGTTTCATTTAAGAAGTGTGTTTCTCATTAGTAATCAAGAAGAAGGAGTAAGAGGAAGCCATTATCAGTGGTTAATGTGCTAATGTAGGGAATGTGTCTATGTTTATGGCTGCATTTCCTAAAAAGAAAATGGACTTTTGGCAACTTTCAGAATCAACATGATAAAAATCTATAGGAAGAAAACCAAATTATTCACATTTAAGCATCTATCAAGAACCTGATGTCTGAAATCTCAGCGTAGGAAGGTACACGTGTAGCTCATTCTCATTTATTCCTCAGCAGCATTCCTTGCATGGCGGCTGCACCAGTGAGCTTCTCCACTCACCTGCTGGTAGACATTGGGCTGTTTCTGCTCTTTGACTATGAAAAATAAAGCTGCTGTGAGCATTCATGAATAAGTGTTTGCCGGGACATGTTTTAATTCCTCTTGGATAAGTTCTCAAGGCCACAAAGGATGGATTGTACAGTAGATGCATGTTTACCTTTTTAAGAAACCACCAAACTGTTTTCCCACGATGGACACGTTTTAAAACATAATGGGTATTTCATTATTTTGTGGTACCCACTGTCAAAGTATTATCTTCAGAGACCCACCACTTCTATAAAAATCAAATGAAGTATTTCTCAAAAGAAAATGCTCAGAAAATAAAAACTAAAAAAAATGTTGGCCTCTGACAAATAAACCGTATATTTTTTCTTTGCCTACTCCAGTTGGGTTAGCCATCTTGGTTATAATAGACATTTAAGTACTCGCATGGTCATGAAATGTGATAATGAAGTCTTTTTTTTTTTTCATTCTACAGACAACCCTCTGCTTGTTGTGAGGCCACCGGGTAAGTCTGTCTTCTTGATAAACTTCATATTTTAGTAATCATGTTGAATACTGACTATGAGATTGTTACAATTACAAGTGCTGGACTATTTTTGCATTTTTATAATATTATGACAACATCGGTGGTTTCTTTGCTCCCTTCATCCTAATCCAGGGAAAAGTGATCTGGGAATTTTTTAATAGCAGCCAATATCTATAAAAAACCATTATGGGTGGCCAATATCTCTGAGAATAGATAAGTTTATTTTCATTCAACCCCCTTTGAATATTTTGAATTGCTGAAAAGGTAGCAAAATGAATTAGCGTGTAACAAAATTTTATTTTGTTTTTAAATAACCCGAGAAAGCTCTATTGCTCACGTTCAGGACGGGTCTTATGAATGACAAGAACAGTAGGAGTCTATGCAGAGGGACCTGGTGGTGGTAGGATGGCATACCTTGCAAGATCAACTTTGCCTCTATAGCTTATTTCCCTTGAGGCCTGATGCCTTTTTCTTGCTCTGAGAATCTCTTAACTATGTTCAAGTAAAAGGAATCCACAACTGTGTTTCAGTCCTAAGAAGGCAAAGGAAAGAGAAAGAGGATGCCCAGTGGGAGGTGGGAAAGCTTTGCTCAGAGAAGCCCTGAGAAAAGAAGGCCCAGCAAATAAGTCAGATCTCTAGTACTTGGTGCAAAAATAAACACTGGCACACGCCGTGCCCTGGTGTGTTTTTGTTGTCAAGGCGGGGAGCCCATCTGGATCCCATTTGCTTTCAAATACAATCCTGACTACACGGATTGCCACGGCCGGCAGTATGTGAAGCGGACATGGTACAGAAAGTTTGTGGGCGTCATTCTCTGTAACTCACTGCGGTACAAGATCTACCTCAGTGACAACCTGAAAGGTAGGTCTTTGAGGCTGGCTGGCTGTGGGAGGGTAGGAAAAATTTTTATTTTATGAGCTACTCACTTGACATAGCAGGTGTGTGAGGATATATTTAGGTTTACCTCAAATACAAACCAGCTTGGCAGGCTCTGTTTTAGGTTAGTTCCTACACTGGCACCCAGAAAGATACATGTTTTAAATCTCCTACCTTTTTGGAATGAAGTCCAAAATTCTGACATAAATTCAAAGGCCAATTTTTGCTGTTAACTCAATAACAGGTATGGGTATAAGCTGGAAGTAGTGAGGAGAACACTCCCTTCATTTCCTGCTACTGGCACAACTTTACAGAGAAAAAGACATAGATGGTAAAACATACATCATCAGTACCATTTGTTCACTGTCCAAATAAAAACTCTACCATCTTCATCATCGGTGGGGATTCAAACAGAGGATAACATACACACCTTGACCTACGAACATTCCAAAATGCCATTTTGTCCCAGCTGGCTTTGCCTCATTCACCTATGCAAATTTGTTTTTATTTACTTTTTTTGTTTGTTTTCGTTTTTGAGTTTTTCCCTTTATTTTTATTGTTGACACTATTACAGATGTCCCCTTCCCCACCCTTTGCCTGCCTCCACCCAGACCCCATTTTTTTATTTCAAAATTTGCACAGTTTTTAGTAAATACATTTTTCAATTTTTCCTCATCTGGTCTATATTTTATTGTGGTTTTTGGTTGTTGTTTGTTTTTTCTTGCTAGTGGTATCATTTCAAGATAATGTCAAAACAAAATCTCCCTTACAATCCTCCACTCTGGCAGTTTCTCAGTGTATATGCCTCTCCCAACACTCACCGTCTGTGTCTCTCTCCCTTCTCCTCCTGTGATTCGAATTCCTAGGAGAGGTGCACAGCCTTCAGCATCCCAGGGTTGAGAAAAACAACTTTGTCCTACTGTGCAGCTGTGTTTCAGCACCATGGACAGTGCCTCAGGCCACAGACACACACACACTCTACTAGTTTTACAAGAAAATAGGTTCTTCTATTTGTATAGATCTTTGTGCCTTTCACAATGCAGCCTCTAGACTAGATTAGTTTCATCTGTCCTTTTTTTAAGAAGCCAAGGATTAAAGAAGTATACAATTTATAGTCTGAAACTGCCCGTAACATTAATAGTTTCCATTTAGTGAACACTTGTTAAGTATTTAGCATACATGATCTCTGACACCTTAAACACCTATGGGTTGGCACCATTATCACCAAGTTTCAAACGCGGAAAGTATGACACACAGATTTTAGTAATGTACCCACTTCAAATAGTCTCCAAAGCTCGTGCAGACTCCTAAACCAGCTGCGGCACTTTTTGAACAGTCACTGACTTATCTTATTCCTCCATCAAGACACATTCTACAGCATCGGAGACAGCTGGGGAAGAGGTGAAGACCATTGTCAATTTGTGGATTCACACCTGGATGGAAGAACAGGGCCTCAGTCCTACATAGAGGCCCTCCCCAGCATTCAAGGTAATAAGAACACCGACCTGGGGGTGAGAGAGGAGGGCTGATATGGGGAGAAAATTCGCCGTGGGCCTGCCTTTGGTGTACCGCTTGATGACAGGTTGTTAGCAGTATTATAGTTCATGACAATCAAACATTAACAAAATGCACCTACCGTATGCTGGCGTTGGGTGATCCTAGGGAAGGTAGGGATACAGTGGAATGAATATAGCACCTCATCCCTACTCTCAGGAAGATGGTCCATGAGCAGAAAGGAAGCTAAGGATCTGAAAGGCAACTAACAGGTACAACTTAAACTGTAGACAGTGACAAGAGTTATGTCACATGGTCGTCCTGTTGTCAGGTGACTGAGCAGATTACAGCCACTGTCTGAGTGTGAGGGAGGCCGGCCATCGGGCGCTGTGGGAAGGTTTTCAGAAGAGACAGTCAAAAAGAGGCCTAGACACACACAGATTGGAGGGCCTTCGGGGGGAGAATGGCAGGAACAGAATAGGAAAATAAACAAGTGCCAACCAACCATGACATGCATCAGGAGACAGTGTATCAGCTATTTGATTATGGCTGTTGTAAGGTGAGAACAAGTGTACTCACCTCAAATGTGAACACCTTATAATATGTTACTTACTCCCCCAACAAACAGACAATCAGAACTGAATGGAGTCAGCACTTTTCCCATTATGCACTCAGTTCTCAGCAATCTGGCATTTTCAAGACATGAGATGTTTTCTGATCCATCAACATTTTTAGCTCGGGGGGAAAATGGTACGAAATTATTCATTTTCAAAGAAATAAAATACACAAAACAATAAAATAAGTGTATTAGGGTTCTCCAGAAAAACAAAACCAGTGTGGGGAAGGGAGAGAAAAAGAGAGAGAGGTGCCTATTTCAAGGAATTGCCTCATATGCCTGTAGAGGCTGGCAAGCCCCGAGTCTGCAGGGGCGCCAGCAGGCTAGAGACGTGGGCGAGTCAGTGTTTCAGTGTGAGGCCTCTGGCCGAACGCTGTCCTCTTCAGGGGAAGTAGATCGTTTTCTTTAGGGCCTTCAGCTGATTGGATGAGGCCCGCCCCCAGTACGGAGGGTACTCTATTTTACTCAAAGTCTGCCGATTTAAATGTTAATCTCATCTAAAAACACACATTCACAGAAAGAACTAGAATAATAGTTGACCAAATATCTGGGTCCCATAGCCCCTAGCCAAATTGAATACAGAAAATTAACCATCAAAATAAACATGCTAAATATAGGGTGTCCCAACAAATGTATACACACATTTTGAATAATTATAAAGGCAGTGTTTATTAAAATACATTCCATTTTCAAAATTGAGCTATCAGCTGTTAAAACATGTATACATTTTGGGGAGACACCCTATAAGCACTTATACGGGTATAAAAGTGCTTTTCCAAAATCACCTTACTAACATCAACTCAGGTGTGGTTGAAAGGGGTTTGTTACCAATATCAGGACTCCTTTATTACTCTTGTCACTTAGGAAAGATTTTAGGAACTCTGTGCCGGGAACAGGGATGAAGACCAAATACATATTTCTTACTGTAAGTTGCAGTATCACAGATACATGTCTCTCCTCTTTTTCCTTTTCCTGTCCCAGGCTACTACCGCCAGTACCGCCAGGAGCCCGTCCGCTTTGGCACCATTGGCTTCGGGACCCCCTATTACTACGTGGGCTGGTATGAGTGTGGCGTCTCCATCCCAGGGAAGTGGTAACCAGGGGACGAGCATGCGGAAAGCTCGCCCTGCCCGGCCCCCTGACTAACTTGCACTGAGGCCTGAGCAGGAAAAGGAAGACGGTGTCTGTCCCAAGCCCCTCTGCCCCGTGTCAGCAAGGCCACGAGGTGGACACTGGATATTTGGGGCATCTTCAGTCTTGACTCAGCCCACTTCCTGGCCTGGACCACACAACCACAATGTTGCTGTTCAGTTTGCTTCTCCACACGTTTTGCTTATAATAGCACATCCCAGAGACAATCAAAGCACACGGCTACCAGGGATGCCCGCTGATTCGGGGCGATTTTCACACTTCTTAGGCATAATATCCAGACCATCGGTGTCTCCAGAGAACAGCAGAAGCTGGCTTCATGGATGCTACACACTTTCTTTTTTCATCGGACTCCTCCCAGACTAGCTGACGTTATGCTCCTGGTCTCTTTCTATGCAGTAGAACTGGATTGCTCAAATCATCACCCAAGGAAATATATCCCGCTTAAGATTTATCCCATGGACTCACCCACTGCTAGACCAAATGTATCAAATCTTTGAAAATTCTCATTTTGATATATATATGTATATATGCATATACATATCCCCACTTGTCTGCAAGAACGTTGATTGAAATAGCTAAATTTGTACCTGTTTACTAGATGAACATGTGTGGGACTTTTGGAGCACAGGTGCTGTTTACGAACATCTTACTGAAGTGTCCAGAGCATGCGTACTCAGCAGTGGAAAGCCGCCTCCTTCCTGCGAGTGCTGCTGAGCTGTGGGTGGCGGGGATACTGCCGCACGGATGGCAAACTCGTTGCAGACCAAGTGCCTTCTCTCTTCCACGCCCGTGTGGAAACGCACGGCTGTCTCTGTGGGGACATACCTCATGTGTTTCCAGATTAAGAGTTTAGGTCCCAAATGATTTGAAAATCCAGTCTTAAAGAAACTCCTTTCCCTTTCCTGCCCATCTCAGTGTCGACTTCTTGAAATAAAGCACCTTACCCCTCTTCGCCACAGCACACGTGAGTTTATTTAAAACACGGTGTCTGTTCCATGTGCTCTTCCGTGTCCTCCGGCAGCTCTGCACAATGAAGGGCTTGTCTCGTGCAGGTTTACACGTAAGAAAAGCAGGGCTGGGGATGAGTGAGAGGTGGACTGGCATTACCCTCATGTGAAGGATGTCACATGGGATGCAGTCAGGCTCCTGGAGCCAACCAGTGCGGGCCGGCGCTGTGTTGAGGGGTAGCTGGTGTATCATGTAGGCGTGAAGGTAGAACTTACAAGCAAACAAGTAACTTGGCAGGACACTGCATGGGGGCTGTGATGTGATGATGGACACTTCCCTCAGCTCCCACCATCCCCTTTGCACAGTGAACAACAGCAGAGATGGTGTGAGCACGCAGACGGCTGGGAGAAGAGAGAATTCCTTAGGAGGAATCAGACGCCCAGATCAGACGCCCAGCTCCCGTGCCACTCACATGTTCATTTGCAAAATAGCATAATGCTCTCCGGTTCCATCCATGCTGTTGCAAATGGTAGGAGTTCCTTCTTTTTTACAGCAGCGTAGTATTCCATTGTGTAGATGTACCACAGTTTTCTAATCCACTCATCTGCTGATGGGCACTTAGGCTGTTTCCAAATCTTAGCTGTGGTGAATTGTGCTGCTATGAACATAGGGGTGCATATATCCTTTCTGATTGGTGTTTCTAGTTTCTTGGGGTATATTCCTAGAAGTGGGATCACTGGGTCAAATGGGAGCTCCATTTTTAATTTTTTGAGGAAACTCCATACTGTTCTCCACAGGGGCTGCACGAGTCTGCATTCCCACCAGCAGTGCACGAGGGTTCCTTTTTCTCCGCATCCTCACCAGCACTTGTGGTTTGTTGATTTGTTGATGATAGCCATTCTGACAGGTGTGAGATGGTACCGCATTGTTGTTTTGATTTGCATCTCTCGGATAATTAGTGACCTTGAGCATGTTTTCATATGTCTCTTGGCCTTCTGTATGTCCTCTTTCGAAAAGATTCTATTTAAGTCCGTTGCCCATATTTTGATTGTGTTGTTTATCTTCCTTTTGTTAATTTGTATGAGTTCCCTGTAAATGTTGGATATTAAACCCTTATTGGAGATAACATTGGCAAATATGTTCTCCCATGCAGTGACAGGAATCTTTAAGTAGCTTTTGGGGCTCTTGTATGTGAAAGGGGGATTTTGCAAAAGAAGGATGTCTAAAAACACCTTATATTTTACTCTTATTAACACTCAAACATACTTCTTTCAATAAAGATCTCTCAGTAAAAGCGAATTTTCCTAATAAGCAGGTAACTGGTTTGGGCACCCCCCAGCCGGCCATCGCCATCGCCATCGGAGGGAGAGAGGCTCCCGGCTGAGGCCCCTGGGAGAGCCCACAGTTTGCAATTTCCTGCGTGTTCCCTCGGGTGTGAAGCACTCATCAGCCATCAGTGCGCTCAAGACCGGAGTGCTGGGCTGTCCCACAGCCGGCCCGGTCCCGGCCTCCTCGGGGAGAGGGGGATCCGGCAGCACAGAGGAGCAGGAGCCTCTCCTTGGCGATCCGCACGCTTCACAACCCCACAGCGTGTGCCGCGCCCCTTCACACACCAAAGGGCTTCCTCTCACTCCTCAGAAACACGTGGAATCCCCTGGCCTCCACTCACGCCATGACTACCGAGCCCTGTGATACCTTAGGCTGTATTTCATTATAGGAATCGACTTTCATTAGAAAGAAGTGTTTGTGCCCTGGCCAGTGGGCTCAGTGGTCAGAGCACCAGCCTGCACACTAAAGGATTGTGGGTTTGATTCCTGGTCAAGGGCACGTTCCTGGGTTGCAGATTCCTGGCCACCCCCTGCCCCCGCCCCGGTGGGGGTACATGTGAGAGGCAACTGATAGGTGTGTCTGTCTCACATTGATGTTTTTTTCCTCTCTGCCCCCCACTCTCCCCCACTTCCACTCTCTAAAAAAGAAAAAAAGAAAATAAATGGAAAAAATATCCTCAGTTGAGGATTAACAACAACAAAAAAGTGTTTGCAAGTTTTGATGGAAATTACTACAAACCCCAGATGATAGAGCAGCCAAAACAAAAACACCGGCTCTAAGCCAGGGTGGTATTATTACCAAATTCTGTCCAAATGTGGTTACGTCACGGTTCACATGAGTGCTCGTGGCCACATCCAGCTCTGGCCCCGTGTCCACTCAGGAGGCCGCGTTTCAGGAACGCCATGGGCCTGAAAGCCACTCATGTCGAGCCAGGAGGACATCAGTGGGGCCGTTTCACCTATTTCAAAGGCTCTGAAGAAGCAGCGACTTTGCCAGCAATAGAGGCGGAAGTAGCATGTGTGGGAATGAGAGGAAAAGAACACGTGATGACACAGCGAAGAGCGCGCCTCCGGGGAAAGCAGGGAGGCGTCCGCACCGAGAAGCCGGCCACAGAACGGGAACGTCCGAACCCGCGCCTGGAGGCCGGCCTGTGCTCACGTGGCCTGCGAGCCCAGGATGGCTTTTTAACGGGTTCTAAACCAAACAGACAGCCAAGCAAAAACCCAGTGGTAGTCAACAGAAACCACATGTGGTTCACAGGCCTGACATATTTACTATCTTACCCTGTGAGAAAAAGTGTGCACAGCTTTAGGTTAGAGTTCTCCTGGGGTTTAAAGACGGTTTAAGCAAAGTCCTAATTAAAAACTACCACATCACATGGGACTTCATAGATGTTGGCTTTCCTCGTACTTGAGTTACGTTTGGAAATTGATGGATATGCCTCAGGATAAAAAAGTGGAGGAATTCAAGTGGCTAGAGCGTCGGCCTACTGACTGAAGGGTCCCAGGTTCGATCCCGGTCAAGGGCATGTGCCTTGGTTGCGGGCACATCCCCAGTGGGGGGTGTGCCAAGAGGCAGCTGATTGATGTTTCTCTCTCATCGATGTTTCTAACTCTCTATCCCTCTCTCTTCCTCTCTGTAAAAAAATCAATAAAATATATATTTTTTTAAAAAGTGGAGGATTTCATTGAGGGGGGGACGATTCAAAGGTGGATCTGAAAGCTCTGTATGGGAACTAGTCTGCTCTAGAAAACGTTCGAGATTCATGAAGGGCGGCGGCGGGGGGGGGGGGGGGGCGTGCACGGAGCTCCCCGGCACCACGGGTCCAGTCTGGCTCAGCACCTGTGGGCTCCGGCTCAGACTGAGGGGAGGTGGGGAGAGTGGACGCAGCCAGCTCGTGCCCTCAGCACGTGGGGATGTTTGAGGCTCTCTTCTGGCCCAGCGTCTCTCCACCCTTCCTTGACTTGCTCAGCTGTCGGTGGCCTCCGTGCCAGGGAGCGTGCGGACATGAGGAATACGAAGAGCCATCTGCACCTCAGCGTTCACAGTCTACACCACAACAGCACTGGAGAAGCTGGCGTGTTTGAAAGCTTGGGGAACGATACCTGCATGATGGGCTGTGTGTGTGCGTGTGTGTGTGTGTGTGTGTGTGTGTGTGTGTGTGTGTGTGTGTGCGCGCGCGCTGCGCTGTGTGCTGACATCTCTGTTGTTCTAGCTTCATCGGAGCGCAGCTGCTCTGAGACTTTGTCAGTTCTGTTCACAGCATTTCTGGGTTGCCTCGCTGTATCGGAAATATTTGTTTGGTGACCACAGCTCCGTTCCGTTTTTGATGCTGAATTGGAAAATGCTGTTTGTCCTTTGGGAATGTTCTAGTTAATGAGGAACAGATGGTGGTCTGAGAGGTACGGAACTTGTTGACTAGTAGGAAGATCCTCTTGGTGTACAGTTAGGGCTCTCTCTGTAGCAGGGAGATTTATGAAGCAATGTGGAATGATGGAGTAGAAAATAACTGTATCCTTGTTCATAGTTCAAATACAAGGTAGTTATTATCAATGCATCCATGTATATACATCTGTAACAGACAACTTTATTAAGTCCTTCCTAAATGTCAGGGACCCTTCTGAGTACAGATTCATTCTTTGGTGTTTTTTAAAAAAATTAAAAAACACACCAACCATTTTATTGAGGCATGGTTGGCATACAAAAGGCTGTATATAATCAATGTGTACAATGTGATAAGTATATACCTGTGAAACCATCACCACCATCTGTACCAGAAACACACCCATTACCTTCAAAAGTTTCTTCCCACCCTCTTAATGTATTATTGTGTGTGTACGTGATAACACTTAACATAGGATCTGCCCTCTGAGCAGGTTTTAAGTGTGCAATACAGTGTTGTTAGCTACAGGCCCTGTGCTGTACAGCAGACCTCTAGGTCTTAATCGTCATGCATGACCAAGACAAACACCTCTGCCCTTCCCCTCCCCAACCCCTGGCAACCACCATTCTACTCGCTGCTTCCAGAGTTTACTTTAGATTCCACAGATAAGTAGAATCATGCGATATTTGTCCTTCGGTGACTGGCTTATTTTACTGAGTCCTCCGGGTTCATTCATGTTGTCACAATTGGCAGGATTTTTCTTCTTATTAAAGGCTGAATAATATTCCATTGTGTGTGTGTGTACCACAAGATTTATAGCGTACACTCCTGAATTTTGACAAATTTATAGTCATGTAAGCACTACTATAATTAAAATGGACAATAGTTCCATTACCCCCCCACACACTCACACATAAATTCTTCCCCCGCGCCCCACCCCCCTGCCTGTCATCAACTGATCTGCTTTCTGTCTCTGTTTTTGCCTTGTCTAGATGGTCATGTAAAAGGACAGTTCTATT
The DNA here is from genome assembly GCA_025583905.1 of Ia io. Lineage (NCBI taxonomy): Eukaryota > Metazoa > Chordata > Mammalia > Chiroptera > Vespertilionidae > Ia > Ia io. The sequence continues at coordinate 4,203,761 of JAJQQW010000005.1, read as the reverse complement.
TCTTCCTTTCCGATCCATTTGCATCTTATTTCTTTTTCTTGCCTATCACTCTGGCAAAGACCTCGCTATATTGATGAAAGAACACATCTTTGCCTTGTTCCTGATTTTAGAAGGAAAGTTTTTGGTCTTTCAACACCAAGTATGATGTTAGCCAAAAGCCAAGTCAAGTTGACACGTAAAACACCATCATAAATTGGAACTCTGAGAGGTCAGGGATGTGGCGTGCTGAGCGCCTGGACCCATGTCCAGCACACAGGTCAGGGAATGCCAGACTCTGTTCTGGGCCATGTGCATGCTCTAAACCCAACGCAAGAGAGATCTACTCCCAGAGTTACACAGCAGGAAGGGGTGCAACTGAGATAATTACTCAGAAGACCATTGTGAGGATTGAGCAAGATAATTTGTTTAAAGTACTTGGTGCCTGCATATAGTCAATATTCAATAAATTGCAACTATTATCTGATGAACAACAGTGTATCTCAGTTCTCTGGTCTCGAAGAGCCGACCACATGTTCATAAATGCATGTGATTTCCTTCACTTGCCATGTTATGGTGGATGAACTGCTTAGACTGTTATGGGCTCATGAATCATTCAGAAAACATCGTTCATATGCTCTGGGTTTGATTAAAATTCAAGTGCATTTACACATCCCCTTTCTGCAATTTCAGTGCCATCCACCTAGTAATATAGAAACTGGATCCCTACACTGATGACCCATCTATATCTCATTGACTAGAATTCCATTCAGTTGGAGCCAAGAAGGCTGTCTTTTCTTTGTGAAAAAAGCAAAAGCCACACTTTTGCAACTGAGGAGTAACAAAAATCTGAATTCAGTCTGAAATACTAAACTCACTAATTTTCAGTGGCTTCTGATCTGGGCCTAAAGGGATAGCCCTCAGTTTATAAAATAGCCATACTTCCTTGGTTTCTGCTATGATAACTGGTTCAAAATAGACAGCTCTAGATTCATTCCCCCCAAAACCTCCAAGATGCTCCAAGACCTTTCCCAATGTCTCACCAAATGTGGCTGATGGTACCTCCTCAAAGCAAACCCCTGAACTGTGACACCATCATAAAGTGATTTCTTAAATTTCTTCCATGAGGGAATGAAGTGTATGCCTATAAAATAGGAGTTATAACGTTATATACGCCTGTTTCTACAGGAAAATCAACTTCACTGCTGGTATACAAGTCTTTTGGAGAAAACCCTGAGTGAAGACTGCCAGTATACCTTTTTTCAACATTGTAAACTCGCATTCAGCCGGGCCTGGGCACCGGGAGAATTTTCTAGGCACTTACATTTAATGATTCACATTTACAGTTACGCAGGTCAATACCGAGCTTTCGAGCATGCATCAAGTTGAGGGGTTTTGAGACTTGAAACAGAAACAACTTGACGGATACACTTAGGAAAACCATGAACAGTGAGTCACAGACTTGCCCATCCCTGGGGGCTCCCCCAACACAATTCTTAGGTGCCAACTAAGAGAGGTAACCAGATGGCAACAGTGTGACATGGGAATGGATGGACCCGATGTCTTATGGGCTGAATTGGTGAGCGAAGGTGCTGGGACAGCTGAGAGACAAGAGGGACTTTTGTGAATGACTCTCAGCTCTGCGACCTCACCTCCGCTCCTTTGCTGATGTCCCCTCTTCAAAAGAGCCAGGAAGGCTAGACTGCCCCTCTTCCCACACTCGGCCAAGGACTAATTGTGGGTATGCCCCCAGGGTTCATATGTTGAACCCCTAATCCCAATATGAAGGTGTCAGGAGACGGGGCCTTTGGGGGGTGATTAGTTCATGAGGGTGGAGCCCTTAGAAGACAAGACACCAGAGGGCTTGCTCCCTCCCTCCCCTGCCATGCGAGGACATAGCCAGAAGGCGGCTGAACCAGGAAAAGGGTCTCACCAGGACCCGACCACCTGGGCACCCTGACTTCCAGCCCCCAGACAGTGAGAAATACTACCGTATTTTCCGGCATGTAAGACGACTTTTTAACCCAGGGAAATCTTCTATACGCCCAGTCGTCTTATACGCCGGAAAATACGGTAGTAAAGGTCTGATGTTCAAGCCCCAGGTCCATGGGATTCTGCTTGAGCAGCCAGAGCAGACTCCAAAACATTCTCCTCTCTGCTTTGCATGGGGAATAGGGAGCTATAGAGGAGAACTGGGAGCAAAGGCTCTGGAAAGAGACAGTTAACTCAAAAACGACATTGGGAAGAGAAACCCCGTCCTCGTGGTGATTGCAGGTCTCTGTGGTGCCAGCTCCTTTCTGTGAGCTAATTCATTCCTGTTTCTAACCATCCATTTCCAAGTGTCTGAGGATCAGTTTCTCATGATCTTTCCCAGCTTTTCATGATGCTGATAGCTCGGCAGCCAAGGACAGCACAACCACAGAATACATTTCATTTTGCTTAGATTTCATTTTGTTCCAAGGCCGTATGCTTTGACACCCTACAGACAGAAATTTTTTGGAAACCCTGTGCCAATTTAAACTAACTTGTTGGGAGATAGTCTCAAATCTAGAATGTTTTTATTTTTTGCTGCAAATATTTTTGGCCTCTGCGTGGATGTGTGTTCCCTGTTGAGTATTTACTTTGATGTTTCATTGGAGATAAACCATTTAATTCAGTTTGATTTGATTTAGTTCAACTCAGCTAAATTCCATCACACTTATTAATACCTACATTTATAGATATAGCAATTTGCTAGGCATTTCAGTCCCAGTCCCCAAATTTGAAAACTCGGAGTCTAACTGGGAAGAGGGGGAAATTCTAAGATAATTTTTAAGCCAAAGCATGGTGCTTAGAAGAGGACAGGGCCGACAAAGATGAGCAACCTCACCACACTCTCCCGCCACGTCCATGGCAGGCACTGCAGGTCATCGCGGCATCAGCTCTGTGGCAGTGGAGTCCCAGCATCTTCCTCAGTCATCATTACCCAGCGACTAGCAGTGGTATGGTACCTGAGGCCCTTATCCAATCTCTGGAATTAATTACACAAATGCTCAGATGGATTCCAAAATGGGAGAACTTCACTTGGGCCTGTGTCTGTAGGCTCTGTGCTTAAGACAACAGAGTAGCTTGGTAATTTCAAGGATTTGATGGTTGAGAATGAATTAGAAGAAAATGAATCTTTACTGAATTTTTTCCAGTCAACTCACAAGCATAAATTTATACACAGGACTACAAAGAGGCATTTGGGAGATTAATGAGAGAGTTTTGAAATCTGAAATAGAGACTGTAATTTCCAAATCTGCAAAGTGTATTGAGACTCAGATGAGCAAGCTCCCATTGTACTTTTCCAGTAATTAATCATGTGATCTTGGGCAATTCTCAACCCTTCTGTGCACTTGAGCTTCACCATGGGTTAGGAAGTGTAATGTTTTTACAGCATTTTTAAATAAATGATCTGGATTCGGCACCCTACTATAAATAACAGATAAAAGTGCAAAGTGTCTGGCTGAAGATGAGGCTTGGAACCTGGCCCCGACCCCCATTAACTTCCCCTCAGCCTCCCCCCCAATCTTATGGATTCCTCTGGAATTTCTGCAAGGAATGTTAGCAATTAAGGAACACATTTTGATAACTAAACAAGAGGTTCTTTAAGTACTGTTCCAACTCTGTATGTGTTAATGAACATAAATCAGCTAGATCCGACTCTATACAGTGTGCCAGGCATGATGGCAATGACGAACTCTGGAACTCCTGGGTCTGAGGGGAAGGTGAGCAGATGGAGCACATGGTCAGGCCCCGCACCTCCACACACTCACTCATGAGGTCCCCATATTGGACCTTCTATGTAGCCATTTGATTGTTTTCATATTCCTCTGCTCCCACTGCGTGTGACAGACTCCGGTCACCTCTGTGTATTTAAGTCAGAGGAATGAATAACCTTCTAATGGACTTGGAGGCCAGATTGTAAGTTCACTCTGTCTTTAGTATTTTGACATTTTCTTCTTGACACCAGTTCAAAAAAAAATTAAAAGACCTTCCAGGGGCTGTATTTATAACACCACAAACAGACTCATTGGATCCTGCACTTCACTGGGCCATCAAAGAGTCAGGGCCTCTGAAACGTACTGTGTGGCTACCTCCTTTAAATCATATATAATTATATATCCTATCTAATAAAGACAGAATATGCAAATTGACCATAACTCTGCAACAAAGATGGTGGCGCCCACAGCCAATAAGGAGGGAATATGCAAATTGACGCAACAAGGTGAGAGGTGGAAGGGGGCTCTGGCCAGAGTGAAGGCGGTGCGGGCAGCCAGGGGAAAGGAAGGCCTATTCTTGCACGAATCTTCGTGCATCGGGCCTTTAGTGTAATTATAAAGGTTTGTGCTCTAATGGTAGCATAGGAGGTGTCTGGTGATTTGGTTCTTGCATTCAAGGTCTCCAGTTGCTCAGGCCTTGACCAGCTAGGGGGGTGCTGGAGAGTGTTTACAGGTTCTTAACACCATCCCATTTATGAATTCAGTCTTTCTGGATTTGAAATTGAACTCACACAAGGTGAAAAAGGCACATTAAATCAGCTCACAAAATCCTGTTTTTTGATCACTTCACTCATAAATAGCTAACGAGACCTCTCTAGAACATCCCTTCTGGTATAAACTCACAATTTTGTAAGCTCTTATTCTGAAGAAAGTGGATTGTTCATAGGTGACCCAGGGCCTCACACAGACCCTAGTAAGTAGCAAAAAGAACATGAGGATAAAGAAGCTTAGCCAACATCCAGCCGGACTGGGAACCAATGTCAGGCGCACTCACTTGAGCTGGAGGTGAGGAGCATTAGAAATTATTTTAAATGAGAATTCTCTTTAAAAGGAGAGGAGTCCAAGGGAATCATAATATGTTGGGCTCCCAGCTCAGGAAGAGGGTTTTGGAGCTGAAGAACAGATCAGACTTTCTCTAACTTGCATTTCCTTGTCTGGTCTCCACCCCGAAATGCTGACAATTCTGCAGCCCCATGGACAGCTGTCTCAATGGACAGAGCCTTAGGAACCCCCTCCCAGGCCGCCTCAGACCTCCTGCACTCGAGTTTCTGCGGCAGCTCCTAGGAAGAAGGAAGTTGTAAGCTGCCTCTGTGTGCTGACACTTGCTTAGTGAACTCCTACTTGTCCTTCAGGATGTAGCTTAAGCATTGCTTCCTCAGGTAGCCTTCCCTGACTTTGCTATAGAATTGGCGGCTGATTGTAGATTTGCATGATTATTTGTTATTATCTGTCTTCCCCACTCAACGAGAGCAGAGTTTAATAGAATAGTTAACATTTACTGAATATTAATACCATGTGGACATGTATTGGTTCACTTGATTCTCAGAGCAGGGATTCTGCTAGGTGCTAGGAAGTTAAAGGTAATATAACCTGTCACCACTCTCTGACCTTAGAGTCTAGAACAATGGTTCTCAGGAGAGGCCATTTGCCTCCCAAGGGACATCTGCCTGGCAGTTTTGGTTGTCACCCCTGGAGGGAGGGGTGTGCTGGTGGCATCCAGTGGGTAAAGGCCAGGGATGATGCTAAATATCCCACAACACACAGGACAGTCCACAGCAAAGAGCTATCTGGCCCACAATGTCAACAGTGCCAAGTTTGAGAAACCCTGGTTGGGAAAGTGAAATAATGTGTAAGACTCTACGTGCAATCAAGTGTTAGCGTGTGATGGAACCAGGATCGTGGGGACGCAGTGGGGACTCAATGGACAGGGTGACCAAATCTATGTGGTGGGGCCAGAAGGGGCTCATGGAGACTCTGGAAAAGGGGGCCTCGGAAGACGAGCAGGTGCTGCCCTGGCGGATGGAGGGTCTGGGCAGGCAGCTGCACGAGTCAAGGCCAGGGGCAGGGGATTCTGTGGCCTCTTAGGGTCTGGGGGTTAGTGTTGGGTTCCAGTCCTGCTTTTAGAGGAGTCTAAGCACCAGTTTGCCTTTAAGAACTCATGCCTCTAAATCAAAATAAGTCGCCATCAAGTTTTAGTTTTGGCACGGAAGTGAGAAAACACTCTAATCTAAGGGGAACCCCAGTACTGATTCTGAAGCGTGTTGCGGCCATTCAGTATTTCTGATTCTCTTTGAAGGGCTAAGATCAAGTCAATGAAATTGGCTTTCCCACCCGAGAGCTCCGAGTTCTAGTCTGAGAAGGACAGAAAAGTGAAGTAATTGCACAGCAAGCCTCCCTGGCCAAAGAGCACAATGAGGTCAGCAGCGGAGAAAAGAGTTCTGGAATTTGCTAGAACTTCATGCACTTTTCCTGGGGCCGTCACTTTGCTAACAACTCGCACTTCCCTCCCGTCCTGCAGGATTGACGGCAGCCTACGCAGAGCCTCTCCGCAGGAGACCCACTATGAACAGAGGCTAGAAAGATGTTTTATGGAAACGCTGCCTTGTGTAGTCAGAGCCTACATGTACTCCGGCCCAGTAAAAAATCAGGAATGAGATGTCAGGATAAAAGAAAGGCCTTGCCCTGGCCAGTATGGCTCATGGGTTGGAGCGTCTCGGGTTTGATTCTCAGTCAGGGCACATACCCAGGTGGCAGGTTCTTTCCCTGGTGGGGGCACATACAGGAGGTAACTGATTGATGTTTCTCACATTTGTTTCTCTCTCTCTCCTTCTCCCACCCTCTCTAAGAATCGATGAACACATATCTTCTGGTGAAGAGGAAGCAAGGGAGGGGGGGAGGAGGGAGAGGGAAAAGAAGGGTCTGAATCTGAGAACACAGGAGAAATGTGCTAAGTGGGTCCCTGAACAGGAAGTGAGTCCCATAAAGCTCTGGCTGATGCAGCGGGCGGACTCTCCTGACAGCCTGGCAGATATTCCACCCTCTTCTCGGGGCACAGGGTAGAGTTACAGGAACATCACGTGCTGGGTAAGTGATCAAACCATTAGAAACAACAGCATAAAAGCTGAGAGCTTTGACAGGTGTGAGCCTTTTCAGAAGCCTGGCTTGCAGCCGAGCTGCGCATCTCTGAGGAGGCCCGTGACACTGAGAAGGGGAATTTGTACTGGGAGCCCTCCACTCGCAGCGGAATGCCACCGCCCGCTCCCTGGACGGCCTCGCCGGCTGCTGGCTGCCCGTGCCATGGGACAGGGGAGCCCAGAGCTCGTGTTCAAATGCAGGAGGCTGCACCCCGGCCACTGCTGGCCAACCGACCGGAGGGGGACCCCGGCCAGGGAGGGCGAAGGCGCGTGTGAGCGGACGGGGAAGGTGGGAGCGTTTCTGAAGGAGAGAGAGGCTGCGTCACTGGAGGAGCTGTCAGTGGCAGGGGCCACCGACGTACGCGAGAGAGGCAGCTCTAAGGCAGGAGCTCGGTCCTCTGGGCAGGGAGCATCACCCTGTGTGGCCCACTGAGCCGGGCCGACGCCACGTGCCTGTCGCAACCACCAGATGAGGGGACGCTTGTGTGAAGGGGTGGAAAGTGTATCCCATGATGTGGAAAACTTGAGTTGTTCTTTACAACCATTGCCTCTCGCCGCTCTCACTTTACGGGCTTCTTCCTTCACCGTCAATCTTTTCTCCTCCTGCCCCATCTCCCGGGGAGGGAGACTGTCACTGCGGGGCCGTGCTCTGGGGCAGACCCCACCAGGCACCAGGGGGCCCTGAGAAGGGGCCTGTGGCTGAAGCCCCCACAAGGCCAGCTCCGCCTCCCCCGACCCCCGGCACAGAGCTGTGGCCTTGTTCTCCCTCATCCCACAGGCCATCCAGCCGCCTGGACGCCGCCTTCTCACCCACAAGGGCGCTGTGCCTGCTCTGCTTCTCTCCTGGGGACTCGGAGCCCGCAGGCAGGAAAGCCATTTCCTTGCTCCCCGCTCTCTGGGACAGTGCGGGCCCACCCAGCACCGCCATACGGTGCGCTTCATGGCACAGCTCTTGGGGCCCAGGATCTCCACGTGGGGGGTGGCTGGGGGAAGGCCGGTGGGGACCAAGAAGCGCTGTGGGCACAGCACCCCATCTGTCTGCTCTGGCCCTGCCCAGGCCGGTCCACGTGCCATCCCCTCCCGCCCGGCAGAGCTTAGGTGGCCTCAGGTGGTCTCCGCTCCCCACGGGAAGGTGCGCACGTGCGATCACGAGTGGGTGGGTCTCCCCTCTCCTCACCCCTCCCCCTCCTCTCTGCCTCGCTTGCTTTGATTCCACTCTCAGCTCCTTCCATTCTAGATCTGTCTGTTCTCACCCTCGGTCAACTAGGCCCCTACTCCTCCCGATGCCTGAGAAGAGGGAACACATACTGACATGTTTCTCCCCCAACGGGCCTTCTTCGCTGGGCTTCCCAGGGATCGTGTCTACATGGGGCCCCTCAACCCACCGAGAGGCCCCACTTCCTGCCAACACGGCTGCTGGAGCCAGACCCCCCCACCTGCGGCCGGCCAGGCGGCTGTGCCGGGAGCGAGGGTCCCACACCAGCTTCAGTGGCCTCTTGGACCTCAGCGGCCGTGGCGGGGCAGTGGCGGGGCTCCCCTGGCAAACGTGGGCAGGGAGGCCGGGCTCCTGTTCCGGGCCTGCAGGCAGGTTTCTCTCTGCCCACAGCGCCCAGGGCAGCTTGCTGCACGTGCCCGCCATTGACATCCGGCTTGTTACAGCCCAGAAAGCAAACCAACACCGAAGTGTGCTGTGAGTTTTTCATAAATGTGGATGTTCGGGTATTTGAATAACGGTGCTTGATGGGAAATTAAAATGAGGTATTAAAATTTAAAAAGTAAAACATGTCTTTTAAAAACACTTAAATAATTGGCAAGGCCTATTTCATAAGAGCAATTCACATGCACAAATACTGATGGCAGTGCTAGCTAAAGGGCCCAGCGCTGTCTAGACAGAGATGAACTTGGAGCGGCTCAGATTTGGAATGAGGGGAGCCCTTCTGTCAGCGGAGGAGCAGCACCAGGCGTCAGCCTCGGTTCAGCAACCTCAGTTCTTAGTTCTGGCTAAGAGAGAACTCAGGGCCAAGACGCAAATTATAAGAGAAAGTTTATTTAGAAAGTCACAGAGGAAGAAGTGCGCTGTAGAAGAAACCAGCTCAGGAACAAGTTTCAGCAGAAGGGCCCTGGGAGCTTAGGAGGGAGAGAGATGCGCCTTGAGAGATGGAGGAGAGGAGAGGTTTGGGGAGTCACAGCGGGGGGAGGGGTAAGCACCCCTGGGGAAAGAAGGAGGGGGAAAAGGCGCTAGCGTGTTCCATAGGGAAAGCTGGGTCCTCCATCTTGAGGGCTTATTTTTGGAAAAATTTTTAAAAATTGATTTCAGAGAGAGAAAGAGAGGGGAGAGCGACAGAAACATCAATGATGAGAGAGAATCATCGATCGGCTGCGGCCCCCAAGCTGGACATGGGCCCTGACGGGAATCAAACGGTTGACCTCCTAAGCCACAGCGGCTGGGCCCTCCTGGGGCTTTTATAGAACATTCCTCAGCTCTCCTGGTGTGTCTCCTCGGGGTCGTGGTCTCCACTGATTGGTCGGCACGGGGGTCATTAGTCAGTGCAGCTGGCCCTAATGTCAGCCGTAGCGTCGCCCTGCCTGGTCTTGCTGCTCTGCTGGGCCTGGAGCTGAAACGCAGCGGAAGCCTCTCGTCTCGTCTCGTCTCGTCTCATCTCCAGGGGCTCATGCTTCGGGGAGTGGCTGTGCACCGGCTCGGAGTTTTGTCCATTGTCAGGCGCCTGGGGCTCTCCCTCCTGGGCCTCTACACCTGGCCCACCGCTCCTGAACTGCTCAATTATAAACAAGCTAAGTTATGGCACTGATGAACACGGCTCTCACCCACAGTTCAGCAGGAGTTACTGGAGCGCTGCTTCCAAGAGCAGCTGGTGGTGCCATCGCTGTGGTGCTGATAGGGTGGTTGCCTGTGGATTAACCACTTCTACAGACAAACATTTAAGAGCAAAAGCAGGTGGAGGAGATGAGGTGGGAGCTGAGCCATAACAAGGTGTATCTGGAAGCTTTTCTGAAGGCACTGTAGCCGTAACCAAGGTCATCCTACTTTTTCTGTTGAAGGTCAGCAAATCTCCTGGGACAGGGGTGACTGAAAGCCAGAGGCTGCATCTTCTGAAGTTAGTTCCTAGGATTCTTATGTTTATCTGCAAGCTACATATTAGTCAGAGTCCACATTTACAGAAACAGTGTCAAAAGAATGGTAGGGCCTGGAAGGCATGGCTCAGTGGTTGAGTGTTGACCTATGAACCAGGAGGTCATGGTTCAATTCCCAGTGAGGGCACATGCCCGGGTTATGGTCTCAACCCCCAGTGTGGGGCGTGCAGGAGGCAGCCGATCAACGATTCTCTCTCATTGTTGATGTTTCTATCTCTCTATCCCTCTCCCTTTCTGAAATCAATAATAAAAATATTTTTTTCAAAAAAAGAATGGTAGGGTAGGTTACAAATCCCCACTGTTACCGTACAAGCATAGAGCAGCTCAAGGTAAAACACACTCCTATTGCCAGGAAGAGAGACTTTTCCAGGAGTCTAATGCAATTGAAAATCTACCCCCAAACATATTCTTTTTAATTCCCTGTAGTTATTTTAATGTTCCAGCCACTCATGGTTTTGTTTTTTAAGATTTAAAGGTAAAGCACCCCTCCAAAACTGCTTCCTATCTATCTAGAACTGGCCTCTACAAATGCAGAGTTCTGGCTGTATTTTGTAGGGCAGGGAAGGAAGTTGTCTTGGATATTGATAAACAACAGATAACAGGAAGTATTTGCCTGCTGGAATCATGTCCCCTCCCTCTCAGATAAAGACCTCCCTGAGTCCCACCCACTCTCTGATCTTTTCTTTTGTCTGGACCTGAAATGAGTGAGCCAGATCCGTGGTATGAATATCATCCTCTGTGGAAGGCTGTTGGAAGATGTCCGGGTTCCGGTGCCTCATTAAATCAAACACATGTTCTGAGCAATTAAAACACCCTTAGAGACACTATGTTTGCATGTCTTTCTTCTAACAACAAAGGAAACTGAGTGAGTGAGATTGGACGTCTGGGCCTCATTGCCATCAGCAAGCTCGGGAGTCCTCTGAGAGTTCAGTCTTTGCTTCTCGGGTTTCCTGTCACTTCTTCCAATACAGACTCTCCTCATTTCCAATGTCTCAGACTCCTCCTTCCCTGACCTCGGAATTCTCTCACTGGAATATTGTCTGGCCTCTCAAGAAGGTTGTGGAGCGTCTGTAGCCTGACGCCTCCCTGGTCTGAGAGGTCCTGTGACCTTGTCAGTGGCAGGCTGGTGAAATCATGAAACATGTTCATTCTCCTTCAAGAATGAAACCCGCAGCAAATCTAGTTTCTATTATTCCTGCAGAAAGGTTTAACTGTATGTGTTCTACTTGGAGGTAGTCCTTATATATAAAGAAAATTGACAACAGAGTTATGTCCCCTCACTGTTTGCCCAGTACCCTTGAGGTTTTATGTATTTGTTTGTTTGTTTGTTGGGAACTGTATACAAGAATCATTTATTTTCCCATGATTTTATATCTTTAAATTCCACAGAAAAGGAAATCACAGAGTGTGAAAAGCCTAAGAAAGGGAAATAGTTAATAACTAAGTGGCCTAATTTAATTTATAAATCCGTTGGACTTGCTTAAAAAGTAAGAGCATACTGCTCTTCACGGCTGAAGAGTGGGGGACTCATCAAACCCTCCCAGGCTCACCGTCTGCTCTCTGCGCTCAGCCTCTGCTCACTCCAGGGGGAGGGACGCCCACCTCCACAGGGACAGACACCACCCGCCTCAAACAACTAATAAACAGAACCAACATGTGAAAATGTTTTCCAAGACTCTGGGCTTCGGGCAGTGACAGACAGTGACCCTTGAGAAATGGGAAACAAAGGAAGAAAGGCCTATAACTGCCCCAGCTGACTGCCCGAGTCTCCAGAATGGAGGTCAGGGAGGGGAACCTGGATGGGGCTGAGCGCCAGCCCGAGTGAAGAGGCTGGAGCTCAAATCCAGGGAGACCAAGGCAAGGAGAGCTCACAGTGAAAACATGTGAGTGAGAGAGAGAGAGAGAACTTCAGAGCGAAAGAGAGAAAGAGAGGACTTCAGAGAGAGAGAGAACTTCAGAGCGAGAGAGAGAAAGAGAGGACTTCAGAGAGAGAGAGAGAGAGGACTTCAGAGAGAGAGAGGGGGGAATTCAGAGAGAGAGAGAGAGAGAGAGAGAGGACTTCACAGAGAGAGAGAGACAGGCCTAGTAGGTCTGCAGAGTACTAGTATGCCTGAGTATTCAGCAAAGAACGAATCAACTCGTGCAGGTGAAAAAATACAAGAGGCAAGGAAAAGAAACTCCAAAACGATGCGAGGAGCGAGCGCCTGGAATTAACACGGGATGTGCAAGAAAGCCCTTTCACTAGCCCCGCTGGCCACGTCCGTCCCTCTGGGCACTGTCCGTCCCTCTGGCACTGGGTCGAGTACTCAGAAGGGACCCACCTCACTGCAAGGCGGAGGCTTTCGGGCCAAACTACATGCTGTCTACAAGAAACAGACTTTAATAATAAAGACACGACTAAGGTATAAGTAAAAGTCTAGACGAAGACATACCAGGCTCACTAGTCAGAAAGAAAACCGAAGGTGGCTCTATGAATACTGAACAAAGTACAGTATAGAAGGAAAAATCTGAGGCAAGCAAAAGGGTAATTTCATGCTGTGAAGGGTCAGATGATCAGGACTGCTTTCCACAGCCCAGGTCCGGCCCGTGGCCAACCCGAGGTTTGTTTTTCTTGGTTCGCTGCAGAGATGGTGGCGAGGATCTAAGGGCCGCCGTCCGCAGCCTAATGGAGAACAGGACACGGCCCATTGCCGCAGGAACGCAGGGGGAAGGACCAGAGCCGGGAGAAGGCGGGGACCCCAAAGAGAAGGGGGCGGTGTTCACGTGTGTGTGCAAGGAGGCCTGACCCGGGTTGACATCAGAGCTGACCCCAGTGCCCCCGGGGCTGCATGGCTCCTGACCAGCCTCAGATGAGACTGAGCCTCTCAACCCTGGTCCCCACGCGAGGCAGGGCCACAGTCTCCCCGCGGACCCGCCTCCAGGCGACGAGGAGAAATGAAAGCTGTGTAACCGATTGCACTCAGCTGAGTCAGGGTCTCTACTGGGTGTAAACTATAGAGAACACACGTGTGCGTGGGGACGCCTCACTCCGTGGAGTCAGTATGATCTTCAGAAGTAAATTTTATCTAACTGTACAGGCCAGTATGGATATGGTCCCTGAATAATTAAAAGTAAACTTCTAAGCATGTAACAACTTTAAAATGATGTTTTAAATTTTAAAAATTACCTTTTCCTGGAAAAATCTGAATAAAACTTCAAAATACAAAATAGCAGGGCTGCATGCAGCCACGGTTCTTTTCTGGTTTGGTGGAATATGTAAAGGTCAAATCACTGGCAGAGGCCTAGTCCCCACTCCTGCCTACATGAGGGTCCCACACACACTGGGTGACCCGGCTGCACGCGGGCCAGGCCGGCATGGGAAAGGGAGGGGGGAGAGGAGGCCTCCGCTCAGGGAGGGCCAGCAGCTGAGCGGAGGGGGTGGTCGGGTCCAAGGGCGCAGCCAATCAAATTGCAGAAGCCAGACCTTGCTGATCCTTCAGTTGGCTGTGCTTTTCCCAGCGTCTTCATCAGCCAAACCTCCCCCCAACAGTATTCTAATAGTTAAGGGACCAAGCCGGGCTCCTCCCTGACCCCTGGCTCCCGGCAGAGAGACACGTGGAGGCCGAAAGCCCAAACTGGTGCTGCAGAGCCACGGACAGAACGCCACTCACTGGCTGTGTGACTTTGGACAAGTTTCTCAACCCCTCTGAGCCTCAGTTTTCCTGCTAGTAACAGCGCCCTCGCCTCAGAAGTTGGTGGTGAGGCTGATGAGTCAGTGAGTGTAGGCGCAGCGTCTGGCATGGAATAGCGTCACGCAGGTGTCCCTGTGGCTACACAGGAGCCTGTCCCCTGAGCTGGGCGCTTGGGAATAACCCTGTGAGGCGGTTCTCTGTCACGACACACAGCCTCGCCGCCGCCCTGGGTGCTGCAGCAGATTTAGCTGCATTTTCTCTTCGCTCCACATTTACAGGTCAGCACCTTTGTTGCTTCCGTCATCTTTTGCTCAATGACAAACCCCCCAAAACTCAGGGGCTCAAAACCACAGCCGCCTCACTGCCCGCGATCCTGTGCTTGGGGAGTTTGGGCAGGACTTCACCAGTCAGAGAAGCTTAAATCTTCCCTCCCATGGTGTCAGTGGGGTGGCTCAGTTCTCATCCACGGGCCTCTCTTTCCCTGTGACCTGTGACCTCTCACCGCTCACAGTCTGGCCTGAGTTTGTAAGCTGGCAGCTGGCTTCGAAGAGGGTGCAGACGAAAGCTGGGGCCCCCTGAGGGCCAGGCTCAGAGGTAGCACGTCATCACTTCTGCCACAGCCTGTGGGTCCAGCCAGTCCAGCAGCCCTGCGTCAGGGAGGACACTGGTCCCACCTCTTGGCGGAGGGTGCACGCGGACACGGGTGGGCGCTGCTGGGAGCCTCGGCCGCGATGCCAGCCTGCAGGAGTGTGCCGCGGGCTCCCTGTTGGCATGCCTTTCCTCTACTGCCTGCATACGTGTGTTCCCCCTCCAGGCCAGCGCCGGGCGTGTGGCCATGTGTCCTCGGGCAGAACACAGGCTGACATGCTGAATATATGCTGATTGAATAAGGAAACACTTGAATCTCGGTTTTTACCTTAATTGGACAACAATAACAAGAATAGAATATTCATTTTTGGGGAACAAAAACACTCAAAGCCTTAAAGACTGAAAATGTCAGATTTTTTAATTAACGTTAATGCTTGTATTTCTCTCTCTTTCCTGTGTGTTTAGTCTTTGGGCACCACAAGCAGGAAGTCACAGTGGTGAAAGGATTCACTGAACTCGAGGAAACGGCTGGACTGGACACGGGACCAGGACCCTGGAGCGCAGAGCCTGGGGAACAGGTGAGGTGGGCTTTATATGACACACATGCTAAGAACTGAAATCTCACAAACACACATGAGTCTTAGAGCAAAGTAAAGGTTCAGCAAGAAAAGCAAATCCTGGCGGCACCTCCCAGGGACTCTGCACGTCAGCCTCGGGCACATTCCTGCCTGAACCTCCGTGAGTGGCTTCTCTCCTCACAGAATGCGAGAAGGCAGACCCAGCCGGACTTTGTTCTTATCGTCACATCCCATTGTGTCTTTGCATCCAAGCTTGGCGGTGGGCAGGCCTTGTGTGAGGGCAGGAAAGAGCGAAGGGTCTGCAAGGGCGCAGAAGCCAGCAACGCCACTGGGCTCGCCCCACGTCCCCGCGGCTCTCCCACAGCCCAGGCCTCTCCCCACGGCCACCCCAGCAAGACGCCCGCTGGCTCTGGTGGCCATGACGCCTGTCCGTGTCCTGGGCCAGGACTGGGAAAGATGGGGAGGTGATGGGGATGGGGCGGGGCAGGGGGGCCGCGGGGGAGGGTCCCACACACTTTCCACTTCACAGTGCACTTGGAACAGGACAAATCCCTAAGTGGTCACTGCAGCTGAAGGAGCCTCAGCCATGTGGGAACTGGGGAGGGGCCTGAAGCCAGGACCATGTGTCAGCGTGCTGCGTTCCAAACAGGAATCGTCATCGTCACTCTTAAACCTCCTCGAGCTGATGTTCTTCCCTTTAACGCTTCTGCTCCCTGGCTTGGGGTTATTCTGTGAGGGGTGCCCCTGGCCCTGGCAAACTCCAGGTTAGCCACGTTAACCCCATCCATGTGGCCCCCATGACACTGCGGGCTGGGAGGTTGGGGGCTCTTCCCTGCTTACTTGTGGGGAGTGATGGCTTAACCCGACAAGGAGCGGGGTAAGGACACAAGCTTTGGGCTCTGGCACCGACCAGGAATCAAACTCCGTGACTGCCACTTAGCAGCTATCCAACCCCCAAGGTTCTCTTTATCTGCTCTGGGCCGCAGTTGGCTGTCTGCAGAGCAGAGAAAACAGGACCCCTCCCAGAGTTGTGGGGAGACGGGTGGAGGGAGGACTTCTGTCGGCACCAGGCTCGGGCTTTATAAATAAGAACTCTTATGAGCTACCAAAGCCATTTCTACATCCCTACTGGTCACGGAATTTTCCCGCAATTAGAAGCTCATTAGCACAGTCTTCATTTCATAACAAAACAGAACAGAGAGACCATGTGAGGTAAGAAGAGGACATTTGAGCTCAAGGGTTTAGACCTCATGAGAACCAGACTAGCAATTACCAAATGCCTTTCTTCCCTCACTCACTAAATGGAAACTTGTTAGGAGAAAGCTCTTTACTCCACGGTGGCTGTATTCGTGTGGGCAACCTCAAGGTAAGTTAGCATTAAAGGCATGACCATCCCTGCACAGTGTTTCCTTGGGCACAAGCTCTCAGGATGCAGTGGGATGACTGAAGATGCCCAGAGAAGCCGCTGAGAGGGACCTACTGAATCCTTCCCCTTTGGTTATCCTTACCCAGTGATGTTCAGGAGTGTGAACGATCTAGAATTTCTCCCTTATAGGACAATAAACAATAATTTATTTGTAATGTGAAAATATGTGTGTTTTAAGTTAACTGATAGAGAAACCCTTATTCACATCCTTGAGTGTGATCCTATAGATGAATTTTTAGCTCTTCCTTTTGGTTGGTTCAACACCTTGTCAGTCAAGGGTGGACTCAGAGCTACTCGGAAGCTGTTAGGTTGAAAGTATCCAAAAGAGCTGATCAGCCCAGTGAGGCCACCTGGGTGAGCTGGTCCACGGAGGGCATTGTGTCCCTGATAGGCTGTAGCCCAGGACAGAGACGCCAGCCGGCCGACCAGCAGGGACAGAATCAGGGAGGACAGCAAACCTTCCACAGATGAGAGGACCAGCGAGAAGAGCTGCCTTAAGAGAGACTCCCGACGGGCGTCAGCTTTATTTGGGAGCCTGTTACCCAAGGTTCAGAGCAGGCTATTCAATCGTCCCTGCACAGTGACTCTAAAGGACTGAGGCCAGACAAGGCAATGCTGGGTCTCTCAAGAGAAGTGAGCACTCTTTATCAGACTGTCGACTTCCGTGCATCCAGAGAGAACCCTGAACCCCACCGAGGACCTGCTCAGATCCCTGGGCTTCCTCCTCCCTGGAGAGCATGGGCTCCAGGCCCGGGGAAAGCCAGGGCATTGCAGTCCTCAGCTCTGCACACAGGATCCTCGTCCTGACGCATCTACCCTGAGACAACAGCAGGAGGCTGGACCTCCTCCATAGGGGACCGAGACCTGGACCCCCTCCATCAGGGATGGAGGCCTGGACCTCCTCCATCGGAGACCGAGGCCTGGTCGGCTTGATGCTTCCAGCAGTAGAATCAGGCAGTTAAACCAAACCTTCTCTGTAGGCCCTGGTCCTTCCTACCTGCTGGTGCAATCAGAGCCTAAACTCCAGAGTGAAGCTGACCTCAGACTCTTCATTTTGGTCTACCTCATTTGGGAATGAGCATGCTGATGGAGGATACATATCAGGGACAACTTCTCAAAGGTTTTAGAGGAGAGGTGAAATACTGGGTAATCCACAGAAAGTGAATTAACAGAGAAACAGACTAATTCTCTACAGAACCACATGAATCCCAAGGAACGCTTCTACCGAAACTGGCTCAAACCAGCTCTATTAGACTTGTCTTAAAGGGCGTCTCCAAACGTGACAGCTGTTAAGACTATCACGTGTGAGAGGGCTCTTATTGCCCTGGAAGAAGGCTTTCCGGGTCCAAGTCCCCAGCCTCGGGAAGAACCGAAACACCTAAGAGCCAGGCCAAGTGGGTGGCGTCCCTCCTATTGAAGAATATGCTCCCCTGCCACCCCTCCACTCCCCCACCCCCCGCCAATGCATTTCTGTAGACACCATCTCAGGGTAAATATGCTGCCCTCGAGGCAGAACCACCGTAAGTTCTACAGAGTCAGACTATTGTAGCAAACCTCAAATTGCCGCAAATACTTGTATATTTATCTATGCACATCTATGTTACTTTACCAAAAACAATGAACACGAAAGATGACCCAATTTATTTTCTTAAGTCCTCAAGAAAAGTGGATAAATTATTGTCATTGTTGCAGTACTATAAACATGTGTATTTTGTATGTTTATATACCTAGAATATGCTTTTCAAGTTCAGGCGTAGAATTATTTGCCTTGGTTACTTGGCCTGCCCCATTTATTATGGTCTACATGGTGTCAGGATTATATCAACAGGCTTTCAACTTGCCCTCCGCCGGAATGTATAGATTTCATATAGTCAGCCCACGGAGAGGCTGCTCCCGCTCCGGCTGGCTGCAATAGGAACCCCTCCCGGCCCCACTGAGATCCCACCTGCTAGCATTTGGGTTGCTTGACCTTCCAAACACACCTCTGGGTCCGGGAAGCCTCAGAAACTTGAATATTGCCCCCTATGTCAGCCACAGCAATAAGCATCTTAACCCCAAATTCCTTGCATGCCTCTAGCCCTGTAAGTAAACCCACAGGTCAGCACCACACCACTGTTCCCCTCCAGGTTTACTGAGATGTAATTGACAGATGACGCTGTGTAAGGTTAAGG
Organism: Ia io; assembly: GCA_025583905.1. NCBI lineage: Eukaryota > Metazoa > Chordata > Mammalia > Chiroptera > Vespertilionidae > Ia > Ia io. The sequence continues at coordinate 4,185,261 of JAJQQW010000005.1, read as the reverse complement.
TGTACAATGTGGTGATCTGACACTCATCTATATTACAAAGTGATTACCACAATAGGTTTGTTATCTCACACAATTGCTATTATTTTATTGTGGTGACAGTGGTGAGAACATTCAAAATTTAGTCTCTTAACAACTTTCAAGTATACAATATGCTATTAACTATGGCCGCCGTGCTGTACATCATCCCAGGACTTACTTATCTTATGAACCTGGAAATTTGTATCCTTCGACCAACATCCCATGTCCCCCACCACCCAGCACCTGGCAATTGCATTTACTGTTCCTATGAGTTTGGTTATTTAATATTTCGCATATGAGATCATACAGTATTTTTCTTTCTCTGTCTGACTTACTTTACTTAGCATAATGCCTTCAAGGTCCATCCCCTGGTCACAAACGGCAGGATCTTCTTTCTTGTGGCTGAATGATATTCTGTTGTGTGTTGTGTATCTCATGTTTCCTTTATTCATTTTTCTGTCAGCGAACACTGGGCTGCTTCCATATCTTGGCTGATATGAGTGACGCTGCAATGACTATGTGGGTGCAGACAGCTCCTCGAGACACTGGTTTTGTTTCCTTCATACGTCATACCCAGAGTGGGATGGCTGAATCATAGGGTAGTTCTATTAATTGATTTATTATTTTTTAAGAAGCTCCATGCTGTTTTCACTGATTGCACCAATTTACATTCCCACCAACCGTGCACGAGGGCTCCCTTTTCTCCACATCCTCGCCAGCATTTGCTGTCTGGTGTCTCTGATGCCACTCCAGCAGGTGAGAAGTGACATCTCACTGGTCTCATTAGCATCTCCCTGGTGACCGTGACGTGGACGGCCTTTTCCTGTGCTTGCTGGCCACTGGTATGTCTGCTTTGGAAACATGTCTAGTCAGGTTCTTCGCCCATTTTTAATTAGATTATTTATTTATTTTAGTTGTATGAGCTTCTTATATGTTTTGGATATTAATTCCTTATCAGATGTATAGTTTGCAAATATTTTCTCCCATTCTGTGGGTTGCCTTTCATTTTGTTGATTCTAAGTGCAGAGCTGCTTAGCTTGATCAAGTCCCACTTCCTGATTTTCGCTTTTGTTGCCTGTGCTTTTGGTGTCATATCTAAAAAATCATTGTCAAGATCAATGTCAGGGAGCTTTTTCCTTGTGTTGTCTTCCAGGAGTTTTACCGTTTTGGGTCTTATGTTCAAGTCCTTGATTCATTTCAAGGTAATTTTTGTGAGTGGGTAAGATACGGCTCCAATTTCACTCTTTGGCATGTGAACACCCAGTTTTCCTAACACCATTCACTGAGAGACTATCCTTGGCTCCCTTAAAAATATTACTTGACCATATATGAATGGATTTATCCCTGGGTTTTCGAATCTGTTCTATTGGTCTATAAGCCCATTTCTATGCCAGTACCATTTGATATTGTTACTCTAGCTTTGTAATACAGGCAGTCACCGACGTATAATGGTTTGACTTCACAATGTTTCGACTTGACAACGGTAGGCAAGTGATACACATTTTGTAGAAACTTTACTCCTCAGCATTAAACTTTCCTTAATCATCCCCGTTTACTGTGCCGTCTTTTCCTGCTGGGATGCTTGGAGTCAAGTTTGCAAATGATCTCCTTTTATGTCCGTCTGAACGGACTGAGACATATGCCTGCAATGGCGTCACCCTGCCCTGCATCCTGCTATGGCCCCTCACAAGAGCGAAGGCGGGAAGGCGGGGAGGCAGGGCCATCCAGCTGGACTTGTTGTGGGTGTGACACGACCCGTGTCCTCCCATCTTTCTCCCTAGAATGGATTTCCTGGCCTCGGATCCCCTGATACCCTGTGAGCCCACCCCGGGATGAATGAGCCCCTCACTCAGTACATTCTAGGGAATAAATGGCCGAATGTCTGAACACCGTGTGGGGGCACAGCCCCTGTCCCACCCAGAGTCCCCAAGCATGCCCTCCCCACCCAGCTTCGTTCCATTAGCCATTGTTACTTCACAGACACATATGGCTTCCCTTTTGGCCTTTGTAGAAAAGTGTGAGGAGCCCTAGCTGGTTTGGCTCAGTGAATAGAGCATCAGGCCGCACACTAAAGGGTCCCAGGTTCGATTCTGGTCAAGGGCACATACCTCGGTTGCAGGCCCCTCAATACCCAGCCTGGTTGGGGCACATAGGGGAGGCAACCAATCGCGTCCCCCTCACATCGATGTTTCTCTGTGTCTCTCCCTCTACCTTCCACTCTCTAAAAATCAATGGAAAAATATCCTCAGGTGGCGATTAACAAAGAAAAAAAAGAAGAGTGTGAGGGATACTAAGGAAGTTAACTGAACACACCCTGGGAATTCCTTACCAAAAACACTTCTGGGTTCCGTCGGGTTTCTGTCCCCGGCTTTGCCTGGACATCAGATACCTAGTGAAAGAATCTGTTAAAAGAAACCACCCGGTGCTATAAAGCTGTGTTTGCAAACATCATAAAATGTCCCCATTGGTTGACAGGTAAGAAATGATCAGTTACTAACTAAGATGGAAAGAAGCATGTGAGGAGCAGAGGAAGGAGAAGGGAGGCCCAGCTCAGCAGTGCAGGCAGGGGAACCCCACAGCCTGACTGCAGCCGCCCCGGGAAGCGCCCCAGGTCCACCCTCTCCACAGAGCACAGTCCACAGAGTCGGAGGTGGTCACGGTCTGAGGCGGGACCTGTTCCTTTTCCACAGAAGCCAGGCAAATGGAAAGAGATCGCCTTACAGAGGGGCCTGGGAGGGAGGGGGAGCTTGGTCAGTTTGGTTAGAAGGTTCAGGAGCCAGTTCTTCACAGTCCATTTCCTCCTGGTAGAAAAATCTCTTTCTACAAAAGACTACTGTCCAGATTTATTTAATAAAAAATGGAACTTAATGGTTATTTTAAAAGCTTGTAATTGTACCATCAGTTCCATAGTTTCTCATTAACATGAGATTTGTGAAGATCCTTGGTAACTAAATAGCCCTTTTAGGGTTTTAAGGCATTATATACGACTATATTTTAAGAATAATAAGACCACACTTGGCACCCAATTTGTATTGGGCCACCCAGAATAAGGGGTCCACAAAAGACATATGAAGGGAACGGAAACACACCAAGAACTTAGCCAACATGGAAGAGACTATTTTATATGTTTTGGAAATTTATATCCTAAAAGAGTGTTTTTCAAATAGTAAAAAACTAATGAAACCAGTGGAGCTCTTTCTATAAATGAAATCTTGCATGCCCCCCCCCGCAAAACACACACACAAACACACAAACACACACACACACACACACACACACACACACACACACACACGGGTAAAGCTGATGGAGCTCCGTGGGGTGGGGACCAGGCCTGGCACCACCCCCACCCCCACCTTCCCAGCTCAGAGGTTGGGACCTGCTCACCTCAGTTTTTAGAGACACTGGAAATCCCGGTTGTAAATGTGTAGGAAGTGAGTGTTCTTGAGTGTGCATAAATTTTTTCCAAATATTTCAACATTGGCAACTATTTCCTAATTTTAAAAATGAACGTAGCACAACTCGGTTCCAGCCAAACAAAACGCGTGGGAGCCAGAGCTGGCCCGGGACTGCCGGGGTGCGACCCCCTTCCTTCTCCCCAGAGTCAGGGACTCCAGCCGCGTCCGCCCCCTGGCTGTGCGGCCTCCCTGACAGGCTGTCTCATGCCTCCCACCCCAGCACCGCAACTGAGCACCTATCAGTGCCCGGTGGAGGGTTGCTGCATGACTGCCTGAATGAATGAATGAATGAATGAATGAATGAATGAATGCATGAAGGGGTTCTGGAATCTTCTTGTTTGGAGGCTCTGAAATGGGAAATGTTTTCCTTCTGTCCGGGGTCTGAGTTGTGATCCTGCCGAAGGGAGAACGAGGAACCGGCTACTTTAGCTCATTCTCATTAGAACAAATGTTTCTGCAAAACATTCATTTCCTGCTGGCAAAGGGAGTTACAGAGGGTTCCCTTCAGCAATGATGCTGAAAGTTAAACCAAAACAAAACAAAAATACAGTTAGCCCTGGCCGGTGGCTCAGTTGGTGGGAGCATCGTCCCAATACACTGAAAAGTTGCTAGTTCAGTTCCCGGTCAGGGCATCCACCTAAGTTGTGGGCTCAAACCCTGATTTTGGTTGGGGCGTGTATGTGAGGCAACTGATCAGTGTTTCTCTCTCATATCAATGTTTCTCTCTCTCTCTCTCTCTCTCTCTCTCTCTCAAAATAAACAAAAACTATTACTATAGGAGGAGGTCACCACAGTATGCAGTCAAAGACGTAGGAAAAAGGATATGATAGTCAGGCAGCTAATCAGTGTGATATTTCTCTAGACCTTGTGATGTTTTATGTTTGACAGCTTTTTAAAAGTTGTACTTTATTGTGGCTTTTCTCATTCCAAATGAATACCATCACTTTTGTACCTAATTTTATGTTCAAATGTTTATATTCTTATTCTCAAAGAGGACCCTCCCAACCTGTTAAGCTTTGGGCCCCACAAAACCAGATCCACCCCTGCCCTTGGGGAAAGAGAAGACATTCAAGAAAAATGTGAAACACACACTTTCCTCTGGCAAAGGAGAAAAAAATAAGGTAAAAAACCGCTAACAGCAAAATAACCCAAAGCGGGAACATCTGACAATGCTCAGTCCAGCAAGACAGTGAACGCGCTCGCCCACAGGTGTGCGGCCTCAGCCTCCGCGTCTTTCTTTCAGCATCAGCAGCGGCCCCAGGGTCCAGCCTGGACACAGGAACCAAACAGGCTTCTTCCAGAAAATGTCAACTGGCCGTCCGAAGCCCTAGCCTGCCTTCTCCCCCGCAAGGCCTCGGGTGGGCCCGGCAGCTCAGGCAGGAGAATGAATCGCGCCTCCGCCTTGTGGTCCACAAAGAGGCTCAATCCCCACAGGCAGGTACTGCCCCCGTGAACAACTGGGGAGCAACAGGCCCAAGGACTGGAGACCTCATGGTGTGTTTCTTTCCCACCACAATGATGAAATTATCCTGAGCCCTTACGCTGAGTGATGGCTGTCCATTTAAGCATACAGTATCATCCCTTCCGGCCTGGCCCTCTCAGTATCCCACCTGACCCTCCTCCCCCCCCCCCCCCCCCCCCCACAGAGGTCATGCGTTGGCTGAGTAGTAACGCAAGCAGAGGCTAAACACGTGTCCTGGGCAAGGCAACGCTTTCCCGCCACCCTGCACATCCCCTCGCAATGGGTCCTTATTTGAACTTGGTCTTGTCTTGCTAATTCTAGATCACGACTCGGACACCAGCTTCTGGCCTCCCTCTCTCCTGGCAACGCTCTAAGCTCCACTCCTGGCCTGGGAACCTGGACTTGCTGTGCTGGGTCGCCTTCCTGTGCCCTCTCCACCAGAGACGAGACCAGTGGGCCCTGCCGAGGTCCCTGCCCCTCACAGGACCTCCTGGTCCCGCCTCCTTGGCCCGCTCCGTGAGCCCTCCTCCTCGCTCATGCTGCTGTCCTCGCACGCAGGGCCTTCTCTCCTTCTGCCCAGCCCCTTCCTATCCCTCCTGCTCTGCCTGCTCGATTCTGAAAGTTGCTTTTTGGCTCGGAGTCTGCAGCCCCATCCCTCCTGCGTGCAAGGCCAGCCCCTAGGCCCGTGGTTGGCAAACTGCGGCTCGCGAGCCACATGCGGCTCTTTGGCCCCTTGAGTGTGGCTCTTCCACAAAATACCACGGCCTGGGCGAGTCTATTTTGAAGAAATGGCGTTAGAAGAAGTTTAAAAACTTTGGCTCTCAAAAGAAATTTCCATCGTTGTACTGTTGATATTTGGCTCTGTTGACTGATGAGTTTGCCGACCACTGCACTAGGTCAAAGCCAGATCCCTGGAGACCAAGGGAAGAAATAAATCTGGATACTTCAGTTCAGCTTCGCTTTTTCCCTTGGTCTGAACTTTCATGTTGCCCGGATGAGCACACCCACACTCTAGCCTCCACTCTAAGGAATTCCTCCAGCTCACCTGCCCCCATGGTGGGAGGGCAGAGTTTGGCAAATAAGTTTATGAGGATAGAAGAGTTGGGAGCGACCTGGTCCAACACTCAGCCTACGGCTGCAGCGTCCCCAGCATCCTGTGGTACCAGCTTTGTCAGCCCTGGGTTCCACCAGCTCGCCTCCTTCCTGGTCTAGAAACCAACCAGTGTCCCAAGACCAAGAATGCCTCACACAAAGGCCTGCAAGAGATTCTCACTCGGCTGGGCCCATGCCTGATTTAACCTTTGTCCCGGGACATCTGAGGGAAGGGAAGGCTGAGAAAGTGATCACACATAGGGACCCCTTCATCTTTCTTCACGTCTAGGTGGTGATATGTGCCGCGCCGGCACAGCCAAGGGTGAACCTGAGTGAGGGCGGTGAAGGATTGAGAAAAGACAAGAGAATGAAAGCCGTGTCTTTATTTTATAGCAGATGCCACGAGGCAAAGCAAGGGCGCGGTCAAGATGTTTACAACATTCTGTGAGTTTCAATCCTACTCAATTACATGCACCTGATCAAGCTTTGTTTACTTGCAGCCAATATCTCTTAGGCACGTGGGGTCACGTGTTCGGACCATAGGTTCAAGCTTACAACTACAGCTGATGGCTATCACTGTGCTCTGCCCTCCAAGCCGGGACTTGCACGTGGCCATGAGAGGACTGTGCCCTCTCATTAATCCAAGGCTTAAACCTGTCCAAAACACTGTAGCCGCGCCCCACAGTGATGTATTGGGGTGGGGAGGGGGTCTTTCATAATAAGGAGATACAAATGGCTGGTGTATTAAAGAAAACCTTCCAAACAGTTAATGCTTAAAATAAACTTAGTCCAAATGCTCGGATATAAAGCAAATTAAGAAGAAAACTCCATTTTTGACAACATAACGTGGGCAATTTCCTAAACACTGCACTTAGTTCATTGCAGAAATCTTCTCCAGCATTTCACCAAACTTTGAGGTGTGTCAGCAGGACTCAGCTTCACCGAAGCAGCTTAAAGGGAATGCCGCCAGCACTGGATCTGAGAAATCAAGCTGACAGGCTGAGGAGGAATTAAGAATGCTCCAAATCCAACCGTAGACTTTGAAATACGCAGATTCTCCACTTCAACTGGATTTCAACCAAGAGAAAACATGGAGGAATGAGGTCTTGATGTTAATCAGAGTAAAGCCAAGACGTATGGAGACTTAGGGCGAGGGGTGGAGTGTAGCAACTTCCTGGATGACAAAGGCCTGGGCTTTCTCCAGGCCCCTGCGGTGGGAGCCTTGCTTGGAATTGCCACTGTCAGGAACGGATACCAGAGATCACATGTGGTGAGAGGACCACAGGCCAAACGGACGCTGCCAGCATGGGTTGGCCCGTGTTCCAGCCCATGTTCTATCCTGAATTCCCTTTGCAACAGCGATCCCAACCAGCAGCCTGTGGGGGGCTGGCTGGCCTCCAAGGCTTTGGAGTTTAAAGTGGATGATATTCCCTTAAATGTCGCCCCCATACGAACTCATTTTGGATGGATCGTGCCCTGATTGCTCCAAGTCTTCCTTGAATAGATGTGTTCCGTGTCTAAACCCCCTCTCCGCACAGATAGGTCTCAGAGGTTCTGGTTTCTCTTGGGAAATGAAGTCCCCAAACCCAGGCCTGAGTGTGGGCTGGGGAGCTGTACTTGATCATTAGATGCCATGAAAGGAGCCAATGGGATCAACTCCCTTTGAATAAACTAAAATCAAAGACAGGCACATGGTCCACTGAGTCACTGATACAACAATGCAGGCAGGAAAGCAGTGTCCAGGTGGGCAATCAGACAACTAAAGAAGAGAGAGGGGTGCTGAGCAAAGGGTGAGACACATCGTTTTGAGAAATAAATAATTCACAAGCAACTTCTCAAATAACCAGGCTCTTCTAGCCTCATCAACCTGTGACTACAAAATTAAGTGCTCTTCTTTTTAATATCATATTTTTATAGCAAAAGTTCCCCAGTGCCCTAATTGTCAATAATAGCACCTCCCAATCATGTATCCCCAGATATTTTAGCATGTTTTTAAGGTACTACGTATATCAGTTATTGCATAACAAATAATCGCCAATTAAAGGTTTACAACAACATTTCTTCTTGCAGTTTCTGTGAGCCAGGACCCCCGGCATGGCTCAGCTGAGCCCTCTGCTTCAGTGCCTCGCAGGCTGCAATGAAATTGTCAGCCAGGGCTGGGGTCTCATTTGAAGGCTCCCCTGGGGAAAGAGCCACACCCAAGTTCAAGTGGCTGCACGCAGGATTCAGTTCCCTGCTGGCTGTGGGCCAGAGGCCACCCTCAAGTTCTTGCCGCATGGGCCTCTCCAACATGGCTTCTTGGGGTCTTAGTCAAGAAATCAATAGATCCCAAACAAGAAAAAGCTAAAGAAGTTCATTACCACCAAGCCAGTATTACAAGAAATGTTAAAGGGGCTTCTTTAAGGAGAAGGAAAAAAGACCAAAACAAAAAGGAATAATAAAATGGCAGAACTATAGACCTATCAATAATTACTTTAAATGCAAATAGATTAAATGTTCCAATCAAAAGACATATGGAGACTGAATGGATAAGAAAACAAGAACCTTACATATGCTATCTACAAGAGACTCGATTCAGGTTGAAAGACACACACAGACTGAAAGTAAAGGGATGGAAAAATATATCTTATTCAAATAGAAATGGAAAAAAACAAACCCCACTGGGGTAGCAAAATACTTATATCTGACAAAATAGACTCTAAAATAAAGGCTGCATAACAAGAGATAAGAAGGACCCAGCAGCTCCACTTCTGGGTATTTATCTGAAGAAACCCTAAACACCAAATCGAAAAGACATGTGCATCCACACCTCCCTGCAGCATGACTCACAACACGTGAGATAGGGAAGCAGTCCCAGTGTCCATCACAGAGGAATGGATAAAGATGTAGCACACGAATGGAATGTTAGTCATAATAAGGATGAAATCTTGCCATTTGCAACAACATTATGCTAAGAGAAATGAGTCAGATAGAGAAAGACAGATTCCATATGATTTCACTTACATGTGAAATCTAACAAACTAATGGTTGCCAGAGGGGAGGGGTAAGGGAATGGGTGACAAAGAGGAAGGGATTAAGAAGTAAGAATTGCCAGTTATAAAGACAATCCTGGGATGTAAAGTACAGCATAGGGAATATACTCAATATTGTCGTAGTAACTATGGATGGTGTCAGATGGCTATCAGACTTACCAGGCTGATCACTTCATGAGTTACAGAAATGTTTCATCACTGTGCTGTACACCTGAAACTAATATGATATTGTATGTCACACAGCTCGAGCTCCATGCGTGAGCCACCAGGGAGAGAGGGGACACTGTGTGACGATGCTGCCCCAGCATCCAGCCTCCCACACTCCAGAAGGCATTTCACCAACTGCCTGGTGTGGAAAGCCACATTTGTGTCACTTGGGGTGGGGAGCGGATGGTTAGGAAGATGGAGAGGGGACAGTTGGGGGGAGACTCCTGTCTGTGGGGGCCCGGTGATGGGGGGCCACACCCCCTTCTCAGGAGGACTCTTGTCGGGTGTGAGAAAGTGCTGGTGGGAAGAGTCTCGGTGCAGAGGGTGGAGGGTTGATGTTACTGCGTCAGCTTGGTCTGTGAAAAATGAGCTGATGCCAGGCGCAAGCCCTGCCAGGCACAGATTCATACACTTCAAAGGTTTTTATTTTTTCAATCAGGAAAGACATGGAATTCCAGACTCAGACTCGCTCTTTCAGTTCCAAATTGTCAAACTGCTGATGTTGCAGTCTTCCTACGAATTTGTTTGAGAAAGTAGCAAATGCATGAAAAGGGGAAACTGTATTTTACCCAAATGGGCTCCCTGACTTTGTAGAGCGTATCATTAAGCAGAGCTATGTTGGGACAAGAAACATTTTGCATTCCTAAGGGGTGACACTCTGACTCTGGGTCTCAGGGCTGGCCAACCTCTGTAGAAATGGCAGGGGAGGAGAATTCAAACCGACAGAGAATCTGGAGTTCCGTGTGGGGAGGGGGGAAGGCACACTTTTTAAGTGCTTGCCTTTGTTAGCCATAAGTCTTTTGATTGGAGCATTTAACCCATTTGCATTTAAAGTAATTAGAGCATTTAACCCATTTGCATTTAAAGTAATTGATAGGTCTACAGTTACTGCCATTTTATTATTCCTATTTTTGGAGTTTTTTTCTTCTCCTTAAAGAAGCCCCTTTAACATCCCTGGAAACACTGGTTTGATGGTGAAGTGCCTTTAGCTTTTTCTCGTCTGGGATCTATTGCTTTCTTGACTCGCCCTCCCCCCCCCCTACCCCCCAGAAGCTCCTGCCTCCAGGCGCAGGGCTGGAGGAGCTGGCCTGGGTCTGGAGCCCCGCTCACCCCAGTCTTAGGCACCCAGTGCAGGAAACAAACTCAAAACTCTCCCACCATTCAACACCCCATTCATGGTACGTGGGCACCTAAGTGTGAAAGTCATTCCCTCCCGAGCATGAAATGAGCACCTCTGGTGTAACACTCAGAGGCCCGGGAACTGAGGGGAAGTCAGATGTGTGAACACCTCTGAGTGCCTGGCTCTCTGGGCTCTGGGGGAGGGCGCTACAGGCAGAGGGCAAGGCCCCCAGGGGTGACCTGCCTCAGGTAACCCCACACGAAGTCCTTTATGTTAGGATGGTCCTTGGCATGTAGGCCTCTCTGTGGTTTTATTTCCAAGTTGCCTTTATTGGAAAAGAAAAGAAGGGGAAGGGGGTAGGGGGAAAGGGAGAAGGGGGAAGGGCTGAAGGGGAAGGGGGAAGGAGGAAGGGGAGGGAAGGGGAAAGGAGAAAAAAGGGAAGGGAAGGGAAGGGAAGGGAAGGGAAGGGAAGGGAAGGGAAGGGAAGACTACAGTGACCCACAATGGCTGCAGCGGCAACTTGAAATCAAGTCAGCAGCCAATGAGTCACTTCCTGGGTCGCTGGCTGCGGGCCTCACATTGTCCTGGGCCCCAAGGACACCGAAAGGAACAGCCACCTAGAGAAATGACACAGCCCGCCCGCCCGCAGGGCACCTGCCCTCTGGCGAAGAGGTGCCCTGAGAACACAAGTGAGGCAGCGTGGGGGGGGGGGGGAGCTGGGACTTTTGCAGCAGGCAGGGGGACAGGGTGCCAGGTGGGGTCAGCGGAGGTGAAGCTTGAAATGCCTCCTGGGGAAAGTGTAGAGTGAGCCCTGCGTAAAAAGGAGATTCAGACGTGGGCCAGTTGGTGCAGGGCCGCGGCAGGTCCCAGGACAGCTGCGTCAGGCCGTGTGCGGGTTCTGGGAGTGGGGTGCAGGTGTGGGGATTGGGGTGAAGACGCAGGGAGTGGGGTGCAGGTCAAGAGTGGCTAAAGGTCTGTTACCTCTTCCACACGAAGAGCATGACCTCGTGTGCAGTGTTATCTCATCAATTCCAAACTCCTGGGAAAGTCCTGTCCGAAGCCAGGAGCTGCTCCTCGCCTGTCCTGGCTCCTTTCCGTGAGGTCTCGGGTCAGCCTGAGGGAGGGGGGAGAGGGTTCAGAGGCGCGAAGCCTGTGGGTGATGTGAACATTCTGACAGGCCTCGAGGGATGTGCTGACTTCTGGTCCAAGGAAAGGGAATTCTGATCTCTCCTTGTCTGTCTCAAGTGATGGTGGTATTTTCAGTTATGGCACACGGTGACCCCCAGAATTCTCTTTCCACTGTGGGAAGGCTCGTCTTTGAAGTGATCCAGAGCAAACTCCTCCTCTGCTTATGAGAAAACTAAAATCCCAAGACACAGGGCCACATGCCAGGGTCACTGACCTGCTGGAGGAGAGAGGCCCGACCCTCCTCCCTGCTTCCAGATTCATCTCTTATCTCTCCGACAGCTTCTCCAACCCGCTGTCTCCTTCTGATTCGTCACAAACATATTCCCTCCAGGCAGAAACTATTCAGATTATTTAGGCATCAGTGACATGAAAGGTGGAGTTAATCCTGCAAATCACTTCAATATGCTAATGTTTGGCTTCAGAAACCCAGGGTGCAGGGACAGTTATACGTTCATTTTGCAAAAGTTAATTGTGCAAAAAAAAAAGTGGTTAGAATGAAGTGTTCTCATTTTAAGAGGAGAAAGCGAGAGCCACTGCCAGAAGGGCAGCTATTTATTTACTCACACTTCGTTTTTATTTGAAGACTTTTCAAGCATACAGCAAGAGAGAGAGAGAGCAGTGTAATGGGCCCCCATGCACCCTTCATTCACCTCCAACGTTTTGCCAATCCTCATGTCAGAGAGCTTTTAAAATGCAACTTAACCCACAAAAATTGTATTTACATCCAGCTTTTCATGACCAAATCTACTACGTAAGAAAGAAGCTTGAACTCCTTTTCTGATCTGAATGGACGGGGAAGATTGTACTTCTCAGTGGGTTCCTCGTTGACTTAGTTCTCAAAGGGCCTCTGAGCACACGGTCCAGGCCCCGGGTGGGCAGAGCTCCTGGCCCAGCCTCCATCCCCCGCTGACCTGAGGCCTGGACCTGGGGCCGTGCAGCCTGGGGAAAGCCTGCAGCCAGGAATTGGGAGTTCTCACCTTGGCGTGCTGAGCCACCTGTGGGACTTCTCCTGGGCATTAGTGTCACAGGCCCGGGGTCTCCCTAGTGACTCTAGCTCCTCCATCCCCAGAATGGACCTGGCTGACACATACCCAGGAGCCCGCACAGGCGTTTATCCGGCACTCTGAACGCGCCACTGCGCTGTATGGCACTGTGCGCGTTTCCAAATGCCCGACACTAGCTCCACTTTTTTACTCACGGGCCTCTTCGTCTGTTCTGTTCTGTGTAGTGTCCATCTCCTCCGACTAGAACGTAGAGTCCTTGGACAGAGAGTGGCCTTGTCACCAGGGACCTCCGCGAAAGACCATCACACCTGGCTCGGCTTGCTGTGGGCGAGTCCGAGGGGGTCATGCTTAGAGAGACATCAGGCTCAGCAGCTGCAGGTGCTGCGTTAGCTGGCTCACGACTGGTGAGCCCCCTGCTCTCCAGACCTTTCTCCAAAGCCCAGCAGGGAGGAGGCCCAGCACGCAGCTCACTCTCTTTTCAATTGGCCGGTCTTCCTGGGCTTTTGCTGAACTGCTGAACCACACTGTACCCCACAGGAGATGGGGTCAACTGGGTCTCACGGAGTTCCAGCAACATTTATTCAGGTGGGCCTTTGCCATTTAAGGCTGATAATGAATGCACTGGCCACAGGAAACCCAGTGCACACAGAGGGTGCCCACAGCGGGCTGTATTGCTCAGAGGTGGCTGGACCAATATCCGCGCGCCTCACCCCCCAAGCTCTCACAGTGCAATGAGAGGTGGAGTCCCTGCACCCTACCCTTGAACCAAGGCCTCTGTGACCCCTTGACCAGTAGGACACGGCAGAAGCGATTGCATGCCTGTCAAGGTCACAGAAGGCATACAGGTCTGCCTGGCTCTCTCTGTGTCCCAAGATAGCCACTCTTAGAAGCCAGTCAGCACGTTGTCAGGAGCCCAGGCCACACAGAGATGTAGATGGATGTCTACATGTGGATGTCTGGCCCCCAGCCCCAGCTGGGCCCTCAGCTAAGAGCCAGCATCAGCTACCAGATATGACAGTGATGGGCCTTCATATGACTTCAACCCACAGCCTGTGAGTCTCCCCTCTGAGGCTCCAGAGGTCATGTGGTAGAGACAGGCCACCCCTGCCATGCCATAACTGAAATCTTGACCCACAGAAACTGTGAGAAATGATAAAGGAGGATTGTTGTCTTGGCCACTAAGTTCTGGAGTCATTTGTTATGCAGCAACAGTTAACTAATACACAGACTTCTAGAGACCACTCAGTTTTCACTCCCAGCATATATGAATCCTATCTAATAATAGAAAAATATGCAAATTGACCATACCTCTGACACACCCACAAGCCACGCCCACCATCCAATCAGAGCAAGTATGCAAATTAACCCAAACCAAGATGGCTACAGCCACAGAGAGCAAGGTTTCCTAGGTAACAGAGGAAGCAAGCTTTCCACCTGCCCTAGCCAGGCCTAAGCCTTCACTCAAGCTACAAAGTTTCAATTATAGAAGGTAAACAAATTCAAACAAATGGCAGCAGAATGGAGTTTGAGAGAGCAGGCCAGGGTTGCCGCCGGCAACAGGGGAAGCAAAGCTTTTCGCACACCCTGGCCGGGCCCACCCGCTTAAGGCAACAAAGTTTCAATTATAACCCCAACACAAATGACTACCGGCCCCGGAGGGAGCCCCAGGCTTGGCTCCGCTCCAGGCTACAAAGGTTCAATTGTAGAAGGAAAATAAATTACAGATATCAGGGCCTCTGCTTGGGTTGCCAGGGGGCGTGGCCGGCCTGCAAACCACCACAGGCCCCTCGCTCAGGCCGCCCCACACCCCAAGGGAACCCCCACCTGATCCGGGATGCCCTTCAGGGCAAACCAGCTGGCCCCCACCCCTGTACCAGGCCTCTATCCTATCTAATAAAAGAGTAATATGCAGATTGATCATCACTGCAACACACAATATAGCTGCCCCCATGTGGTCAAAGATCCTGCCCCCATGTGGACACAAGATGGCCACCACAAGATGGCCAGCAGGAGAGGGCAGTTGGGAGGCACCCGGCCTGCAAGGGAGGGCAGTTGAGAGGGACCAAGCCTGCAAGGGAGGGAAGTTGGAGGTGATCAACCCTGCAGGAGAGGGCAGTTAGGGGTGACCAGGCCGGCAGAGGAGGGAAGTTGGGGGCAAACAGGCTGGCAGGGGAGTGGTTAGGGGGTGATCAGGCTGGTAGGCAGAAGCGGTTAGGGGCAATCAGGAAGGCAGGCAGGCAAGCAGTTGGGAGCCAGCAGTCCTGGATTGTGAGAGGGATGTCCGACTGCCCGTTTACAGGCAGTCAGATATCCCTTGAGGGGTCCCAGATTGGAGAGGGTACAGGCTGGGCTGAGGGACAACCCCCCTCCGTGCACGAATTTCGTGCACCGGGCCTCTAGTCTCAATATAAGAAATAATGGGGACTAGGGTTGGCCATCGATTAGAAGAAGGGCCTAGGGGATCTGTACTGGAGCTATGCTCTCATCCCAAGCTCACTATTTCACTTGGGGTGACTGGAGGTAGGACATGATGGAGATACTTCTCCTTGGCGTCACTGCGCCTGTGCAAACATGTCTGCAATTGGATCATCCTATATGTGTATTTACTAGCCCTTCCATAACTTGGTGAAGACGATCTAAAGCTCTTTAGATTTACCTATAATAATAAGCTACTGACTTGAAAACAGCATATTCTTGGGTCTGTAATATTATTGGGGTTCCCAATGAATAGAAGTGGACCTACCCCACCACTATTCCCAACCCCCACACTGAACTTCCCACTGAATGCTAGGAATGGCGCCAACTCCAGTTCAGAAGGCCACACCATTTGAGCCACTGGCTACGAAAAGACAAGCCATGCATTTTTGGAGCCCAGCACTATCGGGGCCTCCAGTGTTGTGTGTGGGTGTTATGCATCTGGAATAAAACCAGGGGAGCATGAGTGACATCATAATAGTCAAGAAGCCCAGAGAAGAAACGGCTTCCAAAATGTATGTTCCTTAGACACCTGCAAGTCTCAATGCCGCTGAGTAGCGGTGGGGGCACAGGGCCCGGTGCAGACCAATCGGCAAGTTTACCCGTGTCTGCAAACCAATGGCCGTCCGCGTGCTGGCCTAGCACCGTCCAGCAGGGGCCCAGGAAGCTTGCCCCCCTGCAGACTTCTCTTAGGAGCGTAGTTTTTAAAGGAGTCGAACTGTGTAGGAAAAAGGACTAGAAACCAAACAGCTTTGGAGGAGGTGCAGAATATAACCAAGCTCCCCACTGAGGACCTTGCCTCCTCCACGGCTCTCACAGTTCCCTCGCCATCGCCCTGAAGGGGTGTTATCTCTGCTTCACCTCTGAGTGAACTGAGGTTAAAAAATAAAAAGCCTGGGCTTGCCAGTGTCACTGATGTGGGGGTAGGGGAGAATGCAAAATTCAGGGCTACACCCTTTCTAGGGAATGTTTGAAAACTGGCCATTGTTCCTGGAAATCTGCGCTCAAAGTTTGAGAAGAAAAAGAAAAAGTTTAGAGCTCTAACAAGGGGAAGGGTAAGTTTAGGGTTGGAGGAGCTGTTGTTTATGTAAGTGACTGACTGTCCGACTCCCTCTCTCAGGCCCCATCCTCATTCTCTGCATCAAATACTCTTGACAAATCTGTGGATGAGCTGGGAATGTCTTTTTCTACTTATTAGGCAATGTCAGTATGACAGACTTGGCCAGTTCAACTGTGCCCTGCCTCAGAAGTAGCACTGCATGAAGAAAAATTACTGCTAATAAAAATATAAATGAAAACCAAAATCATATACTAAAATTAAAAATGAAAACGACAGAACCGTAGTGATCTCTGTATGATGTAGAGTTGGTTGCAGAAATAACTAGGAAGAAAACTGACAAGCAGATGGCTTGCATTCCCTTGTCATTCATCTATCTTGGGGTTCCAGCGTCTGAAAGGTAGAATGTTGGTTTGTTTGATGCAAAATGGATCCAGAAACCAATATCAAATGTCACATGGATTTTAGTATCTTGGGCAGATGGAAAATCAAGAATACTCCATGAAGTATAGAAGGTGATTCTAAATAAACCCTAGAACTATAGTCAGTCTCTTTGTAGTGTTGATACTATATGTAGGGTAGGAAAATTATTTTCCCCCCATATTGAAGACTAAGCAATCTAACCAGAAGGACTCAGATGACTTGGAGATTTGGCCTAAGGTCATGTAACTTCCAAACGATACCTGGGCCAAACCATTTGGCCCTGGGCCTACGCACTTCCTACTGTCCCACATGGAGGGGTCCCAGGGATGGGGAGGTTCCCCGGCTTCCCTTCCTTTCCATTCCCACACTGCACTTTGCACAGTGGTGTGGCTTGGTAGGTGCAAATAAGCATAAACCCCAATCCCACCATTTATTAGCTGCATGACTTCGACCAAATTAGTTAACCACTCTTGAGTCACAACTGGCCATTTAAAAAACCTGCATATGAATTCTTACTTTGCAGGGCTGTTGTGAGATTTAATAAGACAACAGACACATAAAGTGTCTTGAGTAGTCTTTGGCACATAGTAATTGCTCAATTAATGCAATTTTAAGGTAGCAAACTACATAAAATAACTCTGAGGATAAACTTTTCTGTAAAAATTGTCATTATTACATGTCAAATGATCATAAACTAATGTGTGAAGCAGTCATCAGCATCACTCATAGGTATTTAGTAAACCTGTCCTCTGGGCTGTGTGTGTGTGTGTGTGTGTGTGTGTGCACATGCCTGGGTGGGTATGGACTGTGTGGATATGTGTGTGTGTGTGTGTGTGTATGTGTGTGCGTGCACATGCCTGGGTGGGTATGGACTGTGTGGATGTGTGTGTGTGTGTGGATGTGTGTGGATGTGTGTGTTTGTGTGTGTGTATGTGTATGTGTGTGTGTGTGTGTGTGCGCACACACATGCCTGGGTGGGTATGGACCGTGTGGAATGTGGGCAGTGTTTGTGGGAGGCGTAGGGCAGGTTTTAAGTAAATGTGACCCTTGGGCTAAGTTTTGAGGGAGTTTCCAACCTTGTTAAAGAGATAAAATCTGGACCTGAAAGTTACCAGCAGCTGGGTAAGGTGTTTTTAAGTGAATGGTAGAAAGAATGAGCCCCCGGGAGCCGAGAGAGCGGAGCTCCGCCTGGCTGGAGGCCCCGGAGAGCTTAGCTGAGGAGGGGCTGTGCTCGCCTAGAAGGAAGAGGAGGATTCCACAGGCGGAGGTGCAGAGCCACAGTCACGCTGGTCCAAAAAAAGAGAGAAATCCTCTCTCCTCCTGAATTTGGCACTCGACAATCCACAAGTCAAGAAGGAATGAATGTCCCTGTCGGAGAGCATGGATGGGACAGGGGCGGGGGCCCTGCAGGCCGAGGCAGCAAGTTGGGACTCTGGGCCAGTGACCCATCTCTTGACGACTGGCAGGCACTTTGTAAAACACGGAGTCCTGGGCATCCTTAAACAGCCCCCCTTCTGCAAGCAGATAGCTGCACTGCAGGCAGGCCCGGCTCCAGGGCCAAGAGCTTAGCAGGAGAGCGAGGAATTTCCCAGGCTGCCCCCGCCTGGTCCGCTGCCACCCCGTGTGCATGGTGTCTGAGGGAGGGAGCAAAGGAGAGGTGCACATTTCTGCAATCTGGCTTCACGGTGGAAGCCACCTGTCGCCGAGTTGTAAATGGTATTTATTCTCCTTTCAGCCCGCAATAATCCCTATTGTATCTTTTCAGTGTTCTAGAATTTGGAAATGTTATTACCATTTGAGCACAGCCAAATGACATTGATTCCACCTCTGGAAACACTATTCATAATATTATCCCGCACATTCACCCACCCCGGCCCCACTGGCCCCACTCAGAGCTCAGCCCCGGGGGCTGTGGGCGCGATACCTCTGGGAGTTCCAGAGCTGGGAATGTGTCCAAAACAGACACGAGGTGTGATGGGTACTTTTATGTGTCGACTTGGCCACTCTGTGGTGCCCAATTGTTTGGTCAAACACTAGTCTAGATGCTGCCATGAAGGTCTTTTGTGGATGTGATCAACATGTCTGATTGGTTGACTTTAAGTCAAGATTACCCTCCATACTGTAGGTGGGCTTCATTTACTCCGCTGACGGCCGGATGGGGCCAAAACGGAGATTTCCTAAAATGAAGGAATTCACCGTAAAGACTACAACAGAAACCCTCTGCCCGAATTTCCAGCCTGCTGGTCTACCCTGCATATGCTGGGCTTGGCAGCCCCATAATCATGTGTCCATTCCTTAACATTTTTTCCTCATATATATATGTGGCTCTCCTTCTGTTTCTGTTTCTCCAGTGAACCCTGACTTGCGGCTCCTAAATAACCTCCAGCACCAAGGAAAAGGATAACTGGGAAGATAAGAGGAGTCCAAGGTAGGGGAGGAGCGGCCGAGTCCGCTGAGAGACACGCAGGACACGCAGGCCTGGTGACGTCTGCGTGCACAGAGCAAGACAGGCCTGGCCACTTCTACTAATGCTACACATTTGTCTCTTTGTGAAAAGGGTCACCGATTTCCCATTTAAGTAAATACTCTCCGCTAAGATATGACCACATGTCTGTGTATTGCAACGACCAGTATTAGGTAATGATAAAGCTTCTTAGCTCCCATAATGCTACACTGGGTGCTCAGAAACAGCATGCAAATAGATCCCTTCCAAAATTCCTGCCGCTGATTCTTCCTCTGCGACAGAAACGAGGTTGCTAACCTGCCCCAGCTTTTCAGGCTGCCTCTCAATCTGAATCTAGTCTCCTAAATCCAACTCAGGGCCAACTTTCTCCCCCTTCCTCCAATGCCCTATCTGATGAATACATGAAGCCCTGTCTTCATAGTTCTAACCAACGGCGTAGTTGTCATTTCTGTAGCATTAGCCAAAAGCAGCCACTATTCGGGCCGGCCATGAGGACATTGTGTCTGAGACATCTTCATTCCTGCCATGCTTTTGGGGAGGCACAGCAGCTGGACATGTCCTAGTTTATGCAGAGCTCTGCAGCTGTGGAAACCTCCACTACAGGCCCTGCAGCGCAGTTTAATGCAGATGTCTGGACCTGGTGGTTAGCACAAAAATTCACTAGCGGCAGTAATTATTTTTTATTACTGAAATATACAGGAAGAAGATCCTGGCTTCCAAGTTGGAAAGTCCCCCAGTGAGTCAATCAGTAAACTTTCCACCTCTGATCCCCTCCGAGGCTGGAGCGGGAGCCTGTGGTTGGGGCCTGGGTGGAGGGCTCAGAGTCTCGCTGAGGTCAAGGCCCTGAGGCCCCGTGACTGGCGCTGGGAGTGGGGAGTGGAGCTGAGGTCACTGTTGGCCTCTGGCTCCTGCGTGTGAACCAGGGCTGACAAGGAGCCCTGCACACAGCCCGAGTGGGGATGGCTGTGCCATCTCATTTGTTGTTCCGGCCCCAACAAAACACCTTTTCAATGAGACACTCGGAGAGCTCCTTCACTTTGGAAATTTGAAACATCACAGAGACATTTATGGCTTGTCCTCTTAAAAAATTTAAAATGGCCGGGCCAGTGTGGCTCAGTGGTTGAGTGTCTACCTATGAACCAGGAGGTCATGCAATTCCCGATTAGGGCACGTGTCCGGGTTGTGGGCTTGAGCCTCAGTAGGGGGTGTGCAGGAAGCAGCTAATCAATAATTCGCTCTCAGCATTAATGTCTCTCTCTCTCTCCCTCTCCCTTCCTCTCTGAAATGAATAAAAGTATATTTTAAAAAATTAAAATTTGCCAGGGTGTTTGCACTAAGCCGCCCTGGTTCAGGGACTCAAATGCATAAGCCATCGAGGTGAACAGGGAGGGGATACCAGGCTTGGCTCTGTTTTCCCTCTAATCTCAACATCAGAGTTTTTCAACAAGTGGACAGGCTTTCATCACAGCTTGATGAGTGCCTTTCACTCCAAGTCACCATCGTTTAGCCTGTCACACACTGAGCTGTCCTTCACCAGGTGCTATTGCTGCCTCCAGGCTCGCCTTGCCCCAGATGCCCAGGTGCATGGGGAGGAGGAGCAAAAGCGTCTTGACATTTCCTTTCCTCTAGTTTCTAAAGTACTCTGTCCGGGGCACAGTTTTGTCCAGATGACACTATATGGTTTAAGATTTCCTCACCTTGCAGGCAAGGTTCAGGGGGAAATGAAGACAGATAAAGAACTTCAAGCAGAGTGAGGGACACAGAGGCCAGCCAGAGAGTCTCGGGGGACACCTGGCTCACCCATGCAAAAACTTACAAACGTTAAAACCCGCCTTTCCCAGACTCCCACCTTCCAGAAAGCATCCTTTGGGCAGTTGTCCATGGAAACAACCTACCAGGGAGGAGGTTTTCTCGCCGAAAGCTCCTGCCTTCCTGGGGCTTCCCAGGAAGAGACACCTCCTTCCAGCCTAACAAAGCTTGGCCCACCCAGGACAAATTCCAGGATGAATCAATGGTGCTCCCCCTGATCCTGAGCAGCGTGCCCAAAGTCTGCTTAATGTCACAACACAAGCATTTGGAAATGACATTGACAGATCTACCTAACTAACCACTGGATGAGCGTGAGGCTGCCCAGGTGCTGCCCAGAGTAGCAATCTTCTGAAGGCATGGGAAGGGATGGGGGGGAGGGGTTAGAGAGAGAGAGAGAGAGAGAGAGAGAGAAAGAGAGAGAGAGAGAGAGAGAGAGAGACTTGCTCATACCTAACCTATGACCCACCAGCATCTTAACACTGCAGAAACCACAACGCTTTGGCTTTATTTTATTTGTAATGTGCAGACTTACAGAGAAGTCACGGGACATGCATGTTTCATAATAACATCTACCATTGACTGAGCATTATTATCTTCAAGATCTGTCTCGGGACCTTATAAACAAAATCTCACTGAAGCGTCACGTGGATTCGGAGAAGCCAATGCAATTATGATCAACATTCTGCAGATGTGGAAACTGCTTTCCGAGAGGCCAAGTCAATCTGCCCAGTCAGAGTCAGGACTGTAATCTGCGTGGGGCAGATTCCAAGCCCAAGTCTTAACCGTCTCATACCTTTCATGACCTTTGTTGGTCACCCACTCTCTCACCTTAACCCCAGCCTCAGACTAACCCTAATCAGTCTCCAGGCCCAGGAAGGGGTCTGCCTTGGCCTAGTTACCAAATACTTCTCAGGGTCAGGTGCTCTAACACATCTTGCCTGAACTGAAGTCTTAGCTGATTTTAATAGAAAACAGTAATTTACTGGACACTAAAAAAACAAACTGCAATTGAACTGACCACAGAGAGCTGACATTTCCTTTCCTTTGCAATAGGGATGCAGACTTCCTTACATGCACTTGGCGGCATGAGCACATCTTTTTTATGAGATCTTTTTTATGAGTCCTTTAAACTGAACTCATTTAAAATGTTTAAATGCCATTAAACCTAATGTCATTGCATTAATTAGGTTTCAGCTTGAAATGTTGCTGGCTCATTAGGCTGTCCCTGGACAGTCCAGGTTTAACCACTGAAGCAAAGAAAACATTCAATAAAGAACTTCCCGGAAGGCTCATGTGTGACCCACAGTGGTTGAGTGATGGTTGTATGGTATTCCGGGACGTCAATCATACTCTCACTCCTGCAGTTCAAGCAACTAAAATAAACATCTGTCTCCTCTTTGAGTCACACTTTCTTTAGTATCTGAAATGTAAC
Organism: Ia io; assembly: GCA_025583905.1. Taxonomy (NCBI): domain Eukaryota; kingdom Metazoa; phylum Chordata; class Mammalia; order Chiroptera; family Vespertilionidae; genus Ia; species Ia io. Next base: position 4,163,020 of record JAJQQW010000005.1, on the reverse strand, counting down.
AGCAATTTCATTCTATATCTGTACCTTAAACTCTCATTCTATTTCAATAATTTCTCATAAAGTCATTACTTCTATAATAGTCCAAGCTTCTCAGGTCTGGCCAACCTATGATCTAGTGTTAGGACTAAAGGAAATAGTCATCTCATCCTTGGAAACTATATCAATGGGAATGTAAGTTCCTACAATTCATGCTAAGATCTTCAAAGAACTAGTAGCAACACCTAAGTGCAAAAACCATAATTGGTACATCTTATATTTAGATAATTTTTCAAATCATAACATTTACATATCATCTATATTTGCATGCAAAATGTTTTCGATTCAAAATGACTTCGAAATAATAGAGTTGACTTAAGATAATTATCTCTTAATTTTCCTCTTTATCACATGAATTTTAAATGAACACATAGAGGCGCTTCTTTTTCTGGACAGATTGGAGTACCTGGTACAACCATAAACAATTATAAAGCTGAACAAGTAAACGAGGGCATTGTTTTCAGACCCTGAACAACGGGCACTGCAGGACTGGGATCCCCGAGAGAAGAAAAGTACATGATGTGAGCTCACATTCACCTGGCTCTCTGGCTGAGAACCATCTAACTTCAATATCAGGAGATAACACTCAAACAGAGTAGTGCAGTCCTGCTGAGCTGAGAAAGCAGAATTTCAAGTTCAGGACTCAGAAGAGAAGGTAGTTGCACTGGGAATGGGGAGAGATAGACGCATGAAGGATTAGAAAACTTTGCAAAGCTTCTCTGTGGATCCTTGGTCAAGGGCTGGCTGTGCATTGTTCCAATAGGCCTGGCAGAAAACAGTGGAATTCTAGCCCAGCCAGCATAAGAGCCCTCATTAACATCCCAGTTACTCAGCTGGGGCACTAGGAAGGTCAACTCCTAAGAACAACTCTAGAAATTAATGGCCACTTATGCTGTGCCACACAAAATATCCAGATTATTAACAAAAAATTTTAGACATGTGAGAAGCAAAAAAATTTAACCCATAACCAAGGACAAAAACAGTAAATAGATACAGACCCTGAAATGACCCAGATGTTAGAATTAGTATACAAGAACTTTAAAAGAGATACTATAAATATGTTCAAAGTCTTAAAGGAAAATATGGTCTTAATGAGCAAGCAGATAGGGAATCTCAATAGAGAAACTGAAGCTATAAAAAATGGAAATTTCAGAAATAAAAGAAATGAAAAACTTAATTGGATGATCAAATTAGATATGGCAGAATAAATGGTCAGTGAACTCAGAGATGATTTATCCATATAAAGTATCCAATCTAAAGAACAGAGAGAAATAAGATCAAAACAAATAGAGCCTCGGTGACCTATGGGGTATCTAGTGGACTAACATGAATGTAATAAAGTCTCAGAAAAAGAGAAGAATAAGAATGGGTGCAGAAAAACATATTTAAGGAAAATATGGTAGCCCAGCTGGCATGGCTCAGTGGTTGAGTGTCAACCTATGAACCAGGAGGTCACAGTTCGATTTCCAGTCAGGGCACATGCTCAGGTTGCAGGCTTCGATCCTCAGTAGAGGGCGTGCAGGAGGCAGCTGATCAATGATTTTCTCTCATCATTGATGTTTCTATCTCTCTCCCTTCCTCTCTGAAATCAATAAAAATATATTTTTTTTATAAAATGGAGGAGGAGGAGGAGGAGGGGGGGAGAGAGAGGGGGAAGGGAAAGAGGTGGAGGAGGGGAAGGAGGAGGAGGAGGAGGAGCCCAGAAAGATGAAGGACTTCTTTTAAAGTCAGCTTCTGCTGGAACCCAGAGAGATGTGCTCAGCCACCCAGGCCATGCTCCCAACCATGTTACCCAATATGCAAAGGCCACTAGTGGGACCAAGATAGATCCAGACTATAGCATAAGAAGCAGAGAGGACAATCCAGCGCTAGCCCTGGGAAGCACCATGCCTAGGCTACTCTGCTCCGTCAATACCTCTGGCCTGGACTTGGCCATGGCCCCTTGCCGGCCCCCTGGTTCCATCTGTATCATGGACCCCACATCGTCCTCTCAGTGCATTGAACTCAACTGTCCCCACTCGAGTTTTTTCTTGACTCTTTGGACAGAAATAGTGCTTTTAATTAAATCATGCTCCTAACTCCTCGTTCCCATGGACTCAGTCATGACCTTGGCATTTGCCATTGTGGAGGGACTCAGTTGAAAGCTGGCCTGGACACATGCACAACAGAGCCCTGGAAGGAGCTCGGATCCCACTCGCTCTGTCTGTGAGGTGCACACCAGTCTTCACGCTGCCCCGGCCAGCAGCTCGGAAAGATGCCCATGCTAGTTCAGCAAGTAGCTGATGAATCATGGCCCCAGCTCCCCAGGAGGCAGGTGCCAAACTGACCTAATCCCCAGGTGGCGGTGCTGGGGCTGATGGAGAAATCTTCCATATGCCTCTGTGCACATTTCTGTTTACGTTTCCAGCAGGTTTTTTTAACTATGAATCCCCATGGCTCCACGAAGTCTGCTAATATGATCACAACACATTTAAGAAAGAAAAATGAAGGCAGAGAGAAAGCCAGCGAGTCCACAGAGCTGCCCAGGGGCAGAGACAAGGGGACAGCAGGCCCCACACACCTGCCTAGTCAGGGCTTTGAACTCAACTTCCCTGAGTCAAGTTTTTTCATGGATCTTTGGAAGAGGATGCTTTTAATTAAATCACATTTATAAATCACTGGTCCCATGAACTAGTCAAGCCTTGGGAAGCCCACGCCCCTATAAAAGGGCTTCCAGGACAGCTCCAAGCCCTGAGCCGTGAGATAGTCAGGTTGATGGGGAGGGGTGATGCCATGGGTGTGACTTCTCTCTCTCTCTCTCTTTTAGTATTTAAAAAAAATTTTTTTTAATTGATTTCAGAGAGTAAGGGGGAGGGACAGAGAGATAGAGACATCACTGATGAGAGAGAATCATTGATTGGCTGGCTGCCTCCTGCATGCCCCCACTGGGGATGGAGCCCACAACCTGGGCATGTGCCCTGACTGGGAATTGAACCGTGACCTTCTGGTTCATAGGTAGACACTCAACCACTGAGCCACGCTGGCCGGGCATGACATGTCTCTTAATAAGATGTCTGCTGGGAAAATGCTCCTCAAACAGTCAGCTCGCGCTTTGGGTCTTTGATTCGTAGGAAGCTGGGCTGAAAAAAAGGGCGTGTGACTGAAAGGAAGGAGAGGCTATTTTTCAGGCAAAAGAGTGCACAATGTCACTCTGGCCTGGCTCATGATGCTGAGAAGTCCCTTAGGAAATAAGAATTAAGTGGTAAAATAAAGTCCAACACTTGCAGTATGACCAGCAAGTCATTGGATGCTTTGGCTTATGCCAAAAATATTGAATGTAATAGTTCATTAATAGAAAATATTCTTAGTGTCTTCATCAGCTGGGAAACCTAATTATACGAGGAACATCTGAGAATCATCGCTCAATGTAAGGAGACCAATACCTTTCAAGTGGCCCAGATGTCAGATGTCTCCTCCTGATTGGCTGGCCTGGGAAAGCAAAATCCTGAAACTTGGGTTTCTCATTGCTGCTTTTAAAAATGGTACACATCTGTATCTTTAAGCAATACACTGTTTAGTTTTCCTTATTTTTGAGCTTTATAAAAATGGTGGTACCATACTGAATATTAACCTTCTTCAACTTGCTTTTTACACTCAAATTTTTTCCAAGATTCATCCATTTGCTACAGTTTGTTCCTTTGTAACATTTTCATAATATAAACTAGAGGCCTGATGCATGAAATTCGTTCAAGGGGCTCAGCCCTCACAGCCGCGGCAGCTTGCCTCAGTCCTTGCAGCCCCGGCTTCATCTGGAAGGTGGTCCAGAAGGACGTCCAGAAGGTCGTTCGGCTGTCCGGTCTAATTAGCATTTACTATTATAGATGACATGGATTTTTATATTGATCTTAAATCCAATCATCTTGCTAAAACACAAGTTTTGAGGTGTTTAATGTACATTGAACTATATCACCTGACCGAGATGACAGTTTTTTTCTTTCCTATCCTCATGACTTGTACTTTTATTTTCTCACTGCGAGAGCTAGGATTTTTATTATCATAGAAATAGTTATTGCCCTAACCGGTTTGGCTCAGTGGATAGAGCATCGGCCTGCGGACTGAAGGGTCCCAGGTTCGATTTTGGTCAAGGGCATGTACCTTGGTTGCAGGCACATCCCGAGTAGGGAGTGTGCAAGAGGCAGCTGATCGATGTTTCTCTCTCATTGAGGTTTCTAACTCCCTATCCCTTTCCCTTCCTCTCTGTAAAAAATCAATAAAATATATATATTTTTAAAAGAAATGGTTATTGTGGTATCTCCTTGTTCCTGAATTTAAAATTAATTCCTTTAACATTTCACCATTGTGACTGACATTGGCTCTCATTCTGCTAAACACCGTCTATCAATCATTAGGTAAGTCCCCTCCCATTCCTACTTTACTATACAGGGGTGGACAAAAGTAGGTTTACAGTTGTGGGTACGCGAAACACAGTTTATTCTTATATTATTACTAGAGGCCTGGTGCACAAAATTTGTGCCCTTGGGGGGGGGGGGGTGTCCTCAGCCCAGCCTGTGCCCTCTCGCAGTTCGGAGCTCTCGGGGGATGTCTGACTGACAGCTTAGGCTTGCTCCCTGTGGCAGTCAGACATCCTTAGCGCTGCCCCAGAGGCAGGAGAGGCTCCTTCCACCGGCGCTGAGCTCGCTAGCCATGATTCGGCTTCTGGCTGAGCAGCACTCTCCCTGTGGGAGCACACTGACCACCAGGGGGCAGCTCCTGCATTGAGCATCTGCCCCATGGTGGCCAGTGCGCATAGTGACTGGTCGTTTTGCTGTTTGGTTGATTTGCATATTAGCCTTTTATTATATAGGATTTATTAATGATTGTATTATTTAATTGTATTACAACTCTAAACCTACTTTTGCCAACCCCTGTATATATGGCAAAAGAATGCCATGTGACAAACTGTGTTGTACTTTTTTTCTATCATACATAATTCCTATAGCAACTTCCTGTCAGATAGGAATTATTGATCAAGTTTAAAGTTAATATCTTAACTCTCTCTAAATAATAATCAGGACCTAAAACACATTAACTCCAATCATTCTCCTCCCAAATTCTAGACTAGTCTTCCTGTATTTCAGTTATCATTTTTCCTGCTGTGCTCACTTTCTTCCTAAATTACCTCTCTTGGTCATTCTTTTAGGGAAAGACTGTCACACTCTGTTTTTTGTGGAATTGTCCCATTTTTCTTTTTACTATGAAAATTTCCAAACATGGTGAAGTTGACAGAATTTTATGTTGAACACATGTGGACTCACCTTCTAGATTCTACCATTAACATTTTATTAAACGTATTTGTTGTATCAAGATATATCGATCTAGTAAGCCCTTCATCCATTTATCAATCCATCTTACTTTTTGATACATTTCAAAGTAAATTGCACACATCTGTACTCTGCCCCCAGTACTGCAGCGCGCCTGTCATTTATGCCATCGGTTCCGGGTTAACAAAGCACCCTTAGGAGCACCTCCTCATTGTCAAGCCCTCTCATCTGATTACCAGAGCCCTACAAGGACACGTTCCCACAGAGAGCCCGGCTCGGCAAACTGTCCTCAGTGAAGAGCCGGTACCTTCAGAGGAGACATGCGAGCCCCGACCCTGTCGTTCCCTCACTGCTTCAATTTCCGCTGAGGGGACCCAATGCTTTCATTAAAAGCATGCTTTGCAGCATGACATGTCTTCGGGGAGACATCATTGCGTCCAGCTTCTTGTTATTCACACCTTTGGTTCTGATTAACGTGGTCTCCTTGTCAGCACGCTAAGCTGGACACTAAGGGAATGAGCATCCTGATACGACCCAGGGAAGTTAGAGAAGCACAAAGTGTGGTCCATGTCTAGGGAAGCAAAGCCTGATGGGAGGCCCAGGAAGCCCCCACACGAGGGGTAATGACTGCCCCTTACTGGTGCTATTCTTAGCGCTGCATTTCCTCCTTCAATCCTCACAACTCCTGGTCATGGACTCCAGCGCTCCCTCTATCACGGATGAAGGACATGCATCCCGAGTGAGTCACTCATTCGGGATCTCGGCTTACAAGGGGCAGAGCAGAATGTAAGCTCCCGTCCTTGGAACTCCAAAGCCAAGGGCTCACCGCTTCACTCACCTGGGGAAGGGGTCTCACCCCAAGCACCGGAAACCACCTGGTTCACAGGTTGGCTGCAGCCGGGGCATGGCTGTGGAGGTGATGCTTGGCTCATCTCTGAGTCCAGAGTCTCCTACCAGTTCACTGTTAAGCTCTATTGCCTCCATTGTGTTGGACTTAAACCCATGTTAATCCGAGACTGAACTGGGCAGGGTTGGGGAGTATGGAAGGGGGGCCCAGTTTTGCTTCAGGTCAGGAAAAATAGATTTTAGAATTCCATTCCAATAGCTAAAAAAAACAACCATAAACCCTCCAGGGACCCCAGCACAGCAGAGCATGTGACATGAGGCTTGATTATTCTTTCCTGTTCAACAAACAGGGGCATCTAATTGCTCCAAAGTGAAGACTTGGGAAATTATAAACTGTGATGTTTGATAAAGGGACCAGCAGTTTTCTGAATGCTGGAACAAACAGTGCACAAGGGAAAGAGGCAAGAAGCCAAGAGAGATTAGGGAAAGATTTGTAATGCTCTGCTTAAGCCAAAGTAGACATTCCCTGAGATGCTGGCTCTGAGGTTTTGGGAGCTGGGGATGGAAGGAATGGCAGAAGCCACAAGCCACTGTTTTAAGGGCTCATCGAGGCTGGAGAAGCACTGCAAGCTCTAAAGGAGCTTTAAGAGAGAGGGAGCGATGACCCTGAAAATTGCCCTTGAGCCTCCATATGTTGTTTAAGAGGCTGCAAACACCAGGGCATGGGCTGTCCCTTCGCCCCTGCCTCGCTGTCATCTCTCTGCCCTGTCTGAGTCTTGCTGCCTGGGCAACAGTAGATTCCAACAACAAAAGGAAAGACCATTTCCACTCTTACTCACTTTACTGTGTTCTCTGCATGCTGAGGGCCCTGTTTTCTCCATCTGTGGCAGGAGGGACATGCGGGGTCCCTGGAATGAGACACTGGCCTCCTGGAATGCTATTCATTTTGTAACTGAAAAAAGTCAGAAAGGACAGAAACATAAGTTAATCCTCTGGGTCAAGTGTCTTAGACACTGATAACATAATTACCATTTCAATGTTGATGCTGTACATATAAACACAGACATTTTCTTTTTTCTTTTTAAAAAAATATTTTTTAATCACAGTTTGCATTCAATGTTATTTTGTATTAGTTTCAGGTGTACAGCATTGTGGTTAGACAATCATACACTCTACACTGTGTCCCACCGCTTTGTAATGGGATATTTCCAGTACCCACCTGCCACCATACATAGTTATTACAATATTATTAACTATGGGGGGATGGCCATCTTGTGACAATGCGGGGGCAGCCATCTTGTGACAACATGGGGGCAACCATCTTGTGATGGTGTGAGGGTCAATTAGCATATTACCTCTTTATTATATAGGATTCCCTACATTGTACTTTACATCGCCATGACTATTTTGTAACTACCAATCTGTATTTCTTAATCCCTTTACCTTTTTTACCCAGCCACCAACCCCTGCCCCTCTAGCAACCATCAGTCTGTTCTCTGAATCTAGGAGTCTGTTTCTGTTTTGTTTGTTTATATTCCACATATAAGTGAAATCATATGGTACTTATCTTTATCCTGACTGGCTTATTTCACTTAGAATAATACCCTCAGGTCCACCCATGCTGTTGCACACGGTATGATTTCATTCTTTTTTATGGCTGAGTAATATTCCATTGTATATGTGTTTTTATATCCACAGCTGTTTTTATCCACTTGTTTGTTGATGGGCACTTGGGGTGCCTCCATAGCTTGGCGATTGTAAATAATGCTGCAATGAACAACACATACATTTTCTCTAAATGGCCTTCTCTAAATGTGGCTCTTTAGCAAGCTTTAGTGTAAAAATTGTTACATATAAAATTTCATACATTTCTTAGGATATTAAAATTCATTACATTTAAATCTTGTAAGGGAAAAAAGTTGCAATCATTAAGCAAAGTTAAAGCAATCATATAAATCCCACTAAACCAAAGGAGGGGGAAAGATGCATTTGCTTGGCTAATGCTTTGGATGGCTGCATGGCGCTGAGGCCATGGGAGCATCCCTGTGCACAGCTAGGTGCGCGGGCATGGCCGGTGCACCTGCAGGGAAGGGCAGGGTGCGTGTAGAAAGGCAGCGACATGCGAGGTGGAACAGCGTTCCCATCAGGGCCTTGTAACCCACATTGGACTATGTTGGAAATCAATGTGCGCTCACGGAAGGGTTTTGAGCAAACGTGATGGAGTAGGCAGGCTCCAAGGTGGCCCAATGATCCTCACTTCCCATGATACTTACACCCTGGGTGATCCCCTCCATTGGCGTGCGGGCTGGGTGTGGTGAGTTACTTCTGATGAACAGAGCATAGCAGAAGTGATAGGATGTCATTTCTGAGATTAGGTCATAAAAAGACTGTCTTTCATCTTGGTGCTGGGAGAAGTCAGCTAGCATGCCATGGAGAACCCCACCTGGCAAGGGACCAATGTCCTCAGCCCACAGCCATGTGAGTAAGCTGGGAGCCGACCTTCCCTTAAGCAAGCCCTGAGATGGTGACAGCCCAGAGAGACCTGACCCAGAGCCACCCAGCACACTGTCCCCAGATCCCTGACCCCCAGAAGCTGTGAGATAATGGATGCTTGTTGTCCTCTGAGGCTCGATTTTGGAGATAATTTATTGCACATCAATAGATAACAAATACAGATGGTCTATTTGTGTGTTGTGAAAATGGTCCTGGCGCACTGTGGGAATGGAAATGTGGAGATGGTGGCCTGGATTAGGCCTTTTAGGGATAGGCAGGAGGAAGGGCAAGCCGAGGATGAATGGTTTGCCTGTGAGGGGGGAGCTGGGGGAGGAGGCAGAAGTGGTGCCCTGGTTTCTGGCCTGAGCATCCCAGTAGGCAGAGAAACCACTCCCTGGCAGAGCAGCAGGAGTGGAGGAGAGATGGGGAACTCAGGCTGGGAGAGGCTGCTTTGGAGACACCTTTGGACTCTCAGGTGGAGGCACCTCATAGCCGTCGGAGATACAAGTCAGGAATTCGGGAGGGAGAATCAGGGGCTGTCACTATGAATTTTCAATCCGTGGCATTTAGGCAAGAAGGGACCAAGGGCAGGAGGGCAGGAGGGCAAGAGGGCAGGCTCCAGCAAGGCAGCGCCACAAAAGCTATTTAACTGCCTCAGTTGCCCAGTCTGAAAACAACAGATTTGTGGAGCATGTAAATTAGCTTTCATGTATGGTACCTAGACTAGGACCGGCATGTAGTAAATATTCAAGAACGGCTATTATTGACATCTTTGGAGAAGAGAGGTGAGTTTCCAATGGCAAGGTGGGCCAGGAATTAACCATGAATTGGTTTGCAGTGTTTGGGCACAAATAGAACATAGTTGTCCATCTGTCAACAGAAAGCTGCTGTGTCAAAAATATACACTTTATTATATAGGATTCCCTACGTTGTGTATGAAAGGACAATGTAAAGAAAGCGTGCTGCCCTAGCCGGTTTGGCTCAGTGGATAGAGCATTGGCCTGCAGACTGAAGGGTCCCAGGTTCAATTCCAGCTAAAGGCACAAGCCTGGGTGGCGGGCTCAATCCCCAGTAGGGGGTGTGTGGGAGGCAGCCGATCAATGATTCTCTCTCATCATTGATGTTTCTGCCTCTCTATTCCTCTCTGAAATCAATTAAAATATATATATGTTTAAAAAAAAAAAGAAAGAAAGTGTGCTATGTGTTACAAGACACATCCAGGAGGAAAACAATCTCACGATCCTTTCTCTATCAGAATGAAAGGCTATTTCTTCAAGAGTTGTGGGTGAAGAGCAGGTGTTTGCTGCTTGTAAAATACTCATCATATCTAAGAAACACCTTCCCAGCAACATCTAGACAGTGTTCGACTGACACCTGGGCATGTGGCCCTGCCGGGCTGGCACATGCACTTAACCTCCACCGCCAGGGAAGCCTTCCCAGAGGAGGCACTTGTATATCTGGGGTGGTCGGCCTATTGCAGAGGGGATCCCCGGGAGCACAGCGGTGGTGGGAGAACAGGTATTCAGGGCATGTGTCCATGAGCAGGTGTCACTGTGGGCAACACGGAGGCAGTCCTGCCACGGCCCCTATGTGGCCTTTGGGGCTGTGAATTCCAGCAAACACGGTGGCCTCATCCTGAGCCTGAGCCCGGAGACAGGCCTGGCTGGTATCGTGTTGAAGAGCCTGTCACTGGACTCTATGAGTGGGGGTGATTAACCCCTGTAGTCCCGCCCAAGCATGTAATCCAGCCTGGTGGCATCCCCAGGTGGTGGGTCCTCCACTAACTGTCCCCACCCAGCTGAAATGCCCGGTGTGTCGGCTGAGCAGGTCTGGAGGGAGGCTCCCAGGCATAAAAGCAGACAGCCTCAGGCAGGAGGTGGATTGTAAATAATGCTGCAATGAACAACAAGCAGGAGGTGGAAAAGTCAGCATTCTCGGGGCACACCCAACACCCAAAAGTCAGCCATGAAGTCAGGACAAGGCGTTGGCATCATCTGCCAGCCACACCCCCTGTCCCATTTGCTGTGTGACCTTGGCAAACTAATCTACCTCTCTGCGTTTACTTTCCTTATCTGTAAATGGATTTAGACATTAATGAGATAATGCACTTAAAGTGCTTAGAATAAGCCTGAGCATTTCCTTTCTGCTCTCGTCGACCGAGCCAAGCCCAGCAGTCTGGACTTACTCCACGTCCAAGACAGGGAAGCTCTGCTTTCTTTAGGCGTCAGCAAGCTTTGAACATTCTGGCCAAGGAAGGAGGTCTGCACCAGGGGTCGCAGCGACACAGCTGTCAGTCGCCAGAGTTGCCTCTTGCTCATGAGTCACGTTCTCAAAAGAAGACAAGCAGAAGATGTCAACTCTGGACTCAAGTTCGTTTTTGATGTAAATGTCTCCTCAGTCATTTCCCACATGATCGGCCCACTCACACAGGGGCCGGCAGCCAGGATGACAGTCACTTCTCATGACCTTCCTATCACGCCTGTTCTCTGGACAGCACAGCTGCCTTGTGAGTGGGAGGCACTCTCTCCATCCACACGTCTTTCTCGGTAACACCCTGCACCATCCGTTCCTTTCTTCTTGACCACGGCCTGCAGACCACTCGTGGGAGCTCCACGTCCCCATGTGCTTCGCAATGCAGCCCAGTCCTTGGCCCTTTGTAGTTGATGTCCTTGGCCAGCTGCCCAGCGCTTAAGCCATTAACACCCTTTTTCCTGGAACTGCCCTCCCTCCTTGATCCAGATGGTGACAGGGTCTCCTAAGAGTTTTCATAACAATTCTGGCTGACACTTCTTGAGCACTTCCTGTGCCCAGGCACAGTGTTCAGGAGCTCCTTACTCCTCACAGAAACCCTATGAGGTTGGTGCTATTCTTTGCCCCATCTGGCAGATGAAGAAACTGAGGCAGCAGGCGTTTTTAAATGTGGCTAATATGCCTAGCCAGCATGGCTCAGTGGTTGAGCATCGAGCTATGAACCAGGAGGTCACAGTTCAATTCCCGATCAGGGCACAAGCCTGGGTTGTGGGCTTGATTCCCAGTGTGGGGTGTGCAGGAGGCCGCCGGTCAATGATTCTTTCTCATCACTGATGTTTCTACCTCTCCCTCTCTCTTCTCTAAAATTAATAAAAATATATTGAAAAATATAAAATGTGGCTAATATGTCCTCAGGGTGTGGTGGACTCAGGATGGGAAACCATTGGTCCCACTCCTGAATCGGTACCCTTCTCGGCTGGGTTGCCTTTCCCACTACCGGCAGGACTGCACAGCCCACCATCGCTGGCTGGGCTTCTGTGAGCCAGTGGGGCCTGGCCCAGCAGGGACACATACAGAACTAAGACTGAGAGTGTGTGTGAGAGGGAGAGAGCCACGCGCAGAGCCGTGCTGTGTGAACAGGATGACCATCTCCCTCGTCCCTGCCTGGAGAACCCAGGTCGCCGGCTACCAGGAGAGCTGTGTAGATTCCACACCCAAGGGGAAGCACACTCCTCAGAGGCCTCTGTATCAGTGCCAGCCAGGCCCAGCTGCAGTGCCAGGCTGGATCCCACAGGGCATCCCAGAATCTGGGCCACATTAACACCCCGAGAGGCCTCAAACCAGAGAAGGTTGAACATTCCCTACCCCTACAAAAGTCACTGAAAGTAAAAATGCTGCTCAACTATACATAAGGAAGTCCTGCACAGGTGTGGTTTGCACTTGCTAACTACTCTTTAAACATCACCTATCCCATTTTTAAAAATTCTTTGCAGGTGCTGTAAGTGATGCTGTTGTAATTAGCTATTTATTAATAACTAGAGGCCCAGTGCATGAAGATTCATGCACTTGGGGGCATCCCTCAGCCCAACCACCCTCTCACAATCCGGGACCCCTCAGGTAGGGTCCCTAGGCCTGGCCTGAGATCAGGGCCTATCAGGTCTTTCCTTCCCAGGTCTGCAGGAAGCTGGCCCCACCCCCACCGCTGCCACTGCTTGCCATCTGTGCAGCACTGCCTCCCCTCCCCTGCCACCGGTGGCCTCCCTCTGCAGGCGACAGGCTGGGGTGCAATGGCTTGGCTGGCCTGGGCCTCCCCATTTCTTTGCTGGGGGGTAGGGCCAGCCATGCAAGGGGCTGTCTGCCTACCTGATTGCCCCTAAGCACTAGCCTACCTGCCTGATCAACCCTAGCCACTGGTCTGCCTACCTGATCACCCCTATCCACTCTGCCTGCCTGCCTGATTGCCCCTAACAGCTTGCTTGGGGGCAGGGCCAGCCCAGTGAGGGTCTGTCTGCCTACCTGATCACCCCTAACGCTGCTCTGCCTACCTGATCTCCCCTATCCACTTGCCTGCCTACCTGATCACCCCTATCCACTCTGCCTGCCTGCCTGATTGCCCCTAACAGCTTGCTTGGGGGCGGGGCCAGCCCAGTGAGGGTCTGTCTGCCTACCTGATCACCACTACCGCTGGTCTGCCTACCTGATCTCCCCTAACCACTTGCCTGCCTATCTGATCACCCTAACCACTGCTCTGCCTACCTGATCACCCCTAACCCCTCTGCCTGCTTGATTGCCCCTAACCGCTTGCTTGGGGGCGGGGCCAGCACTGACTTCCAGTTGGTCAGCCTCTGGTTGTCACAGGAGCCGACCACCAGGTGCCTGCCATCCGTCGCACCCCAGCATCGCCAATCTGCCAACCCAGCCACCCTGAGTCCCGCCCCCTGCGCCTCCGCTGGCCCAATCGTGGGCGTAGCAGAGTGATGGTAATTTACATATTACCCTTTTATTATGTAGGATAGGAAGAAAGCAAAAGGGAGGCCAGACTTTATGAGCATGACCATCTAGGCAGCTTCACCAGGTAGATGCAACCTTGCACTCCCCAGGGAAATGCTCTGCAGATCACAGGCAGGAAGGGACTGGACAGAGGTGGGATGGAGGCATGTGCGGTAAAGTCGGGTAACTCAGGGAAGGTGTCTGTCAGTCTAACCTGGAACAGAGATGTTGGCCACAGGGGGTGGGGCCACTGCAAGCGTGCAAAATCCTGCAAGGTTAAAATCCTGAACAAAGGAATTCTCGCCCCTTTTCTTTTGTCCCCGTTTCCCTCCTGCCTCCTTGCTCTCGCCCGTGTTCCCTCCACAGCCATGTATGTGGCAATGGACTGCAGCTGGGAGCACCAGCTGAGCCAGCCTGATGCTGATTGGACTGTGTACACATGGAACAGCAGCTTTAATCCTAGCTGTGCTAAAAGCAAAATGGGACTTTCTCTTTGGCAGGGTGAAGAGAAATGGGGTCTTGGGAACTCAAGGGGTTGATTCCACAGAAATAAAGCTTTTCACAATACCTCATTCTCCCATGTGAGTCTCAGAAAATTCTTTTTCTCATGACATTGCAAGAAGCCCACTTCCCCCAGCAGCAGGTAGGGACATGGAGTGCTCCCACTGATAACATAGCACCCTCGTGGTCTGCCCTGTGGGCAGCCCAGCACTGCTTGTGTACATATTGATAAGTTTCCCCTTTCACTTGAGTAGTCCGTATTGGTTTCTGCTCCTTGCCTTAAACTTCACACGGTTGCTCAGCCAAGCTGGCCTCACAGCAGGTTCAGAGCTTAGCCCCCCTCTCCCCATGCTGAGCTTCTTGCAAACACGGCAATCGTTTGCGATGCACTCGAAAGGCACGTTAGGCTGTGCTTGACCCATCACTGTGAGCCCTGTTGTTTTCAGTTGAAGGTGAGTGGTTAGTTATATCTTCCTAGAGGCTGGACTCTCACGGGTGGTGTCAGCTGCAGGACAAGAGCTACGGCGTTGGACCTGGGCCACCCGAAGGCTAATCTTGCTCTGTTACTTCTCTGGGAGGAAAGTGCTGGCCACCCAGTGCCTAGGTGAGTCGTATCTTTCTTGGTGACCTGAATTATGGAAGGTGTGGACACTTGGGAGGACTGCTCCTGTGGAGGGGACTCCTCCCCAGAGGTGAAAACAGCTGTCACTAGCTCGACTACTTTGTCTCTCATCTGCCTCCAACACTTTAAGTACATACGGGTACAAAATGCTCTGCAAACTCGCCAAAGGTGCACAAGGATATGCGTCATTCTGACGTATTTATAGGATAAACAAAGGTATTGTTCTCTCTGTGTGACGTGTCAGTAGTCTGATTTGATGCTGTCACTGAATTGACCAAACTATTTGAGCATTTTAGAGCCAATGGTTCTAAACTTCCGTTTGCAAAAGGACTTCCTCAGGGTGTTCATTAAACTTCAGATTTCTGGATCCCACTTCAGAGATTCTGGTGCAGTAGGGAGGGGGAGCCCAGGAAATTGCCTTTCAACAGGACCCTCCCCTCGGTGACTGATGTGGGGTCTCCCAGATGCTCCAAGAGGCAACGATGTCAGCACAGCCTTGGGTGAGGGTGAGTGTATTTTGAATTTGTGACTTTATACACACATCACACACACACACACACACACACACACACACACACACACACACACACACACCCCCCACATACACATTTCTTCAATTGGTTTTACCCAAGTTGATTGGCAACTTTTACTTTTAAAATGTTGTGGCACATGTCAGGATAACTGGTTATTTCTGTCCCTCTGTCCAAACAGATGTGCTGACGTGTGTGGTTCCCAGCACAGGGTTTTGGCATTCATGTCACCATCACTATTCTAATCCTGGAGGCTGGGCCTTCGGACCACAGGGAACTCAGTTGCTTGGAATAGTAGCGAGGAGATTGCGCCAGGACACAGAGGAAGTGGAGCTGGAGAGGAGGACCCCCTGAAGATCTGTCCCCAGGGAGAGCCCAGCTTCCCACACCTGGAATCCTGAGGCAGATGGGGACACCGGCCGGATGTGACTGCTCGACACCCAAAGGTGGATCGAGAGGAGAACACAGTGCAGCCCACCATGCCGGCAGGACCCAGGGGGCTGCCGGGCCCACAACTACAGCAGGCACAGTTCTGGCCACAGGCCATTCGATTGGCTCCTGGGGCAAGGCATTTGCTGTCCACTGAAGACCCACATGCTCCCTGGTGCCCTAGTTTGCTCCCATGACCAGGCCCGGCACTGGCTCTCCTCAGAGAGCTCTGCTTGGCGTGTGTCACTTTGCGGTAAAGAGCATTCAAGGGCCTTCTCTCCTGCCTGCAGTGAGTCCCGAACACGAGGGATTTGGGGGGATAGGCGGGTGGAGGAGCGGCACCAGGTATATACACACAGCCTGCACTCGCTTTCGGTTCCCATAGCACGTCTGTGGGATCCAACTTCCATGTGGGGAACAATTAGAAAAAATAGATCTAAAATATTCCCTGGGGTGAGACACAGGGGTGAGAATGAAAATAAGGTTGGAAATTCTGAGTTTATGAGTCCAGTTGACTACGCCATCGCCATCACTGTAAAGACAATGCCACTTCAACCTTCATTTGGTAACTGAGAAAACATCGCCACAAAGGACTCAAGAAACTCACCCAAGGTCCTGCGTCTGGTGAGCGCAACACCGATTCTAACCGGCTAGTCCGGTGCCCAGCCTCTGGGCCGCTGCTCTCGGTGGGTGCGGTGGCCAGCGTGCAGAGAACAGCAAAGGCAGTGAGGTTCTGGAATGTTCCCTGGGCTCACCCTCCTGCTTTGCCTTTTCAGTTTTATTCTTTCTCCACTCCTCCACTTAGAAGGTGTGTCTACGTAGTGGAGAAAGTGGAAGGAAAAAAGAGAGAGCTGTGAGCAGGACTGTAAACAGGACAGTGGTCACTGTTGTTAATAATGTCATTTCCTTGGTCACGAGGAGATCTGAAGACACAGAGCAGTTATTAACACACAGAGAGAAACGAGTCATTTATCAGCATGAGAACAATGTCTTTCGGTTTCTGCTCAGCACACCCACAGCCTCTATTTGAGCTCCAGTGAACTGTTCATTTTCCAACGGCTGCGTTCTTGTTCCTAGTATTGGGGGGTGGGGGGGGGAAGACCTATTAAAACTTGAATTGCTTTTAAACTGTTTCTTTTTCCCTTCTGGGAAGATTCCTTGCACAAATGATCTCTCTCAAAGTTCATTTCCAGGGGCTTGTTTTTCTTTTAAAAAAAAAAGTCTACAGATTTTTCTCTGCAGACTTAACGTCTGAAGCACACCCAGTTCCCTCTCGAATAGTTTCCTCTGTACGTTCTCCATGTGGGTTTTATTCCAAGTGGAGCCAGTGTTGCCACAGGCAGGCCGGGCCCACCCGAGAGGCCACGGCTACTTCTACAGGTTACACACACAGAGAAAGCACGCTCCCCACCCGACCCGCGCCACAGCGCCCTCCGCTGCTAGACAAAGGATGTTTTTGCAGGCTCCCCTTCATAGAGAGACCGTCTTGGATTCTCTGCCTCAGGTCTGGAAACCTCTGCCCACACCACGCATTATCATCAGATACGGCCTCAGCCCCATGGACCATGGCCATTGCATACCAGCCACCAGCCACGACTCCTCTTACCCGAGGTTCTTGCCCAGGGAACTGGGCACATTCGTGTTGGCGAGAAGGTAAACTGGGAGTATGGCATGCATTAAGCTGAAGATGGGGGATTGGAAGGAATGAGCACTTTCTTTGCTTCAGGCAGCTTAGCTGCACCTGATATTAATAAATGAAATGAAGGCGGAACAGTATTTAAAGCAACCACACAAATTGAAACATGTTCATCTAGTCAATAACACGCGATGAAAATCTAAACTCCGTTGGTCATTTCTGTGATCTCTTTGTAAGATATCTATGGGAAGTTTTTTGATAACTACATAACCCCTTTGTCTTACATCAAGTCCTTTTGACAAGTATATGTCTAAATCCATATGCATTACTCTGAACTCAGTCACGTTTTTTTAAAATATACTTTTATTGATTTCAGAGAGGAGGGATGAGGGAGAATCATTGATCGGCTGCCTCCTGCACACCCCCCACTGGGGATCAATCTCACAACCTGGGCATGTACCCTGACCAGGAATTGAACCGTGACCTTCTGGTTCATAGGTTGGTGCTCAACCAATGAGGGGCCAAACGCAGTCATTTTTCATTTCTCTCATACTTACACAGTGATTCTGAGAAGACTAGAGGGCAGAATGTTAAGTGCTTCTCTTTTAAATTTTATCTTGGAGTCAGTAGTTCTTTAGCATATTAGCATATTTTAGAATCCTGAGTTCTTCTTCAATGTAACAGTTGTCCCTCCCAGCTTCATGTTACTCACAGCATAACCTCAACGACCTGTCCAAGCCACTGGTTTCAATACTGACAAGGACAAGGAGACCAAGGAAAGCAGCTCCTATCTGAGGCTGATTTAGGTTGATCGATGAATCAATGCTCTTCAGCTAGAAAGTGATCAACCAGTTGTCAATCTAGCTGATTATTACAGCATCCAGCTCACATTTCTCCATCTTGGCAGTTTGAATATCATATTCTTTCTTACGAGCCTTGCTGCAACTTAGATACTCTTCTTATATAGAGAATTCTTAGACATTTTAGTTTGCCTTATGACAACTATTGCAGAAAGACAGATTTTGGCTCAACAATTAAAGCTGCTTGGGAATGGAATAGGTGCTCCAGAGGATGGTGAGCTCCCTGTCATTGCAGGGTTTCGAATGTCTGGCTGGTCGTGGGTCAGGAGTAAAATGGGAAAAATTGGGGGATTAAGGAATTAAAATAAAGGAATTAAGTTGTTTTATCTATATGGTGACTTGCAATTCCCAAACTTTTTGCATAGATGGCATTTAGTGGGTAATGGTAAGTCCAATGGTACCTTCAGGTGCAGCTTGGTTCAGAGCTCAGTGACGTCATCATGATGTCTTTCTCTGCTCTGCTTCCTTTTGTTGCTTTTGCCCTCAGCCTGTCTCCCCTTCTTGCTAGTCAGATGGTTACAGCGTCTTACTGAGCTTGTGTACTCATGCCAGCGAGTCCAGAGAAGACAATCTGTGTTCCAGCACTCATGGCAAACAGACTGAATAGATTAAAGTGGGCCATATGTCCGTCCTGCAGCGATCACTGTGGCCAGAGAGATGAGGCATGCGGTTCTGGTTATCTGTTGCTGAGTAGCAAATCCCTCCAAAACTTAGGAACTGAAACAATCATCTCATTATCTCTCCTGGTTTCTGTGGGATAGAAATTTGGGTAAACTCAACCGGGTGACTCTGGCTTGGGGCCCCTCACGGATTTGCAGTCAGATGGTGCTGGGAGCTGAAACTGGGGAAGGGGTAGATGGTGCTGGGAGCTGACTGGCACCCCTCTCTCATGCAGTCTTGGAGCTTCTCCATGTGATCTTTCCAATTGGGCCAATTTGGGCCTCCCCCACAGCATGGAGGTCTCAGGGCTGTCAGACTGCTTATAGGGCAGCACCCCAGGAGAACAAGACAAAAGTGTTTTCAATTTTTATAGCCTATGTTCAGAAATCACAGTTTCACTTTACCCTATGCTGCTGATTGACACAGACACAAAAAACCCACCCAGATTCAAGAGGAGAGTACATAGCCTCTGTCTCTTGATGAAGAGTGACAAGGTTCTACAAGATTTTAGAATAACATCTAGAAAAACAGCCATAAGTATATGTGGCAAATAATATCTGCCACATATACTGATGGGCTTAATTCACTCAAAAGCCAGTCCTAAGCTAAGAACCCCAGGTTGACAGTCCCCAAAGAAAACCTGGGGTTAATGATGGAGAAGAGGGACGTGGACAGGGATGAGAGAAGAATGATCCCTCACTTCTGAGTGATATGGGCACTAAAGGACAGGTGAGTAAGGAAGAAGGTCATTGTTACCTCCTACCTTAATTGTTTAATATATATTTCCATAATTACTTTATTATATGATTTAATGTTGTAGGAAACTTACATTTTTAGACAAAACTAAACACAAAAGTTTAATTTTAAAAAGAAGACATTATTAAGTTACACCCCATTAACTTGGATTTGCCAGTTGAAAAGAAATCTGATATATTAGGCTAAATTTTCTGTGTGCTGTTTATAAACACATTAATGGCATAAGCAAAGGCAACAGTGAATAAACTATTTTTAGAGACATGGACAAAATTTTAATGTTGAAAAACAAGGAGCTAATTACAAATATTTCTGAGAATCTGATCATTAAGCATGTTTGAGGTTACAAAAGTTCTTTTCTATCCTCATCCTATTATAATATTCTTAGATTCAAGTAGGAATTTAGCAAATACAGGCAAAATGTGTAGGAAAAAAAGCTTTCTTTTTTTATATACATTTGTGTGGTTTTTTAATATATATTTTTTTATTGATTTCAGAGAGGACGGAAGCGGGAGAGAGAGATAGAAACATCCATGATGAAAGAGAATCATGGATCGGCTGCCTCCTGCAAGTCCCCCACTGGGGATCGAGCCCACAACCCAGGCATGTGCCCTTGACCAGAATCGAACCTGGGACCTTTCAGTTCGCAGGCCGATGCTCTATCCACTGAGACAAACCAGCTAGGGCTAAGCTTTATTTCTTTAAAAAATCACCAGTAACTCAGTATTTTCATGCTTCTGCCATAGTGACATTGACCCTCTCGTAGGTAGAGTCAGGCATTGTGCTGTTTTCCAATTGGGAGAAATGGCTACCAAAAGAAATAGGAGATTTATTGTTATAAATTCCTATCAAGCGATAAAAATCTACTTTGTGCAAGCACGGCTGCTGTTATAAAGATTTCCTTTCCTTCCACCCAGATTGACTGGGAGCTTGATTAGAGCATTCCTGCTGTGAACAAACTTTCTTCTCTTTCTACATAAATGCAAAGCTTATTAAAATAAAAAGCCCTCCACCCTCCCACCCTAGGGGAAGGCCAACTTCAGATAATCACCTGTTGATGGCTACAGATTGTGAATCTATGTTTCTCCTGTAAAGCAGCCAGGCCTGGGAGGGGGCCAGGATGCGCCATGGGGGCAGCACTGTGATGGGGGCTGTGCGTGAAGGATGCTCAGCTCATTCATCCCAGCCTCCACGCTGACACCCACCGTCGTTTTCCACAGACGATGCTCAACCATCTGAAGAATGTGCTCTACTGTTTGGCGGAGACTCTGTGAGATTTCTGAGCAGCTTTCTTCCCTCAGATGCGAGTTGCGCCAACAACAAGACAAAGGAACCAGCTCAAAAGTTCAGTGTTCAAACAACCATCCATTGTTTGGTCTGTACGAATTCCAACACAGGCTAGCTTGATTCCCATTTTTTAAACCATATTGACTAAATTGGCCTATTATTTTAACATTATGTAGAGTTTTTTCGTATCATAAAAACCTATTCCCCATTTTTAATTTCTCGCTGGATATACTTATTTCTGAATATGTGATTTCTTTGCTCGTGAGCAGTATTGGAACCAGCTTTTGCCAACAGAGCCTGTGCCCTACCTGCAAAGGATAAAGAAGCGCACAGGCCTGAGAGCTGGCTCAAGGCTCTCCTGCTTGCTGCCCAACGTCAGGAGGGGCTGGCATAAGCAGATTGGGCAGAAGTACCACGGAGAGGGTCTTTGGAGGGGTCAGGGCTTGGAGGCAGGATGCGCTGTCCTCCATATTGTGTCTAAGATCTTCTTCGCAAACCTCTCACTTGATCTAAGGGAAGAGCTAATGAGCTCATGCTCACACAGAATGCAGAGAAGGGCCCTTTTCCAAGACATTCACTTTTTTTCCCTTAACCCTGGCCAGAGCCACATGAAAAGAAGATCTTGGCAAGAAATGAATGACTCTGCATAGCCAATTCTCTTCCCCAGGGAGAAGCCAAAGGATGGTGCCTGCTGAGGGGTGTCTGGGTCTCAACTTCAAAGCCACGATGAACCGAATGGGAGGGCCGCCCTGAGTTCATACAGGGAAGGAGCCTGCGGAGGCAGTGGCTCGAAGGCAGGTCACAGAACCCAGGAGCAACAGGAAAGCAGAGTTCAATTTTGAAGTTGATAAGAGTCAATTTAGTCCAAGACACATATGGAAGTTGGGTCCAGAAAATGGAGCAAGCAAGGACAAGAGAAGCAGACCATCCGGTGGTCCCAGGAGAAATGGAAACAGCTGGTCACCAAGCACCTGCCAAGCACCAGGCCAGGACACTAGGAATCTCGAATCTCCAACAACTCCACGAGAATAGCCTACTGCCAACTTGGTTATTCAGGCAAGAAGGCTAATAAGGCTTAGAGCAGGGGTCCTCAAACTTTTTAAACAGGGGGCCAGTTCACTGTCCCTCAGACCGTTGGAGGGCCGGACTATAGTTTAAAAAAAACTATGAACAAAATTCCTATGCACACTGCACATATCTTATTTTGAAGTAAAAAAACAAAATGGCAAAAACACCCGCATGTGACCTGCGGGCCGTAGTTTGAGGACGCCTGGCTTAGAGGTTACATGATTTGCCCAAGGTCACATTGCTAGTTAGTGAAAAGCTTCGCTGTTGCTTCAAGCTAGAAGAGAAAGTTCTATACAAATGAGGACACAGAATTTATTGCTCTTAGGAAAATATTATCAAAGGACTGAGTCCTTCTTTTCCAGAGATTGAAAATTCTTGCTCTGGAGCCAACCTGTAAAGCATCCAGTTGGAGCCTGCAACTCTGGAAAAGTCCTATTCTGTGTGGGTCCGTTCACAGGAAGCACCCAGAAACCAGAGCTGCTCACACACGGACTTCCTTCCCCCTTCTTCAGGGGGCTGCTGGGGAGGTATAGTCTATGGCAGAGGCGGCCACAACTCTCCCCAACTCAGCAGATCTGTGGCCTCAAAGGAAAAACCCTTGTGCTTCTATGTGAAGTCTAGAAAGAGGTTAGCATCTTCCCTGGGACTCAGGGCAGGAGATAATGCCATCAGACCTAATGAGAAGACAGAAGACAGATTTTGATAGAAAAGTAGGGAAAGAGACCCTGCCTCCAAGTCCTATAAAGAAAAAGAGAAACACTATTCTACACCAAAGATTTGAATATTATTAATAATCACCATGTAGCAGACAGCCACTGTGTGTGTGTTTACATCCATTTTCAAATGTGGTCAGGGACGAGTTGGTGAGAAGCAACAGCTGCCTACACATGCCTGAGGCAAGAGGCCTCAGGGGAGGTCAGAGCATAAAGACAGGAAAGTGAGCTGTACCACGAGGGAAGGGAAGGTCAGCGGAAGCCTCTGCTCTGGACTTGCGTCCGCACACCTGCCCTGTGGGCGGGCCTCCCTGGCCTCTCAGAGCTCCAGCTCCCTCTCACCTTCAGCTCGTGTGTGACTTTGGCTCCTTGTGACTGATCCTGGCTTCAACTTTCCATGACCTGGAAGCTCCAGGACTCAACTCTCTGCCTTCAATTTCTGGGCTTAGTTCCTAATCTCAAGAGAAAATCGAACAGGCTCGCCTGACCTATGAATTTGCCCATTGGGGCCAGGTGCCTGTGTGTGGTCCAATTTGCTATGGTTTTTGGGGCTAAACCCACGTGGTACATTCATGGCCACCTAGGACCAACCCTGCGTTTAGCTTGTGGGCAACTCCCAATTAGGGGGCATGGCTGACAAGGTCCCCCAGGACATGTTTACTACTCATTTTAGGAAGCCGGTTTGTTTTTGTTTTTTACATATAAAGGGGGAGGCTAAAAACATTTGCTCACAGTCACGCAGTTAACAAGTGCAGAGTTGAAAAAAACCCTACATCAGTTTATATCCGTTACCTAGTGCTGTGTAACAAATTAGCCCGAAACGTGGTGGCTGAACACGAAAGCCATTTTATTTGCCCACGGTTCTGTTGGTTGGCCGGCAGGACTCATCCGGATGCTTGTCTGGTCCACGGAGTGTGGTCTGGCTTCGCTCAGGCGGCTGCGGTTCTGTGTAGAAGATCCAAGATGGCCTCTCACACGTCTGCCCACAGCAGAGGGCCCCCTCTCCTCCTGTGGAGGCTCATTTGGCAGGGCCTCTCTTTCTTCACCTGGTTTCTCCGGCTGGACAGGAGACTTCTTTTTGTGGTGGCTCAGGACTCCAAGAGAGTGAACTGGACCCACAAGGCGGACTGAAGCATAGCTCCGGACATGAAGTGACATCACTCCTTCTTCTGTGGGTCAGAGCAGGTCAAAGGGCATCCCAGACTCAAGGAGAGGGCAATGGACCCCACCTTGGGATGGGAGGAGGGACAGGCGCATTTCAAAGGGGTATGAGGACTGGCCAGGAGTTTGGTGGCCATCTTTGGAAACTATCTTCCACAGAATCCAAAACCCGTGCACTCGATACAATGCCAGGCCCCCCAGGGTGGTTGCCAGTGCCCCTCTGATGTCACCAGCTTCTTCCAAAGGCAGCCGGCATCCAAGCCAGTGGCACCGAGCTGAAGGTGACACCACCCTTCAGTTATTTAATAAGCTCGTGTCCTCGGGGGCCCAGCGCCGAGCTGGACAAGAAGACACAAGTGAGTCAGCCCTGGCCCTGCCTTCCCAGAGATCACTGTCTCCGAAGAGCGGGAGGACTTGTGTCCAGAGGAACTGAGTCATGTCCAGGCCCCTCGGAGAACAATGAGAACTTGTGAGCGCAGGAAGCACAGGGGTTGCCAATTAATCTGGGCCTCTTAAGACTCTTATTTTTCTAGGCATTCCGTCAGATTGGGCTACTCAGAGGCCTTAGAAAATAAAACTTTAAGCTGGGAAGTTATTAAATTCATAATGTTTAATGTGATTTTTAACAGAAAGAAACATCCTCTCCACCTCTCAGGTTGGAAACAGCCCGAAACAGAGATGAGCAGCCAGCAGCAGCAAGGGGCTGGAGGGTGCGTTCCGTTCATCAGCGCAGATGCCAGAACCCAAACACAGACACTCAGGAGGAACCCAGCTGCCTGCGTGTCAGGCGGCAGGAGCCAGGCCAGGGGTTACAAAGGTCCAGGCCTCTCTGCTGAAACGAACTCCGGCCACCGGTGACAGCACTGAGACCTTCAGGCTGGCACAGCTCCGTGCGGAAGGGCTTCGGTACCGTGCCCCATCCCTCTCCATCACTGGCCTAAGACCATCAGAGGAGCCGGGCCTCCCGGCAGCCCTCAGTCTCCAGGGCTGACCATGGGGGTCCCCGCACATGACCTATTCTACCACTGCGATAAACTTGTTTGTCCATGAAAACCAGCTGCTTTCCGCAATCCACCTGCGACTTTGCAGGGTGACCCCGAGACTCTCCCCAAGGTTGCTATGCTTGCCCCATCCACTCCTGGGGTCCTCCCGTGGGCCAGGCACAGAGCTCTCCCAGAAACACAGAAACAGAGGCATTTCTCTTGGGTAGCTCACAGCCTAGAAGGTCGCCATTTATCACCCAGTAGTTCCTAGGTTCTTGGAAATCTTACCTTGCCGGGTTCCCCTGTGTATGTGAAAGCGCTGCACCCTCGGAGATTTGTAGGCACTAAGTCACACCTTCCTCACCTGCACAGGTGCCCGGGGGCTGGTCTCTGAGCTGCAGCCCCAAATGCAATCACTAAATAAGCTGCCGGGCCGGGCCAGTGTCCAGGTGTGAGGGAGCCACGTTGTGGGAGCGAAAATGAGACCTCAGAGCCGCTGGGGTTTCAAGATCTTCTCTGATGCCCATGGCTTGTCCCAAAGGACTTCATGCTTTGCAGCTGGGCGACTTTATCGGAGGAAGCTGGCCTCGCCACAGCCTCCCGGGTCTAATTCCTGAACGCTGCCATGGGGGCGGGGAGCCTGGGAACACTGAGGCCAGGGCGAATTCTTCCAGAGCTCTGGTTAGGGTTTCTGTGAGAGCCGTCTGCTACGGACACACCTGCACAGTTGTTCCTTTCACCTGAGCGGGTCAGCGGTGAGGACGTTATTCATTACAGAAAAGCGATGAGATGGCCCTGTCTGTGCTTGTCGCTGTGTGCCTTCCACCTCCCCCACCCCACCTCCTCCCAGTCCTGTCTCCTCCCCACCTCTCTTTGCTTTATCACCCTCCAGATTTCATCTCCCCCTTTTTATCTTGGATCCCCCTCAAAATATACATGAACTCTTTTAAGGATAACCCGGGAAGGTGTTTGTTTGTGAAACGTCCAGCCTGAGATAGGCCTGCGATAGGGCTTCCTCCGTCCTGAGCGCGGCTGGAGGCAGAGCTCAGAACGGTCTTCACGGGTATTTTCCGGCAACGGCTCAGCTGCCTCTCCGGGGAGATTCAAGCCGCAAGTCTCAGTCAAAGGCCAAGATTCCACTGGAAGTCCTGCTGCTCCCAGAGGACATTCCTGACCCAACCTTCCAACAGGAAAGCGCTTTCCCAGTGGCAGACGAATCTGACCAGATGGCCAAATGAGCTGGTGACTCTTAGGGACTAAAAATTATTTCGGTTAAAGAAAAAAAGATGCTAATAAAATGACCCCAGTGCGTCCTCCCAGTTCCTCGGCAGCCGTGGGGGTGCACACACGGGAAGGTTTATCTCTAGCGCACTTACAGTGACACGCAGGAGGTGAAGTCAGTTCACAAAGACAATTCACAAAGTCAGTTCACAAAGTCAGTTCACCACGGTCCCGAGCTGGAAACAGTGTCCCCACGTGCTTCGGATGAAAGATCAAACACTTCGAAGCTTGCTCCCGGCCACGGGCTGGGTGCGGACTGTGAGGACAGGTCCCCCTAAATGTCTTCTCCAGCCAATGTCAATCCTGGGGACGAGGGAAGGGCACCTGAACTGAACCCCGCTGACTATGGTAGCGCATGGCTTCTGCTTAAACGCCACCCAGGGAGCGGCCTGTGAGGAGCGTGTTTCTGATCAGAGAAGTCAGGGGAAATACTGACGCCCAGGGACCAGAAAGAGCTTCTTGGAGGAAGTCTTAAAAGAAAAGTCTTCAGTTCTCAGGTTGACGGAGGTCTGAGCGTGTGCTCACGGGACAGTGTATGCACCTGTGCCCAGCCCCAGCCCAGCCCCCAGGAAGGCACTGCTGACTCCCCTGTAACCCTTGCTACCACTCCTACCTGGAAGTGGAAGGGATAAAGTCACTCTCGGAACTCAGGGTTAGTGCGCCAGAATTAATAATTAAAAAATAAAAAGACTCCATCTGCCTTCTATGGCCATGGGACTATCTTTTTCCCCCACCAATGTTCCCATCCTGTCTCTCATACTGGAGTTGAGTCCTCACTCCAATGGGATCTGTAGCAGTTTTAAAGCACAGTCTCAAGGGCTTTGACATTCTTTCCACCGAGGAGTCCGTGACAGTTCTGACAAATAGAAGATGGTGGAAGTGGCCTCAAGGCTCAGTATAAAAGGACTTATTTATCATAACATTCACTCAGAGCTCTGAGCCTCCAGGTCATAAGTCTGACTACCGTGGGGCCACCATGCTGGGAGGAAGCCCAAGCCACATGAAGAGGCCACATCTAGGCAGTCTGGTGGAGACCCCTTTGAGCCCAATTTCCATGGCATCCCAGCACCAGCACAGGCACCAGACATGTTTGAAGAAACCTCCAGATGATTCCAACTTCAGTGACTCGAGCCCCCACAGGCATTCCAGTCCTCCCAACTGTGACCTCAGACACTATGGAGCAGGGACAAGCAATCCTTAGTGTGCCGTATTTACGTTTCTGTCCCATAGAATCCATAAGCAGAAGAAGATGCTTCTTGTTTTAGGCCATCAGGCTGTGGGTGGTTTGTTACACAGCAGTAGACAACCAGAGAATAACCTAAAGTGCTTCTCCCATTCCAGCCCTCATAGAGAACCTATAGACTTCTGTGGTTCAACCAACAGCAGGCAGCAGCATGTGGCTTTCGTTTGCTGAGAGCTGTGATGTGGGGGACTGGTAGAAAGGGAGTGAAGGCCTCTAAGGAGCTTCTCCAATAAGTTGGCGAGAGATGCCTCCACCCCTAGGTGCTCCCTCCTGCACATAAACAAGTGGAGGCTTTGTTTAAGGAGCAGGTCATGTAGCCCTGCACCCTTAAGAGGGGGATCTTCCCACCACCTCCAGATCACATGGCCTAACTGCCTCATGCTCTGGGAGTTGCAATGTGATTTGTGTTCCTGGGATTTGAAAGCTCTGCCCTGGCCCTGACCGGTTCGGCCTGCAGACTGAAGGGTCCCAAGTTCGATTCCGGTCAAGGGCATATACCTTGGTTGCAGGTACATACCCTGTAGAGAGTGTGCAGGAGGCAGCTGATAGATGTTTCTCTCTCATCGATGTTTCTAACTCTCTATCCCTCTTGCCTCCTCTCTGTAAAAAATCAACAAAGTATATAAAAATAAAAGATAAAATAAAAGCTCTGCCCTGGCAAGTGCCACAAAGGGCCTGAGTCTTCCAAAAGCTCGTTAAGAGATTATTCTGACTGGTCAGTGGAAAACAGCCTTTCCCAGGTGCCTGAGGCTGACTGAGGGGCATGGGGACAGTAGTGCTTGAAAGAGGTAGGAAAAAGCACCAGTGCGGGCGCCCCTGGCAGCATATGGAATAGAAGAAACTCATATTTATGAGTCTTAACACCAAAGCAGAAAGTCCTCCCTCATGTCTCCTGGTCTACCCGCGGTCCTGTCTCCCGGCCCTTGCCTGCCCGGAGGGCACTGAGGACACAAGAAATCTAGAAAACCAGACACTCACTCAGGAGTTAAAGAGCAGAGTCCACGGGCTGAAGTTTCCTGGCCAACAATGACTTCACATTCTTGGGAATAAACTATTGACCAGATGCACAAAGAGAAGATCCATGTGCAAAAACGGGCACAGAGACAAAGGCAGGATTCCGAACCCAGCAAGTCTTTCACAGACAAATCCACCCTGTGGGACTCAGCTCCCAAGCCCTGGCCCCCAGAATCCCACTGAAGAGCAGGAATCACACCTGCCTGACGGAGCGGGGAGGGTGCTCTGGACTCAGTCCCAAAGACAGCGTGTCCTCAGCAGTGACTTCCAGGAAGACAATACCTTTGGGCTCCGTGTACTTGGAAGTCTAATTCGAATGTGATCACTGTCTGGAAAACGAGCTTTTTCTGCCCTGGCAAATGTCCTTTCTATCTGTTTTAAATCTAAAAGGAGTAAGTGTCCTAGGATGTTTAGAAAATGTAACTCCATATTCCCGTCAATGGGTCATTATTTCAGCAACCCTGAAACCGTTTGATTCTACATCTTGCATTGGCAGCTGATATCTGCAGAAAAAGAAACTAAGGCAGCAATTAGGGGGAAAGTTGGTGAAAGTCAAAATGCTTACAAACAAAGACTGGGACTTTCAGCAGTGAGCTCCTTAGGGGCAGGAGTGTGTCTTGTCCCTTTCATCAATAGTATCATGATACCTAGCACTGAGTGGGGATTTCAATAAGGATTTAATGAAGGAAGGAAGGAAGGAAGGAAGGAAGGAAGGAAGGGAGGAGGGAGGGAGGGAGGGAGGGAGGGAGGGAGGGAGGAATACATGCTTACACACATGCACGTGTAGATGAGATGGCCTTTTGTAGTACCTTCTCTCCTGAATGGATCTGAATTTCAAGCCTAGTCCTCTTCCCTCATCTCCATTCCTGCATCTTTATTTTTTTTTTTTTTTTTTTTTTTTTTTCCAATTTTTTTATTAAGGTATTATATGTGTACATATCTTACCATTGCCCCCCCCCCCACACCACTCCCATATATGCCCTCACCCCCCAGAGTTTTGCGTCCATTGGTTATGCTTATATGCATGCATACAAGTCCTTTGATTGATCTCTTATCTTCCCCACCTCTCCCTAACCTTCCTGCTGTAATTTGACAGACTGTTTGGTGCTTTACTGCCTCTGTATCTATCTTTTTGTTCAAGTTTTTAATGTCCTTTATTATCCATAAATGAGTGAGGTCATGTGGTATTTTTCTTTCATTGACTTGCTTATTTCACTTAACATAATGTTCTCCAATTCCATCCAGGTTGCTGCAAATGGTAAGAATTCCTTCTTTTTTATGGCAGCATAATATTCCATTGTGTAGATGTACCATAGTTTTCTGATCCAGTCATCTGCTGATGGGCACCTAGGCTGTTTCCAGATCTTAGCTATTGTAAATTGTGCTGCTATGAACATAGGGGTGCATATTTCCTTTCTTATTGGTGTTCCCAGTTTCTTAGGATATATTCCTAGGAGTGGGATTACTGGGTCAAATGGGAGTTCCATTTTCAGTTTTTTGAGGAAACTCCATACTGTTCTCCACAGTGGCTGCACCAGTCTGCATTCCCACCAGCAGTGCACGAGGGTTCCTTTTTCTCCGCATCCTCGCCAACACTTGTTGTTTGTTGATTTGTTGATGATAGCCATTCTGACAGGTGTGAGATGATAGCGCATTGTTGTTTTGATTTGCATCTCTCGGATAATTAGTGACCTTGAGCATGTTTTCATGTGTCTCTTGGCCTTCCTTCTGTCTTCTTTGGAAAAGATTCTATTTAGGTCCGTTGCCCATTTTTTTATTGGATCATTTATCTTCCTTTTATTAAGTTGTATAAGCTGCCTGTAGATGTTGGAGATTAAACCTTTATCAGTGATGCCATTTGCAAATATGTTCTCCCATGC
Organism: Ia io; assembly: GCA_025583905.1. NCBI lineage: Eukaryota > Metazoa > Chordata > Mammalia > Chiroptera > Vespertilionidae > Ia > Ia io. The sequence goes on along the minus strand of JAJQQW010000005.1, from coordinate 4,132,984 downwards.
AGTGGGCTTTCTTGTTGTTTTGTTGATAGTTTCTTTTGCTGTAAAAAAGCTTTTTATTTTGATGTAGTCCCATTTGTTTATTTTCTCTTTAGCTTCCATTGCCCTAGGGGCAGTATCGGTGAAGAAGTTCTTTTGACATATGTCTGAGATTTTGCTGCCTGTGGATTCCTCTAGTATTTTTATGGTTTCCCGTCTTATGTTTAAGTCCTGTATCCATTTTGAGTTATTATTTTTGTGTATGGTGTAAGTTGGTGATCTAGCTTCATTTTTTTGCATGTGTCTGTCCAATTTTCCCAACACCATTTATTGAAGAGACTGTCTTTATTCCATTGTATGTTCATGCCTCCTTTGTCAAATATTAATTGAGCATAGTGGTTTGGATCAATATCTGGATTCTCTATTCTGTTCCATTGATCTATATGTCTGTTCTTGTGCCAGTACCAGGCTGTTTTGAGAATAGTGGCTTTGTAATACAGCTTGAAATCTGGTATTGAGATCCCTCCTACTTTATTCTTCTTTCTCAGGATTGCTGTGGCTATTCGGGGTCTTTTTTTATTCCAGATGAATTTTTGGAGAGTTCTTTCAAGGTCTGTGAAATATGCCATTGGTATTTTAATGGGGAGTGCATTGAATCTATAGATTGCTTTGGGTAGTATGGACATTTTAATGATGTTTATTCTACCAATCCATGAACATGGTATGTTCTTCCATCTGTTTACGTCTTCCTCTATCTCTTTTTTCAGTGTCCTGTAGTTTTCCGTGTATAGGTCTTTTACCTCCTTAGTTAAGTTTATTCCTAGGTATCTTAATTTTTTTGGTGCGATGGTAAATGGGATTGCCTTTTTAGTCTCTCTGTCTGTAAGTTCACTATTGGTGTATAGAAAGGCCATAGATTTCTTGGCGTTAATTTTGTATCCTGCTACATTGCCGAATTCATTTATTAAGTCTATTAGTTTTTTGATGGAGTCTTTTGGATTTTTTATGTACAATATCATGTCGTCTGCAAATAAAGACAGCTTTACTTGTTCTTTTTCCAATTTGGATGCCTTTTATTTCTTCTTCTTGTCTAATTGCATTAGCTAATACTTCCAGTACTATGTCAAACAGGAGTGGTGAGAGTGGGCATCCCTGTCTTGTTCCTGTTCTTAGGGGAAATGTTTTTAGCTTTTGTCCATTGAGTATGATGTTTGCTGTGGGTTTATCATATATAGCTTTTATTATGTTGAGGTATGAGCCTTCCATTCCCACCTTGTTGAGAGTTTTTATCAAGAAAGGGTGTTGGATTTTGTCAAATGCTTTTTCTGCATCAATTGATATGACTACGTGATTTTTATCTCTCAATTTGTTTATGTGATGTATCACGTTTATTGATTTGCGGATATTGTACCATCCTTGCATTCCCGGGATAAATCCTACTTGGTCATGGTGTATGATCTTTCTGATGTACTGCTGGAGCCGATTTGCTAGAATTTTGTTGAGGATTTTGGCATCTATGTTCATGAGGGATATTGGTCTGTAATTCTCTTTCATTGTGTTGTCTTTATCTGGTTTTGGTATTAGGGTGATGCTGGCTTCATAGAAGGAGCTTGGAAGTGTTCCTTCCTCTTGAATTTTTTGGAATAGTCTGAGGAGTATAGGTTTTAGTTCTTCCTTGAATGTTTGGTAGAACTCTCCTGTGAAGCCATCAGGCCCCGGGCTTTTGTTTGCCGGAAGCTTTTTGATGACTTCTTCAATTTCGTCCATAGTTATTGGCCTATTGAGCTGTTGAGATTCTTCTTGATTGATTTTTGGAAGGTTGTATTTTTCTAGGAATATGTCCATTTCCTCCAGGTTGTCCAGTTTGTTGGAATAGAGCTGTTCGTAGTATTTTGTAACAATCCTTTGTATCTCAGCGGGGTCTGTTGTTATTTCACCTCTTTCATTTCTGATTTTGTTTATTTGGGTCCTCTCTCTTTGCTTCTTGGTGAGCCTGGCTAGAGGTCCATCAATCTTGTTTATCTTTTCAAAGAACCAGCTCTTGGTTTTGTTGATCTTTTGTATTGTTTCTTTGGTCTCTATGTCATTTATCTCCGCTCTGATCTTTGTTATTTCCTTCCTTCTGGTTACACTGGGCTTTTCTTGCTGCTCTTTTTCTAGCTCTTTGAGTTGTAGGGTTAGGTAATTTATTACCATTGTTTCTTGTTTTTTGCAATAGGCTTGTAGAGCTATGAACTTCCCTCTCAAGAGCTTTCGCTGTGTCCCATAGATTTTGGATTGTTGTGTTTTCATTGTCATTTGTTGCCATGATGTTTATTATTTCTTCCTTGATCTCTCTGGTGACCCAGTCCTTGTTTAATAGCATGCTGTTTAGTCTCCATGTGTTTGATTTCTTTGGATTGTATTTATTGTAGTTGATGTCCAGTTTTATGCCACTGTGATCTGAGAAGATGCTTGATATAATTTCTATCTTCTTGAATTTGAAGAGACTTTGCCTGTGACCGAGCATATGGTCTATCTTTGAAAATGACCCATGTGCACTTGAGAAGAATGTATATTCTGTGGCTTTGGGGTGAAATGTTCTGAAGATGTCAATTAATTCCATCTGGTCTAGTGAGTCATTTAGGATTGCTGTTTCTTTGCTGATTTTTTGTTTAGAGGATTTGTCCAATGGTGATAGTGGGGTATTAAAGTCTCCTACTATGATTGTATTGCTATTAATCTCTCCCTTGATATCTTCCAGGAGTTTTTTTATGTATTTGGGTGCTCCTATATTGGGAGCGTATATGTTTACCAGAATTATTTCTTCTTGTTGGATTTCTCCCTTTAGTATTATGAAGTGGCCTTCCTTATCTCTTGTTATGGCATTTACTTTGAGGTCTAATTTGTCAGATATAAGTATTGCTACCCCAGCTTTTTTTTCATTTCCATTTGCCTGGAAGATATTTTTCCATCCCTTCACTTTCAATCTGTGTGAGTCTCTTGTTCTGAGGTGGGTCTCTTGTAGACAGCATATATATGGGTCATGCTTTTTTATCCATTCAGCCACTCGATGTCTTTTGATTGGAGCATTTAGTCCATTTACATTTAAAGTTATTACTGAAAGGTATTTGTTTGTCGTCATATCTATTTTTGTGTCTGTATTCCTTCTTACCTGTTTATTTCTTCTTTTTACAGTATTCCCTTTAGCAATTCTTGCATTGCTGGTTTGGTGGTGATAAACTCCCTGAGTCTTTTTTTGTCTGCGAAGCTCCTGATTTCCCCTTCAATTTTGATTGATAGTCTTGCTGGATATAGTATTCTTGGATTCAGTCCTTTGCTTTGCAACACTTTGTATACCTCCTTCCATTCACTTCTAGCTTGTTGTGTTTCTGTTGAGTAATCATTTGACAATCTGATGGGTGTTCCTTTGTAGGTAACTCTCTGTCTCTCTCTTGCTGCCTTTAAGATTCTCTCTTTATCATTTATATTTGCCATTGAGATTATGACATGTCTTGGTGTGGGTCTTTTGGGGTTGATCCTGCTTGGGACTCTCTGTACTTGCGTAACTTTTATCTTTCCCATATCCGGGAAGTTTTCTGTCATTATTCTTCAAATAGATTTTCTAATCCCTGCTGCTCTTCTTGTCCTTCTGGCAGCCCTATTATACGCATGTTACTTCTCTTCATGTTGTCCCGAAGCTCCCTTAGGCTTTCCTCCTGCTTTTTAATTTTTTTCTCCAATTGCTGTTCAGATTGAGCTTGTTTCTGTACCTGATCTTCTAACTCACTAATTCGGTCCTCTGCTTCTTGTAGTCTACTGTTGAAACTTTCCATGGTGTTTTTGATTGTAGCTATATCACTTTTCATTTCTTCCTGATTCTTGCATAAGTTGTTGATTTTCTCATCCATCCGATGTATAAATTCCACGACCATTGCTCTGAACTCCTTTTCGGTCATGTTGCAAGCTTCAGTTTCACTAATTTCCTTTCTTGGCGACTCCACATTTTCTTTCCTCTGTGAGTTATTTCGTTTCCCCATTCTGGCTATCACCAGAAAGCTCAAGCTTCCGTTTGTGTGGACCTCGGCCGTGCGCTGTGGGGACTTCGCTCCACCCGAGTTTCACTGAAGTGCTCTGACACTAGGACGTGTGGCTGCCTTTGGTTGGTGGGAACCAGACTTGCCCAGGGTCAGTGTCCCCAGTGTTCCGTGTGGTCTCGTGTGCACACTTAGAATCAGGGGCCTTGTCAGCACCACACTGTTGGTATGTGCCGAAAATGAGATCCTTAGCATATGCCAGGAGTCAGAGTTTCCCTGTATCTGCACCAAGAATCGAGTGTCAGAGTCTCTGTTGCCTTGTGCAGTTTCTCGTTGAGAATCAGGGTCCCTGTGTGTGCATGCACCAACAATTGGGGTTGTTGGCTCTTAGTGTGAATGCGCTGTGAGTCAGGGATCCCAGGCAGCTGTGTTCGGTGTGCCAAATTCCCTGAAGTGGAGCTGCGTCCTGTGTGTGCTCTCTCTACTGAGCCAAACCGGCTAGGGCGCACACTCTCAAATCCCTGAAGATGAGCTGCCTTTGTGCACTCTCCCAGAATCCCCGAAGAGGGGCGGAGTCCGTCCTGCGCGCCAAATTCCCCAAAGGGAAGCCCCTTTGTGCCCGCTCTAAGATTCCCCGAAGGGGAGCTGTGACCCGCAAGCCAAATTCCCCCCAATTCCCCGAAGGGGAGCCCTCTGTGCGCACTGACAGATTTCCCCGAAGGTGAGCTGCTTCTGTCCTGTGCGCCAAATTCCCTAAGGCGGAGCGCGCGTCCCTGCGCAAAGCTCTGCAGCTTGAGCGAGGGGCGTGTCTATTAGTTACTATGGCGCTATCAGCGTGCGCCTGCGGGGAGGGGGATAGGCTCTTTGACTCATGGGAATCTGCCGGGAAGTCTGGATTCTTGTTGTTTCTTCCACTGAAGCTGTGATAGCAGTTCTCTGTCCCCAGTGGCTGCAGGGTCCTGGTTTGTGTCAGAAGCCAGGATCCGAGTCTCAGGCAGCTCTGTTTCTCAAGATGGCGTGGTCTCCGCGTCCGCACCAGCTGCCGAGAAGTGTCTGCTTTGTGCGCGGGGCTCCGTCGTCTAGGACTGCCCGGTTAGGCAGCCCCTTGGAAGCCCTGCAGAATCTAACTGACCCTAGCTCATACCCCCACACACACCACTCACGTCTACACGTCTACACTCTCCTCTATGGGTTCCTCACTCACACTCTCTCTCTCCCTACCTTCTTGCCGGTCGCCCCATTCCTGCATCTTTAAATACTCTCTGGCCATTGCTCATTGGGTGAGCTGGCATTATTTTAAGATTAAATCTAAGTACATCAATAGCTCATCATCTGTACATGCAGATTAAAGAGGCACCTGCCAACGCAACGGGAAATAAGTGGTTAGGAACCATTGCCCTACAAACTTGTGCACTTTAACTGACAAACAGTGTGACCATCAGAGAGTGGTACTGTGGTTAGCAAAGGCAGGCTTTACTTGATGTCCTTAACATTCATTGTCATCCGGTGATAAGAAAGACAATGATAGGGGTAAATTTCACCCCTTTAAACTTGACCTAAAGGTTAAACTTATACCCAGGCAGCTGTATGTGGATAACAACTTATCAGTCTATTGACATTTCTATCTACAATTAGGATATGAGTTTCTTTGTTGTTACAGAATCTTTAGGAAAAAGAGCTGGCTGCAGTTATTTCTGGTTTATCAAGGAGTCTGTGAGAAACAAAGGCTGGAAATACAAAAAAATATATAAAAATAAATGTGAAGTAAAGCTCTAATTCAAATAGCCACCTTTGATATATTATTTAGACAAATGTCTGTTTCAAAACAGCTGGATGGTTTCTTAACCAATGGCAAAAAAAAAAAAAGGAAAATGGTTATTTAATAATTTAGTACTTGTACACATTTTTGCCCTCTAGCTATTCTAAAACATACTTGAGAAAAATGTGGTTTATTTCACTGGATTAACTGACCAGATAAGTGATTTAATACTATTTATAAATACATGCTTAAGAACCTATCTGTTTCCACCAGTTCTTAAGCATATTGTATGGCTGCTATTGCCAAGAATTTTATAAAGTTTCTGATTTATTCACCCAGAAGTGACAGAGTCATTACTTATATATATACAAACAGTAGAACTTTAGAGGCTATTGTCCATGTAGTGAGATAATGAAGCAAATATTATAAGAAAGAACTGAATGCTGCAGTGCATATACTGAGTGATCGTAAAGACACATTAGAATGCAAAAATAATAGGAAAATATTGAACATTTCCCTTAATGCTGTGATCTAGTTCGGGCAACTTGATCCCTACACCTGCCACCTTGCTCTCAGTCAGGACCCACTTGTGCCACCATAGGCACCTTCAGATAAGCATCACCTTCTCATCCTTAAAAGAGGCTCAAGTTATGAAACTGTTCGTGGCTTCATTACTTGATTCTGTTTGAGGCATGGACAGATTTCTGCACTGGCTAAAGTACTGGAATAATATTCCTAAGATTCCTACTAACGTAGAAGTGCTACGACTTATCCAGCGATAACTCCTTAGCCTACAAACAAGAACAAAACAGGATTCTATGCCTCGCCTGAACTGGAGCTTTGTAGCAGGTTTTGATATGAATACCATATGCTTGTCTAGAAGCTTGGATGTTTTCAAAGTACTCCTGAAAATGTCATCCAGAGAAATAAATTACTAGGCTCCCAGAACGTAAGCGACCCATCTCAGGGTTAGCTGGACCTGTCTGGTCTGGGCCCTGCAACCGAAGGTGCCAGTAATTCAGACAAAATTCTAAAGGAAGCAAAGGGACCACGGTTTCCTGAGCAGAGAAAGAAAAAAAGCAGAGGGAGACTCTGAAGCAGCCTTAAAGAATAAATTCTAAGGGCCAGAAGGGAACCAAGTGGGTTTTTCTCCTGGCTCAGAAGGAGGTGGAGACGAGGAAAGAGGCTGAGAAGCAGAGGGGCTAAGGCGGCTTCTGTCTGAGATAGGAAGCTGCACCCACAGGAAGACCTCCCTGCTGGAGGAAATGCTCTCTTCCCGGGAGGTCCTGTCCAGGCACAGATGGACCGCCCTCCTCCTCCAGGTGCTCCCACGGAGCAAGTCTATGAATCCTGCATAGCTGACCGGAGCAGGCAAGCACCCTGGGCCACCAATGGTGAATGTTTACGCTGCTGGTAAAATGTAGACCTCTGTGCAAACCTGTACCACCTATCAGCCTTTAAATGATGGTGACTGCAAAAGAGTAAGCTGACCCCCAGCCGAGAGAAGAGGCATCTGCCTTCCCAGGCTGCTGCACGGACTTGGGCCCTGGCAGCTCTCTCAGAAGGCACGTCGCAGGCGGCAGGTGGCAGGTCGCAGGTCGCAGGTCATTGCAGCGGGCCAGGCTCTGCTGCGCCAGTGAGTGCTAGATACTGCTCAGAGTTCCCAGGTGTGATGTGCTGGCCACTGGCTCATGCAGTTAGTGTCTCGATGCTGTTGTGTGATTAAATCAAGACAGACTAAGTAGAGAGGATAAGAGTACATTTTTATCCTGCAAAATTTCAAACACAGACAAGAGTAGAGTAAATACGATAGTGAGCCCTCATTTACCCATCACCCAGTTTTAACAATTATCGCAATATTTTGCTATTTTTCTTTTTATTCCTTTTCTTTAGAATCCACTTTTCAAATTTCCCCAGTTGTCTCTCAGATGTCGTTTTTCATTATCACGTTGGAATCAGGACTCAAGGTAGCCACGTTGCTATGGCTGCTATGCCTTAGGTAAATTCTTGGCATTCTTTGTTCCTCGAACTTCTTTAAGTCCCACTGTGAAACCGGAGGCCAGAGCAGCACAGAGTGTTTGTTGTATCATGAGCTGGAGATTCTGAACTCCTCAAAGATGAACTCAATGCATGCGCCCCTCGTGATGTTTGGGAAATTAGCACAAAATTGGAGACCTTTGCTCTTCCCAACCCTTCCCCTTTCAATCTCTGTCCGTTTTCCTGCAGCATCCGTACATCGATTGTTCCTTCACCTTCTGATCGCTGATTTCGGGCGCCCTGTAAATGTGTTCAGCTTTCCTTCTTGGGCAACGTCTCTTCATCATGGCCTCACACACCAACGTCCAAAAGAAATGGGTCCCGACCCCTAGGCCATCTGCTCTGGTCAAGTCAGGGTTGGTGGGCTGGGCAGGAAACGTTTTCCTTCTGTTCGTGCTGAGAACGAAGCTTCTGGAATCGCTCTGTGCCTTGCCTCACGGGCAAGAAGCAGGGAGGCCATGTGACTGCAAAGATCTTCTGTATGTTGACTGGAACTGGGCCCTCGGCAGGGTCTCCGCCCTCATCTAAACCAGCAGTGAGGCTCTGCCCTGAGCCTGTTCCCCACCAGCACCGCCATCCCAGGGCCTGTGCCACAGGCCACACGGCACAGCCAGGTCCACCTCATGGAGCTCTTGGCACTTTTGTTTCAAAGCAAGGAGGACAAACCATGCCACTGTTTGCCACGAGGACTTATTATGAAGCTACAAATGAGGCTGTCTTAACAGGCCACAGTGCTAAAGTTCCACGAGGAAAGGCTGGGACCTTCCAGAGAGGCTTCAAGTGGCTGTCAAGTGGCTGAGGCGTCAAATGGCAAAGCATCTGGCTTAGGCACCACTTGACGCAATTATTAAAATAATCCCAGGCTCTGGTTTTTGTTTGTTGATTTGTTTTTCTTTAAAAGAAGTGTTTTACCACATTTCCATCTGGTCCCTTCCCTCCACAAACACCTGAAGGACCCACGGCCTCCACCACCTGCTGTTCGTAGCCCGCGTGTACGGTCCTCTAACTACAGGGCCCCCATGCCAGCACGCTGACTGGCCAGCGAGAAGACACAACACAAGAGCTTTTCAGTTACTTGCTAATTAATTCATGCTGGTCTACAGTCTGTCTCTGAAAGTGTTCATTAAAAACTGAACTCATTTCAAAATAAGCCAGTCACAAAAGGACAAACACGGTATGGTTCCACTCAGGTACAGTATGTAAAGTCAAAATCGTAGACACAGAGAGCAGAAGGCGGTTGCTAGAGGCTGGAGGACAGAGAATTCGTGTTTAAGGGGTGTGGAGTTTTGCAAGAGGAGAAAGTTCTAGGGATCTATTGTACAACGATGTGAATATACACTACTGAGATGTACACTTAAATGGGTAGGATGGGCCTGGCCAGTGTTGCTCAGTGGTTGAGCATCAACCCATGAACCAAGAGGTCACTGGTTCAATTCCCGGTCAGGGCAGATCAGTGTTCCTCTCTCATCTACACTGAATGGCCAGATTATTATGATCTCTGAACACACAATAATCTGGCCACTCAGTGTACTTCTCTTGAGTACCTCATTTATTTGATATCAAAGATACTATAAATCATACACCTGATCAGTTTTCCCCTTTGCACTGGCTGATAGAAAGCTCAGGGCAAATAGGAGGCTGATCTCCAGCAAAAGTCTAGAATACTTTTGGTACCCATTTGAGATACAAATACACTGAGTGGCCAGATTATTATGCGTTCAGAGATCATAATAATCTGGCCACTCGGTGTATGTTTCTAACTCTCTTTCCCTCTCCCTTCCTCTCTAAAATAATCAATAAAAAATATTTTTTTAAATTTTTAATGGGTAAGATGATAAATTTAATGTCATGTGTTTTTGCCACAATATAAATAGATATGTAAATAGGTAAATAAATGAAAACTTAGTTCAAGCAATCTCACTTGATTTGGCCCTGAACCAAAAATAAATACCTTCTACAGTTTTGCACTTCTCATCTTTACACTACTCTTCTTTTTTTTTTTTGTAAATGGAGAAACTGAATATTTCCCCTTTAACTTCTATGTCACCAAAGTCAGTTGACGATTTTGGTATTGTTGGGTTTTTTAAATCTATGCTGGAGCTCAGAGAAGGCATTCTTTTGGAATATAAACCACTTACTTGTATGCAATATTAATTATTCTTTCCAAGAGATTTTCATTTTACTAATCAAGAGGGAACAGAGTTGAATGTTTAGCACTTACCAAATTCTATCTCTAAAAGAAAATCCCATTTTGGAATCTTCAGGAGTTTCTTATAAGCACAATCAGAAGGGCCTGAGCCAGAAATGTTGTCCAAAGTCTCCAGAGCTTCCTGCGTGTTGACCAGATGTCCCCACAATACCAGCTTCCACATTAATCTATAAATGTTTTCCAATGGCTGATCCTTGGGTCTACTGGAAAGTGAGCCTACAAAACGCCCACTTGGCAGTGCTGGGGAGCCCCATGAGGCAGGGCCCTCTATCTCCTACTGAAGATTCTTAATATGCTTCAAGCAAGTGGGTCTCCTGGACAAAAGGGAGGGGGCCGGGGCTGCCAACAGGGATAGAAACATCCCTGAGCCGAGACTGACCCCAGTGCCAGTCAAGAAGGAGCCAGCTGAGGATTCTCAACTCTCCCTGCCCAGCAAGATCCCCCAGAGAGCTTTTGGAAAAGGGACGCCCAGGACCAACTGAATCAAAATCGCTGTAAGATGGAGCCCAGGCATCCGACTCTATTTTTTAAAACGTCCTGGAGATTCCAACACACAGTGAGTCTAGAACCGTGGCCTATAGCACTCTGATGCTCTTCAGGGAATGTAAGGCGACACTAACCCCCGCCCCGCCCCGCCCCCACTCCTCTGTTCCTAGGGAAAATGCCAAGCTTTTCCGGTGTCCTATGGCTTCTCTATGCAAAGTGCAATCCTCCTCCAGCATCTGCGTCACCCGGGGAGCTGGAGAGAAGTGCAGAATCTTGGGCCCGCCCACACCTCCTGAAGGAAAAGCTGCATTTAACAAGATCCCAAGCGATTCCTCTGCACAGTAAGGCGGGAGAAGCCCTCTACATGCCGTTTTATAGTGCCATTTTTATATTTCGAGTTCTTTCTCGGGATCTCTAAAAATAAAGGATGCTATTTGAAATATGGTTGCCTGTCTTAAGTATGCTCGCCAAGGGCTGTCACTCCCAGATAAAACAATTTCCATTTACATTTCTGCTGTCACACTGACATAACAGCGTCAAGTTGAGAAAAGCTGTTTCCTCTGAAGCTGAACTCTGTCCCTTGGCCCAGATGATCCTCTAGGCCTCTGCGCTATTTCTCAATCAGAAACAGAAGAAACCCCACCCTAACATCGTCCCAAAGGCCAAGAGAGAAGAATGATGTGTATGTGGGGGTGTCAAAGCATTATCACATCTCCTTTAAAATTTCATTTTCCCTTCACATCCAGATCTAGCCCAGAAAATAATTTATATTGAAGTTTCCAATTAAAAAATCTTGGAAAGTAGTTGACCTATATTTACTGTAACCATACTTTCAAAAAAAAATTCCAGACACAAGCTCTGATAAGCCTCTGTGTACTTACCACACTGTTTAAAAATAAAGTGTGTTGCTTTTTTCCTGCTTAAAAATAACCCATGTTCATTTTAGAGAGCAAGGGAAGGTCAAAGAAGAAACAAACCGTCTGCAGACCCACCATCCAAAAATAACCTCTATTAACCCTTTGATCCATATTTCTCTTCAGTTTCTGTCTATAACCGAAGATAATTTTTATTGAGGAATACACTGTACATATAATTTTGCATCCCAAATTTTCCAATTAAAGTTATGTCACAAGCATTTTGTTACATCACTGAAGATTCTGGATAAACCTTACTTTTCTTGGCTGTACAATAGTCTATCTTTGCAAACACCATAATTATTTTTACCCACTATAAATATCATTGAAAATTTAGATTAGCATCATTTTTTTGGCTATTATTAAAAATACTGTGACAAACATTCATATACACATATCTTTGTTCACACTTCTGGAAATTTCCATAGCATATCCAAGAAGCAGAACTATTGCATGATGGGATAAAATCTTTTTAAATCTCTCCATAAACATCACCAACATTTTTTATGGAAACATTTACCAACTTGTACTTACTACCTGTTCCTAACAGTACCCATGAGAAAATACTTTAAATCAGAACTATTCCAGATAATTTGGAAAATTGTAAAAACATATTTATTGAGCACTTACTATGTGCCAGACACTTTGCTAAGTGCTTTCTACGTACTGTCACTCCTTACAAAGCGCCATGAGAAAGAACAAGATGTTATATTTCCCATTTGATACACACAGGAACCTGGGTGACTAGACTATATTATTCAGCCACCCATTGTAGAGCTAAAGTTATGGGGTAGCACATTCACTGAGTGTGTTTTGTCTCCAATGACCATGCCCTCCAGAGGCTTCCGCAGCGAGGCTCCCGGGCAGAGCCTGGAGAGGATCAGTGAGCCGTGGGAGAGGTCCTATCGGCTGTGCAGCCCGAGGACAGACAGCTGCCAGGGCGGAGATCCCTGTGCATGAGGCCAGGACAGCCCTGGGCAACGCCATGCTCTCAGCCATACTGGGGAGTGTGGGAACGGCGAAGGGAAAGGGCACCATGGCAAGCCAGGGCTGAGTGGTCATTTCCGAGCGCACGTGAGACTCCAGAAGCCCCTTGGACAGAGTGTGGGATTCATGGAAGGAGAGCGAAGTACTGGGGCCACTGAAGCGCTATAGTGGGCGCTGAGGCCAGGGCAATCCTATTGAACCCAAGGCCATCCTGACCTAAAGAAAGGGAACTTCCATCTTGCCTTTTCAGTTGAGTGGGGCGACTCAGGACACCCCACCTCTGCACATTTTGCAGGCTGTTCAACGCTGTTCATGCCGAGAACAAAACTTCTGGAATCTCTGGCTGGGCTCTGCTGTCTTTTAACAAGCAACTTGTTGTATAGGTTTCTTTAAAATAAAATCCTGACGATGATTATCAAAATGGAGAACACCAAGTGTAGAAGCTATAATGTAAGTGTGTGTTCTGGGATTTCAAATATAAGGCCCATAGTCCCTAAGTGATCCTTGTGTGAAATTCACTGGGTTGTGAGCCCCCTAAAATTGTATACACACTTTGGTGAATATATATAGATACATGAATTTTTTTTGGTGCACTCTCATAAGATTCTCAAAGGGATGTTTAAAAAGAATTACTGAGAACTGTTAATTTTTGACACAGTCAAAGGTTTTATAATCTGAATGGATGAGAATAAAACTTAACTTCACAGTGTGCAAAGCAAAATTTGTGATAATTATATTTACAACGTTAGCACTTTCTGTTTTGAGAAGTGCCATTATCAAGACACAATATCCTAGCTAAATGCTTAGTTTGGTTAACCATAGACAGAGTGTAGTAAGTTAACTTCCCAATGTTTAGTCCTTGCTGGTGATAGGTTATCACCTCCGTCTTTTAACCACTCTGCACAGTAGAGACTTTGAACTGCATTTTTGGGATAAAGAGCCTGAGACTCAGAGAGTTAAGTAACATGTTAAGCCCTTTGGCTGGTAAAGCGAGAGCCAAGATTTTAACACAGGCCTAGTGGGTTCTGAAGTCTGTGGGTTTCCAACAAGGCAAACCACTATATTTTGAAATTTATAATCTGTTTTCTGAAATCAGAATGTTCAGTTTAAGTTTTTCCTTTAACGGGAGGTGGTTAAACTAGAACGTTTTATAGCAGCCATTATGTTTACCAGCTGTACCCTGAGTGATTTTAAAGTATTAGCAGTCCTGACATGGTAAGGCCATCACCATGTATTTTCTCTAACTTTCTCAGAGCGGTGAGTCAGTGCAGCCTGAAACTCTGCTGGAACCCAGTCCCGAGCTTCCCAGGACACTCCCTCTAGGGCCAACGAAGCAGCCTAATGTCCCCGTGAGAACTCTGAGTCCAGAATGGCAAGCTCTGCTCTGCCAACAGCGTTACCAAGAGAACTGGGGGAGGTGTGAGTACCCGTTACCTCTTTCACAAAATGGGAGTCCTACCACCAACTTCTCACTGGGCCGTGCGGAGCAACAGAATTAGGGCCGAAGTCTCCCCAGTGGCAAATGGCTTTTAAAGAACATATACAACTGCACGTGTGTGTCACAAAGGGAAGGTTCGCTAGGGGAAAATGCCGGGGAGAGAAGGAGACACTACTTACAGCTTTAAATCAGAGCGTGTTCAAAATGGGAAACCGGCACGGTAGTGGTTCTCTCAACCGTGCTGCCGTGCTTCGGGACGTGTCTTCGGTGTGCAGCCACCGGTCGTCGTGAGGCCCCAAGGTAATCCCTCACGATTCATGACTACAAGGCACCATCACCATTTCCAAGTCGTTGGGAAGCATTAATCCCCAGAAGCAGCGATTTTCTCATTTAGCGAGAGGAAGAAAGGAAGTGGGGAGGCTTGGCTCAGAGGGCAGGTCTAAGAATGTCCCAGCACACACGGGCTCCAGAGAAATGTCTTGATGGAGATGTTGGAAAGCACAGCTCGCTCTACCTTAGCCAATCACAGTTTCCAGCACAGCTTCCAAAAATCTATCTGTGTGTTTGCTGGCAGATCCCCTTCTAAGTTATTGGATTCTAGCACACTCAGGTCAAATATCAGCTTGTGTCCTTATAACTGAGTCACCAACATCACAGACTGCCAAAGTGGCCTCTCGCCTCCTCTCACCGTGTCACCGTGTGTGGGGACAGCCTCGCGTGAGCCCCGGCGAGGGCCGGCTTGCCTTGGCGTGCCCCGCTCCTTAGCAAACTTCCTTCTTCACACACAAATGGAACTGTGGACATTTGCTTGCCAATGACAACTCTTACCCATGTTGATTTACCCTGGAGAAATGTCATTTCTAAATCATCACCAAAAGTCTAGCCAGTGTTCTCGATGGAGGGATATCGCCCCCTAGGGAGCACTTTGGAAATCTGTGGGACCTTCCCTGATAATTACGAAGATTGGGCGTCTCGGCATTTAGTGAGTCAAGGCCAGGAACATGAGACAATTTTGTTCAATTTTTCAATGTCCCACCAAACAGTTATGTAGGTGAGAAACTCATCTATAGTTTTCTGAGCCTGGAACTGAACTCCATTTTTACATATAAATAGAAAGTACTTTGCACTGTTTTAGAAGATACTGAATTTTCCAAGAATGCAGCCATTGTGTAAGCCAGAGAGAAAATTGTACATTGTGTCTTCTAAGTGTTACCAAGGAGTGTTCATCATTTCAAAAAATTATGGCATCAACTGCAACCCAGCTCACACCATAGGAGTCCCAATCCAACACAGTGTGCCTTATTAGAGGCCACATTCAAGATGGTGTTGGCTAAGCCCTAATCAGTCCTCTTATGTGGTTGTGCCTAAGCACTTGCATATTGAAAAGAAAGCTGTGTTATTTTATTACAAATGCTTTTCTTTTTCCTTTATCACCCAGGCACTATACTGATTTTTAAAAATTAACCTCTGTAGGTGAGTGACATAACCTAGGAATATGATAATAAACATATTTGTTTTTTAAAAGAGTCTTTGATTTGAATCAGATTTAAATACTAGAGTAAACCATGAAAACTCCTTAGGTTAAGTGTTAACTAACTAAATGGTTTTTAAGGATTTTTAGATAGAATGTGAAATTTAAGGATTTTTAGATAGACTGTTTAATGGTGCCCTATAAGGGGCAATGTTATTATGAGTTTCTAATTTTCAACCATAGGTACCCCTGAAATAACATGGGAAGTTTTTAAAAATTAACAATATCTGAACCCATACCCTGACCAATGAAATCAAAATCTATCAAATGCATGTACTGAAACCCTAAGACAATCCCTCAGAGGAGTGATTCTCCATCCTGAGCACATATTAGGAGGTACCCCTAAATGTGGCAGCAACCCCAATAAGAACATCTAAGTGGCACCCAGGCCACATTATTTTCTTAATATTTCTAATGTGACCATGGTATGGAAGAGTGACTAGGGGTTCTGAGAAGGTGAGGTGTCAGTCAATGAAGGCTACCCACTCTAGAACTAACTCCTCAGGCTTTGTGTCTAAGCTATACCACTTACTTCTCTGTGCCTCAGTTTCCTCCCCTGTCAAATGAGGGTCACGACATCATCTGCCCCAGGGGATGTGGGAATTAAGTTAATACATGGAAGGCCCATGTGACGGCACCAGTTGTCTTTTTGTACTCTGCTGTCATCCAGTGAGAATTGGATAAATATTAGAAAAACACTCAGCATACTCCCATTCCTTTGAAGCATCATTCAATCGTCACACCTTATTAACACCTGTTTCTAAAATGATAGAATATTCTGATTTAAAACTGCTTCAAGGTGGAAAACAACCATTCTTCAAATTTTCACTTCTTTTAGTCCCACTCATGATTCAGTCAAAATAAGATATTGTTAAGTCAGGTCTCCTGTGTTCTACATTATTCAACTGTTTGCCACAGTCCAAGGCCAAGGGTAGAGGCTGGAGTCAACCCTAGAAAGAGCCTGGGAGAAGAAAGCATCCCACAGTCATTTTAAAGTAAGCATCAATATTCTCAAGCACAGTTTCCCGTGTTCAGTATGTTTTGAGAGTATGTCTCAATGTATGTGAGGTATGAGCAAAAATTTAGATCTTCATGACAATAGAGAGGTTAAAGGAAATGAGACTGCAGGGAGCTGAGGACACAGGGACTACAGGATGACTCTGAAAGGAGAAAATTTCATCAGAGCTCAGATGGTTGACTACACAAAGGAAATTCGCTTGAGCAGCTGTCCGGCGAGCTCCACGCATGCACAGACACTTTAGCATTATTTTCCTGGCACTCAGCAATTCATTCCCCAGATCTGAGCACATCATCTCCATCCTAATTGACGCTGTGGCCGCACTTAACCGGGAGAGGAGGATGAGCCAAGCTCCTCGCGAATGGCACACCATAATCGGAACAATAATTCGCATCTCTTCTTTCCTTCTTCTGTTTTAATTCACAGCAGTGTATATGTATAATTTTGTGTGTATACAGTTTTATAACTTGAGTGATCTACACCTTCTAAGATGTAAGGGGAGTCAGTCTGCGTTCTACCAAGGAGGTAAGCATGACTCCCCAGAGAATGACAAGGTAGCAAGCTCGCCCAGTCCTCCAGCACCCCCACCCATTCTGGGGACAGTGTAGGTGCCATTTTTCTACATACTTGACTTTCCCTTATAATGTGACTCAATTTCTTCTAGAATAGGAGTTAGCAAACTTTTGCTTTAAAGCTTGAGACAGTAAATATTTTAGGCTTTGTGGGCTGTCTCTGTCTCAGTCTTTCTTTTCCTTCTTTCTTTAATTTAAAAATTATTTCTAGCTCCAGGGATGTACAAAAACAAAAGCTAGATTTGGCTTGTGGCCTGTAGTTTGCCAACCCAGCTCTTAACGGATCTAATAAATGAGTGCCCAGGGCTCACTCAGTGCTAAGGTTTGTATTCCTGGGCGGAGCAGAATATGGGGCTGGATGGGGAGTAAGAAGAAGGTGGAGTCAGGAAGGACAACTAGCAGGGCAGGGACAATATCCGGACCCTTAATCCAGAGGGGCAAATCCGCTTACATCTTACTTTAAATGTGTCAGCTTCTTTATTTTTATTTGGACTTAAAGAAGGGTGAGAGGAAAGAAAGTTGGGGGACAATTTTCCACGTATATGAAATAGCCTTGGAAGACAGAAATAAGATCTCTTGGAGAAAAAGGCAGGCACACCGCCCACTGTAAAAGACGTGGGTTCTCTAAGCTCGGGATCCTCTCCTGTAATGCAAGCCACTGCAGGCACGGGTGTCACCTGGCCCTCCTGGCAGTGGCCTGGAGAACTGGGCTCAGGACTTGTGCAAAAACACGCGGTTAGTCTGGCTATGCTGTGCTGAGGGTAATAACTGTCCTATGTCTCTGACCCAGGTCTTGTGTCTTTCTGGGCCTGGACCTTGAACAAAGGAGCCTGCAGAGAAAGAAACCACGAGCCAGGAAGTTATCCCTCAAAGCATGCTGTGACCTCTTCAGATGGTTTTATACTGATGAAAGCAACTGCATACACTGCTCAGGCTGTCCCCGTGAAAAGAGTCAGAAGACTGTGAGACATTTGAGAGCAGTGACTGTTTTGTTCACTTTTGTGTCTGATTCAGAATCTAGAGCAATGCCTGGCACATTATGGATATTTAGTGAATGTGAAAGGAAGGGAGAAAGGGAGGGAGGGGGAAAACCAAGGGGGGAGGGAGAGAGGGAAGGTGAGCAGGAGGAACTCACTTTAGGTCTTGTATAAACATTGTCATAAAGATTTTCTGTGACTTTTAAATTTTTCCAAACAGAAATAAGACATTTCTAGTTCTGTCACTTTAAAGCAGGGGTGGGGAACCTTTTTTCAGCCAAGGGCCATTTGGATCTTTATAACATCACTGGAGGGCCAAACACAATTATCAGCTTAAAAACTAGGCTGCTGTATTTGGTCAAACATTTAATTAACTCACTCCAATGCCTGGGCCGAGCAGATGAAATAATTTCGCAGGCCTTATACAACCTGCGGGCCAGACGTTCCTCACCCCTGCTTTAAAGTAAATGATAATCTTATCTATGACTCCTTACCCACAGCTTAAGGAGAAAATCCAGGAGTAAACTAAAGCAATGCAGATTGAAAAAAAGAACAAGGTTGGAGGGATCACAACACCAGGTATCAAACTATACTACAAGGCCATTGCCATCAGAACAGCCTGGCACCGGCATTAAGACCATGGAACAAAACAGAGTGCCCAGAAATCAGCCCATGTCTCTATGGACAATTAATATTTGACAAAGGAGGCAAGAACATACAATGGAGTCAAGACAGTCTCTTCAATAATGGTGCTGGGAATATTGGGCAGTTACATGCAAAAAAATGAAACTAGACCACCAACTTACACCATACACAAGAATTAACTCACAAATGGATAAAAGACTTAAATGTAAGTCACGAAACCATAAAAATCCTAGAAGAAAACATAGGCAGTAAAATCTCAGACACCTCCCGTGGCAATATTTTTGCCACTATATCTACTAGGGCAAGGGAAACAAAGGAAAAAATAAACAAATGAGACTAAATCAAACTAAAAAGCTTCTGCACAGAAAAGGAAACCACCAACAAAAATGAAAAGAGAACCCACTGTTTGGGAGAACATATTCACCATAGATGTATCTGATAAGGGGTTAAATTCCAAAATATATAAAGAACTTACACAACTCAACACTAGAACACCAGGAAGACAAACAATCCAATTTAAAAATGGGCAAAGGACCTGAGTAGACACTTCCCCAACGAGGACATACAGATGACCAAGAGACATATGAAAAAATGCTCAATGCCACTAATCATCCGAGAAATGCAAATTAAAACGACAATGAGATATCACCTCACACCTGTCAGAATGGCTGCCATCATAAATCAACAAACTAGAGCTGGTGAGGATGTGGAGAAAAGGGAACCCTGGTGCACTGTTGGTGGGAATGCTTGAGGCTGTCATCCAGGCTTGATGAGACTGAGGTCTTCACCATGGCTGTGACAATGAGAACAAGCAGATCCAAATGGCATTGGAGGGGACCAAGCTGTGGTAGTGATAACAGAGTAGAGTTTCCCCATGCAACACCTTTGTTGGCTGCACCTTTTTATAGCCATGATGGGTATAGCAGCCTCAGTACTAAACCAGGCGCTCCCAGGACAGGACTCAACCACAAAACATGTCAGAAAGCCAAGGGCATTGATGGAGACTCAGGGGATCCATAAATTAACCCAAAGAAGAGACTTTGCCCATCTTTTCCAAAAAGGAAATTAAGCAACTCAGCTACCAAGTCACCAGCAAGTCCCACATTCTCCAAATAAAAGGGCAACTGTGAATCCAGAGGAAGCCCCAGGGTCTGTCCCCCGGAGGCCCTGGGCTGGAGCGGAAGCATCTGGTGTCCAGGGAAAGCGGACCCACTGGGAGTTAAGGGCTGGAGGGGCGCCAGGATAGCAGGAGCCGAGATGTGTCCAAGTCTGGAGAAACTTCACAGCTCATTAGACTACAGCCTATGTTTTCTAACCACCTACACAAACATTTGCGGATTTTTCCCTGTGATCTAAGCTGATGATAAGCTTTGGGGAAATTTATAAAGTAGCAGTCTTACAAACTTCCTTTGTACCAATCTTTCCTTTAATTACGATCCCTGACATTAATTATTAGAAATATAAGAGTGAGTCCCTTGAACAGTGATTCCCTCGGGGCCTTTTTAAAAGAAAAATTTATACAGAACCCTGCTGTTCCATGGCATAACATGTCATTATCCATCAGTAACTCCAGGATCTCCAAAGAAAACATGAGTGCCTAACAAAAAGAGTTCGACCTACAGCAGAAGTAAGTTAGTTAGTTCTTTGGCCTCCCAGCAACCAATTTCAAAGTATAAACATTTCATTTTCTGCACTGTGAGGAATGGGGAGTAACCTGAGTCGGTCAGGATAGGCTATATGTCATGCTGCAGTAACAAAAGACCCAAACACCGGAGGGGCTTAAACAAAGGTTCGTTTCTTTTTCATGTTCCATGTCTAACACAGACAAGCAGGGAGCCTCCACTCACTACAGCCACTCAGTGGTCATGGCTAAGAGACCAGCCACCCTCTCCAATCTCTGACTGTAGTGTCAGAGAGAAGAAGATGTGTGGAAATTACCTCACAGTTTCTTAATGCTTCTACCTAGAAATAACACATAATTCCACTCACATTTCATCAGCCAAAGTAAGTTATGTGGCCACACCTCACTCTAAGCAGACAGGGAAGTGAAATCCTACCACGTGCTCAGAATGGGAGAGAACCAGAAATACCTGGTGAAAAGCACTAATGACAAACACAGTGCCCACCTTTGGAGACAGTCTAAACACTAAACTATCAGGGACTAATTGTAAATGAAAAAGGAGTTGAGAAAAGAGCCTAAAATAGTTGAGATTTCACAGAAAAGCCGGATCAAGCTTGGTCTTCAGGAAGGAGCAAGAATTGGATAATCTCTGAGGAAGTCATAAGATACAAAATGGGGATGGCATTGGCAATGACTCCGAGGGCATCATGTACACGGCATTCACAAAGATAACGAGGAAACTGGCTGGGAGTGTTCCACATTACCAGAACTCTCTTTCCCTAAACAGCTGTTATATGACTTGGCATCCCTGAGGTACACAGTAGAATAAAAAATATAGTCTAATCTGACCCATAGAATACTGGGAAAATATGTCATTATGCTTTATTATGCATCGCTAGTACATAATAAAAAGGAGCACAACCAACAAATGTGGACATTTGGGAACATACGGCCCAATCTCCTCCCACTCTGCATGCTCCCATCATCACAGCAACAGGTTATAGGTTCTGAGGGCTCACAGTAGTTTGGACATTTATCAAGAGCGGAAAAAGGGGAGAGTTTTCTACATTCCTCTTCAAATACTCATCTCTTCTTATTGGTCTTGGGACGCACCAATGTGTAGTCTGACAATCCTAGGTGAACCTTTGTACACACAAACTCTTAGAAACAAATATGCTGCCTAAATCTGTTCCCTTATCAAAGCCCAGCATATATTCACCAAATTAATTAACTCTTAGTAGCAAACAGAAGAAAGGCAAAGAATGACATTGATAGTTATTTCACTATAACTTTGTGATTCGATCACAAAGCAAAGCTACAAATAGGAAATGCAGAAAACTACCAGAAATTTCTAACTCTAGAGTAGAAACTGCAGTTATAAAATAATTGAAAAATAGCATGGTGAAAACCCTGGTTTGTAAAGGTTAATCTGAAAGTAGCATACAGGTGGACTGAAGAAACGAGTCACAGAGACCTCATGGAGAGATGCTATATTCATTTAGACATGGACACAAGAAGAGAAATCGGAGAGCCTTATGTAAAAAAAAAGAGAGGTAGAGCCCTAGCTGGTTTGGCTCAGTGGATAGAGCATTGGCCTGAGGACTAAAGGGTCCCAGGTTCGATTCCAGCCAAGGGCACATGCCGGGTTGCAGGCTCGATCCCCAGTAGGGGGCATGCAGGAGGCAGCCAATCAATGATTCTCTCTCATCATTGATGTTACTATCTACCTGTCCCTCTCCCTTCCTCTCTAAAATCAATAAATAAATAAATAAATAAATAAATAAATAAATAAGAGAGAGAGGTAGAGAGAGAGCAGATTTAAAGAACGAAGGTAGGTGAAAGACGACTCAAGGCTTTCCAACCTGCAAAAGGTCCTCTTAACCATGAGCGGATGTGGAGAAGGCAGGGGCCCCTAGTCCTGGATGACAATAAAGAGATTCTCGCCCTAGCAGTTTTGGCTCAGTGGCTAAAGCGTCGGCCTGCGGACTAAAGGGTCCTGGGTTCAATTCTGGTCAAGGGCACATACCTTGGTTGCGGGCTCCTCCCTGGCCTGGGCCCTGGTTGAGGCATGTGAAGGAGGCAACCAATCGATGTGTTTCTCTCAAATCGATATTTCTCTCTGTCTTTCCCCTTCTTCCACTCTCTCTAAAAATCAATGGGAAAATATCCTCGGGTGAGGATTAACAAAATAAAAAGAGAAAGATTCTTACAGAAACAGTGCACACCTGGGGTAAGGAGTCATTTTGGAATGCAGGCTACTCAGTGTTTACCCACTGTTTTTACACATTTCACAAAATAAAAATATCTTCATTGAGTACAATTATAAATGTCCATAAATACACACAGAGGCCCGCAGCACAGATTCGTGCACCAGTGGGGTCCCGGACCGGGCAGGCACTGCGAGTGGGCTCCCAGGTGTGTCCAGCCCGTCTCGCCCAGTCCCGATCAGCCTGACCCCAGCAGCAAGCTAACCTACCAGTCATAGCATCTGCCCCCTGGTGGTCAGTGCATGTCATAGCTACTGGTCGAATGGTCTAATGGTCGAATGGTAGAATGGTCGCTTTGGCTTTTATATATATAGATCATTTAAGATATTTACTTTATTGCATAGAAAAATTGTTCAGGGCAAGTTTTTCTGAGTGATGAAAGCATGAACATCCAGGGCACCTTTGAGGAGTAACACAGAAGCACAGTGCTAGTCATTCACCCAGAAACAAGGTCAGAGGCCACATCAGGAAGTTAGGTGGGCAGAACACAGACTGAGAGCGGTGGGAGCTGCTTATCGTTGGTGAGTGTTCATTTGATAATGACCTCCAATGCACCCGGAGGCTTCCATGGACATGAATGCACCCAGGAGTGGCCACTGAGGGCGAGGGTGCGCTCTGCTAAATGTGGCATGGGAGATGCAAAAATACAGACTCCTGGCCCCTGCACAGAGTGCTTCAGGTCCAGTGGGAGAGGAAGACTGTTGGTGAGCACTCACCAGCCAGGTGATGCCCAGCGTACACACAGGCAGGAGAACAAGGATGAAACAACAAGCAAAGAGCGATCATCTTGGCCCCGGGGAAAATGAGGATGGCATCAGGAAGGAAGGTCATTTGTGAGCAAAACTCTGAAGGAAAAATAGATTTGACTGCAGTCCGGTGTTAAATGTCTCATTGTGATTCACTTGATCCAGTAGGGGAGCCTTCGGTAACACCAACTCAGATTTGTCATTGTAGGGACCAACGAAAGAGCCAGTGAACTTTTTGTGTTGGATAAAACAGCAAGAGAATTCTTATTTTGGAAGACTAATGAACATCAGACCATTATACAATGAGAATATTGAAACCAATATTATCTAATTATCTACGTATCTGTAGAGCCTTCCAGATCTGGGGGTGGCGCCTTTGATACTCCTTGATCCAGGCAATACTTGTGTTGCTGAGCCTTGTATTTATCAAGTTTTCAAACTGAGAACAGTCACTATGTAAAGGAACTTAGAAGCCCTTTACTGACAGGAAGAATGTGACAGTAGTTCTAAAAATTACAGCACCCCCTCCTCAGGTTACCTTTGCTTTTTCCTTGTGTTATATTAACACCAGGTATTGCAACTTCATCATTTGTTCCACCTTCCCTGCCCTTATCTTTGGGGTATCTCTAAAGACTAGACTGGTTACATCTTACTCACTGCCTTTACGCTTAAATAGGACTTCTCTTCCTCAACTAGTGGGTTGGACATCTACTTCTCAATGTTAACCTTCTATAGTTGGTTCCAACACGGAATACTTTAAACAAGTTTGGCCTCGGGACAGTCTGAAATCTGCTCTAGAAGGAAAAGGCACAAAAATAAACGAGACAGTACATTCTATTTCTGGGTTCAGCTCGTTGAAAACTGTTTAAGTCTTACTCTGACATTTATAGAGCAATTCCAAGAATGCTTAATAGAACAGGCTTTGAATGTCTTTCTTCATCTGCAGTGCCCGTTTATACATCACTAGTGTATAATTATAGTTCAGTGCTAATGCTAAAAATTTGGCAAAGGAGGTAAACTTCTGTGGGCTCAATCGAGCTGAGCTATCCAGGGAAACAGCCCTGGGGGGAGTAAGATGTCGGGCTCCACTGAAAGTGCTCAGACCCGCTCCCTCTATGGAGCTGGGTCCCTGATAAATGGACTTTATACTAATTGTCATATGCCCTGGGTCCGTGCAGAAGCAGATGCAAATCTTTCCTGAAGGAACAGCCCTTCCTGAACTCTCGCAATTCCCCAATAGGAAGATCATCAAATTCGAGCTCACAACCAAAGACCAGATTTGCAAGGAAAACATGGTCACGAGTATAAATTAATAGAAACATAAAAACATGTTTAGGACCCCATCCAAAAACTTCAGATATTAAAAATTTGTCTGATGAAGTGTATCTGTATTAAATGTTTGAAGGAATCCTCTCTAATAAAAAGGTAATATGCAAATTAACCATCACTCTGCTACACAAGCCACGCCCACCAGCCAATCAGGGCGAGTATGCAAATTAACCCCAGCCAAGATGGCTACCATTGGGTTTCCCCAGCAACAGAAGAAGCCAAGCTTTCCACACACTCTGGCGGGCCCAGGCCTCCACTCAAGGATACAAAGTTTCAATTATAGAAATGGCAGCAGCCACAGATTAGCAGGAGGCTTGGCTCTGCTCCAGGCTACAAAGTTTCAATTGTAGAAGGTAAATAAATTCCAGATACCAGGGCCTCTGCTTGGGTCACCAGGGGCGCGGCTGGCCTGCAAACCACCATAGGCCCCTCGCCCAGACCTCTCCACACCCCAAGGGAACCCCACCCTGATCCAGGACACCCTTCAGGGCAAACCAGCTGGTCCCCACCCGTGCACCAGGCCTCTATCATATCTAATAAAAGAGTAATATGCAGATTGACCATCACTCCAACACACAAGATCAAGATAGCTGCCCCTATGTGGTCAAAGATCCTGCCCCCATGTGGACACAAGATGGCCACCACAAGATGGCCAGCAGGGGAGGGCAGCTGGGAGGCACCAGGCGTGCAAGGGAGGGCAGTTGGAGGCAATCAACCCTGCAGGGGATGGCAGTTAGGGGTGACCAGGCTGGCAGAGGAGGGAAGTTGGGGGCAAACAGGCTGGCAGGGGAGCAGTTAGACATCAATCAGGCTGGCATGGGAGTGATTAGGGGGTGAACAGGCTGGCAGACAGAAGCGATTTAGGGGCAATCAGGAAGGCAGGCAGGCGAGCAGTTGGGAGCCAGCAGTCCTGGATTGTGAGAGGGATGTCCGACTGCCCGTTTAGGGATGTCCCGATCGGGCCTAAATGGGCAGTCGGACATCCCTCGAGGGGTCCCAGATTGGAGAGGGTGCAGGCTGGGCTGAGGGACACACCCCCCTCCATGCATGAATTTCGTGCACCGGGCCTCTAGTTAAATATAAAATCACTAAAATGAAAAAGCAGCAAAAGACTATTAAAGATGACCAGACAGAAATTGTCGACGTCCATAGGTTATGCATTATTTTTCCAGAGTAGGTCCCGGGAGAGAGCTGGTTCTTGGGGGAGGTTCCCTCCCAACATCTCTCTCTGGTGTCCCTACAGTACCTTAAAATAACTCCTTTCCTGGACTTTGACCTTACTGCCAGGTTGCTCTCTCTATTTGGTCAGCACCTAGTATATAACTTTGAGATGAATAAGGTTTCAAAAGGGAAAGAAGGAAGAGAGGAAGGAGGGAAACAAGGAGTGAAGGCTGCATGTAGCCTGTCTGACTTATTCGTCAGGCGATCCAACTTGCAGGTCTGGCCTTGCCTTGCAGAAAGACTTGCACATCCCGTGAACACAGGGTCTACCGGAAACCCCAGGAGCCTATGCACTGTTCCTCAACTGTAGTTAATAGCTCCAATGACCCACCCATGAAGCAAGAGCCCCGAGCGCTAGTGAACATTGGTTTCCCTGCCTTCATTTCTCCTCTGAAAAAAGGCTGCCTCTGAGAGCTGGGTGGGTGGGTGGAAAGGAAAAAAGAAAATGGGCTCAGTCATCATGTCACCCTCCACTTCCCTGTGGCAAAGCCCTAAGAAATGATGGCGGACCTTCACACAGAAACGCTGACTCCTAAATCTACTGGATGCCAGGAGTCTAGCAGCAGGTTCCTACATTGGGGTCTCCATCTGCCAGCTCTGGGAGAGGGAAAGCAATGGGAGGGTCATTAGCCAAAAGCACCTGCAGACTTTTTTCAGTCTATCCACCCACAAACAGCATTGAGTATCTACTTGTCTCCAACAGAGCCCTGAGAGCCATAAAGTAGTTGGGAGAAGAAGACATGGCCCTCGCTCAAAGCCTGTCTGGGAGGTTGGCTGGTATATCAGTCAGGGAAACTAAGCCATGTTTCCGGGATAAGGGATTCCCTGGGAATTAGACCTTACATAAATGTGGGAGACACTAAAGAGGTGCCGGCTCAGAAGGCCAAGTGGGAATGTCACCTAGAGCACCTGAGACCAGGGAAGTGAGAGCTTGCAGGGAAGCTGAGAAGCCACAGCAGGCAGCCCAGGTGAGATGGAGAGGTGTCGAGGAAACCGGCCCTTCACAGCTTCCACCTTTCTGGGTCCAGAACCTGGCGGTGGGCTTGGAAATGCTATTAGTCAACTGGGCCAGCAGCTGGGAAGATGTGCTGGACACAGAATGAAGGAGACCCAGCACAAGCTGGGAGCCGCTGGGCAGCTCTGCATCTGTCTGTCCCCAGACATGGCAACAATGAACTTCTGAGAGTAATGGCCACCGCTTCACCCCTGCCTTCCAAATCTCATGCCAACCTCTTTTGCCAATTCCAACCCAGGGAAGAGATTCAAGGAACCATAGCTCCCAGCTTGACCAAGTTGGCCCAGAACAGTCTAGCACAGCTAGCAATAGAGGAGAGCCCCTGAGTGAAGAACGTGGCTTGAAGAAGACAGAGAGGAGAGAAGGCAGGTGGAGTTTATGGAGGAGGCACAGCATTCACTGAGCCTCAAAGGAAGAATATGATTTTGAAGATGGGGAAAGGAATGAGCAAATATTTCGGTGTTTGTCCAAAGTGTATACAGCTTTCACAGAACACTGTCAGGAACTGGGATGTGGTGTGGGGACAGAGAGACATGAAGAGCCTTGTCTTAGGCTTGACTCTGACCTTGGGAAAGACTGAACCAAGGTCTTGCTGCCCACACCCATTGACTGGCCTCAAGTGGAGTAACAGGTCTGTACAATGGCCTCTGCTTTCTATCACTGTTTCTGTGTCTCCTTAGAAACCATTTGGCATGACTGCTCAAGAACAGAAGCCTGCTTTGAGAAAAATAAATCCTGTCTGGTTGCTTTTTAAGGGCAAATTTTAAAGTAAAGATAGCTTTGAAAACAAGTAGAGTTTTGCTCTCCACCAACCCCAGTGAGATGCCTGTCCGAACCAGTGCCCAGTAGCCGGATTGTAGGTCTGATGAGCTCATAGCACCTGGCACAGAGCAAGTAGTTCAGGAAGGAGATGCAGGACTGAGAGCTTCCACTGCAACAGGAGGAAAAGGAGCTACCACCCCTGGGTTCTGCCAGGGTCAGAAGCTGCAGTGGTGGTCAGGGAGCCTCGGGGGGCGGGCTGCATAAAAGGTTCTCAGAGAGAAAGGAGTTCAGAAAAAGAGGAGGTGGCAGTCAAGAAGAATAGGCTCCCCAAAGAAGAACTCTAACCCTCAACAAATAAAGTCATCCCTGTGGCAATGTGTCCTGACAGCTCAAGGCCTTTGGGTTAGGAAGCTCTTTCCGATAGCTAACATGGCGCTGACATGCAGTGCAGGAGCACAGAAGGACTCCTCTTGTTCCCATCCTGCTCTAAACTGTATCTCTTCATTTATGTCAAGACTGAAAGTAGGAGTTGTCTCAGAGCTTCCATAGAAACATCACAAGATTTACCTATCTTTTCATTATTTTTTAAAATTTATCTTTATTGTTTAAAGTATTACAGATATCCCCCTTTTTTCCCACATTGACCCTCTCCACCCTGCACGCCCCACCCCCCCAGGCCTTCACTGCACTGTCTGTGTCCTTGAGTTATGCATATATGCATATAAGTTCTTTGGTTAATCTCTTCTCACCCCCATCTCCCACCCCCACCTCCCCTCTGAGGTTTGTTAGTCTGTTCCAACTCTGGATCTATTTTGTTTATTTTGTTCACTAGATTCCACATATAAGTGAGATCATGTGATACTTGCCTTTCTCTGACTGGCTTACTTTGCTTAGCATAATACTCTCCAGGTCCCTCCATGCTGTCTCAAAGGGTAAGAGTTCCTTCTTTTTTACTGTTGCATAGTATTCCATGATGCAAATGTACCACAGCTTTTTTTTATCCACTCATCTACTGATGGGCACTTGGGCTGTTTCAGATCTTAGTTATTGTAAATTGTTCTGCTATGAACATAGGGGTGCATATATGCACCTCTTTTCATTATTTTTAAATCATTTCCTCTAGATCTTCAGCATTTCAATAGCTCACTTCAACTATGGCACACAACACTGAGAGAAGATTCTTCATCTGCTCCTCACCTCCACCTGCAGCAGAAATTGCAAGAAACCTCTATTTTTGGAACAAGGAACTTCAACTTCTTAACCCATGTTCTACATGTTAATGTCCCACATTAGACCTGGAAGGCACCCCAGCAGCCATCTCCCCAGCTCCTCTGCCCTTATTTCCTGAGGAATAAAAAGACCCATGGTGATCACAAAAGAAGTTACTGAATAGCACTCAAGGGTCCTGACCCCAAGAAGGTTATATTTTGAATGAGCTGCTCAGTCCCTCTCATGCGGTCCCTCTCATGCGGTCAGTGGTATCTCCTTTCCGTTCTTTGGGTCAGCACTTGTGATCCCAGGAGAAGATTATTCTTTATTTTTCACGACATTATTCACAGTAAGCTCTGACTTGAGAATGACTTTGAGACATAACAACTTAAGATTTAAAGTACTATTAGTAGAGTCTGTTGACCTTAAACAGACAGACAGCCAGATATTTCTCCAGTAAAATGGGTTTATTTAGAAACAACACAGAGTTGTAATTTGTGACATGCAGTCCCATGGTGAAACACACACAAGTCCACAGAAACACTGATGCTCTTTTAGGGTTTGGGAGGGTCTATTGTAAACAAAGATTCCATTGGAGGAACTGAAAGTTCCGAGTACAGTGACTTCTCATTGGCTGAGCTATGGCAGCCTCCCATTGGCTGAGCTGTTACTAGGCAAGGAGGAATCTTCCCTTCCTCCTGCAGAGGTTGGCTAGCATCACTTCCTGTCGGAGAGGCAGGTACCTCTCTTCATGGCGGGGGTCCGACCTGTGCTCGAAAGTCACATGCCTGAAAGTTCTCTCTTCCAGCCTCCCGGCTCCATTTTAAATGAGGCTTCTGTTTATTAGTTTTCACAAGTCTAACTAGATAGTGCTTTTTCCAGTTCTCTTTGTGGAAACAATGTTTTCACTGTTTCCCACTCTAAATATTTCATTTTTGGAGCTCAGTCCAACAAGGGAACTTTGGCGTTGTGTGTTAAGAGGTGTGCCTGAACACACACTGGGGCAAGCTGAGTATCTCTGGTGAGGACTCCATAGGTCAGCAGGATGTAATTTGGTTTAGGAAGAGGGATTCGCAATAGCCACAGAAAATGAATAAATTATTTCACAGCTGCAAAAGGAATGCGTAGATTCTTTGCCACAAGGTAAGGCAAAAGAATTATAAAATGGGTATGGAAGGGTGACAGGATCCATATTTAATAATAATACTGTTGAGAAGCAAAATTAATCTAACATAAGCAGCCTGAAATATTTTCATATGCAATGACAAAAATGAAAATTATTGGCCCCTATAATTCCTTGGGGATTATTTGTCTGTGAGCAGCATATGAAGAAACCTTTGGAACTGAATCCATATAACAGAAAACATCTGTTTGGGCATCTTTCAATTGTAATGTGTTACCGGCAGGGAAAAACTGAAATTTAGAAAGAGCAGTCTGACATGTAAACTGTCCATTTCTGACTTAAACATTTCATAGGCTTCCTTGGCAGAAACAGTCATGCTGATCCTTTGAATTTGTCTCTTTGTCTTCTGTAATTCTTAAAAACATTTGTCTTCCCATCTTCTTATGTGGTAAGTAAGGTAACCAGACGTATAAACAGAGAATAATTGCGAGGCCAGGATTAAAAACATTTCCCTATTAATATGTAATAAGGGAAGAAATGGAACAACCTGGTTGGACATAGCTGGAAAGTCTTAGTCATATAACTTAAGTCACCAATTTTAATTTTTCAGGTGGAGGGTTGGGAGATGGGGAAATATTGCGTCTTCCATCGTTTACAAATCTGTGATCCCACACTGCCTCCAGAGGCTGTGCTCTCTCCTTCCCATGCTCCCAGTCATGTTCTCACCCCAACCCAGGCACTCAACTCCATTCACTTAGGATCCACAGAAACTAGACTTCTCCCTGAAGTCTTTCTAAACTCACCAATGATGTCACAATGCCAAGCATCATGCAGATAACACAGAACACTGTGACTTTTCCTCTCTCTCAAAACGCTCTCCTGTTTGGGCAGTTGTTTCATCTTCTTCTGCACTCCATTTGCCGATTTGACATTAGCCTTTCACCCCTTAAATACTGGTATTTCCTAGAGCTATGCCCTTTGATCCAGCTCCACCCCAGGATGTGTCCAACCTGCCCCTCCTGCTCCATCCCCAAGGTCATTGCCATGGTTCCGCCTTCATCCTACCTGCCTGAACGGCAGCATCTGCCTCCTCACTGCCTTTCCTGCTCCAGGCTGCATCCCGGCCCCACCCGCCTTCTAATCATTCCCCAAAATGCAGCCAGGACCATCAGTCTACCGGGAAAATCTGATGCATCACTTCTTCCCTGCCTTAAATCCTCCAGTGGCTCCCCTTGACTGTCAAGACAGAGCCCAACTACCTCAAGCTTAGCCTTCCAATCAGAGCTTTCCTGGCTGGGCTTGCCTCTCATCCTGCCATTCCCCTCAGCCACCTTTCACTCGCCTCTATCCTTGGCCCAGGCTGGCCTGGCTCCCATGGATGCCCCTAACCATCACTTCCCAACTCTCTTTCATCCTTTAAACCTCAGCCTACTTGTCCCCTTTGTCCAATATTGACATTTGTACCTTCTTTAAGTTTTTATCGATCAGTCTCACCCATGGTATATCAATTTTTCTTTTAAAAAACACAACTTTTGACTTTGTTGATCTTCTCTAGTCTGTTTTTATCTCAGTATTTTATGCTTTTGTTTTTGTTATTCCCTTTCCTCTACTTTCTTACCATTCATTTTGCTTTCCTCTTCCTAGTTTCTTGAGATGAACAGTTAGTTCTTTGCGCTTTTCCAACTTACATACTTTCCTAACAGATTAAGGCGAAGATTTCCATTGAAGCATTGCTTTTATTACATCCCATGTGTTTGGAAAATAATACTTTTGCTCTGTGTTTTTTTACCCGTGGGTTAATTAGATATTTTTCTTCATTTTTGAACATATGGTGATTTCCTAGTTCTGACATTACATATTCTATCATTTTAACTTTTGAAATTATTGAGACTTGTATTTGTTTTTGTATCTGTTCAATGTACACTTGAAAACTAGGTACATTCTCATGTTATCACTTAGTGTTTCAGGTTTTTAATTAAGGGCTTAAGATCATATTTTTTTAATATTTGTAGAAATATTTTGAAGCCTAAGAAGTTGTTATTTTTCTTTAGATTTAATTTTCATTTGCTTCTGCTGAGTCCTGGGGTAGTATCAATTCACTATCCTTTATTCCAGCTTCAGGACATGAGATTTTCTTGGTCACCCAGATGACCCAAAACTGGGCCACAGTTCATGCAAGAGCTGTTTTACTTCTGTGGGAGAAAAATGGGCCACATGCTAACCTGACCAGCTCAGGGAAGGCCTGCAAACTCAAGGACCTAAAGTAACCACAAAGGATGGTCTGAAATTAAAACTTTAACTAAAAGCAGTTTGTGGTGGGTAGTCATCCCAGGCCGGTATGTTCCCTGACAAAGGTCAATCTTTACCTTAACTGAGCCTATTGTCTTTTTGCATCTACCATAGCATATCATTGGAATGTCAAAATAATTTTCCTTTTTCCAGACCCCTCAAAGCACAGGCACCCCTCTGTGAAGACCACAAACCCCCTCATTGTTATTGAGTTAATTGTTGACTGTTAACTACCCTGCACCCACTTATGTAAAAGAAGCCTGTGTCCATCATTTCACTTTTTATCCAATCCCAGAGGTTCCCCCGCTTTGCTTTCTCCCACCTCCCTAATCCGTCACCAGTGGAGTTCATGCGACCCACTTACATCTCCTCTTTTGATTATAATATACAAAACAAGGTAAAAAACTGCCATTCCCTGGAACACTATCCCAATATGTTGAGATTCTGCTTCCCAGCAATTATCGACAGTTTGTCTCAAATAAACTCACAAAAATTCTTTATAGGTTTGAATGTTTTTACATTAACACTTCCATTTCACCCTTATCTTCAGGGTAAGCAGCTCTGCTGAATCGGAAGCCAAAGCATAGGAAGTTTCTCTTGCTGGCCCCACGTTCCAACCTCATGTCCCCTGGTCTCACAGGACTGAGAAGGAGCCGCTCATTCTCTGACCATGTATTTCAGGTTTTCAATTGCCCTGTGGTAAAAGCGGATGTTCCCAAATGCCAACCTCATTTTCCCAGATTTTCATCTTCTCCTGAATCTTAATCCAACAGTACCTCAGTATTGTATTACCAGTAGCTCTTCGATGCTTTTGAGGAACTTTTAAAGTGTCACTTAATTTGTTGGTGGTTATTTTCAGTGAGATGATTGGTCTGAGTTACCCCATCACTATTACCAAAAGAAAGAATCTTGTGACACGTTCGTGCGGTGTTCGTCATCTTTACATCACTGCTGTGAAGTATCTTTGGCTGCTTCCTATCTTTCCTATGGCTGGGGAAAAACCCACTTACTTGCTAAACATTTGCCTTGTTGCACCTTTGAGGTTTCCTGTTTTATTGACTCGTGCAGGTGGGTCAGAGTCACTCAGTGAAACGTGTCAACGGTCAGTGAAAGAGCCAGCACTGGGTACTGTAACTCTGTGGTAACCCAGAGAGCTAGATGCAGTGACTCCCAGTGCTGGATACAGTCAGCTCTGCCAGGCAACGTGTACACGCCCCCTACCCCCCCCACCGGCCCTCCCCGCCGCTCATCTCACTCTTTTTCCACAGCCTCTAGTCCTCCTCAGGGACATGTGCCCTGTCACTCTCCCTCTGCCCCTCTCTCGCTCAGTGCTCCTCTGTTCATGCCCCATCAACCAGTTCATCTATAAATGGCTTTAGAATCCATTCTCATTTTTTCATGTTTTCCATCCTAAAAAACCAAAAGTAATTTTTTTCCTGTAAGAATTCAAATGACTCTTAATTTCTTTTTTTTAAAAAGAAAGGCCCCACTGCATTGAACTAAGAGAGGGTTTGAGCAATGATGTTAAATGAGTGATCCATCACACTGACACTAACTGGGAGGGCCTCCAAAGCACACAGAAGAGTAAATACCTCTTAAAAAGAGGATTTTTCATGTTTAAAATCATAATAATCATGTTCCCCGTGTACTCTCTGTTGAGGCTTCCAGTGCCAGGCTGAAATAATTAAGCTTCACACTCAGTACCGAAGTATATTCAGAACCCGCCGTGCTAACCTAGTCTTTGTTTGATGATTCTATAGCCAGGCTGGCCCCGGTGGAGAAGCGGCAGCGCTGCGTTGGGAACTGCTCCGGTTCTCGCCTCCTCACACGCTCACCTCCCTCCCAGAGGAACATGTGTAAACGCCATCCACGGGAAACACACACACACAGCAAAGCCCACAAGATTGGGCTTATTAAAGTAAAACCCAAAACAAAACCCCTACATTCCTCCCTTTTTAAATATCTTCAAAATAACCAACAACAACCTTCAATCCCACAAACTACCACAGTATTTCCTTCCCAAGAAAAGCAAACATGGTTTCATTAAGAAATCCTAAAGTCCATGGTAAAGAAAAAGTCAGGTGCCTTCCCTCAATAGAGACACATACATGTAAATAATGTAGCAAAACAGTGAACTTCAAAGGACATTCATGCCTCCCATAATTTCCACCAGCTTCGCCCCAATGCCACCTCCCCAGCCAATACCCCCTTCCCCGGTCAATAGACAACCTACACTAGCTGTCTGCTATGGAGACGTGTATGTGGGGAGAGGGGAGAGCAATATAGCAAATGTGGAAAGTGGGTGAAGGTGAGAGAGAAATCTCTTGTACTCTTCTTGCAACTTGTCTATAAGCCAGAAATCATTTCAAAAAAAGAAAGTAAAAACAAAGTCAAAAGCAACAACAATGAATCCTGAGGCTTCACTTCCCATTCGTGAGCGGGATAAACACCAATCTCCACTCTGGCACCTTTTAAAAGAAGTCACCACAACAGCACCCACTCCCCAGGCGAGTTACCAATGATCACCTGCGCTAGGGGCCTCTTTTCTGTCCTTCTTCCCAATCGTCCTTCCGAAGCCGTGTCTTGTTGCCATCAGACTGGGGGTTCTCCAAGCCTCTGACAGGACAGGTTAACCACCCGTCTCTTTAGATAAGAGCTCTGCAGAGAGAAGAGGTTGAGAATTAACAGTTATTTTGTTAAAGCGAACATTTACTGATAGCTCATGAGAAGATCAGGTGTGTGTTAGCAAATGTGGAAAGTGGTGAAGGAGAGACAGAAATCCTTTGCACTTTTCTGTCACTAATGTTTAGTGGGTACATGTCGGGGGATGAGAAGAATGAAGCACAGCTGCATGTCACAAAGCTGAGAGACGTGCCACCCGTGTGGCCTGGATGCTGACGTCTCGGCCTAACCCTGCTCAACGCTGGGCTCGGCACGAGCGCCGCGTGCTGAGTGCGCTGTCCCGCAGCCACGCCAGGTCCCCGCTGGTCTGCTCCCCTCAGACCCACTGCAGAGCAAGCTAGATCCCTTACCTACACATCCTCACATTTCAGTCTCTGCACGAAACCTCAGCCTCGCCTGCACAGGCGGCATAAGCTGCAGTCCTTTCTTCTGCACAAATTCATCAACTGCAAGACTGACAGGAGGGGGAACCTCTCCAAGTCAAACACACTCAGCAAAAGGCCAGATGCCCGCTGAGCCCTCTCCAGTGTGGCTGGGGGTTACAGGTCTTCCTGGGTTTAGACAGGAAAAACCGTGTCCTCCATGCTGGGAGCTGGCTGGGGGACACGGCCCTGTTTCTCACATTTCCTGCCTTCTGTGGTTGCTTCCTGTCTTTCCTACGGCTGCAGGTAAAACCCATTTACTTGCTAAATGTTTGCCTTTGAGATTTCCTGTTTTATTGACTCATGAACATAGGTTATAGTCACTCGGCGAAACGTGTCAGTTGTCTGTGCTAGAGGCGGCACTGGGATCGAAAGTCAAGAATCGACCATGAATGAGACCCAGGTCCTGCTGACAAGACAGCACACGCAGTCTCAGAAGTCCACACGGGGTGCCCCGTGCCCCTGGAGGACAAGGCTGGGTGTGGCTCAGGACGCTGCGCTAACACACACCAAGTCATGGTCTGGACAGCTCTGGAGGGGCCTGTCGTCACCACCCCGTTCCCTCCCTTCTCACGGTGACCCTCTGCAAGGATTCTCCTGTCCCTCCGTGGGCCTGCCCTGTAGGACTCCGAGATATTCGTCCAGACACTGACTCCTGAGTGATAACAGCTGAGACCCAAAGGGACCCCTGGTCGCCGGCCGGCACTGGTCTATCCCAGGCCTTAACCAGAAAGTGCAGAGAGCGGGCTTTGAGCGCAGGAATGTGGACACTAGGGGCGTGTGAGTGTTCGGGCACAGACACACCTCCAAGGGGGAGCATCCATGTTCCCGCGGGAAAATCTCCTAGCCCAGATCATTCCATGGGCAGGAGGGTTCCAGACGAAAGTCACACCAAGCTGATTCATTTCCCGCGAGTCAGGACCCCCAGCCAGCTCAGAGCTCTGGGAGTGAGAAGTGAACACATACAGATGCCAATGGAGGACCCCCACTGCGTGACCAGGTCCTCACAAGTGGGAAAGTGAGACGGTACAGAGACCTGGACCGGCTGAGCCAGCGCAGGGTCTGCTATGGGCAGTGCCACAGAGGCAGCTCCTGGCTGTGCGTTTGTGAGGCGCTGACCCAGCCTGGAGCCCCCCCTGGGGCCTCCTGGGCCCTGGGCTGGGGCAGAGGCGGGAGCCAGTGTCCCCGTCAGAGCGGGCCCATTCAAGGCTGCCGGGGCCGTGCCAGGCTCCTGTGAGCGCTTCTTTTCCTTCAGGAAAGCAGCCTCTCCTGGAATGACTAAGCCAACGGGAGCTGCCGCTCTCTGGCCAGGGAGCCGAGCCCAGTGCCCAGCGCCCTCCTTGTCCACTACCGCACCCTGAGCAATGCGGGCCAGGCTTCCCCGGTCAGCGCGGCGGGATGGAAGGGAGACGCGAGGTTTCTGGGAAAGGGAAAAGACTTCACGTGGGTCCCAGTCTGAGGACAAGGACACTCTCTCTGTCGCCCCTCCAGGATGCCTACCCTCCTGAATCCTAATCTCCAGTTGCCAGCGAGGGGCGGAGCGGGAGGCATGCCCCAGGTTTTCAGAAGCCCCTCGGGTGACCGTCAGAAGCCCCCACAGCTTCCTGTGCACTAGCCCCTGGAGACACAGTGACACGGAGCAGACACGGCCGTCGCTCTGTTTCCTAGAGAAGGAGATGGTGGAGTTCTCAGCTGTCATGGTGTTAGAGGAGACGGAGAGAGGGATGAAGAGATGGAGACAGAGGAGTTGGAGACTATTCTGTGCCATGCTGTGTTATCCATTTGTCTGAACCCATGGAACTGCACAACAGAGAGTGGACCCCACTCTCTGGGGTCCACCCTCCTCTGAAATGATGTGTCTGTGGCAGACCCTCAGCCAGGGAGGAGCATCTGCATCTGCATCTTCAGGGCCATCCTGGTGGACAACAGAATGAGCAAAGCCCAGAAGCCCGGCAGGCTGTTCTCAGGGATCAAGAGGTCCTGCCTCTCACTGAGGCTGCCCACTCAGCCCCCAACAGGCTCCCCTCCCACCAGCACAGCAGGCTCCCCGCCCAGAGGAAGCTTCCACTCACTGGCCTCTGGAGGACCCTCCTCAGAGGGCAGCTCTTTGGACATGAGCAGTCTTGTTGGGCAGGCACACCGCTTAGTGCTCCTGTCCCACTGAACCTGCTATGAGTACAAATCCCCACGCCGACAGCAAGATGAGGCCAACTGTGAGTGTTCAAAAAGATCCTCCCAGAGTTAGAGCCAATATTGCCTGTCCTTCAAATGACTGAAAACAAGCGCTCTTGGGGCAGGTGAAACAGAAAGATTAACCCTTCTGAGCCCATTTTCTCACCTGCCTGCCAACTATAGAGTGAGGTCTGGAAGGTCAGGCAAAAACTGCATAGGAAGTGATGCTGGGAAGATTGCATCGTGTGTGGGAGGACTTTGAAACCCTTACGCAGGTAATGAAGGCCATGAATGACAGGGCAGATTTAGGGTAGCTGGATAATTAGTTCCCTAAAAAGAAAAAAAAATCACTGACAATCATCTTAGGCACAAGAGCCATCTGGGCTTATGGTTTGCATGTCTTTCATTCGCTCT
The DNA here is from genome assembly GCA_025583905.1 of Ia io. NCBI lineage: Eukaryota > Metazoa > Chordata > Mammalia > Chiroptera > Vespertilionidae > Ia > Ia io. Next base: position 4,095,147 of record JAJQQW010000005.1, on the reverse strand, counting down.
GCCATTAACTTGGTCTAAGACCAAGCTGGCCCAGCCCTCCCCAGTTCGCACTCTGTAGGCGCTATTTATAAATTCTTCTCCGCTACTGACCCAGTCACCTCTTTTCTACAGCCACTTCTCCTAATGTGTTTAAATCCCTTCCCTGCTGTTCCCTCCTCTTGGCATTCTTTACAGATGAAGGTTTGTAGGTTTTTTCCTAGCCTTTTAGAAGAGTTTCAACAGGAAAGGGGGGTATGTTCATGTAGCTCATCTGCCATATGTAAGTAAATATGACATTGACATGTTACACCTGATTTCTGATTCCCTGGTGTAGGTTTGATAATTCAGGGAATTTCCTGGGAATTTCTGCTGGTGGAAGTGAGAGTGATCTTGGGAAATACTGAGAAACCAAGGCAGGAACCATCTGCATTCTCTCGCCCAGGAGAAGATGGCTCTAAAAACCCCAGTTTCTGACAACACAGTCCAGAGGGCCTTGCCTCTATGGCAGGAAGGCAGGGCTGTGCAGGGAGTGGGGCGTGGGACCATTTCCATCCCTCAAACTCGACCACTCAGCAAAATATCCCCATTCAATCATTCACGCCAATCACTCCATCATCACTGATTCAGGCAAGCATTTTCCCCTGGAATCCCTTTGTCTCCTTCATTGGTTGTTTCATGTACTCAATTAACTTGACCAAGTACTTCCTATGTGGCGTGAACTATGCTATGGACTGTGGACACAGACATGAATAAGATAGGATAGTCGCTACCATGGAACAAACATTGTACCTGGAGAGACATGTCAGCACACAGTGAGGTCCTTGTGGGAGCAGAGTGGTTGGAAAGGTTAGTTCTACCTGGAGTGGCTGAGGAAGTCTTCAAAGGGAAATGTCCTTGAAGAATGAGTCGGATCGGATCAGACAGAGAACAAAAAGGAAGAGTGGACAGAGACCACAGGTAGGAAAATCAAGAACCCCTGAGAAAAGCTGCCCACATTAAATTATATTCCTTTGGTGAATTATGATTAATAGTTTAATAGGTAGTCTCCAGAAAACAACAATGTACTGGGGGCTTAAGAAATAGAACATCTACATATCAATAAATACGATGTGTAGAAACAAAAACAAAAAAAAAACAATAAACTCTGCCTTCTTATACTCAGCTTTGGTTAAGAGTACCATTGGAAGCAAAGGCCACAAATTTCAACAGACCTTAAGACAATGAGAAAGCTACTGACACAGTATTTTGAAAATACAAAGCACTGAGCCCACAGTTATGTCTTATTAAGAAGTTACCACAGAAGATGAAGGACACTTATAAGTCAAACACATCAAAGACACTCAAGGATATAAAAGCTAACCAGTTTGGCCAATTCTTATTCTCTATCTTGCCAAACTGACACTAGGCTATTTGGTTGCAAAACTTCTCCAGTGACATTGGTTTGTAAACTCTAAAAGCCTTATTATTACCTGTTCTGGAATGTAACCCTTAATCCCTCCATGCTTGCTTTGCAGGGCTGTTTATGGAGAACTGCATTTCCTTGCTATTTTGTTTGTTTTAGGAAGCTGTATTTGTTATAAGATGTTTACTGTGGGACATTTATTGACTCATCTAAATTATACTGTACACATCAGCACTGTGGTAATTAACTCACTATCATGACCTAACTAATTTTATTCTGGAAAATTCATCTGTATATAAGCAGCTTAAGTTTACTTATGAATCAGAAAGTATCAAGAGTTGATCTTGGCTTTTACCCAGGGCTGGTTTGAGAAATAAACAGGCTCTGATCAGATTCATTCCTTGAAAAACAATGCAAAGTGAGTTTTCCACAACACAAATACATCAAACATTCAGATGGATAATGCTGGAGCCTAATCTCACAGCAACCCTGGGCTCTGGAGGCTCCTCCGTCACTGAGGGCTGCTTTCCCTGCATGGTGCACACACCTTGGCCCCCTCCTCCTGGGCGGGGCTTGATCAGGCCTTCTTGGCACCAGGATTTACCTGAGAGGAGAGAGCGATGTCTCTGCAGGTCTGTCCTCGCCCATCACCAAGTGCTTGACCACAGCTGAGAAAAGTGGTAGATCTTAGCATCTCGAGGTGACACGCCCGTCTTGTACTGCTGGATTCCCAACACCTGTAGCAGTGCCTGGCACATACAAGGTGTGCAATAAAAATGTGCTGACTGAACGAGCAGGAATGAATAAACCAATTTCAACCTTCATTCCCTGTGGCATGTATTGAGCTGTAAAATATGTCTTTGTTCCTTTATTTCCATGACACACACAGCCCCAGTCTACCATGATGAAAAAGCATTGTATAATGGAATTACCATCTCATTTGGGCAAGTGGAAACTTACACAATCAAAAAATATTAGTTATGTTAGTCATCTCCCTCATTTTACTGATGATGATACACAACCCAGAGAGAAGATACAATTGCATCTGGCTTTCTTTTTCTCCACTCATTGAACACTTGCTGGGAATGGGACATTCGGCCAAATGCTGGGAGAGCACACCGGAGGGACAAAGTTCCACCTTCACAGAGCTTGCTGTCCAATGAACATAGAGGTTCCCAAACACTGGTCCTCAAACCAGGCCAGGCCAGCACACCAGAATCCCCTGGAAGCCTTATTAAGAGTAGAGAGGCCCCAGCCAGCGTGGCTCAGTAGCTGAACGTCAACCTATGAACCAGGAGGTCACGGTTCAATTCCCGGTCAGGGCACATGCCTGGGTTGCAGGCTCGATCCCCAGTGTGGGGTGTGCAGGAGGCAGCTGATCTATGATTCTCTCTCATCGTTGATGTTTCTCTCTCTCTCTCTCTCCCTTCCTCTCTGCAGAGAGGAAGGGAGAGAGAGAGAGAGAGAAATATATAATATATATATATATATATATATATATATATATATATATATATATATATATATATATATTAGAATTCTCAAGCTAGTGGAAACTAATATTGTCTCAAAACCTCCCTCTACAACGGTGGGCTGCGAGTTTGACATGCTTGCTCTACAAGACACTTATTAATTGCAAAGGGTCAAATCACTTTACAGTGGAGAAACCTGGCAGGAATCACCTTAACCAATGACCAAAGATACCATTGTCAGGAATGGAACTAGTCAACTCAGGGCCCTCGGGACTTAATTCATAGAGAAAGACACAGCATCACTCATTAGCACAACAGATGGCCCAGAGTGCATAATCCAAACCCAGTCATGAGGAATCGTGACACACCCAGAGTGGGGGACATGTTGCGAAATCACTGACCTATACTCTTTAATGCTGCCAATGGCATAAAAAATAACAATGCCTCAGGAACTGTTCCAGATTAAGAGAGGCTAACGAGACATGGCAATGGAATGCAAGGCCCTGGCTTTACTTTTTCTATAAAAAGTATTGTTGGACTATTGGCAAAATCTGAATAAAGTTAATTTTTTGAATTAAATTATTATATATATCCTGATTTTTGGAAAACAAGGATATTTAAGGGTAAAGAGGCATCATGTCTGATATCTGTAACTTTCTCTTCAATGGTTCAGAAAAAAATTACACACTAAGAGACATGTACACACACATGTGTGGGTGTGTGCACATGTGCACTGAGAGGGAGAATGCAAACACAGTAAAATGTTAACCTTCAGATCATCTAGGTGAGGTTATTCAGGAATTCTTTGTATGATTCTTGCATCTTTTCTGTGCCTTTTAAAATATGTCAAAATTTTAAAAAATTTAAATAGAGCTACTTGGGCTCTCCCCTGGGAAATCTGACTCAGTAAACCTGGGATGAGTCGAGGTGTTTTTATCTACACTAATAAAAGAGAAACATGCAAATTACCATCACTCTGCTACACTACCAGCCAATCAGGAGTGAATATGAAAATTAACCCAACAAAGGCGGGTCTGTGGGCAGCACGCATGGGCACAGACGCCAAATGGCAGGGAGCGGGGTGGGACGCTGTCATCATCACGCCCTGGCAACTAGGTCTGATGGTTTGCCCGCTGTATCTGCCTCCCAGGGGCACACCTGCACTGGCAGCTCCTACACGCAGTTCCAACTACCGAGGAGCGGTCAGGCCCCAGGGCCACCGTCTCTGCCGAGAACCAGGAGGCCGCTGCCCTGAGGCCCAGGTGAGAGCACGGCTCTGCCTCCTGTTTTTCAGACCCACCAGGACACAGGAGCAGAGCCTGGCCTTCATGGTCTCTCTGGAAGCAGCCTACCAGGTGAGTGGGCTGGAGATCATGCCTCGGGCTCCACGCCTTCTGGCGGGCAGGGAAGAGGCAGCTCGGCTCCTCCTCCTCTCCCCAGTCCCCTCCCTTTCTAACCAGGGGCCTCACTGGGAACTTAACTTTCTTTGTTAAACAAGGGAATTCTGGACAACGATTGTCCAACCTCTGCGAACCCAGCAGGATAATATGTCCAGGGCCGGGGTGCCCCGCCGGCCCAGGACACCTTTCTTCCTGCAGAAGATGGACGGCTGCTCAGAGAACTCTGTGGAACAGCAGGGATCCATGGAGCAGCTCCCAGGCATCTGGCGACCAGTCCACCTGTGAAGAGGTTACGGGAGAAGGGTGTCTCTCTGCCGCAGGCGCAGGTGCTCCTGGCCAACCCCTCTGACACCCCCAAAGGTGAGGTTTCCCAGGGAAACCGCAACGCAGGATGAGACCTGCATTTCCTCACCATCGAGCTCTCTTAGAAACTAAGAAAGAGGCTTCCAAAGCTGTGACTGTGAGCGCTTCACGCAAACCCACACAACCGCCTTCCCAGCCAGCACCCGGTGCCTGCTATCACCCACGGGTCTTCCATGTTCCATTCACCCAAACCTATGACAGCACACCTCCATCGCTTTGAGCTTAGGGGACCGTGATGGAAGAAGGCACCATGACTGCTCCAGGGACGCAACAGTGGGGCGACTCAGGGTGCAGAGAATTGGCCGCATTCCCGATGCCGGGATCTGGTTACTGCGCGGGATCAAGGCTCCAACTCCCCAGGTTGTGCCTTCCCCGTAAGCTATGCACAGCCCCGACAGGCACCGCACTGCTGGGCAGCACAGAGCAGATGCATGAGACCCCCCAGCCCAGGAACGAGCCAGTCTCAGGCAGCTGGTCATGAACTGGCCACTGCAGGGATGGCCCTACTGGCCATCCAGTACTCAATTGCCTGCCGAGGTCCTGACCCTATGGTTTGGTTCACTCCTCTTCCTCCTCAGCCCCCTCTAGAGACCCGAACTTACATATATATAATCATCTGAGGAAAGAATGATTCAGAAATTTCCAAATTTAGCAAAATACAGTAAAAATATAAACCCACAGATCAAAGAAGATCAGTGAATAGCAAGCACAGGACATAAAGAAAGCTACATCAAGACACATAAAAATCATATTGCTCAACACCAATGATGAAAAGAAAAATCTTTTAAGTAGTCAGAAGAAAAGAGACACACTATACACAGGAATAAACACGAGAATTACAAAAGATTTCTCATCAGAAACAGTGTAAGGGAGAATATAGTAGATCAACATCATTAAAGTACTCACAAGGGGGGAAAATCCTCTCAATTTATAATTCTAGACTGAGTGAAAATATTTTTAAAAATAGTTAAAATATATTTTTCATATATAAAAGATTGAATTTTTTTAATCACCAGCAGATTTAGTGTAAGAAATGTTAAAAGAAGTCCTGCAAGCAGAAATAAAATTTTGCCAGATACAAATAATGATCTATGCCAAGAGATGGAAAACACCAAAGACAGTAAATGCATAAAAAAAATACAATAGAAGCTTCTTATTATTTAAATATATTTAAAGATAATTAACTACTTAAACAAATAATAATGTAATGTCAGTTTTATAACATCTGTGAAAGTAAAATACATGACAACAATAGCACAAAGATTGCCCGGGAAAAATGAAATTTTGTTACAGTGAAGTTTCTAGACAAGATGTGAAGTGATATAATATCCACCTGAAGATAGACCATGACAAGTTAAAATCCTATATAATAAAGAGCTAATATGCAAATAGTCATCATGCCCTGATGCCATCACGCCATAACAGCTCAGACACTCAACACTGGGGAGAGAGGAATGGGGACCAGCCAGGCTGCAGCCCAGGAGAGGGACAAGCCACCCACTCAAGGGTCCCGGGTGCCAGCAGCTGCACCTGTGCCTCTGGCTCAGGGGAGGGATAAGCCACCCGCCCCGCAGTCTTGGGCACCAGCACAGGGATCGGGCCTAAACCGGCAGTCAGACATTCCCGAAGGGGGTCCCCGATTGGAAAGGGTGCAGGCTGGGCTGAGGGAACCCCCCTCCGTGCACTAATTTTGTGCACTGGGCCACTAGTTTTTAATAAGCACCCAGGAAATCCCCATGCAGCTCACCTACAGAAAGGGGTTTGGGAAACGGGATGCACTGACATTTGCCTACGCCAGTGATGGGCATCCTTTTGAGCTTGGTGTGTCAAACTTAGCCAAAAAACTGAGCGTAACTCAGGTAGTGTGTCACTTTGAGGAAAAAACATTATTTCGCGATATTTATAGTTTAAATAACATAAATGTATAACTGTTATATATAATTGTATTTAATAAACCAAAAAGTAAATATTTAACTTACCTGCTTAGTGACTTCTTTGTTCATCCGTCAGTCAGTTTCTTTTGTTGGTCTTGATATTATTTAGCTTGTGTGGGGTGCCGTGAACTAAGATAAGTGAGGGGGAGGGGGAATTCTTTAACTAACCTGACTATTAGTGACTTTTCTATTGCTGAATTTCATTGGCTAAATCTTCAATTGAAGGTTAGTATTTTGTACACTTCAGGCCCAAGCAAGCGCTACTAACTTCATCTGTCAATCTGTTTCTTTTGTTGGTTTTGATATTATTTAACGCTGAGAATAAGGCCTCACCAAAGTATGTAGAGGGAAAAATTGTGAGGAAAGCCATTGCTATATTTTTCAGGGTGCTAAAAGTGTCTGGTAGTCGGTTCCAGGCACTCCAAATTTCCTGTTCGTAGTGGCACTCCTCTTGATTCTCCAAGCGGCTCCTTTCCAGATTCTCAAGCTTTGACCTCAAGTCGACAAACACCTGAGCCCAGATACTGTCTTGAAATTCTGCAAGTTGCATCTCCAAATCATCAATTTGCATCCATTGGAAACCATTTAATTCCAAACTACTGTCGACTACTACATCAGGATACTTAATTATTTTCATGGTCTGTTCTAGACTTCTAAATTGACTAAATCTATCACTAAACTGGTCAAGTAATGAGTCTAAAGCATGCTGGTACTTCATATGCAAGAGTTCCATTTCATTTTGTACAGATGCACTGGCCTTCTCAAAATACTTGGTTACTCGAGGAAAATACAAGTTTTAGTTTCTACATCTCGCTTGAAAATTTTAACTTTACTTTCAAAAGCTTTTATGTATCCAAACATAACGTCAATACTTTTGCCAAAACCTTGTAACTTTAAGTTCAGTTCATTAATATGAACAGAGAGATCTGTAAAAAACACCAGGGTGTTGACCCACTTATCATCATTAAGCTGAGGAAAGTTTCCCAGATCCTTATTGTCAAGAAATACCTTAATTTCTTCAAAGCACTCCACAAAGCGCTCAAGAACTTTGCCTCGGCTCAGCCATCTTACATTATTGTACATCAGCAGTCCACTATAGGTGGAATCAACTCCAGTAAAAGTGCTGAAAATTCTCGCTTGTGAAGGGGGCGAGCAACTATTAAATTAACTACTTTTGTAACAACTGACATTAAGTCGTTTAAGTCGGTGAATCCTGCCTTGGCACATAAAGCCTCCTGATAGATAATACAATGAAAAGGCACAATCGGATGTCCAATAGCTTCTGTAAACAATTTGACAAATCCGACTTTTCCCCCCACCATATTTGGTGCCCCATCTGTCGTCACTGACACAACTTTAGAGATATCAATGCTTAGGTCACGAAATGTTTGTATAACAACCTTACATATTTCGCTTCCTGATTTACTTGTTGACACTGATACTAACTTTATCAACTCTTCTCTCATTGTGAGACCATCAGAATATCGCCCAATAATGGCCAACTGAGCATGTGATGTGACATCAGTAGTTTCATCAAGAGAGATCAAAAAATATTTACACTTCCTTATGTCTCTCTTTAATTGATGTTGTATGTTTGTGTTCAGTCTCATTATTCAGTCTTTTATGATATTTCTACTGAGTGGTAACTCAGATATTCTCTTAATAATTGCATCTTTATTCTGCATATCATGAAATAGAACTGGTGCACATCTTAGGAGAGTTTCTTTAATAAATTCTCCCTCACTGAGCGCTTTTCCATGCTGAGCTATAGAGTGAGCAATGCTCAAACTTGCAGATGTTAAATTTGTAGAGCCTTTCATAAATTTAAGGATGGAATTAGATTGGCTCTTATAAAGGTGTAGCTGCCTGGAAATGCATTCCTTCCTTTCATCCTCACTTTTTTCCAAGAGCTGGGAATGATTAGTTTCAAAATGTCTATTTATATTCCACATTCTGCTTACTACCGTTTCAGTACATAGAACGCAAAATGATCTGTCATTTTTTTCTATAAAGCCATACATCTCGGTCCATGTCTCTTGAAAGGGTCGGCCACTGCTACTACCACTTCTTTTACTTAACCTTAGTTTTTTATTTTTTGGGTTCTCCATCAGAGGGGCAGTGACAGAAGACAGAATTATAGATAGCTTGTTAGGCCTGCAGGCAATTAGGGGTTAACTAGCCTAACTAACCACAAAATGGTGCATATAACTGTCTTTTAGGAAAGGGCAGGGTTAATAAGCAGAAATAGGGGTTAATAAGGATGCACAACAGTAATAGTGGTGAAATGGAGTCTGCACTATGGAGCAAGATGGTGTTCCTTATGTGAATTAAAATGGCTGCCGCTATTTCTAATGGCGGGAAACGGCACCCATAGCACGCCACAAACCCTCACCTCTCCCAGCCTCCCCCTCACTTATCTCAGTACTGATGGATTAGAAATCCATGACACCCCAGAACAGTAGATAATGGTTGCTGTGGTTAACTGTTATTTGGTTACTGGTAATGGCAGGGCCCCCAGAGATGCGTCCCCCGCTGCGTTCCGCTGCTCCTTGCTCTGCCGGCGGAAGTGAGGGCAAAGATCCCGGCTTAACCGGAAGTCCCAGAACTAGACGCTCTGTGCCGGACTTCTGTTGTTTTGGCCTACAGACCTCCGGCACAAAGTGTCTAATAGGGGAGGATGAAACATTGGCGACTAGAGTCTTGGAGTCTAGAGTCTAACTCCAAGACTCTAGTCGCAAATGTTTCATCCTCAGGAGCAGCAAATGTTTCATCCTCGGCATGCGGCCACCTCAGCAGCCGCATGTCATCAGAAATGGCTACGCGTGTCAGTGCTGACTCGCGTGTCATAGGTTCACCATCACTGGCCTACGACCACACAGCTAGTCAGGGACCAAGAAAAAAACAGAACACCTCTTCCCTTCCCATTCAGGGCTCCTTCCACCATATCATATCCTTTATTAAAGTAAAATCAGGCACATGTTTAAGATTATCTCCAGTAGGTATCAAAACTGCAAAACTAGAAAAAGAAAAGCAGCAACCACCCCATGCACATCAAATCCAATGAATTTAATATCAATGCCAAAATTAAACTTTCCATCCTCTACTGACCTCAGAAAATCTGCCTGATCATCCTTATTTCCTGCTGAGTCATCAATACTGTCATCCACCCACCCACCTGGGCTAAAAACCTAGAAGAAGCTTGAGCTCCTACTTATCAGTCAGCCTCCAAACCCTCCCACCCTGAGAGTCCAAATTCTGTCTCCTCTCCCTGCCTGACTCACTCCCTCACTTCAGGGATATTCTCACTAGGACAACTGTGAATCCTCCTGACTGATCTCCGTACCACTCCTCTCCCCCTGGCCCCCATCCTCCATGTCCCAACAGAGCAAGCTTCTCAAATGCAAGTCTGGCCAGTCTGCCATGTAAGGAGCCTGGAAGTCATCATTCTGTCCCACCAACAAGTAAAGAGCTGAACAAACTGAATCAACAAGTGTTCATAGAGCCACCAGAGAACTGAAATCTCAGAGCAAACCACTGCCTAAACAACTGGAGAGGCAGACATATAGATACAGAAAATCACAATTTACCAAAGCAGAAACCCACAAACAGAAACCTCCGCAGGAACCAGTACAGGATGGGTGATGTCTGGCTTTCAACAAAAATTACAAGACACACTAAAAGGCAAAAAACACAACATGAAGAGACAGAGCAAACATCAGAATCAGATACACAGATACAGAAATGTCAGCTGGGAATTCAAAATAACTATGATTAATATGGTAACAATCTAACAGAAAAAATAGACAACATGCAAGAACAGCCAGGTATTAAAGCAGAGAGACATTCTTAGAAAGAATCAAAAAGAAATGCTAGAAATAAAAAACACTGTTACAGGAATGAAGAATGCCCTTGACTGGCTCCTTATTAGACTGGACATGGCTGAGGAAAGAATCCATGAACTTAGAGGATATTTTAATAGAAACTTGCAAAACTAAAAAGCAAAGAAAAAATACTGAATAAAAAATAATAATATCAAAGTCTGACCTGACCACCAGCCACTGACACCCACCGATGGTTCCTTATAACAATTTCAGAAAAAATCCAAATTCTAGTCCACAAAGCTTTCATGTTTGGACTCTTGGTCCCTTCTCTACGTTCTTTTCTTCTCTTAATCCTCACCTAAGGACATGCTTGTATTGATTTTTAGAGAGAGAGAAAGACAGAAACATCAATTTAATGGAAACATTGATTGATTGCCTCCTGTACACACCCAGACAGGGGGATCGAGCCCACAACCTTTTGGTGTACAGGATGACGCTCCAACCAACTAAGCCACCTGGCCAGGGCCATCTCTCTATTTTCTCCCCTTACTTCCCTACACATCATTCACTACAGCCTGAACTACGGCGAACAGAAAAAGCAACTGAAAAAAATCAATACACTTTTCTGGTTTGCAATTTTATTGTATGTTCCTTTCTCCTCAGGTCAAAGGCATCTCTAGTTCAGAATTTCCAAGCTACCCGGAAAAACATCTGTTGAAAGAGAGAAAGAGGCAGGCATTTGGAAACTTCTTTATTTTGATACTTGAGTTTACTCTTTAGCTTTTATACCAAACCCACGTTGTTCTTGAAAGACTATATTGCTATAAAGTTGAAGTTTTGTTTTCCAAATAGCTAAAGGTGAATAGTAAAAATTCTGGGTGAGTTTTGTTTTTTTTCTTATTGCTGTTATTGCTATTGTTACTGTTGTGGTTTGGTTATGTTAGAGGAAAGGAACTTGAAAATAATGAATATATCATTAGGTCATTTTCTCTGAACCATCAACAGGCACTTGGAATCAAATTTTGAGGAAGCTTTTCTTTATCTTTGCATTCCAAAGTTTAAGGTGAATCTAAAATTCAAGGAATCTAACAAACAACCAGAATATCAGATAAAGCCCAGGACTGATAATCCATAACCTTCATCTGTTGACTTCATCTCTGTTCATTTTTTCTTTATTCCATGGTTCCAGTCATTCTTCCACAATTCACACTTGCACCAACATCTTCAGAACATTTCAGAGATTCAGGTTTGTGGAGCCGGCTTCCCCCTCAAGTATGGGGTCCATCCTGGCTGTCTTTCCCATCCTACGAAGGAGAACTACATTTGTTCTTGTTAAATGGATGGCTCCCCCTGCCTGGGAGGGATATGAGAGTCTCACTCACCATGCTCCCAGCAGTTTCCCTAGTAGCTTGACATCAGTGCTTGAGGTTCACTGAGCTTCTTGGATCTGTGTCTTTACAGTTTCCATCAAATCTGGGAAAGTTTTGGCCACTATTTCTTCATCTGTTTTTTTGTTTTGTTTTGTTTTTTATCTTCTCTTCTTCAGAAACCCCAATTGCACATCCAGCAGACCACATAAAGTTGTCCCTCAGCTCACTGACGGTGTGCTTGTTTTGCCACACTTTTTTCTCCTAGTGTTTCATTTTGCTACGTGAAGTTCACTCATCTTTCACCATGCCCGCCACACCTATGAAGTCACACTTGCCCTGAAACAACAGTTCTTTTCCCAGTGATCTGCGGGGTAAACCGTGTGTGTATGTAAGCACATTTTGCTTGTGTGTACATGGATTCCTAAATCCAGGAACATCACTGTGTACTCATATGTATTCAGCCTGTGCAAAGACAGAGCAGCCTGCCAAGCACCTTGTCTTAGGCCCCAAACTCTGGGGTTCACAATTCATTTTTAAAAAGAAAAGATTGAAGTCTTGTCAACCCTGGGAGGGCTCTGGCTTCTAGCTCCATCTATGTAAACTATGACTCAAAGATCATTAGAATCTAAAATTCTGACAGTGGGAGGCTCTTTCCGAAAGAACCTGGCCCAAACCTCACCAATTTTTATAAACAGATAGAGCTGTTCTGGGAATTGATAAATGTCTCAGTCATGGGGTTGAATGGAAGATAAATGTTCTAATCTCAACCCTGCCCAATATGATCTCAAAGGCAACCTACTGGGGAAAACAAACAACCCATGGACAAAAAAAAGGGGGGGATCTGGTTGGTTTTTAACCTGGACATCCTAACCAGTCCATGATGCGTGAATGAGGTTCTGTGAGTGGATTTATGGCCAATGATGACAAGGGAAGGAGAGGACGATGGTTGCTTGAAGAAGTTGAAAAACAAGAGATTTCCCTTGGGAGGAAGGGAACATGACACGATGGGGAGTTGCTATTTCCCATGAACAGGCACTTCCCTTTCTGAGACCAGAGGAATCAGAGCTGCTGCCCATCACCCTGGTCTGTGAAGACGCGTGGGAGGCATGGGCACCTGCCTTTGGTCTGGGAGGTCAAGAAATGGAGCATTGAGCTCAGGTGCCGGAGGGAGACAGTGCAGCCACCTCGTGTTTCCTCCGCCTCCTTCCACTCCTCCTCTGACCCACGTAACCTCTGTCGCAGAGAAAGAGCAAAGACACCAGCACAAAAACTTGTTTCAAAGCCTGCGTTTAAGATTCTGTGGGGAGCCGAAACCGGTTTGGCTCAGTGGATAGAGCGTCGGCTTAAGGACTGAAAGGTCCCAGGTTCGATTCCGGTCAAGGGCATGTACCTTGGTTGCGGGCACATCCCCAGTAGGGGGTGTGCAGGAGGCAGCTGATCAATGTTTCTCTCTCATCGATGTTTCTAACTCTCTATCTGTCTCCCAGGAAAACCTCAGCGGGTAGTACATGCATTGCAGAGAACACAGAGACCAAGGCCTCAATAGGAGCCGATGGGCAAACACAGCAACTGCCATGGAGGGCTGAGTGAGAAGACCCCAGTCTGGAGCGACCTTGCACTGTGCCCACGGAGGACCAGGGACACTGCATGTCCACTGGCCTGATCAGCAGGCCTCTGGCCTCAGTGAAAGGATGGCCAGGCTCAGACGCAAAGCCCTGCAGGAAGCCATCACTATTATTCTCTTTTTCAAGGAGAAATTCCCTCTAGACTGGGGATCTTTGCCAAATTGCTTAGTTACCAAGTGTGTGTTTGCAGTTATAGTTACTAACTCAGCCCTTCCCTTCCCTGTTTTAATCACCAGAAAGAAACCCTGTTGATTAAAACCCTTCCCGGGCTGGCTTTGATCTCGGGCTGCCAGAAGCTCTCCCGTCTAGGAGCTGCACCAGGAAGGCTTCCCTCTGTCACAGCCGCTGTCTTCGGCAGCCATGAGAACTCATCTGCGCGTCCATCTCCTCACTCCCCATCTCCCCAGTAGACTGGAGTGTGTGGGGAACGGGCTGTAAGCTGACACGGTCCTTGCACCTGTAGGGGCTAGCAAGGCTGGCACCCTACCTGCACAGATTTCCCAGGCCTGTTTGGATGGCAACTAATCAGTATAAGGAGAGCAGCCCCTGCCTACAGAGCTTTCCCAGGGTTTGTTTATACGACTGCTATCAGTAGGATAAGAGCTACTTTCATGGCTTACCAAGAAATAGGTATCCAACTAGTGAGATTTATTGTAACAAGAAACCTGTCCTTCAACTTATCCCTCCAGTAGTGATTTTAGAGAAACAAAGAATGTTTTCCTTGTGAGTGATTCCCTGCTTAGTGTCTTATGTATAAAAAGCACTGTATTACTAATAAAAGTTGCCAGATCTCCCTGAGAGCTGTGGACCTCCCGAATCCCGCTGTCCTGTCTTTCTTTCTCTTCTCAAATCCCACCTCCCTACCTCAGCCCGGTTCAATTGTCAGGCTGGACCTGACAGGAGTGAGCACCCCCATGTGCCAGACACTCCTGGACACTTGGGGAGACCCAGACAAGAAGCTCTGACAATCTTCCAGGCTCAGCTCCAGTGACGTCACACTACTTAATTCGTTTAATCCTCGCAGTAATCCCACGGAGAAGATATTAACGCACATGGAGGTGCAGAGCACTGAGTGACCACTGCACACCGGTTCTGAGTGTTGGAGCCCTTGCTCCCCTCCCTGCCACCAATGAGCCCTCCTGATTCCAGGGCAGAACATGCCCTCGGTCATTAGCAGCGAGGTCAGGTGACATCCTAGAGATGGAGTCAGGGAATCACGGGGCGGAAGGGCTGACTCTGGGGTCCTCTGCATTGAAGAGTTGATGTCCCCAATTTGTCTCACTGGCTTTTGAGCCTCGAAACCATCATGGCAACAACTCAGATGCGCCCCAGGGCTCAAGACCAGTTGACAGAACAAAGCTGTGGGTGGTGAGGAATGGCCTCTGCTCCCTGTGCTGCGTGGACGCAGCGTTGATTCGGCCCCGGCCTCTGTGGGTTGGTTCTGTGCCTTCACAGCTCCCTTCCCGCTGCAGCAGAGGGGACGTGGCACCGAGAATAAATACCCTTCAGGCCCAGCTGGACACCTGCTGCCCTGGAGGAGCGGACTTGGCTCCCTTCGCAGCTAGAAATTGCTGCCCCTCCCCCGTTATCGAGCTCTTACTCTGGGCCCTGCCCTGGTCCCCACCTACTCTCTCACCACAGCATCTGCTGCTGTGGACACAGCATTCACTCAGCACCTGTTCATCAACACTGGTCACATGCCAGACACTGATCCAGGAGCCGGCAATTCTGCAGTGAACACAACAGGGGAAAAACAAACCTGCCCTCATGGAGAGAGTGGAGGACAGATACTAAACAAAATAAAGGAGAAAAATACACCCTTTGCTATTCAAATCTGAACCCAGTTTCTAAGTCCAGAGAGCGAGAGTCAGATACAGGGACGCCTGTGGCAGAGAGGCGGTGCGATCAATGAGCGCAGAGATGCACAGCAGGGAATGGGGAGGGGAATGTGGGCTGGGGTGGGGCTGCAATGGGAAAGTGGGCCTTGCATAAAGGAGGGAGTGACCATGTAACTCATATAGGAAGAGAACTCCAGCAGCGGAATGGCCCGTGTAAAGGTCCAGAGGCAAGAGTGTGTCGACATGCCAGTGGTCAACGGTTGTCGGAGAGCCAAGCTGTCCCCTGCGAGCGCCCGGACCTGGGCAGCAAGCAGCAGAAGTTTCTGTGGGTGAACAGAGCCAGGTCGCAGTCTTGCTCTTTTCCATGCCAGTCATGCAAATTTGAACTAACTCTTTCCTCCTTCAAGCCCTTCCACAGTCCGCCACGTGGAAAGCTACAATATCTAAAGTCAACAGCACAGAGTTGGAGCAAAATAAATGCTGTGGCTACATATGTGATTCAGTGGATAGGAGAATCTCACTTTATCCCACTATGTCCTTTTCGGGGTGGCGGAGAGGCAATTTAGAAGCAGGGCTCTGGAAGTGCACTTGGCTGCCCTCATCATCTATTATACACCTGCCACACCTCCTGTCTGGGTAACAATAACAACAGGAATGTCACCTAAGGAAGGATTTGCAGGCTACTAAGCAATGTCATACCTGCTGCCTCGTTGGGACATCTCAGCAACCTTCTAAGATAGGGAGAGGGTGACCCTCAACTCTCCTACTTGCAGATAAAGATGCTTGAAATGCAGAGAGGAAAAGTGACTTAGCTAGTGAGTGACAGAACTGGGACATCAAGGCCATACTATGGGATTTTAGGGCACCCAAGGATCATGGGCCCAGCACCAAACACGGGGCCTGCTTTTTGTTATTTCCCACTCAGGCAAGAGGTGAGCTGGCCGTGAAAGGTGAGCTCTCTGATCGTGTCTACCGCCTGTTGCCACCTGGGAATGGACAGAGACATAAATACAGGGCCTCCAGAATCAGAGACTAATGAGCATGAGGATGAAGCCCAGGGTCTGGCTCCTGTTGGGTGCCGGGGGGGGGGGGGGGGGGGGAAGAAGCGGGGGGCAGCATGAGAGTCTGGTGTGGGTGCTCAGGGTAGCAGGGCCCCAACCAGAAGGGTGAAGAGCAAATAAAATGAAATAAAAATGAAACAGCCTCTTTCCTAATATAGCTAAAGGTCAACCCTGTCTGGAGAGACTGAGACTCTTCAAATTCTATTAGCTTGTCTTGCTTTAATCTCAGTTAATAGTGTATTTTCAGACTGCCTGCCTGGGGCTATGCAATTCTATCTGGAGAGTCAGGACTTACAGAATTTCCAAGTTTGGACAAATGTCTGAGATCACTCAGGCCAACTCCCCCATCTTACAGATGACAACACCGAAGCCCAAGGAGGTTTGGTGACAAATCAAGGCCACTCTCCCACCACTGTAGAGCAGGAACTAAAGTACCTCTGCTGCCTTGCAGTCTAAACTACCTTCTACTCCCCAAACACTCAGGAATCTATTACCTACTGTCATGGCTATTTTTGTACTAAACTTAATATGCCCAGAGACAAATTTCTGAAAATTCTACACTTGGCTCCGTAGTTTTCATCAAAACGTCCCATTCTCTTCTGCCTTCCTAATAATCGTTTCTCTATTTGCTTCTGTGACTCCTCCACCCTTGGGTACTTTTTCCTGCCTTTCATTCTCATTCTATCATAATAGAATGCCATCTATTTCTAATTGTGTCTTCTGTCTTTGGCAGCATCTATCGCCAACCATCGTGTGACTGAAGGGTCCACAGTGCCATTCCTGGGCCACAGTGTGCCAAGAGGGGATGTGGCATCAACTTTTATAGTGATTTGGAGGAAGAGCTGAGTTGAGAGGAGAATATTTATGATTGCACATGCTTTATTAGCTTTCCTTGATCATTTGCTGAGAATAATGTTGAAATCTTCCAGGTTAGGAAGTTGCTTGTGAATGAAGGTTCCTCTCCCAGCACTCACGGATGTATGCTGTGCTCCACTTCAGTGACTGGTCACGTGTAATACATAAAACAAGCACAACCCAGCTAGAGAGCCATCGAGGGTCTGAACATCTAAAGCCTTCTTTCACTTGGCCCCCTGCTGAGAACTCCCAGGAAGTGGGTCTGATCGCTGCGGAAAAGGTAAGCCCCATGTTACGACAGGTATAAAAAGAGGGTAGGATTTTCCAGTTTTTAAAAAGAAGAGCAGATTGAATAATGTGGTGGAGATAAAAGCATACTGAATACAAGCAAACCAAATGACCTTAAACTTCACAACAGCCCAGCACTTTCTAGGAGTACAATATTGGCTATTCCGGTGGTTTTCTCGGTCATAAGGATTATCCAGGAAGCCAAAGAAAGACCCTGGGCGACACGCTTCAGCCAACAATTACCGTAACTGAGTAATCAGTCCCACCGGCTGTGGTGTTACCAGGGTCATTTCTAAATGAGGTCAGAACCATCGACTTACTCGCCTCATCAATGGCTCATGCTCATCACAGACCTGCCGGCCAGGGTTGTCTGGCTTTTGCTTCCCTCTGGAGACACTTGTTCTAACTGGACCACTCTGTGGAGTTCAGGCTACAATGGAGGAGACTTAAATGTAGCTGTGAACTTCACTGACGAATAAGAACAAATGATAAAGACAAAAAAAAAAAATCCTCTCTTGATTCACTCAAAAAGAGGTAAATGCAGCCAGCCTCTCAGAGAGACATAGAGAAAACCAGGCTTCCGAAGAGGCAAAGAAATGAAACATGCAGGAGCACCGCCCTGCGGCAATGGGCCTGCACGGCTGTAATGACAGTCGCAGGGAGAGACAGAAAAGGAGGCTCTGAAGAAGGGGCTGGTGGGTCATCTGTGCAGGGTGCTTTGTGCCAGAACAGCCGAGTGTCAGGAGGGTAACATCCAAAACGCCCGCCAGGCTGCAAGGACTGTCCTGCCTTATCGGCAGCAGGCGCCTCATTATTCCCAGAAGAAACAGGCCATCCTCGGCACCCACTCACGGACCACACACCACATCAACCCAGGAGGAATAACCCTTCCGAGGGCTCTGCAGGCGTGAACACAGGCAGGGGGTACCAACTCACTCCTGACAATGTCCGCTGCACCAAATGCTCACACATTTCAGAGCATCGCTCAGATGGACAGTCTCCCTCAGCAGGGGGACACGACCATCTGCCCCTTACAGACGGATGAGATGGGTCAAAGAGCCCCTTGCAGGGACCATGGCCTCTAAGCTTATCCGAGCTCCAGACACGCCTTCATTCTTTGCTGACCATTTTCCAAAGACCAAGGTCTTGGAAATGTAAGTTTCCTAATCAATTTATCTAAAACAGAACACTCTTTTCAAAAAACAGAACTCACTGTTGACAATGAAACTACTTTCATGTGTTAAATGGGTCCATATTACTTGGCAAGCACTGAGAAAGTTGTGTTCCTTTAAAAATGGACCTTCCCATGGTCTACCTGATATAGGGTTGTCTTCTCTATGGAAAAATCCAGCAACAAAAAAGGCAGTGGACTGGACATCCAGATGTGCCAGGTGTGTGCCCTGGAGCAAACAGCCCAGTGCCTCCACTTCTCTATTCACAAAGTAAGCTTATCATCACTTACCAGTCTCAATGCTGTTTCCAATTTTAGACCCCACAAAAAGGCTAATGTTGTTTTGTAGAAAGGAAAGTATCTGTGAAAAAATCTCAGAAATAAGAACTGGTTATAAAGATAACATTATACTGACTGGGGCAGCCATAGCTAACTTGTCCTAATGTCAGAACAATGAAATATTCTTTATCACTGTGCTCTACCCTAAACTCCTTCCTGGACGCTTTCATTCTCCGCAGTGCCTCGCACAAACCTTTGCAAATAGCATGAAATAAATAAATTTAGTAAAACATTAATAATCAGTGCAGTCAGGCGATTCTTTTGGGAATAGTGATTTTATAAAATTATACTTGTAACGAAGGTCCATGTTTCAACTTCAACTAACACTGCCATGGCACTAAAACAGACCTTCAGTTCACCAATTCGCCAGTAGTTGTGTCTTTTGCATATATGAGCCTCCAATCTCTAGATAGAAGATATTTATAACATTTCCAGAAAATTCTTTGATTAATTTTAAGATCTTGATCTAATGTCAGCAATAGCTGGAATGTGATCATGCCCAGAAATCCCAACAGAGATTGAGAGGTGCCTCCCGAGTGTCCATTAACCTCTTTTCCTGAGAAGAACCCGCTTCTAGATGGGATCACTCATTCTCCAGCTTCTCTAGTGGCCAAAGGTGGGCATGGGCCGAGCTTGAGTCAATGTGTGCAGTTCCTGCGTCTTCAGGGGGAAGGCCCCCCTCCCTCCTGCTTCCTGCCACTGGAAAGAAGAGTTGGTGGCTGGAACTGGTGATGTCAGACCACCAAGTCACCTTGGAAATTACAGCCACACCTGGTAACCACAATGTGAAAGGCAACAGGACTCCTGAGCCCACGGAGCCACCCAACCAGCCCAGGACTCCACTCTCTGGATGTTACCTTATTAACTTCTGGTGGGGAGGGGTTCTCTGTTGCTCCCAGACAAACCTAATCCAAACCAAACTCAACCTGACACAATCAGCCCTCCAGTCTGGCTGTGTGTTCTTTGTTAGGAAAAACGTAGTGATACAGATTGTCATTAATGAGTCCGCGTGGGAAACGCCATCAGCTTCAGCAGTTAAAGCCACGGAGTCTCGTCCCAAGGAGAAATAATCCTCATGTGCTTTACGGTGTACATCATAAACTGTCTCAGTTCAGTCCTAAGCTGACTCCCTTGTTGAAACTCCGCCCCCCCCCCTTTTTTCAGAGGCCCACACTTCTTTCCATACAAGGTGAGATTCCCGACGTTGCCCTGGCTGCTCTTCATCCCTACCCTTTCCAAGTAGGATGATGAAGGGGGCATTGAGAACAATGTTTCTGGCCCCCAGTCCCTAAGCTGGCCCAGCTCCTTTCCTTGGAGACCTCGCTGGGGACTTGTCCCCTGCCCGTGCCAACGCCTGAGACTTCATCATCCCTCACAAAGGAAGCTGCCTAAAGGGGATACATAAATCAGTATTTCATAACCAAATTCTCAAGCAGTCGCGAGGCCCAGTCAGAAATGTTCTGCTGAGATCACTGAGACAGGAGAACTAAAGGCATCCCCAGCCATCCTCAGACGCTCTCACGGCACCTCCACTCACAGCTCCCTTCAGAAAATACGCTGGGACCTCCGGGGATCACTGGTCGGACATTTTTGCCCAAAGTACTTTGGACCCATTTAATAGCTTCAAGAAAGCTCCAAATTCCTTCTTTAAAAAAAAAAAAATCAAAAACTCCACTCTGTATGATTGTTCATATTTATCAAGTTCCTCAGGCACAAGCCAGCAACTTCTGGGTCAACCTCGTGCCCTCAGATTACTGACCCGCCCCGTGATTACCCACATCTATACTAATAAAAGGGTAATATGCAAATTGGCCGGGACGCCCTCATGCAACAACCGAACAGCAGCTTACGTGGGGCAACCAGGCCAGCAGGGGACAGT
The DNA here is from genome assembly GCA_025583905.1 of Ia io. Classification (NCBI taxonomy): domain Eukaryota; kingdom Metazoa; phylum Chordata; class Mammalia; order Chiroptera; family Vespertilionidae; genus Ia; species Ia io. The sequence goes on along the minus strand of JAJQQW010000005.1, from coordinate 4,074,350 downwards.
GAGGGGCAACCAAATGACCGAACAGCATGCGTGGGGCAACCAGGCTGGCGGGGGAGGAGGGGCAGTGAGGGGCGACCAAATGACCAAACACCAGGCTGCATGGGGCAACCAGGCTGGCAGGGGGGCAGTGAAGGGCAACCAAACAACTGAACAGCAAGCTGCGTGGGGCAACCAGGCCAACAGGGGAGGTAGTGAGAGGCGACCAGGCTGGCAGAGGGGGGCAGTGAGGGGCGACCAGTCCAGCACAGGGAGGGGGGGCATATGGGGACAACTAGGCCAGCAGGGGAGACAGTTAGGGGCGACCAGGCCAGCAGGGGGGGCAGTTAGGGGTGACCAGGCCAGCAGCAGGGGGCAGTTGGGGGCAACCAGGCCAGCGGGGGGGGGCGCAGTTAGGGGCAATCAGGCCGGCAGGGAGGGCAGTTGGGGGCAACCAGGCCAGCGGGGGGGGGGGGCAGTTGGGGGTGATCATGCCAGCAGGGGGGACAGTGATGGGCAACCAGGCTGGCGGGGGGGGGGGGGGGCAGTTAGGAGCAATCAGGCAAGCAGGCAGAGGTGGTAGGGGTGATCAGGCTGGGGGGGGGGGGGGCAGTTAGGGGTGATCAAGCAGGCAGGCAGAGGCTGTTAGGGGCGAACAAGCAGGCAGGCGAGTGGTTAGGAGCCAGCAGTCCCGGATTGTGAGAGGGATGTTCGACTGCCAGTTTAGGGATCGGGCCTAAACCGGCAGTTGGACATCCCTAAGGGGTCCCCAATTGGAGAGGGTGCAGGCTAGGCTGAGGGAACCTCCCCACTCCCGTGCACAAATTTTGTGCACCGGGACTCTAGACCTAAATATTTTGAGAACACTGTGCACTGGATAGTGTGCTTGAAAGCACACTGCAGCCCCTGACCTCCTTCCCAGGACCTGGAAATAAGAAAACTCTAACCATTAGACAAACTTCACTCTTGGACAGTATCTGCCCTGTGTCCCTGCATCCTCCAAAGCCTTCCAAGCAATCCGCCTGCCCCTCTCTCCAAGGCAGGGCCTATGGATACCTCACGACATTCTCTGCTCGTTCCTTCCAAGGTTCCCACCCAGGGCCTGATGCCTGCAGGGGTGGGCCAGCGTGGATGGGGCACGTGGCTCCCATCCCCCTCCTGCTGAAATGATACCTCCTTTTTCTAGTGTCTCCCTCTGCCTCTCTCTCATCTATCTTCCCATTTGCAGAGAACTTCTCAGCCTTGATCATCCCTCATACATTTGCAACTGTCTCCACTTCATCCCGGGCTCCTCCATGCTCCTATATGGCTCTTCTCTGACAGGTATCCAACTGTCTGACCCAGAGCTACCTACTTCCCACCTCTCCCTCCTCTGAGCATCACTGGAGCATCTCCATAAGAGGAAGTGGTTGTATGTGGTAAGCTGTGTTAAGGAAATGGGGAGATCTCACTTTTATTGAGCATTTACTATCTGCACATAGTATATTTTTTGCCCATGGTCCATTTTCTCATGTAATGCTCACAGCTAATCAGAGTGGTTTGTACTGATATTTCCATTTTATAGACAAGAAAGCAGAGGCTTTGAGTGGATAGGAAACTTCCCCAAGATCATAGGATAGGCTAAAGTTGTCATTCAAATCCAGGTTTGTATAATTTCAAAGCCCACCTTTCCGTTATAGTCTAAAATAGTACATCTCTGACATATACATTAGAAATTACTAATTGTTCATCAAATTATTACTAATATTTCTTTTTTTTTAGGATGTTTTTTATTTTTATTGTCTAAAGTTTTACATATGTCTCCTTTTTCCCCTCTTGATGCCCCCCCCATCCATTCCCACCCCAGGCAAGCCCCCACCACCCCAGGGTCTGTGTCCATTGGTTATGCTAATATGCATGCATACAAGTCCTTTGGTTACTCTCTACCCCCGCCCCTCCGTCATTTGTCTCTGGATCTATTCTTGTTCATCAAATTATTACTAATATTTCATTAGTTACATAAAAGTACAATTTATTTTACTCTGGATCCATGGAATTAAGACAATGAGGGAAGGAGTATGTCTAATTGGAAAAGAACAAAGAATTGGTTTGGGGTTTTTCTTTCTTTTACCTGAAGCTCCTTTAGAGAGTAACATGCTGATTTTCAGGATCAAGCTAAGAAAAAAAAGCATTTAAATTCTAATTTCATTTAAAGAGAATTAGGGGTTTCATTAAAATGAAAAATAAAGCTTAAGACACAGAGTCCAAAGTTTAACTATCCTTAATTTTAGGCAGGAGCAATACAAGCAAAAAACAATTTAACTAATATATAATTTGGGGAAACATTTTATAAGTTTAATATATAAAACAAAGTTTGGCAATATGAGGTCCTCACTTCATATTTATTCTGCCAGCATAAACTTGGCAACATTAGGTTAAATTCATACTTCAGCATCTAGAACTGCCAACCTTCTCTAATATTAATATGTGCGAGAAAAGAAAGAAACATTTGCTTTCTAACATGTGCCTTCTTTGTCTGAGGAAATGAAAGAAGGAGGGTTAACTTAGATGAACATCTCTAAATTTTTATTGCACATGTGGAAAATGGACAAAAATTGTCAAGAAATTGACTTATATAGAACTGGAAGATCGACAGGCAGGAGTGACTGGATTTATTCTAAGCAGTTGAAGTCACTGGTTTATCTTTTTCTAATACATTTTTCATCTTCAGCTTTCAGCACTATTGCCAAGTTCCATGAGAAGATGCTCAAAGATATGTTACTAAGAGCAAAGGGCCTCTTTGTTATGTGAAATTAATCTCCCCAGCCCCATCCTGTAACCCCCAAGGCCTGCATCAGACACTTAAAATACAGAAATTCCATTTCCATCTGTGGCTTGGAACGCTGACTGTCATCATGCTATTATGTCTGCTGTACATGCTGGTGTTCTGGAAAAGTCACCACTTTCAGCTCCTTAGGAACGTACAGGGACCACTGCCTTCCTCTCTTCCCATTCGTATTATCACCTCCACTTCCTTGCCTCCTGAGAAGCCGTAGGACTGTAGGAAATCTCTAAGTGAGCACATCTCCACCATCCCAGGGGAAATTCAGGTCACCCCAAACCAAGGTGCGGAAATGGGACGCAGACCAGGCAGCACCGAGTGCGAATGCTGCCCCTCGCCCTTTGGGCTGCAGCCTGCCCTTCACTCGGGAGGCGAGCGGGAGAGGATGCGGGTTCGGGGCCGTGTCTGCAGTGGGCGGGCAGAGCTACTCGGTCCTCAGGCTCCAGCCGCTCTTACCTGGTTCAGCCGCCTGCTGGACTCCAAAGTGCCGTCAGCTGTTTAACCGCCCAGGGCGCTTCTCCCCACATTCTTCCTAAACAAGTAAATGCAGGTCACTGTCATCATGACGTATTTTAAACATGCGGAGAGGTAGAAAGAATAATATAGCAAATACCTTGTGCCGTTACCCAGATTTTTTAAGGACACAGAAACATCTGGGCTGGTGGTCAACCCTGCCCCTGCTTTACTTCACTGTCTGCCTGGTGACATTCAGGGGTGTGACGTTCAGAGTTTGTATCAGCTAAGATGCATAAACAGCACGTATAACCCTTCAAGCTGATGAGAGGGGCTGTGTGGTAACTGTTGGCCTCCTCACCGTTACTGATGAGCTCCCTCCTGCTGTTCACACCCAGCATCTACATGGAGCTCAGGGGCTCCAGGCCCTAAAGAAGTAGCACCTAGTAGCAAAAGCATCATAGATCGTGCTGAGCTCAGTGTTCACAATTATCCTAATTTACAGCTGGCAGAAATCACAAGGCCCATCCAATTAACCCTCTCACTTTATGGAGAATGAAGCTTGAGTGTCGCAGGGGTCAGGAAATGGGCCTGGTCTCACAACCCCCTCATGAGATCAGGCTGGGTCCGCCTTCTCACTGCCACTCAGGCTAATGCTTTTTCCGTGGTCGCAGCATTTTGCTTTCATGAAACATAAAGTGAAATCTGCTGTCACCACTGGCCAGGCTAACTTAGGAAGCAGTGGCGATGCTGGATGCCCCCACCTCTCCTTATAATGAGTACGGGTATGAGGACCCCAGCTCTCCTGGCTGCCCAGAGTCCCATAATCTGTGGTTTCTCCCCTGAGTTTGTCCCACTCACCCCTTGAACACCATACTGAGTCCCATTCTCTCTGCCCTTATCTGTGCCTGGCTGGTCCTAGCGCCTCTGCATGAGGCAGACAGAAGCACAGTTCCCCGATCACCCACCCACTCAGTCCTCTGCAGAGGCAGATTCAGAGTCAGCGCTGCCTCCCGAACCTTCTAGGGTAGTTTGCAAAGAGCAAATGAGAAGATGTATGTAACTCTCTCAGCACAGGGCCTGGTACACCGTAGCAAGCAATGCAGCTATGAGGCACCTTGGGCCTCCCAGAAGCCGTGGCTAGAATAACCCTGGGAATTGTGGGGTCCCCTGTTCTATCTAATCAGGAGAAAACCGAGGCCTGGGGAGATCAATGACCCTCCCAAGCTCGTGCCACTGGTTGGTACAGACTACAGGTTAGAATCTGTGTCCGCTCGCCCACATCCCGTGTGTTCCGTGTCCCTCACAGCCGGAAGCCAATTCTCTTTCTCAGCGTCTCCCTTCTCTTAATGGCCAAACAGCCATCTTGAACGTTTACATGGCGTTCTTCCTCGCTACACTAACAGCAGCACACTCCTCGTGCCCAACTGGTGCTCTTTCCAGAGCAGGCATGCTGGCGGCGTTGCATCTCACACAGTGTTTCCATTAGCTTGGCATAAAACACCCTTTCCTTTTGTCCCTCCTTTTTTCTCTTTCCAGCCCTTCAGATACTCCAAGAGCCTCATCTAAAACTTACTTTGGAAATCCAAACGTTCATCAAGACTCATGTCAAAGGGCTTTCCCCTCACCTCTCAGGAATCACAGCCGCCTGCTGACAATTCCTCTGTCCTCAGGAGGCGTGGCAGGGCCATATGTCATCTCAGGCACAGGAGCTCCCTGGGGGCCTCAGCACGTCAGTCGCAGGGAAACAACTCATCTCATATGAGGGACATTTCACAGCCGAGCTGAAGAAGTGTGGTGTCTGCTCTGGAATGAATTTGATAAATGGGTTTTCTTACTAAGAGTCTCAACCAAGCACCGATACTCTTGTCATGAGACGCACTTGCTGTGTCCATTGATTCTGAGTCAGTTAAAGTCAAGGGATTCCAAAATAAGTTTGCTGGATTGCTGGGTGAAAAATGAGGTTAGAAGCAATGCCACAATCTATAAAACAGAAAATCTATTTTCAAAGTCATTTCAACTCAACACACATTTATTAAGTGCCCTGCATGAGCAGGGCTGGAGCTAAGCATTCTCATAGATGTGTTTTGTTTCATCCTCACTACTCCCAGGAAGTGGATTTTGTTCTTTTTCAGTGAGTATTTCCTGAGGACAAAAGCAAATAGTGGCAGAGCCCAGAGTTAGAGGCCAAAGAGAAATGTCGTTGTCATCGATTCAGTACAGTATTCATACATTTCTCTGCTTACATGATCTATAGAATAAATGTTCCATTAGTGGAACTAATACTCCATGTAGTTGCAGTGGTTTTTATTCTTTTTATTTAATCCTAAGCCAAGGACATGCTTACTGATTTTAGAGAAAGTGAAAGGCGGAGGATAGAGAGAACATTGACTGGTTGCCTTTCCATACCCTCTCGACTGGGGATTGGACATGCAGCCTAGGTATGTGCCCTGACTGGTAATCAAACCTGCAACAACGATGCTCCAACCAAGTGAGCCACACCGGCCAGGGCAGTGGTTTCATTCCAAGCAGATTAATTTATGATAGACAAATCTTTAGCTACTATTTTTGTTTGTGTTGTCCTTTAGGAAGCAAGGTGAGTGGCAGAAACTCAAGAGGGTTACCCATGATTCACTGGAGATTTTCAGATTTTAATAGTATGCTCAGTGTGACCACACACAGCAGGGCCCAGGAAGGGGTCTGCTCAGGGTGAGTGATAGACAGGACTGAATGCAGCATACACACAAATCCCTCCGCAGCTCCACGGTGTCTGCATGGAGAACTGCTTATGTCCCTGGGGTGACCATCTCACGTGGTGACACAAATTGTGAAATCACAGATAGACCCAGTGTGTGTCAACATCTGCTCTGTCAATTAAAAGCAGCCCAAGGAAGTTATCCTTCTGGCTGCTCGCTAGTTTACAGCTCATTCTCTGATCTCCTGCCCTGGGAACCACGTGTTGCAGGCACCTCCACTGGATGAAAACACTGTGGCAATAAACCTTCTTACGCGCTACATATAGAGATGAAGCGAGGATCCCACCAGCCGAGCTGGTGGGCTCAGCAGGGTTTGATCAACGCTGGGAGAGCTGGCCCTCAGGCGTGTGTGGTAAGTAAGGAGGCATCTGCGGAGGCGATGGTGGGTTAGCCCTTGGTGATTTGCTGCACACACCGAGCTCTCCTGGGGGGAGCAGAGGTGTCCTCCTAGCTGCCACAGCAAGGGCAGAGGAGGGCACCCCTCCCTCTGAGTCTGTGCTCACCCAGAACCTCCTCTTACCCTTGGTTTCTCCTACATGTTTTCCTACAGGAAGAAAATGGAAGCTCTAGTTCTCCCTGTAAATTGACATTTTACTCCCTGCTTTCCAATCCATCTCTTGAGAGTGCAGTCATGGAGACACGGCTCCCCTGAGGCGATGGGCACTGGGGCTGTTTTGAGGCCCAGACCTCAGGAGGGAGATAACCCTTACCACCTCCCCAGGCGGCTCTGTCTGAGCTGTTGGCCAGTCTCTTGATGTCTGGTGGCCTGACATCAAGGTCTGAGTCAGCCTGAAGCAACCACACCATAGTCCCTCTAGGGTCGGGCTAGGAGAGCAAAGCAGATATTGCAAGAGGACAACCAGCATGCTCTGTGCTCCCCTCGCCCCCAGGAGTGGAAGACACCTCAGCAACTCGTGCTCTACAGGCTTCCCTCTGAAAGACTCTATTCAAACCATCCTGCTCTGTATTAATCACTTCAGTGCTGTCACATGTCCCTGAATCACCTTGATCAGATTGTGCAATCCCAAAGCTCTCAGCTACACATTTATAAATTATTGGGAAATCATTCTTAGAAAGCAATCTTATTTGCAATTAAATGTGTTATAGTTAATAAGGGGTAAGTGGAATCAGGAATGCTAGAGAGGGGACACAGCTGGAATTTTAAGTAGGATGACCAGCGTGGACCTTGTGAGACGTCAACATTTGGGTAAAGATTGCATTTCACTGTAGGAGATGCTGCATCTGCTCTTAAGGAGTTTGTCATCTAATGATGGAAAATTTTCAAGTAGACACACAACAGACTGAAGTCATAAAGACTGATGAAAAGATGTACGAAAATAGCAATGAAAGAACAAACATGCTAATGCTAATGAGATGCATATAGGCAAATAACTTTGGTGGGTCCTAGAATGAAGACAAGGTGGTGAGAAAAGGAAAATTATCTACACTAGACGCTTAATGAGGAAGAAAGGCGAGCAATATGGGGCCAGCGTGGCAGAAAAAAAATGATTATAAAAGCAAATGGTATAATGTTGAGCAGAGCTGAGCACTGGAAGGCTGGAGGAAGTGGAAGAAGGGCATTGTAAGACTGGATGGAAAGAAAGCAGCTGTAGATGACATAACAGAGGGGACCATGGAGGTGAAGGAAGAGCGGTCAGTGGAACTGTTGATCTTGAAGGTGAGGCACAGTTTTTTCTCTGAGATCCACAGGAAGCAGAACCAAAGTAAGGATTCAGAGAAAGACTGAGATCAAGAGGAGAAAGTGGACTCCATGCCCAACTCCATTTCCTCTGGAAAGTGCGAAACAAGGTCACATGCCAAGAGTGAGCAAGTAGGGATGAGGGCTAGGAATTGGGTAGGTCAGGCAAGATTTGGAATAAGCACACGGAAATGTGTTCATGGGTCAAACAAGAATAAATAAAAAGGAGCATGGGGTATCAGTAATTGGAACCAAGAAGCCCTTGTTCAGGACTTGCCCCAAGATGTTCAAACACCTGGGACAGGCAGAAGGACCAGGGGCAAGAGAACCAGGGGCATGGACAGTGAGAACAAGACAAGGTGGCAGTTCATGGGCTACAAGGGCCATTTGATAAAACTGTTAGGTTCAATAGTATCTGGATAAAAATCAGTACAGCATCATTAGAAATTATTGGGGAAAATAATTCAAATTTGGCTGGAATGCCTTTAGACTATGTCTTAGGATTTTGGCACTTGCACACCTAATTTAATTTGGCCCTGGACCACCAAAATCATAAGACACAACAGGAGAAATTCTATCTATTTGCTATTCAAAGAACCTTTGGAGTAATTAATATATTCTTTTATCAATCATGCAGTAACATTTAAGTCCCAACTTTCTAATACATAGAAAATATAAACATAAGCATGTAAACAGTACAGCATTTGACAAGTTCACCCTACATAATTCAAACTTTGTGTCTCATCAAAACACAACTCTTATATAATCCAATACAAATATGGAGTGGGGCAAAAATAGGTTTACAGTTGTGAGTACACAAAATAGTTTATCTTGTATTATTATTTATTAATTATTGTATTGCTTTCCATACGAACCTATACATGCACCCAAGCTCTATATTTAAAATGTGTCGGTATTGACAGCATATTGTCTGTTCATTTAATTTTAATGTTTTATCTTCTTTAGCCCATGTTTCTTACATAAAACATCTGGGGTTTCCAAAAATAATACTATTAAAATGATTCATTTATGTATCCAAAATAAACTCTTCTCTGTCCTTGGCAATGGGGACACATTAGCCAATGTTTCATTGGAATGACTATCAAAGGGTTCTGGGTTGTGTGGGGGGCAAGGGAGGTCAGAAAAGGGACTATGAACTAGTAGATTGAAATGATCTGAGGCCCAAGAAGAGACAGTGAAGATGGTGATCATGAAGAGCACCCGTGGCAGTGGGAAAGGGACAGGAAGACGCAGGAAGGAAGAAGTGTCAGAGAGAATGTTCAGGAAGAGAAGGCCCAAGTGCATATCCTAATGATAATGGACCCAGGTCAGAAAGCTGAGCTGGACAGGAGGTGGAAGTCATTCGGGACCCGAAGTTGAACTGCTCTGGCCTGCTTGTCCTTCTCCTATCCTTCGCAAAATCCCCACAGTGCCCTTTCCACCAGCAAAATCTGAACTAATCTGTTGCATGTTCAGTAAGTAACAAATGCCACCTGGCCACTTATATCAACAGATAAGTGCCTCTGTTCAAGTGTCAGCCTTCTCTGAGGACCCTTCCAGGGCTCTTAGACGAGCCTGGCACTCGCTTCTCCACAATCCCCTAAGTGTCATCAGCACTTACTGCTGTGATGCAAATTCCACATAATCAGTTCTCTTCTGAGATACAAAATCTTTAAGAACAAAGAGTCAGATTTATTCATGTCTGAACCCTAGTGCCTAGCACAAAGATTGGCGCATTCCAGGCAAAGAGATGCCATGTGCCCAACTAATTCAAATTTAGAGTAGAGGTTTTTAACAGGGATAAACAGATGAGTTTTCGGGGGGGAGGGGGAAGGACAAAATGCTGAGTCCTAGGCGCTTCCCAAGACAGATGGTTTCCATCTCTGGGGCTGCACTTGGCGCCTATATTCTAGAGGTGCTTCGTCAGGTGAGTCCAATGCTGCCCCTGGTTGAAACCTCTGCTCTGGAGACACTGCTCCAACTCTATACACTCCCGTTACTGACAACACTCAGAAGGTCTGGAGGCAGAAGGTCACTACGAAGTACCAGGTTCCAGAGTAAGGTGGATCTGAATGCAATTAGAAGCCTTTGTTTATGTGTCTATTGCCAACCACAGGAACTTGGGCAAGTGCCTACACCTCTCTGGGCCTTGGCTCAGCCTTTAAAACTCAGAGATTGTTAAAATTAAATGGGACTATGCATACTACATAGTAGACATTCAAGCTGGTACTGATTATGTCTGGTAATGAATCAAAGTCTTGGGCATACTCTTTCTATTCAATCCCGTCAATTATAATAATGATGATCTTTTGTATATTTACAGAGCTTATTATTCTTCCCACAAAACATTCATGTTGTTGACATCATTTATACCTCTCAGTAACTCTACCAAAGGGGGCAGAAAATGTCTTGTTTACTCACTTTATAGATGAGGAATTGCATTGCATGGAAGTGTAAAGATTAGCCTTGAGCACATGTGAATGTCCAAACTGGAACAAGACCTTCCTGCTCTTCTTAATTTTTTTTTTTTCCAATTTTTTTTATTAAGGTATTATATGTGTACATATCTTACCATTGCCCCCCCACCCCACTCCCATATATGCCCTCACCCCCCAGAGTTTTGCGTCCATTGGTTATGCTTATATGCATGCATACAAGTCCTTTGATTGATCTCTTATCTTCCCCACCTCTCCCTAACCTTCCTGCTGTAATTTGACAAACTGTTTGATGCTTTACTGCCTCTGTATCTATCTTTTTGTTCAAGTTTTTAATGTTCTTTATTATCTATAAATGAGTGAGATCATGTGGTATTTTTCTTTCATTGACTGGCTTATTTCACTTAACATAATGTTCTCCAATTCCATCCAGGTTGCTGCAAATGGTAAGAATTCCTTCTTTTTTATGGCAGCATAATATTCCATTGTGTAGATGTACCATAGTTTTCTGATCCAGTCATCTGCTGATGGGCACCTAGGCTGTTTCCAGATCTTAGCTATTGTAAATTGTGCTGCTATGAACATAGGGGTGCATATTTCCTTTCTTATTGGTGTTCCCAGTTTCTTAGGATATATTCCTAGGAGTGGGATTACTGGGTCAAATGGGAGTTCCATTTTCAGTTTTTTGAGGAAACTCCATACTGTTCTCCACAGTGGCTGCACCAGTCTGCATTCCCACCAGCAGTGCACGAGGGTTCCTTTTTCTCCGCATCCTCGCCAACACTTGTCGTTTGTTGATTTGTTGATGATAGCCATTCTGACTGGTGTGAGATGATACTGCATTGTTGTTTTGATTTGCATCTCTCGGATAATTAGTGACATTGAGCATGTTTTCATGTGTCTCTTGGCCTTCCTTCTGTCTTCTTCGGAAAAGATTCTATTTAGGTCCGTTGCCCATTTTTTTATTGGATCATTTATCTTCCTTTTATTAAGTTGTATAAGCTGCCTGTAGATGTTGGACATTAAACCTTTATCAGTGATGCCATTTGCAAATATGTTCTCCCATGCAGTGGGCTTTCTTGTTGTTTTGTTGATAGTTTCTTTTGCTGTAAAAAAGCTTTTTATTTTGATGTAGTCCCATTTGTTTATTTTCTCTTTAGCTTCCATTGCCCTAGGGGCAGTATCGGTGAAGAAGTTCTTTTGACATATGTCTGAGATTTTGCTGCCTGTGGATTCCTCTAGTATTTTTATGGTTTCCCGTCTTATGTTTAAGTCCTGTATCCATTTTGAGTTTATTTTTGTGTATGGCGTAAGTTGGTGATCTAGCTTGATTTTTTTGCATGTGTCTGTCCAATTTTCCCAACACCATTTATTGAAGAGACTGTCTTTATTCCATTGTATGTTCATGCCTCCTTTGTCAAATATTAATTGACCATAGTGGTTTGGATCAATATCTGGATTCTCTATTCTGTTCCATTGATCTATATGTCTGTTCTTGTGCCAGTACCTGGCTGTTTTGAGAATAATGGCTTTGTAATACAGCTTGAAATCTGGTATTGAGATCCCTCCTACTTTATTCTTCTTTCTCAGGATTGCTGTGGCTATTCGGGGTCTTTTTTTATTCCAGATGAATTTTTGGAGAGTTCTTTCAAGGTCTGTGAAATATGCCGTTGGTATTTTCATGGGGAGTGCATTGAATCTATAGATTGCTTTGGGTAGTATGGACATTTTAATGATGTTGATTCTACCAATCCATGAACATGGTATGTTCTTCCATCTGTTTACGTCTTCCTCTATCTCTTTTTTCAGTGTCCTGTAGTTTTCCGTGTATAGGTCTTTTACCTCCTTAGTTAAGTTTATTCCTAGGTATCTTAATTTTTTTTGGTGCGATGGTAAATGGGATTGCCTTTTTAGTCTGTCTGTAAGTTCACTATTGGTGTATAGAAAGGCCATAGATTTCTTGGAGTTAATTTTGTATCCTGCTACATTGCCGAATTCATTTATTAAGTCTATTAGTTTTTTGACGGAGTTTTTCGGATTTTTTATGTACAATATCATGTCGTCTGCAAATAAAGACAGCTTTACTTGTTCTTTTCCGATTTGGATGCCTTTTATTTCTTCTTCTTGTCTAATTGCAATAGCTAATACTTCCAGTACTATGTCAAACAGGAGTGGTGAGAGTGGGCATCCTGTTCTTAGGGGAAATGTTTTTAGTTTTTGTCCATTGAGTATGATGTTTGCTGTGGGTTTATCATATATAGCTTTTATTATGTTGAGGTATGAGCCTTCTATTCCACCTTGTTGAGAGTTTTTATCAAGAAAGGGTGTTGGATTTTGTCAAATGCTTTTTCTGCATCAATTGATATGACTATGTGATTTTTATCTCTCAATTTGTTTATGTGATGTATCACGTTTATTGATTTGCGGATATTGTATCATCCTTGCATTCCTGGGATAAATCCTACTTGGTCATGGTGTATGATCTTTCTGATGTACTGCTGAAGCCGATTTGCTAGAATTTTGTTGAGGATTTTGGCATCTATGTTCGTGAGGGATATTGGCCTGTAATTCTCTTTCATTGTGTTGTCTTTATCTGGTTTTGGTATTAGGGTGATGCTGGCTTCATAGAAGGAGCTTGGAAGTGTTCCTTCCTCTTGAATTTTTTGGAATAGTCTGAGGAGGATAGGTTTTAGTTCTTCCTTGAATGTTTGGTAAAACTCTCCTGTGAAGCCATCAGGTCCCAGGCTTTTGTTTGCTGGAAGCTTTTTGATGACTGCTTCAATTTCGTCCATAGTTATTGGTCTATTGAGCTGTTGAGATTCTTCTTGATTGATTTTTGGAAGGTTGTATTTTTCTAGGAATATGTCCATTTCCTCCAGGTTGTCCAGTTTGTTGGAATAGAGCTGTTCGTAGTATTTTATAACAGTCCTTTGTATCTCAGCGGGGTCTGTTGTTATTTCACCTCTTTCATTTCTGATTTTGTTTATTTGGGTCCTCTCTCTTTGCTTCTTGGTGAGCCTGGCTAGAGATCCATCAATCTTGTTTATCTTTTCAAAGAACCAGCTCTTGGTTTTGTTGATCTTTTGTATTGTTTCTTTGGTCTCTATGTCATTTATCTCTGCTCTGATCTTTGTTATTTCCTTCCTTCTGGTTACGCTGGGCTTTTCTTGCTGCTCTTTTTCTAGCTCTTTGAGTTGTAGGGTTAGGTGATTTATTACCATTGTTTCTTGTTTTTTGCAATAGGCTTGTAGAGCTATGAACTTCCCTCTCAAGACTGCTTTCGCTGTGTCCCATAGATTTTGGATTGTTGTGTTTTCATTGTCATTTGTTGCCATGATTTTTTTATTTCTTCTTTGATCTCTCTGGTGACCCAGTCCTTGTTTAATAGCAGGCTGTTTAGTCTCCATGTGTTTGATTTCTTTGGATTGTATTTATTGTAGTTGATTTCCAGTTTTATGCCACTGTGATCTGAGAAGATGCTTGATATAATTTCTATCTTCTTGAATTTGAAGAGACTTTGCCTGTGACCCAGCATATGGTCTATCTTTGAAAATGACCCATGTGCACTTGAGAAGAATGTATATTCTGTGGCTCTGGGGTGAAATGTTCTGAAGATGTCAATTAATTCCATCTGGTCTAGTGAGTCATTTAGGATTGCTGTTTCTTTGCTGATTTTTTGTTTAGAGGATTTGTCCAATGGTGATAGTGGGGTATTGAAGTCTCCTACTATGATTGTATTGCTATTAATCTCTCCCTTGATATCCTCCAGGAGTTTTTTTATGTATTTGGGTGCTCCTATATTGGGAGCGTATATGTTTACCAGAATTATTTCTTCTTGTTGGATTTCTCCCTTTAGTATTATGAAGTGGCCTTCCTTATCTCTTGTTATGGCATTTACTTTGAGGTCTAATTTGTCAGATATAAGTATTGCTACCCCAGCTTTTTTTTCATTTCGATTTGCCTGAAAGATATTTTTCCATCCCTTCACTTTCAATCTGTGTGAGTCTCTTGTTCTGAGGTGGGTCTCTTGTAGACAGCATATATATGGATCATGTTTTTTTATCCATTCAGCCACTCAATATCTTTTGATTGGAACATTTAGTCCGTTTACATTTAAAGTTATTACTGAAAGGTATTTGTTTGTAGTCATATCTACTTTTGTGTCTGTATTCCTTCTTAGCTGTTTATTTCTTCTTTTTACAGTATTCCCTTTAGCAATTCTTGCATTGCTGGTTTGGTGGTGATAAACTCCCTGAGTCTTTTTTTGTCTGCGAAGCTCCTGATTTCCCCTTCAATTTTGATTGATAGTCTTGCTGGATATAGTATTCTTGGATTCAGTCCTTTGCTTTGCAACACTTTGTATACCTCCTTCCATTCACTTCTAGCTTGTTGTGTTTCTGTTGAGTAATCATTTGACAATCTGATGGGTGTTCCTTTGTAGGTAACTCTCTGTCTCTCTCTTGCCGCCTTTAAGATTCTCTCTTTATCATTTATATTTGCCATTGAAATTATGACATGTCTTGGTGTGGGTCTTTTGGGGTTGATCCTGCTTGGGACTCTCTGTACTTGCGTAACTTTTATCTTTCCCATATCCGGGAAGTTTTCTGTCATTATTTCTTCAAATAGATTTTCTAATCCCTGCTGCTCTTCTTGTCCTTCTGGCAGCCCTATTATACGCATGTTACTTCGCTTCATGTTGTCCCGAAGCTCCCTTAGGCTTTCCTCCTGCTTTTTAATTTTTTTCTCCAATTGCTGTTCAGATTGAGCTTGTTTCTGTACCTGATCTTCTAACTCACTAATTCGGTCCTCCTCTGCTTCTTGTAGTCTACTGTTGAAACTTTCCATGGTGTTTTTGATTGTAGCTATATCACTTTTCATTTCTTCCTGATTCTTGCATAAGTTGTTGATTTTCTCATCCATCCGATGTATAAATTCCACGACCATTACTCTGAAATCCTTTTCGGTCATGTTGCAAGCTTCAGTTTCACTAATTTCCTTTCTTGGCGACTCCACATTTTCTTTCCTCTGTGAGTTATTTCGTTTCCCCATTCTGGCTATCACCAGAAAGCTCAAGCTTCCGTTTGCGTGGACCTGGGCTGTGTGCTGTGGGGACTTCGCTCCACCCGAGTTTCACTGAAGTGCTCTGACACTAGGACGTGTGGCTGCCTTTGGTTGGTGGGAACCAGACTTGCCCAGGGTCAGTGTCCCCAGTGTTCCATGTGGTCTCGTGTGCACACTCAGAATCAGGGGCCCTGTCTGCACCACACTGTTGGTATGTGCCAAAAATGAGATCCTTAGCATGTGCCAGGAGTCAGAGTTTCCCTGTGCCTGCACCAAGAATCGAGTGTCAGAGTCTCTGTTGCCTCGTGCGGTTTCTCGTTGAGAATCAGGGTCCCTGTGTGTGCATGCACCAACAATTGGGGTCGTTGGCTCTTAGTATGAATGCGCTGTGAGTCAGGGATCCCAGGCAGCTGTGTCTGGCGTGCCAAATTCCCTGAAGTGGAGCTGCGTCCTGTGTGTGCTCTCTCTACTGAGCCAAACGGGCTAGGGCGCACACTCTCAAATCCCTGAAGGTGAGCTGCCTTTGTGCACTCTCCCAGAATCCCCGAAGAGGGGCGGAGTCCGTCCTGCGCGCCAAATTCCCCAAAGGGAAGCCCCTCTGTGCACGCTCTAAGATTCCCCGAAGGGGAGCTGTGACCCGCAAGCCAAATTCCCCCCAATTCCCCGAAGGGGAGCCCTCTGTGCACACTGACAGATTTCCCCGAAGGTGAGCTGCTTCTGTCCTGCGCGCCAAATTCCCTAAGGCGGAGCGCGTCCCTGCCCGAAGCTCTGCAGCTTGGGCGAGGGGCGTGTCTATCAGTTACTATGGCGCTATCCGCACATCTGCCGGGAGGGGGATAGGCTCTTTGACTCACGGGAATCTGCCGGGAAGTCTGGATTCTTGTTGTTTCTTCGTCTGAAGCTGTGATAGCAGTTCTCTGTCCCCAGTGGCTGCAGGGTCCTGGTTTGTGTCAGAAGCCAGGATCCGAGTCTCAGGCGGCTCTGTTTCTCAAGATGGTGTGGCCTCCATGTCCGCACCAGCCGCCGAGAAGTGTCCGCTTTGTGCGCGGGGCTCCACCGTCTAGGACTGCCCGGTTAGGCAGCCCCTTGGAAGACCTGCAGAATCTAACTGACCCTAGCTCATACACACACACACCACACACGTCTACACGTCTACACTCTCCTCTATGGGTTCCTCACTCACACTCTCTCTCTCCCTACCTTCTTGCCAGTCGCCATCTTTTTCTAAACCCACTTTTTTTTTCTTAATCCCCACCCGAGGATATTTCTTTCATTGCTTTCCAGACAGAGTGGAAAGGAGGAAGGAGAAGGGGAGAGAGAGAAAAAAAAACATCAACGTCAAAGAGACGCATCGATTAGTTGCCTTCCGCACATGCCCTGATCGGGACAGGGCCAGGGATCAAACCTGCAACTGAGGTAGGTAGGTGCTCTTGACGGGGAATTGAACCTGCAACCCTTCGGTCCATGGGCCGACACTCTAACCACTGAGCAAACCAGCCAGAGCTGTTCTTCTCACTTTGACCATCAACTCATCAAAGCACGACTGCCCTCTCCCCCAATAGTCATACAGGTGTGCAGGGAGCTGGGAAGAGGCCCCAGGTAAACAGCCATTAATTCAGTCATAATCTGTTCAGGAAGAAAGGGAAGCAGCATGCCAGAAGTAAAACTTCCGTCTAGAAAAATAAAATCCCAGCGTGAATGCCATGTGCCAAGATGCAGAGGCAGGAAGGAGACCGGTATGTCAAAGAATAAGCTCCTGGCTGATTCTGAGGAGTAAGAGGATGTGCTGGAAGGAGGCATCCTTGGCCAGACCACTAAGGGCCCTGAATGACATTTCTACTTTACTTGTTTGGCAATGCAGAGTCACTAAAGACTGTTAGCAGAAAAATTAATAGTTTCAACACTCTACCCCTGGCTTTCTGAATGAATTAACATAGGAATGACAATAATAATAAAAGCTAAACACATGCTAGGCACTGCCCTAAGTTCTTTACAAAAATTAACTCATACAAAAAAAAAGAAAGGAAAAACTAAGCTCATGGGCACAGAAACTGATTGGAGGTTGTCAAAGCTGGGCTGGAGGGTGGGAAGGGAGGGGGCAATAGCAGTGAAGGGGGTCACAAGGTACCAGCTTCCAGATATAAAGTAAGTAAATCCTGGGGGTGTAACGTGCAGCACAGTGACTATAGTTAATAATGCTGTATTGTATACTGGAAAATCGCTAAAAGAGTGAACCTTAAAAGTTCTCATCACAAGAAAAAAAAAATGTATAACTCTGTATGATGATGGATGTTAACTAAACTTATTGTGCTGACACAGGACACAGCTCCACTTCAGGGAATTTGGCACGCCGGACACAGCTGCCTGGGATCCCTGACTCACAGCGCATTCACATTAAGAGCCAACGAGCCCAATTGTTGGTGCATGCACACACAGGGACCCTGATTCTCAACGAGAAACTGCACAAGGCAACAGAGACTCTGACACTTGATTCTTGGTGCAGATACAGGGAAACTCTGACTCCTGGCACATGCTAAGGATCTCATTTTCAGCACATACCAACAGTGTGGTGCAGACAGGACCCCTGATTCTAAGTGTGCACACGAGACCACACGGAACACTGGGGACACTGACCCTGGGCAAGTCTGGTTCCCACCAACCAAAGGCAGCCACACGTCCTAGTGTCAGAGCACTTCAGTGAAACTCGGGTGGAGCGAAGTCCCCACAGCGCACGGCCGAGGTCCACACACAAACGGAAGCTTGAGCTTTCTGGTGATAGCCAGAATGGGGAAACGAAATAACTCACAGAGGAAAGAAAATGTGGAGTCGCCAAGAAAGGAAATTAGTGAAACTGAAGCTTGCAACATGACTGAAAAGGAGTTCAGACTAATGGTCGTGGAATTTATACATCGGATGGATGAGAAAATCAACAACTTATGCAAGAATCAGGAAGAAATGAAAAGTGATATAGCTACAATCAAAAACACCATGGAAAGTTTCAACAGTAGACTACAAGAAGCAGAGGACCGAATTAGTGAGTTAGAAGATCAGGTACAGAAACAAGCTCAATCTGAACAGCAATTGGAGAAAAAAATTAAAAAGCAGGAGGAAAGCCTAAGGGAGCTTCGGGACAACATGAAGCGAAGTAACATGCGTATAATAGGGCTGCCAGAAGGACAAGAAGAGCAGCAGGGATTAGAAAATCTATTTGAAGAAATAATGACAGAAAACTTCCCGGATATGGGAAAGATAAAAGTTACACAAGTACAGAGAGTCCCAAGCAGGATCAACCCCAAAAGACCCACACCAAGACATGTCATAATGTCAATGGCAAATATAAATGATAAAGAGAGAATCTTAAAGGCAGCAAGAGAGAGACAGAGAGTTACCTACAAAGGAACACCCATCAGATTGTCAAATGATTACTCAACAGAAACACAACAAGCTAGAAGTGAATGGAAGGAGGTATACAAAGTGTTGCAAAGCAAAGGACTGAATCCAAGAATACTATATCCAGCAAGACTATCAATCAAAATTGAAGGGGAAATCAGGAGCTTCGCAGACAAAAAAAGACTCAGGGAGTTTATCACCACCAAACCAGCAATGCAAGAATTGCTAAAGGGAATACTGTAAAAAGAAGAAATAAACAGCTAAGAAGGAATACAGACACAAAAATAGATATGACTACAAACAAATACCTTTCAGTAATAACTTTAAATGTAAACGGACTAAATGCTCCAATCAAAAGACATCGAGTGGCTGAATGGATCAAAAAGCATGACCCATATATATGCTGTCTACAAGAGACCCACCTCAGAACAAGAGACTCCCACAGATTGAAAGTGAAGGGATGGAAAAATATCTTCCAGGCAAATGGAAATGAAAAAAAAGCTGGGGTAGCAATACTTATATCTGACAAATTAGACCTCAAAGTAAATGCCATAACAAGAGATAAGGAAGGCCACTTCATAATACTAAAGGGAGAAATCCAACAAGAAGAAATAATTCTGGTAAACATATACGCTCCCAATATAGGAGCACCCAAATACATAAAAAAACTCCTGGAGGATATCAAGGGAGAGATTAATAGCAATACAATCATAGTAGGAGACTTTAATACCCCACTATCACCATTGGACAAATCCTCTAAACAAAAAATCAGCAAAGAAACAGCAATCCTAAATGACTCACTAGACCAGATGGAATTAATTGACATCTTCAGAACATTTCACCCCAAAGCCACAGAATATACATTCTTCTCAAGTGCACATGGGTCATTTTCAAAGATAGACCATATGCTGGGTCACAGGCAAAGTCTCTTCAAATTCAAGAAGATAGAAATTATATCAAGCATCTTCTCAGATCACAGTGGCATAAAACTGGAAATCAACTACAATAAATACAATCCAAAGAAATCAAAACACATGGAGACTAAACAGCATGCTATTAAACAAGGACTGGGTCACCAGAGAGATCAAGGAAGAAATAAAAAACATCATGGCAACAAATGACAATGAAAACACAACAATCCAAAATCTATGGGACACAGCGAAAGCAGTCTTGAGAGGGAAGTTCATAGCTCTACAAGCCTATTGCAAAAAACAAGAAACAATGGTAATAAATTACCTAACCCAACAACTCAAAGAGCTAGAAAAAGAGCAGCAAGAAAAGCCCAGTGTAACCAGAAGGAAGGAAATAACAAAGATCAGAGCGGAGATAAATGACATAGAGACCAAAGAAACAATACAAAAGATCAACAAAACCAAGAGCTGGTTCTTTGAAAAGATAAACAAGATTGATGGACCTCTAGCCAGGCTCACCAAGAAGCAAAGAGAGAGGACCCAAATAAACAAAATCAGAAATGAAAGAGGTGAAATAACAACAGACCCCGCTGAGATACAAAGGATTGTTACAAAATACTACGAACAGCTCTATTCCAACAAACTGGACAACCTGGAGGAAATGGACATATTCCTAGAAAAATACAACCTTCCAAAAATCAATCAAGAAGAATCTCAACAGCTCAATAGGCCAATAACTATGGACGAAATTGAAGAAGTCATCAAAAAGCTTCCGGCAAACAAAAGCCCGGGGCCTGACGGCTTCACAGGAGAGTTCTACCAAACATTCAAGGAAGAACTAAAACCTATCCTCCTCAGACTATTCCAAAAAATTCAAGAGGAAGGAACACTTCCAAGCTCCTTCTATGAAGCCAGCATCATCCTAATACCAAAACCAGATAAAGACAACACAATGAAAGAGAATTACAGACCAATATCCCTCATGAATATAGATGCCAAAATCCTCAACAAAATTCTAGCAAATCGGCTCCAGCAGTACATCAGAAAGATCATACACCATGACCAAGTAGGATTTATCCCAGGAATGCAAGGATGGTACAATATCCGCAAATCAATAAACGTGATACATCACATAAACAAATTGAGAGATAAAAATCACATAGTCATATCAATTGATGCAGAAAAAGCATTTGACAAAATCCAACACCCTTTCTTGATAAAAACTCTCAACAAGGTGGGAATGGAAGGCTCATACCTCAACATAATAAAAGCTATATATGATAAACCCACAGCAAACATCATACTCAATGGACAAAAGCTAAAAACATTTCCCCTAAGAACAGGAACAAGACAGGGATGCCCACTCTCACCACTCCTGTTTGACATAGTACTGGAAGTATTAGCTAATGCAATTAGACAAGAAGAAGAAATAAAAGGCATCCAAATTGGAAAAGAACAAGTAAAGCTGTCTTTATTTGCAGACGACATGATATTATACATAAAAAATCCGAAAGACTCCGTCAAAAAACTAATAGACTTAATAAATGAATTCGGCAATGTAGCAGGATACAAAATTAACGCCAAGAAATCTATGGCCTTTCTATACACCAATAGTGAACTTACAGACAGAGAGACTAAAAAGGCAATCCCATTTACCATCGCACCAAAAAAATTAAGATACCTAGGAATAAACTTAACTAAGGAGGTAAAAGACCTATACACGGAAAACTACAGGACACTGAAAAAAGAGATAGAGGAAGACGTAAACAGATGGAAGAACATACCATGTTCATGGATTGGTAGAATCAACATCATTAAAATGTCCATACTACCCAAAGCAATCTATAGATTCAATGCACTCCCCATTAAAATACCAATGGCATATTTCACAGACCTTGAAAGAACTCTCCAAAAATTCATCTGGAATAAAAGAAGACCCCCGAATAGCCAGAGCAATCCTGAGAAAGAAGAATAAAGTAGGAGGGATCTCAATACCAGATTTCAAGCTGTATTACAAAGCCACTATTCTCAAAACAGCCTGGTACTGGCACAAGAACAGACATATAGATCAATGGAACAGAATAGAGAATCCAGATATTGATCCAAACCACTATGGTCAATTAATATTTGACAAAGGAGGCATGAACATACAATGGAATAAAGACAGTCTCTTCAATAAATGGTGTTGGGAAAATTGGACAGACACATGCAAAAAAATGAAGCTAGATCACCAACTTACACCATACACAAAAATAAACTCAAAATGGATACAGGACTTAAACATAAGACGGGAAACCATAAAAATACTAGAGGAATCCACAGGCAGCAAAATCTCAGACATATGTCAAAAGAACTTCTTCACCGATACTGCCCCTAGGGCAATGGAAGCTAAAGAGAAAATAAACAAATGGGACTACATCAAAATAAAAAGCTTTTTTACAGCAAAAGAAACTATCAACAAAACAACAAGAAAGCCCACTGCATGGGAGAACATATTTGCAAATGGCATCACTGATAAAGGTTTAATCTCCAACATCTACAGGCAGCTTATACAACTTAATAAAAGGAAGATAAATGATCCAATAAAAAAATGGGCAATGGACCTAAATAGAATCTTTTCCAAAGAAGACAGAAGGAAGGCCAAGAGACACATGAAAACATGCTCAAGGTCACTAATTATCCGAGAGATGCAAATCAAAACAACAATGCGCTATCATCTCACACCTGTCAGAATGGCTATCATCAACAAATCAACAAACGACAAATGTTGGCGAGGATGCGGAGAAAAAGGAACCCTCGTGCACTGCTGGTGGGAATGCAGACTGGTGCAGCCACTGTGGAGAACAGTATGGAGTTTCCTCAAAAAACTGAAAATGGAACTCCCATTTGACCCAGTAATCCCACTCCTAGGAATATATCCTAAGAAACTGGGAACACCAATAAGAAAGGAAATATGCACCCCTATGTTCATAGCAGCACAATTTACAATAGCTAAGATCTGGAAACAGCCTAGGTGCCCATCAGCAGATGACTGGATCAGAAAACTATGGTATATCTACACAATGGAATATTATGCTGCCATAAAAAAGAAGGAATTCTTACCATTTGCAGCAACCTGGATGGAATTGGAGAACATTATGTTAAGTGAAATAAGCAAGTCAATGAAAGAAAAATACCACATGATCTCACTCATTTATGGATAATAAAGAACATTAAAAACTTGAACAAAAAGATAGATACAGAGGCAGTAAAGCATCAAACAGTCTGTCAAATTACAGCAGGAAGGTTAGGGAGAGGTGGGGAAGATAAGAGATCAATCAAAGGACTTGTATGCATGCATATAAGCATAACCAATGGACGCAAAACTCTGGGGGGTGAGGGCATATATGGGAGTGGGTGGGGGGGCAATGGTAAGATATGTACACATATAATACCTTAATAAAAAAATTGGAAATAAATAAATAAATAAATAAATAAAATAAATAAATAAAGTGAAAGTGCCTGCCAAATTTAAAAAAAAAAAAAAAAACTTATTGTGCTGATCATTTCCCAATACCTACAAATATTGATTCATTATGTTGCTCACCTGAAATTAATATAATGTTATATGTCAATGACATCTCAATAAAAACTAACTCATTTAATCCTCATAGCTACCCTTTAGGCAGGTCCTATCATTTTCTTCGTGTTACAGATGAGGAAAATAGGGCAAAGAGATGTTAATGACCTTGCCATGGTCACATAGTTGGTAAGTGGCAGAGCTGGGATTTTTCTGGCGACCTGGCTTGAGGGGCAAAGCCCTTAATTACCTCTTGGTACCTCCCAAGAAACAAAAACGCAGACTGAGCAGTTAAGAGATGGTGGTAATGGGAATAAAAAAGAAGGGGAAGAAGTTTGATTTAGGACAAATACATGCAGGCTTTTAAAGATTATTTCTTATTTGTAGAAATCTACCTACCAGGTAGATCAAAGAAAGTTTCCATTAAACGCTTTTGTAAGCGGAAGGATGGTTGGTAAGAATGAGTCCTTTTCATCCTCATCTATGTTTTACAGGTAGGGAAATATTCGCAGCTGCTGTAAGAATTGTCTTCTATTTGTGGAGCCCATTGTCTGGCCTGAGGGGACCTCTGCTTTACCCTCTCAGACACCAAGTAGGTAATGGGTCCAGCAAAGGGATCAACACAGAAAGGACAGGCACCTGCTGCGTTTGCTCTGAGCCACCCTCATCTCCTATGCCATGTTTTCTGGAAGATACATGGCAATAAGAGAGAGAAAAATGCAAAGACAGAACGAGTTGGGGAGAAGGATCAAGAGGGGAAAGAAACGAAAACTGAAATACTTCAGCTATCTTTGAAAATGACCAGAAATCTAAAAGCATTAAACATTCTCAAACTCACAACTGGACTGGGGAAGACAGTAATGAGTGAAAGCATGCCCAAGCATTGCCCCAGCTGTCCGTCTCCTCCTGTGGGGGTGCGGAGGTCTCCGTGCGAGAGAAGAGCCCCATCTGGCTGCTTGGAGGCCCTCACAGCCCTGGTGCTCTCTCACTGAGCTCCTCTTGGACTGCGTGGTGGGGAAGAAACCATGTTTGGTGTGCGGCTTTAGCATCTGCCCTTGTTTCCTGACTTCTCTCTGCAAAACCTCCACAGTGGCTTCAGTTCCGGGCTTCCCTGAAAAGACTGTTCCGGGGCAGCCCCCTGTTGCCATCCTACTGTCTGCCCGTGGTCTCCACAGAAGCCATGCCTTGGGGGAGTTTTCTGTGGAGCATTCCTCAGAGGTAGCTGTGAGACACTGGCTGGCTGCTCTCCCAGCTGCGTCCCTTTCCCTCCTAAACATCCGCCACTCCACTTTCCGCCTCTCCTGCTGCTGGGGGTACCCATGTGACTGAGTTCCAGGTGAAGAATGTGGCAGAATGATGCCTGCCATTTCAGATTGGCCCATAAAACCCTCCCAAATGCAGCGTGAGTCCCACTCAGTCATGTTGTCTGAGGTGCCAGCGAGACATCCAGATCTGCGGGTCTGGAGCTCATGACCAAAGTAGGAACTGAGATGGAATCGCTGATAGAGAGGAGACTGCCCAGAGACGGGAGAAGGAGAAAGGACCAAGGGCAGAGCTATGAAGAGCACTGGCACTGAGTAAGTAAGGCCGTCCCCAGAAGCTGGAGATGTGCTGTAGGAAAGAGGGGGAAAGCAGGGTGACGTTTTCATGAAAATTAATGAAGGAGAGTGTTTCCAGGACCGAAAGTGGCAACTGTCACTACACGTTCCATAAAATGAGGAAAGATAAAGGTCTGTGATGTCTGCCAGTGCCAAGGTCTTTGACACCGTTTGACCGCTTCTGGTGGGGGGTGGGAGTGGGGAGAGGAGGTTTTGGGGGTGTGGCATAGTCTTTCAGAGTTGAGCACTGAATGAGGGTAGAGTGCAGACAGGGAGTAGACTCTCCAGGCCTAGAAGGGAAAAGAAGACAAGAAAACACCACAAGACAGCAGAAACACAGCAACAGGGAAAGATCATTTAATGGGAAGACAAAGTAAATTAGAAAACAGATCCGCCTTATCATCCCAATTTTGTGAGTGGGGGAAAAGGGTGGATAGATAAAAAGAAAGTAAGTAAGAGACAACACATGTACAAAAAAAACAAAAATCCAAAAAATAATATTAAAAATGTTAATGGTAATTACTTACCTTTTAGTGGTAAATTCATATGTGGGTCTTATTTTTCTTCTTTGTACTATTCGATATTTTCCAAATTTTCTACAGTGAATACTGTATTGCATGTGTAACACTAACAGTGTTTTGGTTTTGGTTTTTAGTGGAAGAGACTCAAGCATGTTTATAAGCAAAAGACCAAAGAGCAAGTGGTAAGAAGGAGGAGAAGGGCAGTTTGTGAAGCACAGTTCTGAGAGAGGTGGGTGTGCGGGAATTCAGGTTAGTGGAGAAAGTTCTTTATTTTCTCAAGGCCACAGCTGAGGCAGAAGGGGGAGGCATGGGCTGGAGAGGTCAGTTGGGAGCTGATAAGAGCGCTGAGACACGTGGTCCATACTCTGTCACCACCACCGGGACCCAGCGCTCTCCTGCTAGCATCTTCCAGTCTAGATTGTGCTGCCTCATTTTCTCAGTCTGAGCAGACTTCCTGGGCCAGACACCTGGCTCAGAAGTTGAACTCCTCCATGCCTTCTCCCAAAAATTAACTTTCCTGTTCACCGCTTCTTGCTCCCACTCCAAGCTGACATCAGGACCTAGACCTATCGTGAAAAGCACTCCATGAATTAACTCACTGCATGAAGCTGATACTGAATAATGACTAATACTATTCCTTCCTACTGATGAGAAGTTGCACTGAAATAGACTTTGAGTCGCGTTTTAATCAGGAGGTGAAAAACCTTGGGCAAAGGTTTTTTAGCTTTTGTTTTGTTTTGTAACGGAAGGCATTGTTCCAATTTTCTTTAAACCCACCATCTGATAAAGGTGCAGCGTGTCTCCAAGTGAGAACAGCTGCACTCATGGGTAGATTCTAAATATCATCTGCATAGACCACTTTAACAGAAATATAAATCGTGGCATAAGGGAAGACGAATGCATCCATCAAATACGTTTTTCAAGGGCCAGGATAAAATAAAGATCTTTTAAGAAAACAAAAACTGAAAGAAGTCACTAGCAGCAGACCCTCACCAAAGAAATCCTTAAGCGCCCTAGCTGGTTTGGCTCAGTGGATAGAGTATCGGCCTGCAGACTGAAGGATCCCCAGTTTGATTCTGGTCAAGGGCACATGCCCAGTTTGCGGGCTCAATCCCCAGTTGGGGGTGTACAGGAGGCAGCCAATCAATGATTCTCTCTCATCATTGATGTTTCTATCTCTCTCTCCCTCACCCTTCCCCTCTGAAATCAATAAAGATATTTATTTTAAAAGAAATCCTTAAGCATTTATTTCAGGAATAAAAGGATATCCCAGAAGAAAAGGATGAAATAAAAAGAATTAAAAACCAAGAAAGGGAGAAATGTGTGGGTAAATCTAGAAAAACATTGATATATAAAATAAGAAGGGGAAGAATGAGATACTAATAATAATGTTCTTGGGGAATAATTTTAAAATAGAATTAAACTACACATAATAGCACAATGTTAGAAGGGGTGAATGAAACTGAAGATTTTAAGGGTTTCATGTTTTTTGGAAAGAGGGTCTGGCATTGGTTAACTTTATTTATTGATAAATTATGCATATTAAATATCTATGGTAGCCTGAAAGTAGAAAAACTTTCAAAAAGCAGCTAAAGCAGAACTTAGATGGAAATTTATGGCAGTAAACATTTAGATTAGTAGAAAAGAAAGGCCCAAAATAATGATGTAAGCCTACATCTCACAGGATAGAAAAAAAGAATTGCAAAATAAATTAAAGAAGAAAATAAATATAAAAAGAAATAGTTATGAGACTAAAAAGAAGCATTTGAGAGAGGAACAAAGTCAGTCCTTTGGAAAGACTAATGAAATGACAAGCTTTGAATAAGATTGATACAGAAAAAGAGAGAGCTCACAAAGTACAATTAGGAACATAGCTTCAAGTATTGCCAATATTAAAAAACATAAGAGAATATTATGAACAATATTTAGGAACAAAGTTATGCAAATTAACTGTACAATGTAGAAGAAATAGTCAAATTCCTAGGAAAAAATATAACTTACCAAAACTTAAAGAAAAATAAAAAAACAGTTCAATAAGCATTAAAGAAATTGAATCAATATCTCATTTAAGGAACAGATAAGTAAATTTTTACACAAACATTTCTAGAAGACAAAAAATAAGAGAAAGTCTGCTGACTCATTTAGCGAGGTCATTATAACATAGGTAGGTGAAAGTGAGAGGGGAATAGAGAGAAAGAAGATAAGCATGATTAAGAATGAGGGGTCTAGAGTTAAACCAACTGAGTTTGAATCCTAGCCCTGGTCATTTATAAGCTAAAAGCAAGTTATTTAACTTCAGTTTCCTTATGTGTAAAATAGGTATTTGAGACCACATACATTATAGATTTATTGTGAGAATTAAATGAGTTGAAAAGAAGCATCCAATAATATACTATAGTTACTATTGTTATTATTAGCTATTGATATCAAAACCTGACAAGGACTATCTGAGAAAGGAAAATTACAGGTCAATCTCAAATGAAAATTGATACCAAAAAAACTAAATAACATATTACAGAAGGAGAACAGATATACACTGAGTGGCCAGATTATTATGATCTCTAAATGCATAATAATCTGGCCACTCAGTGTGTGTGTGTGTGTGTGTGTGTGTGTGTGTGTGTGTGTATATATATATATATATATATTATATATATATATATATATATATATATATATATATATATATATATATATATATATTTGTTAGAGGCCCGGTGCATGAATTCATGCATGGGTGGGGTCCGGCCAGCCTGGCCAGGGGGAGGGGACATGGGCGGTTGGCCGGCCTGCCTGCTGGTCGAACTCCTGGTTGAGGGGAGAATTTGCATATTAGCCTTTTATTATATAGGATCTACACCGAGTGGCCAGATTATTATGCGTTCAGAGATCATAATAATCTGGCCACTCAGTGCATAAAAATAATGTCATGATCCAATTGCATTTATTCTAGAAATTCACAGTTGATTAACATTAGCACATAAATTAATGTAACTCACCATATTAACAGCTTAAAGGAGAAAATCATACATTTATCTTAATAAAGTATCCTCTACAATAATCATTATCCCTTCGTGACTTAAAAAAAATATCTCAGCAAACTTGGAACAAAGTACTTCCTTATTCTGCTGAAGAGAATCTAAAACAAAACAAATGGAAACTTCATTTTAATGGCAAAACAATGGGGTTTCTTTAGGATCAAGAATGAGATCTAAATCTTAGGCTACTGGAAAAACTAGCGCTGCTGAACACCAACCACTGCTTCACCCATGTCACTGCTGACCCCGGCAGGGCCATGGTTATCAGTCACCTGCCCCTGCTGGTGGGCAGGCATGGAGCCAGGCTCCAGAGCGGTTGGGAGAAAAGAGAGGGTATGAAAACCCTGGTGTGAATGGAACAGAGACTCCTTCTAGGGTCTGACAATCTCTTCACCCCAAATAGGCAAGACTGGCCACAGCCAGGGTCTCCTGGGGACATGAAGGCCTGGGAAGCTGGAGCTGGGCTCTGAGGCCTTCTGGCTTCCATCATCACAGTGAGCTTAGCTTTAATGGACAGAAATACAAAAGCAAATCACCAGGACCTAGAAGTACTTTATTCAAATGTTGGGATGTGAAATGACTGAGCCTTTGTTGAATATTCACAACTAATGAAGTAAACAAACAGGCTTAGTGAGCTGACTCATCAACTGAGATGTCCCAGAGGGATAAAACTTGTTTGTGTCCTGGTCTCCATCACAAGCAAAGGCTTTGTTTTATTTTTTTCTATCATATTTTGCCCTTGTTAAATTGTTCTAATTGAAATACTGTGTTTACCCATCTGAAATATGAACTACTCATACTTGAATGGACATACAAGCTAGAGAAGCTTATTTTTAAAAACCGTGTCGGAAATGGTGTAGAAAATGGAGGTCGCTATGCTATTGGACAGTCTGAAGGAGTATTTGAAACGGGAGCCTGGTCTGTTGTCTCCCTCAGCAGTGACCCTGCAGGTTTCCACGTCCCTACGCAAACCAAGGGACATGGAAACTTGCAGGGGCCTCTGTTCCACACAAGTTATCGCTAGGACATCTGTTTTCCCTCTACATATGACCCTCTTCTCTTCAGTGTCACATTTGGGACACAGTAATTTTTAACAAGGCTCAGAACACCTGACCTGTCGTACCCCAGCATCATGCCTCTCTGGGGTCTCGCCATCTTCTGAGGTCCGAGGGTGCTGTCCTGAACTCAGAACTCTCACACACACCAACCTTCACCCCCCCCCCGCCCCCTGCTTCTATTCCAGGAGAAAGTCCACTTGTTTCTCCAAAACAAATTGCTTCTTTTCTTAACCTTTTTCCTCTCTTTTGTTCTTGCACAATAGATATTACCTATTAAATCCAGATTTTTAACCATTAGCTACCAAAAAAAAAAAAAGTTTCCTTATCTCCAAAGGCAAAAAGAAATTAATTTGGGGGGAAGGTAGAGAGAAATATTTGTTTTGCACCCCTCTAGTGAATCAAAGAATAAACAGAAAAATAAAACTGTTTGCTTCCTATTAAAACAGTCTGATATTCATTTGCTATCACACTTTGATCATGAACATTTCCTGAAATTAGCAGAGTGGAAGCCTCGGCAACTGTGCCCTCCTGCTGTTTGTGAAGGGGTGACTCAAGGCAGGATGCAGACAATACTTGAGGCAGGACTGCTGCCATCCTGTGGCTTGTGCTGCTAAGAAGGCCTGGGAAGGGAAGAGAGCAAGGGATAGATTCTACAAAAATCATACCAAACAGAGTTTTGTAAACTTTTTTCCACTTAAAATATATTGTTGACATTTTCTCTGCATTAAATAATCTCCAACACTACTTTTAATGGCTGCTTAATCTGTATATGTACATGTCTTGATTTTTTACCAAACAAGCCCATATTATTAGATATTTTCATTTTTTTCTTATTTCTGGCTATTATATGCATTGCTTCAATTCCTTGTAAATAAACATGGTTTGCATCCTTGATATTTCAGTTGGATGCATTCCTAGAAATAAAATTCCCCAGCCAAAGGACATAAGGATTGTCTTTAAAACACTAATAAACATCACCAAAATGCCCTCTAAAATGCTTGTGCCTATTTCCATTCCCACTATCAACAGAGACTGCTAGGCTGTAGTCCTCAAAGGGCGACGTCTCTGTGCTCATGAACTCAGTCTAACAAGATCTTCCTTGCAAGCATCTCTCAGTGGCTCTTACCACAGCCTCTATGCTTTCAAATGTCACTGGTTTCTTCTGTTCCAGATTGAAAGTACTTTGCTTAAATTACTTCTAAATTTGATAAATGCTAATGAAATGATACATACTATGCATTTTCATTCAAATGACTAGTGAAAGCTAACCTGTAAGTCTCAAATACTTCATACCAGGTCTCATCATAAGCACTATATATGCATACAGTAAGTCTCTACAACTCAATGAAGCTGGTGCTCCTATTTTTACAGATAAGGAATCTGATATACACAGAAGCAAAGTGAGTAAAACCCAGGCATTCTGGCTCTAGAGTCCAGTTTGTCCACTACATTTTATTGCCTCTCTTCTTTCAAAATTAGTCACAAATTAGCCTCTTAGAAATAAAACAAATAACCTTGTTGACTGAGTATTCCCTAAATATCAGGGCACAAAAATGTATCCAAAGGAGAAATAATATGCCACCCAAATATTCCAGCCCAAAAAGTTCTTCCAGCCAATGTACTCACAGGCTAGCATCTATCCAGATTTCAGTTTATTGCTCTAAGTCTTAAACTTGAACTTAAATATATACTCCATCCAAATGGCTCTAACCCTTAGGCAACCATGTGAGGTCTTGCCCTTCCCCCAAGCGCACCAGCAATGGTTTCCAATGTGGTTAGTATGTATTAACTAAGTTAAGGAAGATGAAGCTTTACCCCAAGCTGTTCGAGAGCATAGCTGGCCTGTTTCCATGGAGGGCATTTCCCTGTATATTGGAGACAAGACTGTCGTATCGATTATCACCATGAAATACAGGCACCCTGGTCAGGACGCAGCGGGCTTGAGGGTCTGGGAACTGTCAGGCAGCATTCATGGGACAGCCCTTAAAACATCTGACTTGGAGACTGGAAGAAAGGAACAAGCTCTGTGATCAGCACGGAATCACTTTGAGGGAAAGATCTAAGTCCTGGAAAGACCAGCCCTGGGGCCACAGCAGCACTGGCCTCTGAGAGTGAGCACCAAGACAGAGAACCTTCTCTTCTCATTCACAAGAGATTTTCCTGTTTCATGTGTGACTTTTTACTGTCTCGGAGACTGAATTTTATGTTGCCAAGAGCGCGTGATGTTAGAAATTAATGCCTGAAGGTGCTGAGCAGGGCCCCTGCCACACTCCAGGTGGACAACCGCTTTCAGATGTCAACCATGTATCAGGGTTCCCACAAGGACAGGCATACCATCTCCTCATGAGATCTTCAAAGTGAGAAAATCACAAGATAACGATAATTTGTTCTTCCCTCCACTGGATGTCAAATACCAGAAGGAAAAAACTAAAAGAAAAGACCTTAAATTCCCCCCAAGCTTCTCCAGTTGGAAACACATATTCCTCCCCCAAAAGCCGCCTGTTTCTTGTTTCCATACCTCCAATCTATAAAACAGAAAACACACACTCTGCCAGGCCTTTTGCTAAGAGCTATTTATTATGACAAAGCCAGTTGTCACTGTCCACATGGAGTCATCTGGGCCCGAGCATGTTAGGCGCCTGGCTTAGAAGGCCGTGTCATTCCTTGAGCTATAGAATATCGTTCTGGCAAAAAGCAACCGGCTGTATGCTCTCACCCCCAGGAAACCATCCAACACCTCCTCTCGTCCAGCCCGTCACAAGCACGCCATCCGCTCAGATATGCGCCCCTTGCCCCAGACATGCTCTGGGGCACATTCTTCTTCTGTGAGGAGGGAGAGGGGTGCCACATCTCCTGAGGGAGCTGGAAGGTGTCAAGGTGACATGACCCCCGGTGAAGAAGCCTCCCTCTGTGACGGCCCGGGTGGCATTCCCCCAGAAGAGCTGATGGTGACAGTGATGAACAGAGAGGCTCTCAGGAGGGGCCAGTACTCTGAACCCTTCCCCAAGCAGAAGGGCCTGTGAGCATCCTGCCAGCTTGTTCTTCTGCAGCTGATTCTACTTGAGAGCAAACTTGCCAGAGAAAATGGAAACACATCTTAGAGATAAATCAACATCAGCTCCAAGTTTCTGTTTCAATTGTTTTGCGTTGTGGTCTGCCCTTGCTCATGATTATGTGGCAATGACCTAGTGGTGCATGTTCCCTTGGGTCAAATGATGAGGTATGCTCTGGAGTTAACTATCCACCTGGGTGGTCTATTGTCAGATCAGTCCCCCTGTAGGGAGTCATTGGGTTTTAGAGCTGGAAGGAATCTTAAAGATCTACTGCTCCATCACTCTACTTCTGTTGATGAAAGAGGCCCAGAGAGGTTAAACTTGCACAGCCTCCCCCGCCATCCAGTCACAGAGCCAGGAATGGTGCAGAGTCCCCAGAGGGTGTAGGATCCTTTCTGTCTCAACACAGTAAATCTCTAGATTCTCTGTGATTTTTGGTTGGGCCTGATTTCAAAATTGATTCCAAATATTTTACTTTTAAATGGAGCTATCTAAAAACAATTTAAACCTCTGGGTACTCCGAAGTTCTCTACTTCTGTGGAGCAGCGGATACACTTGACCCTTGAACAACACAGATTTGAACTGCGTAGGTTCACTTATATGCAGATTTTTTTTTCAACAAATACCCATATTGTTTTTATCCACAGTTGGGGGACTGTGATTGAGGGCCAAATGTATAGATTGATCTTCGCCACTTTTTTAAATGCTCACTCGAGGATATGCTTTTTTATTAAATTTTAGAGAGAGAGGAAGGGAGAGAGAGAAAACCATCTATGTAAAAAACATCGATCAGTTGCCTCCCGTATGCGCCCTGACCAGGGATGGAATCCAGAACCTTTTGGTGTACAGGACAAGGCTCCAACCAACTGAGCTATCCACCCAGATAATCCAGGGCTGATCTACACCATCTATACTAATAAAAGGGTAATATGCTAATTAGACCAGATAGACCGGCGTCTTTTGGATGCCCTTCCTGACAAAGCTGGGGCCCGGGTGGCACCACCCGGGGTCCCAGGTGCCTGGCCAGGCGGCGCCACCTGGGGTCGCAGGTGCCTGTGACCAGCCCAGGCAAAGCTGCCTGGGGTCCCAGGTGCCTGCAGCCAGCCAGAGAGAGGGAAGCCCGCGTTCCGGTTGCCTGCGGCCGGCCGGAGGAGGGAAGCCTGGGTCCCGGGTATGGGGGCCAAGGCAGAGGCGGTTAGGGATGATCAGGCAGGCAGGCGAGCAGTTAGGGGAAATCAGGCAGGCAGGCAAGTGGTTAGGGGCAATCAGGCAGGCAGGCAGAAATGGTTAGGGGCGATCAGGAAGGCAGGCGAGCAGTTAGGGGCAATCAGGCAGGCAAGCGAGCAGTTGGGGCATCAGGCAGGCAGGCAGAGGTGGTTAGGGGCAATCAGGCAGGCAGGTGAACAGTTAGGGGCAATCAGGCAGGCAAGCGAGCAGTTGGAGTATCAGGCAGGCAGGCAGAGGCAGTTAGGGGCAATCAGGCAGGCAGGTAGGTAGCAGTTAGGAGTGATCAGGCAGGCAAGCGAATGGTTAGGGGTGATCAGGCAGGCAGGCAGAGGGGTTAGGGGCTATCAGGCAGGCAGGCAGGCGAGTGGTTAGGAGCCAGCAGTCCTGGATTGCAAGAGGGATGTCCAACTGCTGGTTTAGGCCCAATTCCTGTGGAAGCGGGCCTAAACCGGCAGTCGGACATCCCCCGAGGGGTCCCAGATTGTGAGAGGGTGCAGGCCGGGCTCAGGGACCAACCCCGTGCACGAATTTTGTGCACTGGGCCTCTAGTTTTATATAAGGAACTTGAGCATCTGAGGATTTTGGTATCTGCAGGGGCTTCTAGAACCAATTCCCCATGGATTCCAAGGGACAACTTATGATTTGGGAAGTCGAAATTATACATAGATTTCAACTGAATGGTGGGTTGGTGCTTCCAGCCCCTGTATTGTTCAAGGGTCAACTGTACATTATTTTAGAATTTAAGCCATCAAAATTTGAAGAATGCCTAACCTAACCCTATTCAACAGAACCAAAGGATTGCAAACACTGAAATATTTAGAATGGTATTTCAAGTCAATTTCTGGTTTGAGTTTAGCATTGTTAAATAAACATGTTGTTTTTGTTATCTACTTTGATGAATTTGAAGTCTGGGATTTATAGTCATAAACTATTCATGCAGCATCTCATCCTAATAACAGGAATCAAATCATCATAGTAAAGATGGGACTGGTATGTCAGATACACTGATGACATTCTAGACCAACAACACTAAACCAAGAAAGCAGTTACTAACTAAATAGGACATATGTTCAACCTAATATAGAACAATACACAGGCAGTCCTGGATCTTACATGTTTTGCATAAAGTAATGATTGTTCAACACCATACAAACAGGAAGATAGCTTCCATATTTCTTTAAAAAATATGCTCTTTAAATAAAGGCCAAATTCTCAATGAATAAAATCTTTCACTAAATTTATATTTTGGAGACACCTTTTCCAGACTTGCTATCAGAGATCTGGCTATTTGTAGTGGTTTGAACTGTAACCCCCAAAAGATACAGCCCCAAGAACCTGTGAATATGACCTTTCCTGGAGAAAGGGTCGTTGCAGGTGTGATTAAATTAATGGTCTCCAAATGAAGAAACAATCCTTGATTACTTGGGGAGAGCCTAACTCAACAGATATGTCCATATGAGAAGAGAAGACGATGCTGACAGAGGGGAGAAGCCACAGAATAGCTCATGTGAAAACAGAATCAGAGACTGGAGTCATGCTCCTGCACGCTTATGAATGCTTAGAGCCACCAGAAGCTAAAAGAGGCAAGGAAGGATCCCGCTCAAAGCTCAAAGGGAAGGTGGCC
Source organism: Ia io (assembly GCA_025583905.1). Lineage (NCBI taxonomy): Eukaryota > Metazoa > Chordata > Mammalia > Chiroptera > Vespertilionidae > Ia > Ia io. The sequence goes on along the minus strand of JAJQQW010000005.1, from coordinate 4,039,170 downwards.
CGGCAGACACACAGTATTTTCTGCAGCTGATTCCGCGTGAGAGCAAACTTGCCAGAGAAAATGGAAAAACACATCTTGGAGATAAATCAACATCAGCTCCAAGTTTGTTCAATTGCTTGGCGCTATGGTCTCCCGTTGCTCATGATTATGTGGCCTAGTGTTACCGATTTCAGACTTCTGGCTTCCAGAACTGTGAGGGGATACATTTCCTTGGTTTGTGGCCACATCACTCCAATCTCTGTCCCCCATGGTCACATCATCTTTCCCTGTGTGTATGGCTAAATCTTTCTCTGTCTCTTTCTTATAAGGACACTTACGATGGCATTTCAGACTCACCAAATAACCCAGGATAATCTCCTCATCTCAGGATTCCTAACTTAATCACACCTGCAAAGACCATTTTTCCATTTACAAGTTCCAGTGATTAGGACCTAATAGCTTGGGGTGGGACTACCAAAGCCCCCAAATCTCACTGGCTTAACACAGTAAAGACCAACATGGCCTCTATCTTATAGTGTGCCATCTGGAACATCTGGCTGCCTAGTTCATAACAGCAAGGAAAGAAGATAGATGGGAAATTATTCCAGGCTCTTAATTACCTTTGCCTTAAATCAACTCACATTAATTCTACTCACAATCCATTGGCCAGAACTAGTCATATGAACCCAACCTAATTATACGGAAGGCTGTCATATGTTAAGGGGGCAAATGGATATTTGGTGGGACTGTATTTGCAACATACTGAGAGAGGTAATAAAATTATATGGGATCTGTGCCATGGGAGACAACCGCTAAGTCTGTCACCCACCACTGTCCCCCACTTCCTCCACTATAGCATCCCCTCATTTGCAGAATCCCATGCCATGTGGTTCCAGTCTCAAAGGAGGCAGCATTACACAGTCTGTTTCATTGAAGTCTGGATGTGGAATTTTCCATTTTGATGTTGGAGCCTAAGACCCTCGCAATAAAAACGAAGGGCTGAACCGCTCCCAGTACTCACGCTATTCGGAGGTAGCTTCCCTTGAGCACAAAGCCCCCTGGAAGGGGATGTGGTGTTTGGCTGGGTACAGCAAGGAGCTCCACGTCTGTGACAGTGCAAGTCCTCTGGCTCTTACTCCAGCTCAGCGGGATTTCCCGTGGTCAGTAGAGGCGTGGCAGTTTTAAGCATAGATTGAGCATCTGCAATCTGTCCACAGAATTTAGGCCTTCACTCATCTTATCAGGCAATGACGATTAATTAGACTCATCTCCTTGGCTACCGTTTTTACCTCTCTGTCCCTCACAGTGCCTCTAATTGGTTGAGTGAGGGAGTGAGTGGCCACCTCTGTTGGGTGATGGGTTGGTTGGTTACTGGAAGGAGGACCTTCTTTGTAAAACAACACAAAAGAGCCCTGGCTGGTCTGGCTCAGTGGATAGAGCATCGGCCTGCGGACTGAAGGGTCCCATGTTCGATTCCGGCCAAGGGCACATGCCTGGGTTGCGGGCTCAATCCCCAGTGGGGGGTGTGCAAGAGACAGCCAATCAATGATTCTCATCATTGATGTTTCTCTCTCTTTCCCTCTCCCTTCCTCTCTAAAATCAATAAAATATATTTAAAAAAAAAAAAACACAAAAGAATGGTTTTTAAACGTCTGTATTTTAAGAAATTTCTACAGAAAACAGACAGTAATTCTGACACTTATAGTACCACACTGGTAGGAAGTGGAGCTGGGCAGTAGGGTGGAATTGTCATCTATCTTCAAGTGGAAAAGAGAAAACCACCTGACAAAAGGTGAAATTCAGGTTTAAAAACTGACCTATTTGCTTATCTTGATAATAAAGAGTGACTTTCAAAGTTGACTTACTGAATAGATTTCACTTATACTTTAAAGTACCGCAAATAACTTGAATTAACAACTATCAAGCAAACATGGAGATTTAAGGAACATTCTAGAATGGATTATTGCTATGAAATATAACTTTGAGAGTTAGATAAAGAGAGCTGATTATGGAAACTGTACATTTTTAGTTTTAAACATTTTATATGGGAAATTTCAATAGCACAATAGTATATCATTGCAGTAGTATAATTACAATGATATGATGAACCCTCCATGTCCCCATCATCCAGCTTCAACAACTGTTAACACACACATGCCAATCTTGTTGTATGTGCCCTGCCCACCTTAACCCAGTGGTCGGCAAACTCATTAGTCAACAGAGCCAAATATCAACAGTACAACGATTGAAATTTCTTTTGAGAGCCAAATTTTTTAAACTTAAACTTCTTCTAACGCCACTTCTTCAAAATAGACTCGCCCAGGCCGTGGTATTTTGTGGAAGAGCCACACTCAAGGAGCCAAATAGCCACATGTGGCTCGCGAGCCGCAGTTTGCCGACCACTGCCTTAACCCATTCCAGCCACACTGAAGCAAATCCCAGACACCCTATTGGTTCATCCATAAGTAATTCAGTGCATATTTCACAAAGATAAGGAGTTCATTGGGATTGATTGGCTTAACATAACCATAACACTATTAGAGCCATATCTAAAAATTATTCTTTAATACTATAGTCACTGTTTGAATTGAGAATGAATCTTTTGAGAGAAGTCCATACAAGTAATTTAAAATGATTTTTCTTTTTATTGAATTTATTGAGGTGACACTGATTAACAAAATTATACAGGTTGCAGGTGCACAATTCCACAACACATTATCTGTACACTGTATTGTGTGCTCACCACCCCAAGTCAAGTCTCCATCAATCACCCTATACCTTCCTCCACCTCCCTCCACCCTACCCCACCACCACCACCACCATCCCTTGATCACCACACTGTTGTCTGTGTCCAGGAGTTTTTTTCCTCTTTTTTTTTTTAAAAAAATATATTTTATTGATTTTTTACAGAGAGGAAGGGAGAGGGATAGAGAGCTAGAAACATCGATGAGAGAGAAACATCGACCAGCTGCCTCCTGCACACCCCCCACCAGGGATGTGCCTGCAACCAATGTACATGCCCTTGACCGGAATCGAACTTGGGACCTTTCAGTCCACAGACTGACGCTCTATCCACTGAGCCAAACCGATTTTGGCTCCTCTTTTTTTTTTTTTTTTTTTTTGCTCAGTTCCTCCACCCACCCCCGACCCAGCCCCCCAACCCACTCCAAACAGCTGTCAGCCTGCTCTCTGAGTGTCTCCATTTTGCTTGTTAGTTCATTTTGTCCATTAGATTCCATATATGACTGAAATCATATGGTACTTGTCTTCCTCTGACTGGCTTATTTCAATATAAAACACTTTATTTTAAAATATTTTTGCATTAAAATAAATATAAATATTATGTATAAGCATAAATATATAATGCTGTAGAATGCAAAATTTATATGAACTTTTTTGGTTTGTATTACTTTTTAAAAATTTCTTCATTCATACATAGAATTTTACATAAATATATAAATGCAATAATATAGAGCTATTTGGGGGGTTTTTTTCTTAGACCCCTTTTACCCTTACAATCACACAATCTAGTGTCTGCCTTTCCAACTTTGTCTCTGAGATTATACTGCTCCTGTAAGCATTGTAGATTAATGGTGAACAATAAAGTTCCTGTGCTATTTGAGTTTACATTCTAGAATTGCATATACTTATACATATAAACATATACTATATACAGGGTGTCCAAAACAATATATACAAACTTTAACAGCTGATAGCTCAATTTTGAAAATGAAATGTATTTTAATAAACACTGCCTTTATAATTATTCAAAGTGTGTGTATATATTCTGGGAGACACCCTATATATATACTGGGAACATATTAGACAGTTTTCTTATTCTTGATTTTCTTACTCAACACTATCAACTCAACTAGTTTAGCTCTATTCATCCACTTTAATGCTTATATAACATTTCAATATATTCCATAAATTGTCTGACTATTTCCCTGATAATAATTACTCCTTTTGTTTACATTTTTACCATTATAGACATCCTTACACATATGTAAATGACACCTAGGTGTGTGTTTTTTTAAGATACAGCAACTTTTTTTTAATGTGTTTATCGATTTCAGAGAAAGGGAGAGGGAGAGAGAGATAGAAACATCAATAATGAGAGAGAATCATTCATCGGCTGCCTCCTGCACACCCCCAACAGGGGATTGAGTCTGCAACCCAGCATGTGTCCTGATTGGGAATTGAACCGTGACCTCCTGGTTCATAGGTCGACACTCAAACCCTGAGACACACTGGCGGCACACACCTGGCATTTTTATTTCTATAGATTTGGTTCCTAGAAGTATAATTGCTGAGTCAAAGGACATATATTTTTTATATCCAGAGTATATAAAGATTTGTGTTTTCTTTAAAAGCATGATGAAAAGAGGATAACAGAGATGCATGCAGGAGCTAAGTGAAAGAATCTTCACAAAGGATAGACAATCAGCTATGTCAGAAGTAAGTCCAGGGCAAAGCTGAGTCTTTTCTAGTTCTTTCTGCCTGAAAGCCTGAAAGCCTTTTCTTTTTTTTTTTTTTTTTTCCCAATCCTCACCCAAGGATATTTTTCCATTGATTTTTTAGGGAGAGTGGGAGAGAGAGGGAAAGAAAGAGAGAAACATCAATGTGAGAGAAACGCATCAACTGGTTGCCTCCTGCACACACCCCAACCAGGGCCCGGGCCAGGGAGGAGCCTGCAGCCAAAGTACGTGCCCTTGACCAGAATCGAACCCAGGACCTTTTGGGACCAACGCTTTATCCACTGAGCAAACCACTAGGGCCTAGAAGCATTTAGAAAGATATTTTTTCTCTTTATACTTAGAGTTCTACAACTTTACCAGAAAATTCCTGGACACATTCTTTTTCTCATCAAATTGGCTTGGAATCTGGTTAACTCTTTTAAAAAAATTAGATAGATAGATAGATAGATAGATAGATAGATTTTATTGACTTCAGAGAGGAAGGGAGAGCGAGAGAGAGAGATAAAAACATCAATGATGAGAGAGACTGCCTCCTGGACTCACCCCACAATGCTTTACTTATGTGCTTGTGGTGATGCTGGTGTGAAGACGCCTACAGCGCTGCCAGTGGTGTAAAAGTATAGCACATACAATTATGTACTTGATAGCGATAATAAACGGCTATGGCACTGGTTTATGCATTTATTATACTATACTTTTTATTATTATTTTACAGTGTGCTCTTTCTACTGAAATTTTTCTTTTACGTTTGCTGTAAAACAGCATGCCCTGTTATGCTGGCAGCCGCCTCATACATCTCATGTTTACCTAGTCTCTTGATTACATCGTTTCTCTTGTGCTTGATCTAATCTCATGTTGTTTTGCATAGTTGCATGTTATACAGGCTTACAGCCTAGGAGCAATACACTATACCATGTGGCCTAGGTGTGTAGTAGGCTGTTCCATCTAGGTGTGTGTGAAGTACTTCTATAATGTTCACACCACAAGAGAATCGCCTAAAGACCTATTTCTCAGAAAGTATCCCAACCATTGTTAAGTGGGTGTGACTATGTTAACTACTATTACAGTTATTTCCCAACAGAAGAGAAACTAAGCCAACAAATAACATTTATGTCCAAATACTGTATGTTTTGGAAGCTCTTTCCCGAGGGAGAAGGATCCAGCAATTGAGGTAGGAGCTTGAATAATATTTGTGTTTTCAATGGAGTTTTTAGTTTTAGGCCAAATAAAATGTCCATATTCCAAATGCTTACAGTTTGAGTTCTCCAGCTAAAATTATTCCCACATTTGAATAATTCTTGAGATAAACTTGGCATCCTATGTGAACATACAGAGCTGTTTTCAGTCATTAATTAACAGAGACTTAATGTGGTCAAATGGAAATGGACTTCATTTTTCCCCCCAAATACTCTATCTGCCACAAGTTCATCTAGAAACCAGCTAATCGGAGATCTCTCATGTGGTTAGTGGCTAATCAACAAGAATCAACGGGGCACCTTCCCAAGAGCAGACCCACCCCACTTTGGAGACCACTGGAATATAATGCAGTGTTCAGCAAGTTTGTTAATCCTTCTGACTCTCTGGCTCTCCTTCTATATAATTGAAACAATCATTTCCTTTTTAAGATATATTTTATTGATTTCAGAGAGGAAGAGAGAGGTAAAGAGAGAGATTTAAGCATCAATGATGAGAGAGAATCATTGATCAGCTGCCTCCTGCACGCCCCCCACTGGAGATTGAGCCTGCAACCCAGGCACGTGCCCTGACCAGGAATTAAACTGTGACCTTCTGGGTCATAGGTTGATGCTCAACCACTGAGCCACGCCGGCCGGCGGGGCTGAAACAGTCATTCTGCTTCCAAGGTACTTACATAAATGAGATTACATGTGAATCAGACGCCTCCCAGCACAGTGCTCAAGGGCAAACACTTGAAAACTAAGTTTCCATCTCTTCCCTTGCCCAATAGGAGTGACCTCTGCTAGTAAGGGAGCCTTGAGGGGGTCAACCCATCTTAACCCAATAGGAGGCTGCAGCCCAGGGCAAGAGATCAGGGGCACAGGGCATGGCTGAGCTCCGAGCCCCACACAGGCCTGAGGAGAGCAGGCATCCTCGCAGGAGGGTCTGTGGGACTCAGGAGGCCCAGGGGGACAGAGGCAACAATGGGGGAAGGAGTGTCTGAGGCACTCTTGGGAGGGATAAGGGTCTGCATCTCAGGTGGCAGTGAGGTGGGACCAAGGCAGCAGAGGACCTTCGAGGGCATTCTGAAATGCTGTCCAGAGCTAACATGGCACATCCCACCACATCATTCCTATTGTTTCCAGTCAGTTCCATGAGTCTGCCAGGGTCATTGAGGTTGCTTTGAAAGGAAGCATTGGAGAAGTGAGTGGCTTTCTTCTCTAGTTGTTGTGTGACTAATAGAGCAATCTTGGTTTGTTTTCTGTCATGGGATTCTGTGAATATTTTAAGAAAAAATAGAGACCTTATCATACAACCCAAAGCCTATTTTTAAACTCCTCGGGAGGTCCCGGGAAAAAAGCAGGTCCGCACCCCTCTTTTCCACCAGAGCAAGAAAACAAGGGCATTGCTAGACACAGTTTCTGTGCAAAATGCAGACAATGACTTCACTCACAATTTTTAAAGCATGATCTGAAAAAATCCTCAGAAAATGGAGCTAACGGCTCCTGTGTCCACCTTGGTTATTGGGAGAAAACAGAAAAGGAGCTCATTTGGTGAAATGAAACCCTCTGAGTCCTCGGTGCTTCACAGTTTTGGGGGGCCTTCTGTGGTGGATTGTGCAGTGGGAGCTGCAATAACTCAAGAGATGCAGGAAATCACCAAAATCTGGCGAACACAGCAGAGAGAAAGGCAAAATACTGCCCGAATAGATTTGGACTGAAGTCTGGGTAAACTCTCAAAAGCTAAGCAATGGCTGATATTGCCTGTGTTCCCAGAATCTCACCCTCAGCGTTGGGGGTACAAAAACAATTTGTGGATCTGGAAGGGGACACATGTTCATGTCACAGTGAAAATTATGTTTAATCATTCAGAGCTATAATAACCTTGTGATTGCTAAAAACAGGGTTCAAATTAAATGAACTCACTGCTATACAAACCACTTTCTCTAGCTGAAATAGTCCTTTTTCAGTTGTCAGTTTCAAATTTATTACTTCTTCCCAAAATCACTTAAATTACAAGTTTGATTTCAACCAGTCAGTAACTTCTAAAGGAAGTCTGGCCTTAATCCTTCGTTTATTTTCCAAAAAAGGCCATGACATACCAACGTGTCATTCAATCAACAAGTGCTTTTGCATGCATACCTAGGAGACTGAGCCAAGAACAGAGTCATGTAAACAAAACATAAACACATGCAAGTTCAATAACAATGCAAAACCATCATTTGGAGGTATAATACGAAATCCATGTTTAACTCTCAAATACTGCTGGGAAAGACAGAGAGAGCCCCGAATTCAGTGTGGAGAATCGGCAATGTTGCCTGGAATGGGCCGCAAGTCTTGTGGGAGACATGAGTATTGACTTGAGCGTTAAAAAATAAGAAATTGGAAAATCAGAGAGACCAGGAGAAGACATTCCAGGGCAGAAAAATAATGTGATTAAAGGTAAGAAATCTGGTCAGTGTCAATAAAGTTTCTTCAAGGAAAGCTTCATCGCCTGATCCCAGGGCCAACCACTGATGAAATTAGTAAGTAATTTTCTCTGCTGTCCTCCCTCCTCTCCTCTGTGGCTTCGCTGCCCCAGGTTCCTGGCATGCAGGGCCAGCTACAGAATTTGCAGAACCCAATGCAAAGTAAATCTGCAGAGCGTCAGGGAAGCGGAGACGTGACCCTCCCTCTTCCTTGTGCCCACTGCTCTAACCTGCAGGGAACAGGTGCCCCCATGGGACTGCAACCTCTGTGTGGGGGTGTACTGGGACCTGGACCAGGAGTAGGTGAGAGGGCACAGGCCATGGCTCAGTGGTGGGGCATCTACCTGTGAACCCCGGAGGTGGTGGTTTGATTCCCAGTCAGGGGCGTTGCAGGAGGCAGCTGGTCAGTGATTCTCTTTCATCATTGATGTTTCTCTCTCTCCCTTCTTCTTTGAAATCAATATATTTTTTAAAAATCACTTTGTCCAAGGGTGCAGAGGAACCTGGGAACATGGGCTCCCACACCAATGCCCCAGGACAGTGGGCAACAAGGGTCCCAGACAAGAGTGGAGAGGGCACAGCTGGGCAGGGTGCAGGCGACTGACAGCATGTCACAGGGAAACAGTGGGAGGTCTCCAGGCATACTGCATTGTCCCATTGGTTTTCACTTTTAAAACACAAACTCAGTGAAAATTATTAAGATTTTCAAGATGGCAACCACAGAGGAAGGACCTCTGAACACCGGGCCCTGTGTGACTGCCCAGGTGTCTGGTCCATGAAGCTAGTCCTGCTGTCATCTCAATCAACTATTTCTAAATAAGGTCACATGCAAAATTCTCAGGGGTTAGGCCTGCACTGTATCTTGTTGGGGGACACAGCTGAACCCATAGCAGGTGCTCAGGAACCAAGGCCAGCTGCTAGGGGCTCCAGCAGCATGCAGGTAGAATGGCAGTGGTGATGGCGTGGAGAATGCAGATGAAAAAAGAGGTGAGATTTGGGTTATGGTTTGAAACTCTACCCACAGACTTGCGGGGGGTATAAGGTAAGAGAGCAATCAAGAGAACTTCGGACAACGCAACTGGGAAGATGGCTGTGCCATTTGCTGAAAGGGGAAAGTTAAAAGAAGAATAGAGTTTGGAGGATGCATCAATAGCTGTATTTGGAACACATTGAACTTGAGATGCCTTCTAGATGTGCACAAAGAACTGTCGAGAAAGCACTTGGATCCACACATCTGCATCTCAGGGGAGAGGTCAAGACTGAACATGCAAATTTGTGAATTAGCAGCATAGGATCTTCATTTTAATTTGAATTTTATAATGAGTAGGGCAGCTGAGGCTTTGAAGGAGGAAATAATTTTTAAATAAGTGATAAAGACTACTTTAATCATCTCCTATGTTTCCAGAGAGTCATTACTTGAAGGCTCACAGCTAAACAGAGATGCTGTGAGGTCACGTGGAGATCTGAGGAAGTGAGGTGGACCATGTATTGCTGGCTTTGCTACTCGAGGACTTCCACACCCCTGAATTTGGTTATGAAAGACAGGTAAATCCTGTCTGACATAAAATTTTTCCACATTTTAAACAACTGTTCCTAAATCCAAAATAAACCTACAACTAAGAGTCTGGCTCCATTTTCTTATGTTTCACTTCTGCCAGTTTTGAAGCCTCCCTCTCTACTCCACCCACCTCTGGGTGACCCTCCTTTGCCCTGGTGGGAGAGTCAATCCATACAAGCCTCTTCCCATGTGGGAACCCTCACCCCAACTGCTCCCCCTGATTATAATGAACCCCCACCCAGTCTCCTTCCTCTCCTAAGACGTTTTCAGACCAGCTAGGAATCCTGCCTGCTCTCCCCAAAAGCTTCATGATGTAATAAACTTTTCATACACCTTCTTGGTGTGGGTGTGGCATCATCAGTCCTGACATCCAAATCAAATTTGGAGGGGGAGGGGGAATGCGAGTCCATCCTGCTTCTTCAAAGTGGCTAAAACGAAATCCAGGAATCCATCAGAAAGTACTGATTAGCACTACAATGGAAAACATGGAAAGCAGGTTGGAGGACTGATGAAATAATGTCCAATGACATAGTTGGATCCAGGATCGGGGAGCCCCACTTCCAGGTAGAACATGGTCACTCCGTTAGACCCCAGCCCCCTCTTTACGAAGAGATCAATGGAAGGGCCATTTTTCACAGAGCTGCCCCAGCAAAGCAAGGATTGGGAGCCAGCTGGTAGCTGGCCCTATTCCTCGGAAAAGTCTCTTCCAATATAAATCCATTCTAAACTTACAAGAGAAATGTTAGTAAATTATGGCAAGTACCTCATGTATATGGGGGTCAGAGGATGAGTAGGGGAGGACAAAGAGATGGAGAAAGAGTTATGAAGCATTGGCTGGAACAAAAAGCAAAAAATAACACTCTCTAACTTGGCAAAATAAGACAAACGAGTTTATTACCTAGAAAGCACGTGGCTCTGGGCTTTGAATGGTTTTCCCTAAATCACTTATTGTTTTCAGGTTCAGCGTTCTCAGAGTCAGTAACCTCCAAACGCAGGCTGTACCCGGACCCTACACACTGTTTTGGACTGATTTGGAGGAAACGTGCCCCAGATTATAGGAAGGCTCAGCCAGGACAGGGCATTGGGCCTGGTGTAAGTGTCTCCATGAAGACATAAGAAAACACACCCTCTGTGCTGGGAACTTTGGGTGATACAGAAGAAAGGATGGGAGAGCTGGGCTGCAGCCCCCGTTCCACAACAGACCTTAGGAAACTCATGTGACATCGCTTCCTTGACTTCTCCTCTAGAAGAGAATGAGGTTAAAGTGGATAATCTCTAAGCGCTGAATGCACTACAGGTCCATAATTCAGTCTCTAAATCAAAGCATGAGGCTTAAAAAATTAGAAAGGGGAACGGCAGGGGATGCGGGCAGATTTAATTCCCTTCCAGCAAAACGTTTTTTCTTCACCTGTGAGTTCACCTCAATGGGATTCCAAATATAAGACCTCCCAACAGCTCCTGGGAGACCAGCAGCCTGTTATTTTCAGGGCTGAGTCCCTGGTTCCAGTTTCCAATCTCTGCCACACACCCCTTTTGAAACGGCACCAGTCAGGAGGCCACTGGGAAATAACTCAATCCTTTCGGCTGCTGTGGACGTTAGACAGGGTTTCTCCACGGGAGCTGCCAAAGATACTAAACAGCCTTCCACAGTTTCAAGTTGCTGGTCTACAAAAGAAAAGGGAGACTAAACAGAAGGGACACAGGAGGCCAAGGGGACACACCGCAGCAACGGGGCCGCAAAGTGAGGACCAGGAAAAGGCTGGTTTCCTCTCCGTTTTCAAGAAGCTACTAAGAACCAAAGAGTAACGCTAAGAATGCTTTGAAGGATCTGTATTTTAATGTTTTTTACATTCTGCTGTTGGCTAGCGAGCCACCTGGAACATCTGTTTCTAGCTAGGAAACTGAAAAACACTGCACTCTCCCCTCAGCCCTTGTCCCTCCCCAGGCCACCCCCCACCTCTAGGACCACATGAAAACCAAGATAAAGGTGGCTGTCCTCGTGGTTCTGAGCTAGGTTCTATTAACTAAATTTAAGACTCTGCAAGTTACTGTTTATTCACGTCTGAGCTGCATTCGCCAGGAAATAAAAGAAAATTAAGCTTTGCCTCCTGGACATTACGGGTTTCTCCCCTTTGTGCCAAAGAGCACACACCCTTGAACACAAGCCATGGTCTTCCTCGATTGATGGCCATACTGCTACAGGCTTACCTGCTCACTTCTTCGCTGCCAATGGAGAGGTCTTCCCCAGATTTGTAAACGCTCCCCCCAACCACCATCTTGTCTGTGAAGGTCTGCATCCACATGGGACAGATGACAGGATGGACGCTGAAGGAGAACATGCTGGGCTGAAAGACAGGTAACACTTTTGCTTCTAACTACAAGATACACACAGTGTTCCCTCATGCTATTTACATCATCCTGTGAAATAATCAGACACAGAGAGGACACTCAGCTGTCATTCATCTACAAATCAGGGGCTTGTTCTTCTGACGGTGTGTGTGAGATGTCCCCTTGGTTTAAGAGGAGCCTGCAGTTAGCAGGACACCTCTGATGAGACCTTCCCTTTCCAGCAAGTTTGCTCCCCATACACACACCAGTCAGAGGAATAAGCCCATGATTTGTAGATGAATAACAGCATCAGAACTTTCAAAAAACAGCGGCCACCCCATTTGTCCAGGGTGTCGCCAGGTTGTGTTGGCCATGCTCCTCATGACCAACATGAGAAAGGAAGTAGAGTTTAGTGAGGTAGGGAGGCAGGTGAGGAGAAAGGAACCAAGGTCCCCTAAAAACATCCTTTATCGTGTCCTTTAATAAACTGGTAAATGTGTTTCCCAGAGTTCTGGGAGCCACCCTCACAAATTAATCGAAGCTAAGGAGGGGGTTGTGGGAATCTCCGATCTGTGGCCAAATCAGAATTTGGGAGTAACCTGGGGACCTACTACTTGTGATTGGCATCTGAAGTGGGGGGTAGTCTCGTGCGACTGAGGTCTTCACCTGTGGGAGCTGGTGCTTTCTCCAGGTAGATATTATCAGAATTGAGTTAAATTCTGTAGGACACCCAGCTAGTATCACAAAGTCTTGCCTGGTGTAGGAAAAAGCTCCACACGTTTGGTAACCAAAAGTGTCAGAAGTGAAGTGTGCTGTGCGTGGTAAAGGGGACACAGAAGGGAAACACTCAGATGGAAAACTGAGCTTTTCCCTTGCACCACCTTCCTAGACTTCATCTGGAAGGGGCTCCCTGATGAAGGGGCTCTCTCTCACTGTCCCACTCTATTAAACTAGGGTAAATGGAGATGGAGCTAACCCTACTCTACCACCCCAACAGGAGGACTTGTCCCTCCCTTTGTAAGGCCCTGCTGCCAACCAACATCACACTCCACAGGCCAGAGGTTGCAAACTGGTAGCCCCAAGCCCATTCTGGGCTTTGGAGGTTTGTACCACACACTGGATTTACATCCTCAATTTCCAAATCTTAAAGGTCAGGAGATTTTTACATTGAACATTAACTCCCGACTATCTTGAAAAATCGCAAGTTAAGGCAACACTGGATTGGCCTTTATCAATGGCAACTCCCTTTAAAGATATTTTTAAGCATATTTTTATTGATTTTTAGAGAGAGAGGAAGGGGAAGGATAGAGAGATAGGGAAAGGATAAAGGATAGAAACATCTATGAGAGAGAAACATCATCAGTCATCTGCCTCCTACATGCCCCTTGCTGGAGATTGAGCCAGCAACCCAGGCATGTGAATCAGTGACCTCCTGGTTCATGGGTCAATGCTCAACCACTGAGCCACACCAGCCAGGCAATGGCAACTCCCTTTAAATGAACACTTGTGTCTAAGTGGCTACAGCCTCTACCTACTGGCTTCACTCACATAATGTACTTGCTTAGTCCCCACAGGCATTTGATATTGCTACCTCTGCCACAGATAGAAACTTGTGCAGTATAAATGTGGGCAGACACTTTTTTCCCACTTTGTGGATGTCACAAACACAGTGTCCACAGGTAAGAATCATTTTTAAGGAAGCAAGGGTGTAAAGCATTTGTACTAAATTATAAACTGTAATGACAAAACACATGATTTTGCATTGAGAAATACTGCTGTGAGCCTGTTCCTGTAGTCTCCTCATCAGCCTCAGTTCTTAAAACTATGATTCAGTCTTCTGTTCATTCTTCAGGATTTTTATTCTTAAAAGATTTATTTTAAAACACATATACTGACATACAAATTGTTGGCCACAGCACTGTCCTTAGCTGTTTTTAAATCAAACTGGTATGAAAGTACATCACAAGGAAATTTTGAACCTTAAAAAAATGAATATTTTAACACATGTTTTCAATTATATTGGAATGAATTTAAAGCTATGGAGACCCAGCTTGGCACACTGAGCAACTGGCCTGATGACCATCCCCACGGCTTAGTCATGTGATACAAACCAGCCTTCTAAACAGAGCTTCTGAGGTCAGCTTCCAAATGTCATCTGGCCCAGCCCAGACCTTTTATGGAAAAAGGAAAATATGTATTGTCTATCCCTCAAATCCATACGCCAGTGAGTAAGTCAGGACGTGAGATTCAGCCATTGCATTTGTCCTGAACATTGCATCTCAGAGGCATCAGCCTGCCTTTCTATCATCTTCTAGGTTTTACTCTCCATTTGAAAGAGGAAAAGCCAGTTAGGGTAAAACTTTGTTTTTCTCCATGTGTTGGCTTAAAAGATGGCTTGCTTTAACACCCACCAAGGTTGAGTGAGAGTCTTTTCTGAGTCAAAAGTGATGCAGTGTTATTTTATGGCTACACATAGTGTTCTTTTAATGTGCTGTAGGCAGGAAAATTCCAGAGGCTAACACTAAACTCAAGGGATACTTGACTAACCCAGTAGGAGTCAAATTAGTGTGTACTAGAGAGATTCCAAGGGTCACCCCTTTCAATGACTAGCTTCTGAACCACCCGTAAGAGGCTGGCAGTTCCACAGACATGCTCGTGGGCTGCTTCAAGGGGGAAAAACCAAGAGTGAGGGCCCAGTTCTCAACCCAGACTGCAAACAGGGCAGCTATATTAAATCTGTTTTAAGATTAGCCTACTTGGAGTGATCTTATTTAAAAGAAAATCTGATGGATAAAAAGTTTGAAAACCACTGCTTAAGGATAGATTGCATTTGGGCAACCTAAATACCACCACCAAAGAACAGGTTTTTTAATAAGTAGCACACGTGACCTAATATAATTACTAGTATATCCCTCACTATCCAAAGCTATTTGTTTCCCGTAACAGAAATCCAGGTGGACACATAGGCTTCTATTGAGTAACTGCTACCAGGCTCTCAATGGCAAGTTCACATTGAATCTTCCATGGATTGTGTAACTTCAAGCTCTTCACGTTTTAATCACTAAACTTCAATCCTGAAATTTAGGAAGGATTGATTACTGACATCCAGAAAAGGATATAGTGAAAGACTCCACACATTTGACCCATATTCAAGTGACTCAAATCCCTTCAAATCATCATTCTATCAAAGAAAATGTTGACAAAGTTCACACACATTTGGATTTCTTTTTTTTTTTAATATATTTTATTGATTTTTTACAGAGAGGAAAGGAAAGGGAGAGAAACATCAATCAGCTGCCTCCTGCACATCCCCTACTGGGGATGTGCCCACAACCAAGGTACATGCCCTTGACCAGAATCGAACTTGGGACCCTTGAGTCCGCAGGCCAACACTCTATCCACTGAGCCAAACCAGTTAGGGCCACATTTGGATTTCTGATCATGTATGTAGCCCTCAAATGAAAACACAAAATACCTGATTACCCGAGTTGAGAAATTGACTTACCTATTATAAATGTGAATCCCCCTGCAAGTTTACCCAATAAGCCATTCTCAACCACCAGCACCTTAAGTAACTGGGCTAAGTAAAAAGCTGAGCTCAGGGTCCTCAAGGAATGAGACATCTCAGGGCAATGGGACTCCACTGTACGCTCTACAAGCATGTTTCTCAAGTCTAAAACTACAACTCACAATTGAACAAGTTCAACTATGCTTTAGAGACCATTTATGCTGAATACTTAAAATCAGAACTGTCTTGAAATGTTCTGATTATACCCTTGCCAAAGCCCTGAGCCCCTAGGAGAGGTAGGGAAAGCTGCAAGGGAAACGAAGAAGAAAGGAGGAGCCAGGAGCAGGGCAGGCACACACTTGGTTGGCCTCACCATATACCCATTGTGAGCCCTGAGCTTCACAACTGCTGCTCACAGTGGCGAAACTGAAGCCCAAGAGGGCACTGCACAGGTGTTGCCTAAGTTGGGAGAATGCCCTGGGCTACTCAGAACACAGTTAAGAACTTGTGCTTGGAGCCAGTTCCTAAAACTATTTCAAGAGTCAGGAAATTCTATGTGGTTTTTCTTTGGAAAAAAAATCAATTTCTCACTATTTTCCTTTTTGCAAAACATACAGATTCCTCTTGAACGTTTTCAATCTGACCCAACACCACTAAATTCTGTAAATATTTTTAGATCAATATTAGCAGATATTCTCCGTGAACCAAGAAGAAGCAATAACTTGCTCATTTAGGGGGGTTGAGAAGAGAAACTAATACATAAGAACACAGGATAGCCCTGGCCAATGTGGCTCAGTTAGGTTGGGCATAGTCCTGTGCACTGAAGGGTTACTGGTTCAACTCCCATTTGGGCACATGCCTGGATTGTGGGCTCAATCCCTGATAGAGGACATGCAGGAGGCAACCGATGGATGTTTTGCTCTCACATTGATGTTCCTCTGACTCCCTCTCCCTTCCTCTCTCTCTAAAAAAAGTAAAATACATACATACATAAAATTTTTAAACAGGATAAACTGAGGCCCAGAGGGTGACCACTGCCAGGGTGACAGTGGATGGAAGGCAAAGGCTATCGGCAAAGGAAAGCCCCATGTGGGCCCCTTTCTCAAACCTCAGCCAATCATGAATTTCAACTTGTGTTAAGGTTGTTCAGCCCAGCTGGTGTGGCTCAATGGTTGAGCATCGACCTATGAACCAGGAGGTCATGGTTCAATTCCCAGTCAAGGCACATGCCTGGATTGCGGCTTGTTCCCCAGTAGGGGGTGTGCAGGAGGCAGCCGATCAATGATTCTCTCTCATCATTGACGTTTCTATCTCTCTCCCTCTCCCTTCCTCTCTGAAATTAATAATATATTTTTTAAAGGTTGTTCCTGTTCTCATTATCACAATAGATAAGTGAAGAAAATCCTCTTGTAAGATGGATTTTAGAATTAGTTCTCCCATCTTCTCGAGCTAGGCCTTTTGATCAATAAATCTTTCCTTCCTCTAAAAAAAAATTTTTAAAAAAAAGGTAAGGAAATGTTACATCCTTGACTCCTGTTAAATTCACCCTCTAGGATCATAGTATCTCCATCCAGGAGTGGACATGAACATCCAAACACCTACTCCTAGGAGTACAGTGTAGATGTCTGCATTTAACTAGAGAACAGTCATGTAGTGTGACTTTCTTAAGTCATTACAAAGAATTATCTAAACTTTGGCACTAAGAAAACTAATTTTTTTGGTGAAAGTCCAAGGGAGAAAAGATATCAAAAGAGTAAAAATTCTATTTTTCCTTTATTCTCCCATTTTATGAAATCACTTGTTTTTCTTCTTTTTGCCTTTAATTCAGTGATCATTTATTTAATCATCATGTCCCCCAGTGGGGAAGCCAGAAGACTTCAGACTCTAGAATGAGGGTGGGAGTTGACATATAATTTCCAGACATCCATACTGGACCCAAAAGACCTGTCAAGATGCCTAATTGTCCCATAAGTCATACATATGAAGCCATGAATCCTTATTCCCTGGATCCAGAAAGTAAATTTTGTCAAGAAAGCCTTTCCAGTATGATAATTAAGTCCCTTCTCCAGTTCAGCCAAACACTAGGCCCACAGGCAAATGGCTGAGTCTCAAGGGCTGGAAGTGACCGAAGAAAAGAAGCTGACAATTGGTAGGAGAGTAAGAGGGGCCAATTCTCAATGGCCCTGAGCTCTCAGGCTCATAGACATTAGGTCACAAAGGGGACACAAAGTGAGTGCTGATAATGGTCAAAGGGAAAACTGAATGGAGAAAAAAATGAAATTAAAGAAACCAAAGTTTTATCACAACAACCTTAGGGAAATATGCTTTATTTCCTGGTTTTGTTCAATGAAATGTTGCATAGCTAATTTTGCATTTGCTTTCTTCATTTCCTCTTTCCTACTGATATTTCAATTCTCTGGATTAATTTAATGGTGCTAGACAAGTGCTATATAACTAAATAAGCATGTATACTGGATGCCAGAAAAAGTTAAATATTAGTTCATGCCACCCGGCTGGCGTGGCTCAGCAGTTGAGCTTCAACCTATAAACCAGGAGGTCATGGTTCAATTCCTAGTCAGGGTACATGCCCGGGTTGCAGGCTCGATCCCCAGTGTGGGGCGTGCAGCTGGCAACCGATCAATGGTTCTCTCTCATCATTGATGTTTCTGTCTCTCTTTCCCTCTCCCTTCCTCTCTGAAATCAATAAAAATATATATTTAAAATATATATATATGTATATATATATATATTAGTTCATGCCTTCATAAATATTAGCATCCTAAATTTAAAATATGAAAGGTAGAGAAGGAGAAAAGCATGACTGAGAGCATACCAAAAGCTTCTCTTAGTTTCAGACCAAAAAATCAGGGTAATGAGGATGAGGTGATGGACAGCTGGGTGAGAAACAAGTGCTCAGTCATGTTGTTCTCCCTTGCCACCTCAGCCAGTGGCAAGAAGCCAACTGCTCATTCAGTGGGGTCCTTCAACTGCCCAGGCAGGACTAGTGCATTCCATCTAGAGCAGACAACTGTAATACTTGCAATATTAAAGGTAATTTTTAAAAATAGAATTATTGAATGTTTTCAATGAAGTGATCAGAAGTAACAAAAATATTTAAATAATTACAGCAACTATATATAATGAGAAGACATTCCATTAGGAAAGTAACAACAATGCTACTTAGAAATAAAGAATAAAGAAATTGTATGCCTTTCTTTTTTTTAATATATTTTATTGATTTTTTATTTTTTTTTTACAGAGAGAAAAGGAGAAGGAGAGGGATAGAGAGTTAGAAACATTGATGAGAGAGAAACATCGATCAGCTGCCTCCTGCACACTCCCTACTGGGGATGTGCCCACAACCAAGGTACATGCCCTTGACCAGAATCGAACCTGGGACCCTCAGTCCACAGGCCAATGCTCTATTCACTGAGCCAAACTGGTTAGGGCTTGTATGTCTTTCTGAAAAATAACTTGTGTCCAGGAAACATAACCAAAGACCTTCTTGTAAGATGATAGCATTCAGCTCAGTGCCTGACACATACATAGTAGGTTCTCAAAAATATTTACTGAACTGACGAGAATTGAAAACCTAACCCATTTTGGCAAACTGGCTTGGTTTATCCAGTCATGTTTGAAGGTAAACACAGTTCTATGTCAAGTCTGCCGAGTTTTATCCACAAGGCTCTATGCTTGACGATTTTGTTATTGGCTAGCTTTGTTTGGTTAAAGAGAACTAACTGCTCATCGTGTATGATTAGAACAGTATCTCTACGTAATGTCCAGAATGGTGTCTCCAGTGGAATGTCCCCCCAAAACCCAGAAACACCAGGGAAATTGCTTGGGCAGACTGGTGTGAGTTGGTGGGGAGGAGGGGAGGCAGGAATCTTTGCTAAACTGGGAAGGAGATCAAATTTTTGATCAGCATTATGGAAGCTGGTCAAAAGCCCATCCACCTACACACACACATATGCAGCAGAATGAGAGACAGGAGTGCTCACCATCTAGACTAAAAGTGCATCTACACATAGAGTGTAGCAGCGGGCATAGTTAGAAATAGGTCAAACTCTAGATTCCTCAAAGCTCTGCCCATCTATGGGGTACAAACGAGGTCACATCAATTGTAAGAATTCACAACTATACTGGTCTGGCCTACACTTGCCAATTTGAGACCTCTTTGGTCCTTCAACCCTGCCCTCTGCTCCCCCACACAGATAGCCCTCCCCCTCTTCAGTCTTGGTATTTTCTCCAGCACTCTCCATCTCCACCATGTGCCCTGTCCCAGCTGCATTCAGGCCCTCATGGTACCTAAGCTGTTGAGGCAAAACAAGGCAGGAGCCTCATCACCCATGTGAGTTGCATGTGGGCCAGATCACTGGAGAGCTTCTGTGGTTGTCCCTGTCTTGCAGAGGTTATTAGTAACACAGCGTCCAGGACCAGGACATTGAACTGGAGACAGATCACAGCATCCATGTGAAACCTGGAAGGATCTCTCCCCTCCAGGATGGGCACTTGCCAACCTACACTGCCCCTGGTGCAGACTTGGGCAAACACGCTTACCTTGGCCTCTCCCATCACCAGTTTGCCAATCTGTCCACATCTAGCATGGTCACCATTCAAATTCTACCTAAGAAGTCTCCTCATTGGTGGAGAACCCAAGAAGTCACTGAAAGAACCCCCCAATCATCAGCAGCATCCCTCTGTCATATTCTTTTATGAGTAAAACAAGTATCACCTCAATCTCGTATAAAATACTACCCATATGCAGCTGTAAGACAAGCCTCCAACCTGTGCCCGAGCCTGACGGCCACCTAAGCCCACGCTATATGAAAGTCTGGGCTCTCTGCCTCCTAGGATGCCCACCCTCACCCCCACCAGCGAGGCTCCAGTGGGGCCTGTCCACCTCAGGTGACAGAGTTGGAGGGGCACTTCTCAGTTCCCCTTAGATTCAAACCAGGGCCCTCCAGCACCTACAGCCGAATGTCCCACCATCCACCCCACCCCTGAACACCTTCTGAACGAGCAGAGAGGCAGGGAAGCAGCGCCCTCCCAAATTCCCGCTCCTAGCCTATGCTGTTCTCCAAGTGGACCTTCTAAGTAGAGGAATTTTATGATAATAAAGAACCGGAAACAAAGTATAAGAATTTTAAAAGAGTTGCTCATATCTGAATTTCCACTTGGCATGTTCAGAGCTGTACCCTCTACTTAAGAGCGAGAGGAATTAGGAAAAAAGGGTTGTCTGGCTTTAATTCAAAATGAGGGCCTATCTGGAGAGGTTTTCGGTTAGATTTGAGGTGTCTGGGGTTGGTTTGTTCATTTTGTAGGGAGTAGTCCTATTGGTTCATCAACAGATGAGCATTTTAAATCAAGGAGGCTAGTTTCGTTTTGACAGAGCAACTGTGACTGATTTTTAAAAACAAACAAACCAACTCAGTGACTCAGAGACCAGAGGGGAATATAAAATATCCAACCATCCTTCAGTCTTCTAACACAGACATTAAGGGATTGGTTTGCCTTGAAGTATTCTTTTAAAGAAAGAAAAGGAAGGAAAGGAGGAAGGGAGGGAGAAAAACAGAAAGAAGAAGAAAATTTAAAAAAATAAGTTTGTGGGGCGGGGTAGTTCTTTAAAAAAATTATTAAAACATATGTATATATGTGTTTAAAAGCATAAACAGATGTTGAAGGAGAATTAAGAATTTAGTAATTTGCTGTTTTAAAACTTTAGCTCTGTATAGATCTCTCCTTAAAGAAAATTAAATACATGTAGAAAGAAATATGAAATTGGGTATAAATTTGGAATAGAAAGCTAGGTGGTATGGCCAGAACATTGAGGTGAAGGTAGAGTTTTTTCTAAACACAAAAAAAAGGCTTGGAATTGTACATTTATACTTTGCAAAGTAAGAGCACAGCTGTTAACACTCACATTTGAAACACATTACTGCTTTGGAATTGGCTTTTTATTGGACTTTGCAAATTGCTAAAACCCGGACTACTAATCATTCTCCTTAACAAGATTGTCTTCTTTTCTTCGAATGCAATCCTGTGAGAGTGGTGCTGACCGGCCTTTTCTGACCCCACAGAAGCCCTGAGCCCAGCCGTCAGCTCCTGAAAGTGGAGAACAGCACTTGGCCCCGAATACCATACAGTGGATCAAGCATTTAACTAGAAAATCAAGTTTGTTCAAATCCTTCCACTGACACAGAAAACAATAGTGTCTACCTCCTAGGGTTGTCGTGAGAGTTAAATAGGTTGTCGTGAGAGTTAAATGGGTTGACAGTTGTAAAGCACACAGCTCTGTGCTCACTCTGACCTTGCTTTGCTTGCCCAGCCCCTCTATTGGAGAACTCTGCAAGACCATTCTCAGCATTTTCCAACAAGTCTTCAAATGTGAATGATCCCAGCAACCAGAAGCTGCAGAATCTCATCATCCTATGCTGTTATCTATTCTGTATGAAAGTGAGAAAGCTCTCCTAAAGGAGATCTTTAAGCTTGAGATGCACACATCTCTCTAAATAAATCATCCAGAAAAAATATCAACCAACTACCAAGTAAGTTCTCCTAAACTTCATCCCTCTACCTCAAGCATCTAAAGGGGAAAACCCTTTTTTCTCAAAGAAAATAGCTTTTTCCAACATCAAAAGTCTATTTTAATTTCTAATAAAGAAAATAAAAACAGTAAAGTCTTCTTTAAAGTCATTTAATAAAACAAAGTAAGACATCTGAAAGACAAGAGTGAATTTCTTTTAAATTTACACAAGTTTCTTCTACTTATTTACCCAGGAAATATTTTTTCCCATGGGCCATTAACATGTTTTGAAAGGATAACAAAGGAAAGAGGACGATAAATATATAAGGTAAAACAAGATGTATAACACGGAAATGTAAATATATCATACTTTGTTGCACACAAAAAGCAATACTGTGTATATATGGGGAGTTTTTCTTCACTTCCTCCCCACCAGCCAGATTTAGGGTGCAATATTCTCTAGTCAAGGTCCAAAAGCAATTTATCACCAGATTGTCAAGTCCTTCATCAGCCTGCCCTAGGGAGTTTACTACTATACTTTCCAAAGAACTGTGGTAACATCGTGTAAACAGCTAACAAAAGATTATGAGGGACACTGTATAAACAAGAAAACACCTTAGACATCAAGTCACTGCTCCTCACAGCCTCTGCCTCCTGCTGCTCTCATAGTCCTTAATCCTTCTCCTCTTTGTGGATATTCATCTTAATTAACTAATCTAAAATATTAGAAAAACATGCATGCATACTTCCAGTTTTTACAGTATTTACAATAGAAATAAATGGCCCTACCACTGTGGCTCAATGGATAGAGCATTGGCCTGTGAGCTAAAGGGTCATGAGTTCAAGTCCAGTCAAGGGCATGTAGTCAATACCCAGCCCTGTGAGTACAGCAGACAACCAACTGATGGGTCTCTCTCTGTCTCTCCCCCTCCTTTCCACTCTCTCTAAAAATCAATGGAAAAGTATCCTCAGGTGAGGCTTAACAAATCTATATATATAAAAGGCTAATATGCAAAGTGTCCCCTCAGGAATTCAACCGAGAGAATGGGAGTTCAATCTCTCGCTATGACGTGCACTAGCCACCAAGGGGCTGCATAGAACATGGCGAGCCACCAGTGGTGGCAGCAGGGTGCGGAGGGAGCGAGGGGAGGAGGAGGCAGGGAGGTGAGGAACCTGATCGGCCCTGATCACTGGCCAGGCCTCTAGTAAGTAAGGGACCCTCCTGTGCATAAATTTCATGCACCAGGCCTCTAGTAAGTAAGTAAATAAATAAATACATACGTACATACATACCATAAAAAAAATGAAACAACCTAAATATACAAAAGTTGAATGCTTAAATTATGGTATGCCAAGCCAATAGACTGCTGTGAAGACATCCTATATAATAAAAGGGTAATATGCAAATTGACCCTAACGACTGGTCACGCTAATGCACACTGACCACCAGGGGGCAGACGCTCAACGTAGGAGCTGCCCCGCAGTGATCAGTGCGCTCCCACAGGGGGAGCTCCACTCAACCACAAGCCAGGCTAAAGGCTGCAAGCATTAGCAGCGGTGGCGGGAGCCTCTCCTGCCTCCTTGGCAGTGCTAAGAAGGTCCCACTGGACATCCCCTGAGGGGTCCCGGACTGCGAGAGGGTACAGGCTGGGCTGAGGGACTAGCCCCCCGCCAAGTGCATGAATTTTCATGCACCGGGCCTCTAGTTTTAAATAATGGTGATAAAGGCTATGGAAAATGAAAAAATCAGAGCACCTCACATCCTGAGCTTCGTCCCTGTAGCTATGGCCCCAAATATCCTTGGGTAATGAAAATTGGGAAACACAAAGACCATGTGACTGGCAAAACTTGGGAGAATCATATTATGAGCATCAATAAGTATTTGACATTTTCCTACATAATTATTTATGAACTCCAAAATTGCAATTACTTCCTCCCCATTCTTACACATATTCCATCCTTATCTTAATAGACACTGTGACCCCTGTATGACTGGACGGTGAAAGGGAGTGGACAGAACCTTAAAGACAGGATGAGCATAAAATTTATCACCCAAATGAGGGAACTGCTGAGGATATAAAGAAGCACTCTCAGAATTATGCCAGGACAGCAGTTGTAAGCCAGGACTGTTCCAGATGAACTAGTACATCTCATCACCCTAGGAGTCTACAAGTTGTGGGAGAGAACGCTTGTGCCTCTAACTTTAGCCTTTTGTTTAATCAGCTATTTTATCCTGCCACATGCTCTTGCTCTTTTAGATACATCTTCCATCACCCAAAGCAAAAATCCAGGCTTTCCCAGACATCTTGATGAACCCTGCCAAAACTAGGAAATCCTAAATAACAACCCTAGATACGCATATTCCTGGCCTTTCCCGCCTGTGCCCTTTTTCACAGAGAATCAGGGATTTCTAACAAAAGGATGCAGGTGATTAGCCATTCAAAAGCATTCTATCTTAAAGAGCTGCCTCTTGCCCAGGCCCGTGTGCACTGAGAGGTCACCAGTTTGATTCCTGGTCAGGGCACATGCCCAGGTTGTGGGCTCGATCCCCAGTGGGGGGCATGTGGGAGGCAGCCCATCGATGTTTCTCTCTCCCGCTCCCTTCCTCTCTCTCTAAAAAATCAATTTAAAAAAAACATATAAAAGCTGGCCTAGTTGGTGCATCTCAGTAGAATAGGCATCATCCCATGCACCAGGAGGTCACTGGTTCAAGTCCCAGTTGGTGCACAAGCCCAGGTTTCATGCTCAATGCCCTGTGGGGATGTGCAGGAGGCAGGGGATTGGGGTATCTCTCTCTCCCTCTCTCTCTAAAAAAAAAAAAAAAAAATTTCAATAAAAACATTTTTTTAAAGGACCTGCCTCTTGCCCTAACCGGTTTGGCTCAGTGGATGGAGCATCAGCCTGAAGACTGAAAGGTCCCAGGTTCGATTCCGGTCAAGGGCATGTACCTTGGTTGTGGGCACATCCCCAGTAGTGGGTGTGCAGGAGGCAGCTGATCGATGTTTCTCTCTCAACAATGTTTCTAACTCTCTACCCCTCTCCCTTCCTCTCTGTAAAAAAGTCAATAAAATATGTTGTTGTTTTTAAAAAAAGAGCTGCCTCTTGTTCATTTTTTTTTAAAAAAAGCATTTATTAAATGCCAGGCACCCTTCTAGGTACTGGGTGATAGGGCTTTTAAAAAGACAGGACCGTCACCAGCTCACTGGATCATGCATTCAGTGAGGGATGCTGACAATGAGTAAGTAATAGATCATTGTGAGACTTCCTGACTGAGGTACTATCCTTCACCTGGGGTAGAGGGAGAGCCCAACTCAATAAGAGAAGTCAGGAAAGTCATCTCTGAGAAGGTGCCATTTTATCTAACTGGCAGGACAGGCCCTGGCCAGAGTGACAAGCCGGATCCACAGGTCAACACCAACGTTGTTTCCTGCTTTCCCTGTTTGCTCCCAATTTGTGTAGACCACATGTGTTACTATCCGTGGTAGTGACACCTCAATGGTTTTCTCATGAAATAAAATGAATACAGATGAAAACCAAAAGAGGTTTCCATTGCACATGTGGGGAAACCACGGGGAGTGGAATTATCACCATAAATCACAACGAGATGGCCACAGGTGCCCGAAATGAGATGCTCCGAGGCGTGTAGTTTAACCATTATGCTCCTCTAGTCATCTTTGGCTTGGGACCAGTAATTGAAGTCTATTCTCGGAGAAATTCTGAGGATAGATCAGTGCTCACTGGACTTAACTGACCACAGTATTTTCTCAGGACAATTTTGAGATCAGGTTTACGCTAAAGCCAGCCTGAGGGGCAGCTTTCTGAACCCATAATATTCTCATTCCCAACTTCCACTGGCTGCTGGTCCCACTAACTGAATCATTCTTGTGGTTAGGTTATTCCTGGTGTTCATTATTTATTCCCTCTGCTGGAAGTTTTACACTGTGATTTCTTATTCCACTGTTCTGGACTAATCAGAATAATCGAAGCGTCTCTCTTTCAAACATGAGCCACAGGTCATTAAGTCCCGATCAAGCTGGTTTGGGTGCTTAATAGTTGTTCGTATTCCTCTTTTTTTCCAAACTCCAGGTCAAGATTGCTGTACTCCTCTCAACTTTATGCCAACATGTGATTTTTGGAAATGTAACAAAAAGAAAGTCTGAATAGGCTTTTTTAGCTGGGGCCCAGCAAGAGCCAAAGGAAATGGAATAATGAAGCATGTTCTGCTCTTCGGGCCAGTTTGTTCCCATGTCTAAATGTGGCTTTTGCCTTTTATAGTATTTAGATCATATCACTGACTCATGTTCCATAAGAACCATTTTTATTTACCCGCTATAGCCTATTCCAATCCCCACTTCCTTTCTTACTCTTTCTTTCTGTGAACCTTCTACCCAAAGCCAGTTTTTTATAACGGTATATTTGATGGTACCATTGTTCAGAGATAAGTTACCCAATTGTTCTTTTTATTTTTTATGATTTCAGAGAGGAAGGGAGTGGGAGAGATAGAAACATCAATAATGAGGCAGAATCATTGATTGGCTGCCTCCTGCACGCCCCACACTGGGTATTAAGCCCGCAACTCAGATATGTGCCCTGGCCTCCTGGTTCATGGGTCGACGCTCAAGCACTGAGCCACGCCAGCCGGGCTACCCAATTGTTCTTTTTTAACTCTCCTTTGGTTGCTTTCAGATGTATTCTCCTACTTGTCAAGTTAGGTAATATATTTCTCTTCTACATATAAAATATTTGCCATATTATTTGGTTCCTCAATAGACTGTGTACTGGTTGTTTTTTTCAGGTATTTTTACCACTTGACATCCAGGTAATGCCCAATAATAACAACAAACTCTTAAATAGCACTTACTATGTTCTAGGCCAGTGGTTGGCAAACTCATTAGTCAACAGAGCCAAATATCAACAGTACAACGATTGAAATTTCTTTTGAGAGCCAAATTTTTTAAACTTAAACTTCTTCGAACGCCACTTCTTCAAAATAGACTCGCCCAGGCTGTGGTATTTTGTGGAAGAGCCACACTCAAGGGGCCAGAGAGTTGCATGTGGCTCTCGAGCCGCAGTTTGCCGACCACGGTTCTAGGCCAAGCATGTCAAAATAAACGAGGCATGTGGCCCGCTGGCCGCGAGTTTGCATATTTGTTCTAGGCATTGTTCGGAGCACTTTATTCACTCATGAAATCCCCAACAACCCCCTAGGAAGTAGGTACTTTCACACCAGAAGAGAAGATAAACAATGTGCTCACCAGAAAGGGGAACTCCAGGATTAGGAAGAGGTAGCAGATAGCTTTGAGCCAGCGTGTCCGGTACAGAAGGGGAAGTATTCTGGCCCAGAGGCAGTTCCGCTGCTAAGATGGCCAGCTGTTTTCACTTTTCCATAGCTTTCTGTGCTGTAAAGTGAAGCAAGGCTCACACTTAATCAGCAGGTTTGCACTGGGCCTAAATTACCACCTTTTAATTAAATGTTAACATGCTCTCCTTAAAATTCTTTCTAGTTAGTGACTTCGGTCAGGAAAAATGTTTGCATCACTATTTAATGACACACTACTGTTGCAGGTGGCCTTATTTTTACAGAAGAATTACATGCAAAAGGCAAAAGAGGTATCTCAATGGCTAAAATGGACATAAATACTAGTATATACTCCCTGCTGCTCTATTCAAATTCCTTCCTCGAGGTGGCACTGGGGGACAAATGTACTCCAGGATCGACATCTCCTGTATTTAGTAATAGTGTTCATGGCACTGTTAAAGACAAGGCAACAGGCGAACACCAGAATGATACTTCATCACAGCTTTAGCTCCCCACCCCCCCACCATGGAAGCTTAAGCCAGGCAATCAGGAGGCACCTGCTCGGCACTAATCAATCTGCCGGAGAGACCCCTGCCATCCCCACTAAGGAAAATAACCTGCAACAACCTACCTGCTCTTTGGCCCAGAACCAGTTCCTTGTTCCCGCACCCTCTACCCATAGTCTCTTGCCTTTTATTGCTCTCGGGAGCGCCTTCCCCCCTGCTACATTTGATGCTGCCGGACTTACAAATCTCTACATAAAGCCCATATGATCTTTCCATTTTACTCCACTGAATTTTGGGTTTTGACAGCACTTGCTATTAAACTGAGTGACCACACTTCATTTGTGGGCGCAAAAAGCCTGGAGTTGATATTCCCTGATTAAATATTGTCCTTATTCCTAAAAGCCATCCCAGGAAGACGGTAGGAATTGATGTGAGAATCACTGATTCCAGTGTTTATTTTATTTTTTTATTTCAGAGAGGCAGGGAGAGGGAGAGATGGAAACATCAATGATGAGAATCATGGATCGGCTGCCTCCTGCACCCCCGCCCTGGGGATGGAGCCCGCAAACTGGGCATGAGCCCTGACCGGAATCCAACGGTGACCTCCTGGTTCATAGGTCGCGCTCAACCACTGAGCCACCCGCCGGGCTGATTCCAGTCTTAAATCCCATAATATTCTGACTTGCTTCCATTACACCTGGGCTCATATGTTCAAATACGGAAGGAAGAACCAGGTCGCAGAGAAGGCAGGCCTCAGGAGTCCCTCCGCCCCCACCGTGCAGGCGGCTGAGCCCCCGTTCTCTCGGGGAGACCCCCTCACCCTGCCGGCCTGGAGCCTCGGGCCCTGCGCCTCGGGACCCTGCTGACGGCCTTACTGCCAACTGAAGGCCACGCTCAGAAGCAAGCGAGGGAAGAGCTGGAAGAAAGACGAAGAAGGAGCCCGCGGGGGCGGCGGGCAGGAAACCCGAGGAGCCGGCACAGGTGGGCCGCCAGCGCCTGCGGCCGCGGGAGGAGGGAGGAGGGAGGGGCCGGGAGGCCCTGGCCGCCCGCCCCTGAGCCACGTGGGAACGAGGAACAGGAGCCTCGTTCCGGGGGAGCGAGGCCGGAAGTGCCAACTCCGACGCCCGCGTCCGAAAAGCACCGGACTGACCCCACCGGGACAGGTACCTGCATCCCGACAGGAAGTGACACCAGGAAGGAGGCTTCCTCCTGGCCCAGGACGGCCCGCCAATGGGAGGCTGCCACGGCCCCACCAATGGGAGGCTGCCACGGCCCCGCCAATGGGAGGCTGCCACGGCCCCGCCAATGGGAGGCTGCCACGGCCCCGCCAATGGGAGGCTGCCACGGCCCCGCCAATGGGAGGCTGCCACAGCCCTGCCAATGGGAGGCTGCCACGGCCCCGCCAATGGGAAGTCACTACACTTGGAACTTTCGGTTTCCTGCAATGGGATCTTCGTTTGCAACAGCCTCCCACGTCCATAGAAGGGCACCCGTCGTTTCTCTGGACCAGCCTGCGGGTTCACCGTTAGACTGCACGTCACCAACCGCAATTGTTTGTTGTTCCCAAGTAAAGCCATTTGCTGGAGACATTTCTAGCCATTTATTTGTTTAAAGTCAACAGTAATTGCTGATATTACTTTAGCAGGAAGAACATTTAGCCCAGAAGGGAGAAGAGTGCTTGAAGCAATGATGATCCTAAAACAAACAATTGAAGACTTGAAGAAACTAAACAAAAATTCATCTAAAAAATAAAGATAACAAGCCCTGGCCTGTGTGGCTTATGGCTCAGACGGTCGTTCGAGCACGGAAAGGTTGCCGGTTGTGTTCCCGGTCAGGTCCATGCCCAGATTATAGGTTTGATCCCCAGTTTGAGGGCATGCAGGAGGCAGCCAATTGATGTTTCTCCCTCACATTGATGTTTCTCTCACTCTCCCTTCCCCTCTCTTCCTCTCTCTCACTCTCCCTCCCTCTGTCTTACTCTCTCTCTTAAAATACATTTTAAAATCTTTTTAAAAATTAGTCTAATTTTAAGATTACAAGGGGGAGACTAAAATAATAGATAATAATGGAAGATGATAAGCAAATTCAAAAGGAAGTTAAAGCATTCTAAAGTTATCATCATGCTGAGAAGTAGAAAAAAAATACTTATTACTTTAGGCCAGGCGTCCTCAAACTACGGCCCGCTGGCCACATGCGGGTGTTTTTGCCATTTTGTTTTTTTACTTCAAAATAAGATATGTGCAGTGTGCATAGGAATTTGTTCATAGTTTTTTTTAAACTATAGTCTGGCCCTCCAAAGGTCTGAGGGACAGTGTACTGGCCCCCTGTTTAAAAAGTTTGAGGACCCCTGCTTAGGCATTGTTAGAAAAGTTAACATTAGAAATATATAGGATATACATCCAAGAGATGAAAATCAAAACAACAATGAGATACCTTCTCACACCTGTCAGAATGGCTATCAACAAATCAACAAATGACAAGTGCTGGTGAGGATGCAGAGAAAAAGGAATCTTCTTGCACTGCTGGTGGGAATGCAGACTGGTGCAGCCACTGTGGAGAACAGTATGGAGTTTCCTCAAAAAGTTAAAAATGGAACTTCCATTTGACCCAGTAATCCCACTTCTAGGGGTCTGAGGAATATATCCCAAGAAAACAGAAACACCAATCAGAAAGGATATATGCACCCCTATGTTCAGCACAATTAACAATAGCTAAGATTTGGAAACAGCTTAAGTGCCCATCAGCAGATGAGTGGATTAAAAAACTGTGGTACATCTACACAATGGAATACTACGCTGCTGTAAAAAAGAAGGAATTCTTAACATTTGCACCAGCATGGATGGGACTGGAGAGCATTGTGCTGAGCAAAATAAGCCAATCAGAGAAAGATAAATATCATATGATCTCACTCATTTGTGGGATATAATGAACAACATAAACTGATGGACAAAAATAGAACCAGAGTCATAGAAGCATCGAACAAACTGTCTAACCCATGAGGGAAAGCAGGGGGGTGAGGGGTAAGAGATCAACCAAAGGACTTGTATGCATGCATATGAGCATAACCAATGGACACAGATGGGGGGGGAGGGGGGGACTTGTGCTGGGGGGAGGGGGGCGGCCAGGGAGTGGTCAATGGGGGAAAAAGAAGACTTATGTAATACCTTAAAAAATAAAGAATTTAAATTTTTTAAAAAAGAAATATATGGGATATATTTTTGAATGTATATTAAATATGTATTATAATTATATGTATATATATACACACATATATATATATTTAGTGGATCAACAAACTAGCATGTATACAATGGAATACTGCTCAGTAATAAAAAAGAATGGATTCATTTTTTATTTTTAAATTATTTTATTATCTTTTTACATAATGAAAAGCACATTTCTCTTTAATATTATGTAAGTATACCATCACTGTAGAAAATATAGATAAAAATGAAAGTTAAATCATTTGAAATTTAACTGTACACAAATAAGTAACATTAATTATTAGGCATAATTGTGTCATTAGTTTTCCTCTTGCAAACATATATATGTAAAGTGGAATCCTATTTTAAATTCTATTTTTTAACCACCTAAAATAATATTTTACCTGAGTAAGCACTTTCCAATAGAGGTGGTAAAAAAAAAAGAAAAGAAAAGGAAAGAAAAAAATGCAGAGAAATATTTCTCTTTAAAGGTAATGAATTCTTGTCCAGCTGGCGTGGCTCCATGGCTGAGCATCAACCTATGAAGTAGAAAGTCACTGGTTTGATTCCCTGTCAGGGCATATACCTGGGTTGGGGGCTTGATCCCCAGTGTGGGGCATGCAGGAGGCAGCGGGCAGCAATCAATGATTCTCTCTCATCATTGATGTTTCTATCTCTCTCTCCCTCTCCCGTCATCTCTGAAATCAACAAAAACATATTAAAGGGAATGAATTCTTTGTCTGTTTGTTTAATGAATTCTTTTTTTGGTGGGAGGAATGAATTCTTAATGCACACAACAACATAAAGGAATCTCACCATGATTGTGCGAAGTTAAATTAATTATTAAAAAAGAGTACATATTGTATGATTCCATTAATATAAAGTTCTAGAAAATGCAAACTAATCTATAGCAGTGATTTTCAACCAGTATGCCACAAGAATTTTTAAAACATGCAATGCCTGCCCTAGCTGGTTTGGCTCAGTGGATAGAGCGTTGGCCTGCAAACTGAAAGGCCCCAGGTTCAATTCCAGTCAAGAGCACATGCCTGGGTTGTGGGCTAGATCCCCAGTGGGGGACTTGCAGGAAACAACCGATCCATGATTTTCTCTCATTGTGGATGTTTCTCTCTCTCTCTCTCCCTTCCTTCCTCTCTTAAATCAATAAAAATATATTTAAAAAAAAAAAAAAACATGCAATGCCTGAGTATTTAGTCAGGGCACTGACCTCTTTTCCCTTAGATTGTCAAATAAAAAATTGACAACAGTCAACACTACAATAGCCTTCGAGTGTGAATGAATCAAAATTATACCTTTTTTTTTTTTGTCAGATCAGCAAAAAGTATAATATATTTTTTGGTGTGCCGCAAAATTTTAGTAATTAGTTTATGTATGTATGAGATGAAAAAAGTTGAAAATTTCTGATCTATAGCAATGGGAAGCAGATCAGTGGATGCCTATGGATAGGGACAAAGATAAGGGATTGCCAAGAAGTCTCATAATAAAACTTTGTGGGGGATGGGATGGTCATTGTCTTAAGTGCTGTGATGGTTTCATGAATGTATAAGTCAAATTTATGAAATTAAAAACTAAATATATGCAATGTGCTATATGTTAATTAGACCTCAATAAACCTGTTTAGAAAATAGTTTGATATTGGTGCAGAATCAATAAAAAGATCAATGAGTAAGAATAGAGAACCTAGAAATTGACCTGTATATATATGGAAACTTGACATATGATAAAGATGGCATTACCAACCAGTGGAGAACTGATGAGCCATCCAATAAATAGTATTATAGCAAAAGACTTTTTAAATTGAAAAATTAAATTAGATGCATACCCCCAAATCAATACCAGATTGCTCTAAGATTCAAATATTGAAAGGAGAAAAATGGCTTAAAAGTACTAGCATAAAGTATAAGAGAATATATTTATGACTTCAGGGTAGGTAAGGATCTGTTGTTGTTTTTTTAATCCTTACCCAAGGATATTTTCTGCATTGATTTTTAGAGAGAGTGGAAAGGAGGGTGGGAGGGGGAGAGAGAGAGAGAGAAACATCAATGTGAGAGAGACGCATCGATTGGTTGACTTCCACACACGCCTGGGCCAGGAATCGAACCTGCAACTCAGCTACATGCCCTTGACTGGGAATTGAACCCTGGACCCTTCCATGCTTAGGCCAATGCTCTAACCACTGAGCATAACAGCCAGAGCTAAAGACCTCTTAAATAAGGCACAAAAAGCATCCTACCTAATAAAGAGGGAATATGCTAATTGGCCCTCATGTCATTGCAAAGATGGCGGCACCCACAGCCAATAAGGAGGGAATATGCTAATTGACTGCCCCACCCTCAAAGATGGCGGCGCCCACAGCCACAAGATGGCGGCGCCCAGTCCCCTTCACGCCTGCCTC
The DNA here is from genome assembly GCA_025583905.1 of Ia io. Taxonomy (NCBI): domain Eukaryota; kingdom Metazoa; phylum Chordata; class Mammalia; order Chiroptera; family Vespertilionidae; genus Ia; species Ia io. Next base: position 4,005,729 of record JAJQQW010000005.1, on the reverse strand, counting down.
TAGAGTCCCCCAGTCCCCTCAGCCCCCCAGCCTCCTGGGGCCAGCCCGAGGTGTAGGCAAGCCTCAGATGGCGGCTGCCCAGCCTCCCAGGGCCGCCTGAGGCTCAGGTAACCAGAGCTGGCCAAGGCTTATGCTGCTGGCAGTGGCAGCAGCAGAGGTGTGATGTGGGTGTCGCCTTCCCCTGATCGCCGGGTCACCTCCCGCCCCTGAGGACTCCCAGACTGTGAGAGGGGGCAGGTAGGGCTGAGGGACCCCCACCCCCGCTCTAGTGCATGAATTTTCATGCACCGGGCCTCTAGTAAATAATAAAGGAGAATATCTGTTTGACTTCATCAAATATAAACTATAATTTTTCAAAAGATACTATAAACAGAATTAAAAGAGAAGTCACAGACTGAGAAAAAGTCTTTACCCTTAAAACAAACCAAGGATTAATATCTAAATATGTACTTCTTTGAAACTTACAAATCAATAAGAAAAATTAAACATGCAAAGGCAATGGCTACACAGTCCTCAGAGGAAGGAGTCCAAACAGTGAACAAACAAATGGAAAAAAAAATTCAACCCCACTGGTAATGAGGGAAGTGCCAATCAAAACTAAGAAATGGCACTTTGCATTCATGAGACCAGCGAAATTTCAAGATGTGACAATACCAAGAGTTGAGAAGGATGCGGAGGAATGAGAGCTCCCACACAATCCTGGGGGGAAATGTTGAACAATTCATTGGAGAGCAGGTTGGCACTATCTAATAACATTGAAAATATATTTGTCTTCCAACCGAGTGGTTTTATTTGGTGGTGGGGAGAGGGAGAGAGTAATGACAGTCCAGTAAGTTTGCACCACCCATGTTCCAAATTATAAGTCAGCCTTCCCCACCGGGCGAAGAAGGAAATGGGGCAGAACGAGGTGACACGGAAGGAAAGGAGAAGGCCATTCAGTTACTGCTCTCCCCTCTACCATTGGCTCATCTGCATTGACCCAGATGCTTCTCTCTTCCTGCCACACTCTGCCCTCCTGTGTGAGGAGGCCTGCTTCCTTCCACGTTTGTGACTGTGGCCACCACGCTACTTCGCCCTGTCAGACAGTAATGAATCTGAGCACAAGGTATTAACCACAGGCCCTGGCGTCGTGTCCGATCGGGCAAAACTAGGGGAGAGAGTCTTCATCCTCACCAGCAGAACTAAACAGCCTTCCCACAAGAAAATAAACAACTTTTTCCATTTGCAGAAAACAGCAGAGCCGGTTTTGTCAGTTGGGGTATCGAGCTTGCTGGTCTCACGTGAAGATGACCTCAATGACCCCTCCCCTCCCCCATTACAGCTGAAAGTTGGAGATGTTCCCTAGTCAGGGAGTGTGAGTGCCAGCATACCCACACTCATCGCTCAACAGCCCTTGGTGTGGCTTGATGGGGGTGTGGGACAGAGTGAGCACACAGCCAACAGAGGTGGAGCCCACAGCCCCGACCTCACCATGACCTTCCATGGCCCCAGAGCTCACCAGACCCAGACAGCCGCTATTTCAAGGAGAGAGACCTCAACACTTTCATCATCCCGCTATTTGCAACACAAAATTACAGATGTCCGTGGGCAACCAATCAGTCAGATTGTCTTCAAATATTCTTTTGATATTTATTTATTGAGGCCAATACTTGCTGATTGGTTTTCTATCACTGAAAGTCATGTGCCACATAAATTTTGGTCAAAGACTGACCATAGATAGCACAGTGATCCCATAATGTTGTAACGGATTATAATCAAAAAGTTTGTTTTCGATGTTGAAAGAAAAGGCTGGACCCGACTATGATGTTGAATGTTCTGCTAGCTCTGGGTGGTTTAGATGAGGCTCCACGTGCTGTCCACTTGCTCTGTGCCCCTCTCAACTGTGCCCTGGAGTTGGTGAGGGAGCAAGAGGGACAGGCTGAGTAAGAGGGGAGCCCAGCCATCTATCCCTGCCTGCCCCTGCATGCACACACACACACACACACACACACACACACACACACTACTGTAAAAGGTTTAGATACACAAATAGCATCTATATATATAAAAGCCAAGAGACGGGAATGGAGGAACGACCAGAATGACCACCACTATGACGTGCACTGCAGCAGCCAACCAGCCCAATGGGGGCCCCAATCGACCCCCCCAACCTCCCGTGACCCTTCCTCCTGGCCTGCCCTGCCCCCGATCAGCCCCCCATCAGGGGCGGGGCTGGGCCGGTGGGAAAGAGGGGACACAGGAGGTTGGCCAGCCAGCTCCGCCCCTGATGGCCCCCATCAGGGCATGTGGCCGGACCCCACCCATACATGAATTTGTGCACCAGGCCTCTAGTTATGTTATAATTGCCAACAGTATTCAGTACAATTACATGCTATACAGGCTTGTTGCTTAGGAGCAATAGCCTATACCAGGCAGCCTCGGTGTGCAGTATGTTACACCACTTAGGTGTGTGGATGTGCACCCTATGATGTTCGCACACTGACAAAATCACCTAAGGATGAATGTATCCACATCCTTAAGCAACACATGGCTATATATAAACAGGTTCATTACTAATTCATTTCTACATCAACACAGAGTCAATGTTTTGGGGAAAATAAATGAGCAAGTTTCCCACTTATCTGCAGTTCTTTTTCTCTCTTCAGTTTTCCTTTGGGATTTTCAGGATTAGATGGTTCCAGAAAGCAAACACAAGGGTTTTGATTAAGGATAATATAACTGATTCCGAGTAAGCAGAATAACGTGTGCATCAGTTTCCACTGGCCTTGACTTTGACCTGGTAACCTCTAGAACATCCCCATATCACAAAAGCACAGTCAAGGTTGCTACCGCCAAGGGTGTTGCTTCACTCCCACGCCTTGTTCCAGGGCACTTTCTACCTCGGGCCGAAACTCCCATGTCCTTAGAATGACCCATATTCCTGACTTACTCCCGCGATGGAGTAAACAGGTTTCTGCCAGGCGGACCTGCCCATAATTCAACTCTTACCTTCGTCCTAACCCTTCCACATGCCAGCTCAGACCCCAGCAGGAGCAGGCAGGGCTGCCAGGACGAGGGGCTCCAGGAGTCTCTGGGTTGCCGTGGGCAAAGTGAAGAGGGTCCTGCCATGGTGAGCAAGGCTCAGGGCGGAGCCACAGAGCAGCTGATCTGCCCTGCTCACCCCTCAACTGGGAACCTTTGGAGGTCACCACTTTCCAGGTATCTCTGGCCAAAACCCCTCTTCCTCAGCTTTGAGATGACCTATTTATTAGTCCCGTTTTTATCAACCTTCCCCCCATTCCACCCTTCCCACAAGAAGCCTTTTTAGAACGTTCTTTTCCTAATTGCTTCTCCCATAAAACTGTAATCCCACAGATGTCTGTCCATCTGTCCATGGACTGAGACCCTTTGGAGGGCATGAAGCCCTGGCTGGGTAGCAGCCAAACCATAGCAACTCAGAAAATGAGCCTCTGCATGAAGTTGATATTGCGGATGTCAGAAACTACAGATAGAAAACCCTTGAAGTCCACACTGGGTGGCAGGACCAGCCCACCACATCCTCAGACTTCTATAACATGAGCCATTCACTATCCTCCTTAGTTAAGCCAGTGTGAGTTGGGATTTTTTTATTTTTTTTTCTGCAACGAAAACACCCTGATTCACCCGCAATTGGGACCAACCTTCAGTCTCATGGCTCAACGCTATGTTTGTCACTGAATGTTTAACTGAGTGTACCTGTTTGTTTATACACTCAAATAAACACCTTGAAAATGTAAAATGCCAATTGAAACTTCTAACGTGATTTTTAAGTTTGTATTTGCATACCGTAAAATGTGTCAACAAATTAAGTAGTGATATGGACAATAAACATTGTATAATGGCAAGTACACATACATGAAAATAGAGCCTATTAACATAATCTTAACTAGGAGGGGGAAAAATCAGCGTTTGAGGGGATGACACTTTACCAAAATTATATTAACAGTCTCTCCCTGTGGCAGTAAAACTCCAATGCTTTGGGGGATAGTTTTAGGGTGGGATTTTAAAAGCTGCAATAAAACTAGCGAGCAAAACTGAAGTAAACAGGAATGACACTGAGGACAGCACAATGGCAGAGTCAATGTGTATTAGCCATGTTACACTAGGGCCAGGCCTACACGATGCCAAACATCTGGTTGAAAACTAAAAATAATCCTATATAATAAAAGCTTAATATGCATTGTCCCCTCAACCGGGAATTCAACCAGAAGTTTGACGGCCTGCTATGACATGTGCTGACCATCAGGGGGCGGCGCAGAACATGGCGGGCGTTCACAATACACTGCGACCTCTCACTGGCTACCTGGGGACAGGGGTGATGAGGATGGAGGTGCAGTGAGAATGCCGGGTGTCCGCCAAGCTCGCTCTCAATCCCCCTGCTACCCTCCCCCGGGATGCCAGGGCTCACACGCGCCAGGGAAGCCCCCCGCACTCAGGTGCCGGCGCCTGCGAGGAGCCCACCCCACACCCGTGCAGCGCCTTCCGGGTGAGCTGGGCCGCAGCTGCTGGGACCGCAGGGGCCCCGGGCAGGAGCTGGTCTGCAAGGCCAGCTGGGAGAGAACGTGCTGCCCACCCAGATTCCAAGCAGCGCCGCTGGGCAGCCCAGAGGCCCATGCTGCACCCCGGCCTGTGGCCTCCGGCCGTGCTTACCGCATCTCCATGTGAGGACTCGGGCCCCGTGGCTCAGGAGGAGGGGTGCACGCGGGGGCCAGGGGCCCAGGTGCTGCCCAGGGCCCAGAGGTCAGCTGGGACCTGCCCTTCCATGCCAGACACTCATGCTTCGATCGCCAGCCAGGCTTAGGGACGGCACCCATGCATGAATTTGTGCACCTGGCCTCTAGTCAAATAATAATGCATGTCCCAAATCATCACAGATTTGGAATATGAAGTGGAAATTCATGTTCACATATCAAAATTTTATATGATGGCCTGACTTTAATACACTTTTGCTGTTTCTCAAAGACAGAATTAAATTTAAAAACTAAACTTTAACATTTGCGTATTTTGCTAATTAATATCTAACACGTTTTATTCATAAACCATGAGAACTTCTCTATAAATAAAACTAGAAAATAAAACATGAAATTGAATTTAATACGGCCATCTAAATATTGAGGCTCTCATACATTTTCAAGATGTAGATTCCACATTAATTTCACAATTAGATTTTGAAACATAATTCCATTTCAAGTGTTCACAGATGTTAGAGTTCAAAAACTCAAGTTTAAGACAAATACATTCTTTGGCAGTAGTAAAGTATATACTGTATTTTTGAAGAATCCACAGAATACTTCAGAAAACATTTGTGTAAAGTCAGGAAAATAAAACATCTTAACTGAGGTTTGCTTCATGACAATTACTAAAGACTGGAAACAGGTAATAAACCTATTTATTGTCATCTAAAAAAACACCAGTAAGTTTTAGGTAAAATATCTAACAAATAGTCTAGAATATGGCAAAATGGTAAGCACCATCTCCAAAGAAAATCTTAAAATATTTGACTTAAGTGGAAAATAAAAAGCAATAGTCTTGGGATTTGCCCAAGACATGCATTCTCAAATCCTTGTATTTACTTACCAGAACTACATTGTACCTGCCATCTCAAGAAGTCCAACTTCATGATAAAAATCTTAAAAACAGTCAGAGGCAAGCATATAGCCTGATCCTCCTCAAAGATCCCAAAAGAGATTATGTCGGCATCAAAATTTAAGGACCAGCCTGGCCAGTGTGGCTCAGTGGTTGAGCATCGACCCAAGAATCAGGAGGTCACAGTTCAATCCCCAGTGGAGGGCATGCAGGAGGCAGCCAATTGATCATTCTTTCTCATCACTGATGTTTCTATCTGTCTCTCTCCCTTTCTCTCTCTGAAGTTAATAGAAACATATTTTTTTAATTAAGGGCCAACTTAAAGTAAACAATTATATTTAAAGAATAACTCCTTTATCCCCCCCCAACACACACACACACACACACACACACACACACACACACACCACATGCACACACAAAGAAATAATACCAATTGGATTATTTGGGTCTGAATGAATAGGCAATAAGTAACTATTTCTCCTAATATTTTTTAATCCTCACCCAAGGATATGTTTTTATTGGTTTTAGAGAAAGAGGAGGGGGAAGGAGAGAGGGAGGGAGACAGAGAGAGAGAGAGAGAGAGAGAGACAGAGACAGAGAGAGAGAAAGAGAGACAGAGAGACAGAGAGAGACAGAGACAAAGAGACAGAGAGAGAGAAAGGGAAAGAGAGAAACATAGACGTGCAAGAGAAATGTCAGTTGGTTGCCGCCCATACCCTCCGTGACCAGAGATGGAACCCAAGACCTAGGTATGTGCCCTGACCAGGAATTGAACCCGACACCATTTGCTGTACTAGACGATGCTCCAACCAACTGAGCCACCCAGCCAGGGCTATTTCTCCAAATGTTTTTAACTACAGTCCTCGGATATATTTTTGAACACTCTCCAGTTTTTCTACACAAATTAGTAAATTTTTTGCTTCAGTAGTAATATAAACATTTTCATGGAAACTTCGCTTTCTGGGCAATTTGGAAGCCTGCCTTACGTCTGAGGAGAACAGAACAATTTCCTTCGCAGTGTGCTTACTGATGACCGGCCGCCAGGCAGGACCACTTGAAGTTGGTGGCTAAGCAAGAAATGAGCTGACTAGATTGATGAGGCATTTTTAACCCCACAAAGGTAAAAGGTATACTGCATTGCAGATGGCAGAGGAATGTTTATTTTGCAATATCTGAGTAAAGGAAAGCGTTAGGAGAATTGGATGACCTCAGGGAATGGTGGTGAAGCCTGCCAAGGAGGATAAGGGGTGGGGGGGGGGCAGGTGAGGTACAGTGTTCACACGGGAGATGAAATTTAGTTTCATGGATGTGGTTCATTTGAATTATGTCTTCGAATTTTGTTTGCATTAAATGATACATTTATTTGATTTTTATAGTTGTATAAGATCTGTAAATATTGTTTTTATTTAGGTTTGAATTTTTACATATTTATATTAAATATAATAAAATCATTTATGCTTAAAAAAACACACTCAACTAGTCTCCTAAATTCTTTCACTTACACACACACACACACACACACACACACACACACACACAATGGATTTCCTTATCTAATTTTACCATTTCTCTGAAATCTTGTCTGATTTTCCAACAAATTGGCAGAGCAGGAACATTACAGACCATTGCTAAATCATGACAAAAGCTGGTCCCCCTGGCCCACATCTTGCAGGCATGAAATTTAGTCTTGCAATGTATTTTTACATAGATAGATTTGTATGCAATAATACAATTGCCTGTGGCTCTCTGAATAGAGGTTATATAATGTGAGGTCCTCACATTATGGCAGTAAAGAAAATAAACAGTGTCACACTGATTCAACGTCCTCAATTATGCAGCCAATATTTATCAAGTGCAAGGGCAGTGTAGTGGGTCCTACGGATACAATGCATGCCACGGCCTCTGCCTGATGGTCTAGTGGAGGTTTAGTAATCACCAGTAACCCAACAGTTATGCCGGCAACGGAGTAAGGACCAACCATGGTATGTGCCTGGGAGCTAGCAGAGACTAGCTTTCTTTCTGGCGGTCAACACACACACAAAAACACAAACTTGGAAGTCACACAAGTCAGACATTTCATAATCTTATCTGAAAAACAACCAGCTGCTCAGGATATAGCTGAACTGATGCTGTGATTTGAGGGGGAATTTTCCTGTTGATGTACCAGAAGGAGGAGGGGAAGGAGAGAGGAAGAAGATCTTGCAAATTTTAGAGGACAGATGGACTGCACCACCTTTGTCATCATCATACTCAACACGAGGAGAATGAGGGGGAGAGAGCAGAATCGACCCCTGATGCAGGATCCATGCCATGTACCAAGCAGGTATGCTTCAGACAGACTTCTACAAATACTTTTTCTTGATCTTTATGAACATTGGTCAGCAGAGAGTTTGAGGTTTTACTTTGACAACCATCTGAAGAGCAAATTCTATTCTGCAAGTTACAGGCAGGTCCAACACCTTCCTCAGCAGCTGGGTTGAGGTGAATCAACCACAGTGCGCATGAGCAGAAGGCCGCTCGATCCGCAGGGAGGTGGCCCAAGGGACAGCAGGAGGCAGGGCCACCCTCCTCCCCAGAGGACAATTTTAGGTCCACTTCAACACAAAGACAGGTGGACCCTTGAAGTGCAAGTTGTAGGCTATTAAGGACACCGGCGATAATGCTCACCAGTGTTTTTATTTATTTTTAATAGATTTTTATTGATTTCAGAGAGAGGAGGGGAGAGGGAGAGATAGAAACATCGATGAGAGAGAATCACGCCTCCTACTGGGGATCAAGCCAGCAACCCGGGCAAGTGCCCTGACCAAGAATCTAACCCTAACCCTCTTGGTTCATGGGTCAGTGCTCAACCACTGAGCCACGCCGGCCGGGCCAGTGTTTCCCTTTTAAAATTGACCATGGGCTAAAATGCCAAGCCCTGAAATAAGCTGTAAGGGTACAAAATGAATCAAGACCTGATTCCTACTCTGAAGAAACGCAAAGCTTCACAGAGAGAATAGATCTAAAAGCAAATTTAAGTGCCAGGACAGAGAGGGGCAGGCAGAGCACAGAGGAATGGCCGGTCTGACCCGGGTGGGTGAAATAGGCAGCATCACACTAACGCTTAGAGAACGGTGAATTTTCCCAGGAAAAGAAAGAGATGAAAGGAACAAATGAAATATTTAAAGAACTCAGAATTATAACCTCCACATATCTGATTACCTTCTTGTGGGAAGAAACTCCCGGGCAGGAAAGGGGAAAATAAAATCCACCTACAGCCTCATGGTTGGCACCCACGCGGGCTTTCCTTTAAAAGCTCTGAAAACTGAGGATGCCATCCCCATAACCTAAATAAGTCAGAACAAAGAATTTGAAAAAAGAACATGAAAAATGAGCTCTGGCCTAAAGGGAATTATTCTTCAGATGAGTAAGAAAGGGAACTAGTAAGGGCGAATTGAAATCGGCATACCACAGACTCACCTTTGGCAGATTTAGAGCTTTCTGCTTGGAGCCTTTACAAGACTGTGCATGTAGGCGAACTACCCAGGCCAAATACATTGGAGGCACAAAACAAAGAAGAGCGTTCTTCCCGGTACCACCGTTTGCACAGCGTCTGCGACGTGGGGACCTTCTAACCACACGCGGCAGCACCGAAGGCAGGAGACATGATAACTAAATACAGTGGTGATTCTGGACTGGGATCCCTTTGCTATAAAGGGCATTATTGGGACAATTATTGAATGATATCTGAGAATTACAGGATAGAACATGTAATTGTTAATTTCCTGATTTTGAAGGCTGCCTAGTACATATGTACTAGAATACCACTTTTTGCAGGGAATACAAAGTGCTTGGCGGTAATGGGGCATCCTATGGGCCATGGACCCTCAAAAAAGCCTGAAAAAACAAGGGTTCTCGTACTATAATTGCTTTTATGCACATTTGAGATTGTTTCAAATAAAAAAAAAAACGTTGAAATTTAAAAAGTAAAACAACGTCCTTTGCCAAATGAACAAAAAAAAGGTTCAGTACTAGTAATGTGTGTGTGCAGGGGCGGGAACGGGGGGCAGGGAGGGGAGGGAAAGGGGGCGGGTTCCTTAAAGTCCTTCCAGACCCTGCACCATTCTGCTTTTACTTAAATCCTGTTTCTAGCAGTGCCTGGAAGGAGAAGAGCGTGTAAGTACTGCCACCTAGTGGTCTTAGAGCAAATACAGGGTATGGCAAAAATAGGCAAGTTTCTGGGATTATTAATTATTGTATTATTTTCCATAACAACTGTAAATCCGCTTTTCCCCCCACCCTGTTTGTTTATGGTAATGGAGGCAAACTGAGGTTTCCTCTGGATGGGGGAAGAGTAGAGCTTTTTATGGGGATTAACTTTTGAATGAAGGCTGTTGGAGAAAAAGGGAAACAGGTGGTTGAGCCTTGAGGCTGCATCCGGACAATGGAATACTCCTCCGTGTAAGGAAATGAGCTATCGAGCCACGAGAAGAGACGGAGGAGCCTCCAATGCATGTTGCTACATGAGAGAAGCTAATCTGACACACGGTACGATCCCAACTATATGACATTCGGGAAGAAGACAAAACTATGGAGACAATAAAAGGATGTGGTTTCCGGGGATGAACAGGTGGCGCAGAGGGTCTTTAGGGCAGTGAACCGATCTGTCTGGTACTTTAACCCTTTGCACTCGCTTGCTTTTTTCTCGATTCCTTTATTCTAATGCTAACTGTGTCGAGTCACACTCGGCATCCGAGTGCAAAAGGTTAATGGTGGATACGTGTCACTGTCTGCTTGTCACCCACCCAAGCAGCCCTGCAGAGGCGACAGGACACTCCAGCTTCTCTGGGCGGGTCCCACTCCATCACTTCAGGGCTCTGTTCGTGGCCCTCGGCCCTGGAGGCACAGTATGGTCACCTGTGAATCTTTTAAATGATACCCATGCCGCCCTGGATGGTCTTGCTCAATGGTTAGAGCTTCGGCCTGCATTTATCCACCATAATTTTGGTTAATACACAGATAAATCCATAACGTGCTAGAGTTGGCACCCAAGATCCTCTGTCCAAACCCATTATTTTGCATGAGAGGAATAAGGCCCAAATCAGGCTGACAGTACCACACCGGTGCGGAGTAAAGGCACCAGGACCCAGCCTGCCAGGACCTAATTCCTTGCTCTTTCTGTGCCATGTGCCAAGTCAAGCAGCAGGAGAGGAGTGAGCCGAGGGCCCTCGCAGTCCCAGGAGCCAGGCCATCACACAGACCGGGGGTTTGGTGTTCATGAGCCTTGGGGGCACCATTATTTACATTATGATGACTCTACTAAATCACATGACTTAATAAAAATATGTGAATATGGGCCCAGAATTTTGTGCGCAATACCAAAGACACACTAAGGAACAAGAACCTTCTGGCGGGGCCGTCCTGGAGCTCACGTTTCAGTGGAGAAGCTGACGTGGAGTAATCACTAAGTTGTGCATTGCAATAGGAAAATCAACATTTTACTGGTGAACAATGAAGTGAAAACTACCGGGACCTTATAGGGTTTTAATACAGACTCACCGAAAGTCCGACTAGCAGGAAGCAGGGACTGCCGAGCATTCATTCTTTCCATCCAACTGAGACATCACCTTATTCAGAACGTGTTCCCAGAGCACCTGAGAGCAGGAGCACTCACAATTTGAGCACACGTACCACAGCAAACGGCACGGCTTCACGAGACACAGGTGACCTTCACCTTGCTTTCCCACAACATTGCCCTGGCAGTCCAGGGAAAGGGGCATTAGGGAAGCTCATACTCACCAATACCAGCGGGACTAAAGCCTCACTTTTTACTTAAGTCCAGAACTTGAGCTAAAATGCATCTTGTGATAATTCTTTTTTTCCAGAGTGTAGGCAATATTTCATGTGTGGTTCATGTTCCAAGGTGTTATGGTAACTTTATAACTTAGTACCGTGGTCGGCAAACTGCGTCTCTCGAGCCACATGCGGCTCTTTGGCCCCTTGAGTGTGGCTCTTCCACAAAATACCACGGCCTGGGCGAGTCTATTTTGAAGAAGTGGCGTTAGAAGAAGTTTAAAAAATTTGGCTCTCAAAAGAAATGTCAATCGTTGTACTATTGATATTTGGTTCTTCTGCTGACTGAGTTTGCCGATCACTGACTTAGTAGATAAAATACTGTGCTGTTACATTACCAGATGATGTTACTGCAGACAGGGAGATCGAGTTCATATGCCTTCTGGGTTTTAAGGGTAAATTTCAACTACCTACCATGTAGCATTCCTTTCCCACAGTACAAGTAAAGCACTGTAGGAGGATTAATGTTTGACACACAAGCATAACACACCTCTTTTGATAGTTGACAGACTTTTACTAACAACCTAAAAACTTCACACTTACAACAGGAAAATAAATGTTTCACTAATGAAGAATTAAGTGAAAACCACCAGGATCTTACAGGTTTTTAACATGTACTATGAGTATCTTACAAGACAGAACGTCAGCTTGCTAGATCATAGAGTATGACTGAAAATGAGACAGTATTTATAAGTTACCTAATAGCTTTCCCAAACGGTAGTTCCCCTGAAATTAAAACAGGAAACGAAGTTTGAATTTATACCTAGCTTTAGACATGACTCACCATGCACACCCATATAACTTTTATGATTTTGCTGTTACTTTTTAAAGGTACTCAACAATGCCCAGCTGGAGTGGCTCAGTAGTTGAGCATCAATTCCCAGTCAGGGCACATGCCCAGGTTGTGGGCTTGATCCCCAGTGTGGGGCGTGCAGGAGGCAGCCAATCGATGATTCTCTCATCGTTGATGTTTCTGTCTCTCTCTCCTGCTCCCTTCTTCTCTGAAATCAATAAAAACATTTTATTAAAGTAACAGGGCTGAAGAGCATCCTGCTCTCATTTTCCACTGGAGGATGGAGATCTTGACTCTGTAAATTATCTTATCTCTTAGTATCTCACAGGGAGGAAAAGGCGAATCTCAGTTAAGTGTGCTTCCCCTCAACATGAAGGCAAAGCAAAAGGGAGCCTGCAGCAATGTCAGCACTGAATATGGTTGAGATCTTAAAGCGTAGTAACACTAACAGGCTCTATATACATCAGTGGTCTCTGCGTATCTGTTAGTTCAATACATAACATGACCTAGCAGGACACTTCTATTCCAAAGCTCATCTTTCCAAAAGGCCCTGCCTCTCCCAGCTGGCCTGCGGAGTTCACTGCATGTGTATAGACATAGAGGCACAGAGATTATATATGTAAGCTGTGATCACATGATTTCCTGGTACTCCAGGTAAGTCGTTTTACTGTGGTATGTAGAGCTCAGTCTCTGAAATATTTTCAGGCCATGCACATGCACACAGTTATCATCAACACTTGACAATTCAGAAAGCCTACATCCTTTTCTGTAAATTCAGAAAAAGTGCCTTGAATTTGTTTGGGGTTTTTGGTTTTTTTTTTAATATATATTTTATTGATTTTTCACAGAGAGAAAGGGAGAGGGATAGAGAGCCAGAAACATCGATGAGAGAGATACATCGACCAGCTGCCTCCTGCACACCCCCCACCGGGGATGTGCCCGCAACCAATGTACATGCCCTTGAGCGGAATCGAACCCGGGACCCCAGTCCGCAGACCGACGCTCTATCCACTGAGCCAAACCGGTTTCGGCTGTCTTGGTTTTTTTTTTTTAAACTTCAGTCTTCGATATTGAAACTGCTAAGTTATTCCATTTTCCATTAAAAAAATAGGAAAATGAAGTGTGGGAAGGGGCAAAAAAATAAACATGGGAAACATCCTGTTACTAAATAGGTTTAAGAATAAAACCTCTGTAGAGAAAATAGAAGGTAAAACCTATGAGGGTTGCTCAACACAGAATTATTTGTAATAAAACAATTAGAAAAAAATGAATTTTTCAGTAACAGAACTGTAAAAACCAATTAGGAAATGTCCAATTGATAAAATATTCTAAAGCCATTAAAAGACGAGGCCCCTTCGGCCTGCAGACTGAAGGGTCCCAGGTTCGATTCCGGTCAAGGGCATGTACCTTGGTTTCAGGCACATCTCCAGTAGTGGATGTGCAGGAGGCAGCTGATCGATGTTTTTTCTCTCATCGATGTTTCTAACTCTCTATCCCTCTCCCTTCCTCTCTGTAAAAAATCAATAAAATATATTAAAAACAAAAAAAAGACCAGGCCCTTGCCCTAGCCAGTTTGGCTCAGTGGATGGAACATTGGTCTGCGGACTGAAGGGTCCCAGGTTCGATTCCTGATCTGGGCACATGCCCAGGTCGCGGGTTCGGACCCCAGTTGGGGGCATGCAGGAGGCAGCCAATCAATGATTCTCTCTCGTCGTTGATGTTTCTATCTTTCTATCCCTCTCCCTTCCTCGCTGAAATCAATAAAAATATATTTAAAAAAAAAAGAGAGACGAGGCCCTAGCCGGTGTGGCTCGGTTGGTTGGGTGTCATCCCGTGCACTGAAAGATCAAGGGTTTGACTCTCGGTCAGGGAACATACCGAGGTTGCGGGTTTGATCCTGGTCGGGGTGCCTGCAGGGGGCACCCAGTTGATCTATTCTCTCTCTCTCTCTAATAACAATAAAAACATTTTTTAAAAAGACGAGGAAGACGCTGAAACATAGGATGGACAACAATGTTTAGCCAAACACACCGTGGCTACGTGCCGCGTGGAAACAGCTCCTTTGCCACACCAAACAGAACACAATCTGATACGCTGTGTTGCTGTAGGATGTGCAGTTCTCCCTTCACTGGAAACACTCAAAAATATAAAGCTTCTACAGTGACTGGACATTACCCGAAAGAGAAGAAAAACATCAAAATGGATCAATGGCTCAGACAAGTCTTTGAGCACAAATGTTCCTGCAGGAGGCACGCCACTGAGCGTCACTTGCCCCTCCTTCTGGGAAGACAGCACCTGGCCTGCATCTACCCTTTGGGCACTCAGACAATACACATTTCTGTGTTTGAGGACAAAACTTCACACACAAGTCTTTTATTTGCCCCTATAGAAAAACTCAGATGCACAGCTAGTTCCTTCTCACAATAAAGCAATGCTCAATTAGCAATCACATTATTGCTTTAATGACAAAATGGTGTTAACTTCATGCAACTTGTGATCAAAAATAATTAAAGACCGTTGGTGATATCTACCAGAAGTAACATTAGACATAGGATTACTTACAAAACAAGCAATTGCCATAGAAAACTATATTTCCCTTGGGAAAAAAAATGTAATATTTTATTATTAAACAACTCAGGCAAAAGTCTAGATTTTCTATCAGTGCAGAACAGATCAGAAAGGCTTCCATAGGGGCCCCAACAGAAGAGGGATGTGATTCTTTGGATGGCTTTATGATGACATTTATAACCTCCTGGGTATTTTAGCTCTCTGAAGAAAATCTCCATTCAAAAGGCTAAATCATACAAAGCATTTAATATCTTCAAATGGATGCCCAATAACAAAACTTTGTAACAAGAAGTGAGTCCTAGCACTAAACTGTGTTTATCAAATACTTGAATAAGCTACATTCAGAAACGACAGAGCAGCTTACAGGTGCAGGGAGGCGCTCTGCACTGCCACAAAAGCAGCCACCAGAGCTTTATGCACTCGGTGTCAAGCTGATGTTTACTTTTTGCAGGCCATGTATCTCTGCGCTACATTCTCCCAGCTGATGATATTCCAAATAGCTTTCAGGTAGTCAGGCCTGACATTTTTATACTGCAGGTAATAAGCATGCTCCCACACGTCAATCCCCAGCAGTGGAACAAGACCTATTGGAAGAAAGGAGAAAAAGCAAAAACTATCAATTTCAATTTAAACGCTGCATCTTCTCAATGTAACCTTTATCCTATGCATCCACAATTGTCCTTTACAACATTCTCATCCATTTTGCAGTTTCTTATATAAACAGGATATGTGATAAGAATAAATACCCCTATAAAGAGATTTTCAACTTTACTCTTTGGAAGGAAAATGTGACTAGTACTAAAAATAATTACTAGTAAAACAGACTTGAGAAAAATAATTAACTACAGTATTTTATTTTTTATATATATTTTTATTGCTTTCAGAGAGAAAGGAAGAGGGAGAAAGAGATAGAAACATCCATGATGAGAGAGAATCATGCATCGGCTGCCTCCTGCAAGTCCCCCACTGGGGATCGAGTCCACAACCCAGGCATGTGCCCTTGACCGGAATCAAACCTGGGACCTTTCAGTTCGCAGGCTGACGCTCTATCCACTGAGCCAAACTGGCTAGAGCTAACTACAGTATTTTAATAGCTGTTCTTAAAATACCAACAGATTGATACAAGAGCCAGTTGTTAGGTGTCCTCACTGGGAGTCTCAGTAAGAGTATGTTGTTTGTGGGGTGACTGAGGACCCGCCAAAGGTCTTGAGTACTGAGGAGGTGATGAGAAACCTGCCCTGCTCCCCAAGGCGGTTAGGCTTGGAGAATAAAAGTGTTTGAGATGCTAATAGAACAAGTTAACAAGGAAAACTAAACAGGACTGAAGAGATACACAGGAGGTGCAGCCAGGATCCCCCTGGAAATCAAGCCTCTCCAGGTCGGTCCCTTCAGAGATAGGCCTGACTCCCTAAGTGTGCCACGCTCACAAATCTTTGCTGCTTTTAAAATTCTGTAGCATCTCACTTTCCCAGGAGAGCGGTATAGGTCTGGAAAATCTGATTATGTCCAGGGAAGCGTCACGCAACCACGTCTTCGGATGTGCGCGCAGGTCAAAAAGGCAGCTTTGGCTTCTTTGCATCAGAGGTCACAGCCCCAGCTAACTGCCGGACGACGTGGGATTCTTTCTCCTAAAGAGCTTCTCATTCAATCTGGCTCAACATGGAACAGGACTGGGTGAGCCCAGCCTGGCGCCTCCAAGCCAAATATTGTCGTATACCAAAACCCCTGGAGAGGCAGCATCTGGAAATGAGCGCTCTCCTCCCAGTCTGACCACAAGTGCTCAGTAAAGAGTGGTCCAAGGTCTGAATCAGACGTCTTTTCCTCATTCTTGTTGTTTATCTAATTTTAGTGCATATAATTATGCAAGCTGATATGAACTCACTATCAAATGAAGCAGTTTACGTTTAAGACATTTTTTGTTAATGTATCTATTAAATTACATGTGCTTTTTATACATATACGAGAGGCCCGTTGTGGGGATCAGGCCAAAACCGGCTCTCCGACATCCCCCAAGGGGTCCTGGATTGCAAGAGGGTGGTTTTTGGGTGACACACCCCGGAATCGGACTCCCTCCTCTCTGATTCTGAGTGCATCACCCGAGAACCACAGTTCAGCAGCTCCTGCGTTGAGTGTCTGCCCCCTGGTGGTCAGTGCACATCATAGCTACCGGTCAGATGGTCGCTTAGGCTTTTATATCTACCTAATAAAAGAGTAACATGCTAATTGACCGTACCTTCGCGATGCCCACCAGCCAATCAGGAGTATGCAAATTAACCCAACAAAGATGGCGGGTTAATTTGCATACACAGGCACCCAGTAGTGGGGTGGGACACTTGCATCATAGCCATAGTGATGACACAGGCATTTTGCACCACCCAGCCGCTCCAGGCCTCTGGGCAGTGTGGGAAGGAGGAAAGGCGGCTCTAGGCAGAGCAAAGGCAGAAAGGCGGCTCCGGGCCAGAGCAAAGGCTGTGCCGGCAGCCAGAGTAAGGAAGGCCCATTCTGCACGAATCTCCGTGCATCGGGCATCTAACATATAAATATTTCTATTGATTTCAGAGAGGGAGGGAGACAGAAACATCAATGATGAGAATCATTGATCAGCTGCTACACACCCCATAATGGGGACAGAGCCCATAACCCAGGCACATGGCCTGACAGGGAGTCAAACTGTGACCTCCTGGTTCATAGGTCAACATTCATCCACTGAGCCACACCCAAGCAGGCACATGTGCTTATTTTTTGTAAGACTTAAGATTTCAAAATATCAACAACTTTTAAAGCACTTTTGCTTAATAGACTCTGGGTATCATGTTAAGATTTGCTCAGATAAACCTAGAGACTTATGATGGGCATGAACCTGCTAGTTTTGTATATTCAAGTTAAATGCTTTATAGTGAGCCATCTCCCCTCAATGATGGTAACAATTTTCCAATCTAACCTGTTGTTCCTTGAAGGGGATCCTGGTTAGAACAAGCAGCAATCTGTAAGCGTCCTTGTTCCTTATTGAAACCAAGCCAGCCCCAACCTGAGCCTTGAACACCAGCAGACACAGTGGTCAACTTCTCCTTAAACGCGGCGAAGGAACCAAAGTCACGTTTGATGGCTTCCAGCAACTCCCCTATTTAAAAAAATCCAAAGATGGGGGATAAGGACACATATGTAATAACTTAATCAATAAAGAAATTTTAAAAATAAAATAATTTTTAAAAATCCAAAGAACACTCACAAATGAACAGATGGCAATAGTTACAATATTTTATTACATATATTAAAGTATTCTTGTCATATGGCCCAAGATACAACTAGACACCACGCAGAAGACACAACAAAGCCCAGTGAGCTCCACAACACGGCATTACTCGGCCCAGGGGCAACACCCCAGGTCTCACAATTTTCATTCACGTTTGTCACTGAAGCACTGCAGAGGGATTTCTCCCCTCACGGTGCTATTGCCATCAGGAAAGAAAGAACAGCTTCCATTAGCCTTCTTTTTTCCACTCAGTAGAAAATTTTACTTTGACTTTTACCCTACGTATTCTGTCTTAATTTGGGACTAAAACGTTATGGCTGTTATGTTTCTTCCCCAAGGAAGCCTAGATCTTTCCTATCTCAATGATATCATTTTAAAAAGTTATTTTCTCCCTTCTATTACTGAACTAAGGATACACTTAAAGAGCTATAGCCCTTTTATTCTGTAGCAATACAGAATATAATTCTAGACTGAGCACATCAACCAAATCAACTAGGCCAAAAACATCACCTCTCTGTTAAAAGGAATCATCTGTCATAAGCACAAATGAGGAATAAAGTGGCACAGATAACATTAAGTGGCAGACAGTACCAACACCTGTTGATTGAATAGAGGTGTATCTAATACTCTGGTAACTCACAAAAATTCAACACTATTAAATCATAGTCTGAAGACCTAAGTCACAAAAAATAAATTATCCAGCTTCTCATTCATTATTACTTCCTAATAAAATTGCTTATTTCAAGTGCCTAAGATGGCACAAAACACACACACACACACACACACACACAGAAATTTAAGGTACATCCCGGAAGCCCAGAAACAAGGGAGGGAGCTATGTTCATGCCCCACACCTTCCCTGGGGCGCGGGGGATCATTAAAGACTCTACACACTGCACACGACCTCAAATGAACAAGGGGAGTGGCCCAGCCATCAGCTCTGTACTCCTTCATTACCTAGGTTTTCTGGGACAATGGACTTCTTCTCGCTTAGGAAGAATAGTAAAATAATAGCAAAAAGCACTATTCTAAGTCCTTTATATATAATAACTCATTTAATTCTCAAAACAGTCCTATTATTCTCCCCGTATCATATAGAGGAAGAAAGTAAGGTTCAGAACGGTTAAGTCTCTCACCCCAGGTCCTAGAGCTAGTAAGCGAAAGCTTGTCTTTTCTAAAAACCATTTCTCAGTCTTTCCCTAATGTATAGCACAATACATTTCAACCACGAGTCGACACCATATGTGACACTGCGTGTATGTATATAGAATCTGAGGACACAACTCCCTGAATGCACTCTCCATTCTTACATATGTCCCTTTGAAAGTTACTACAACTTGACTGCACTCCTTGCTATGAAAAACATGCCATTATGCTACCTCAGGGAAAATTAGGGTAGCATTAAAAAAAACAATAGCCATCCCCATCATGCCCAAAATGTAGCTAAGTTAGCACCAATACACACCAACCTCTGGGCTCTCCGCCACCATTAGGGCTCAGGTTCGTCCAGAAAATGCTGTGGTTGATATGGCCTCCACCGTTGAACTTCAGCGCAGGCTGAAGAGCTATCTGGGCCGTGACGTCACCTGAAATGTTAAAATGCAAATACATTTTTTTAAATGCTTACTTTTTCAGCCATTCTATATACTATTTTCTTCTTTGTAAAATGTCAGATAATTGGATCAGCTTCTCTGTAACATCCTATAGGTCCTAAAATTCTGCAATTTCAGGGTTCTACCAAAAAAGAAATTCCCAAAATTACTTGTCCCAGTGGATTTTCAGGTGATTAGTAACATGCTCAACAACCAGTGCGGCAGCAGGGTTGGCAAAGCTAGCAGAAAACCCACTCTGAGCTTCAGAGAACTCAGTCTTCTTGGATAGAAAAGATTTGGGCAAATGAAATAATGAAGAACAAAGGTAGAAAATGGAATGCTAAAATGTCTGGTTCCATATACTGACTATATGAAAAATTTCCACCTCGTTTCCTCAGTAGACAGCTATTCACTGGGAAATCTCTAAATGTTACGTTAACAAGAAACACAACTTATTCAAAACTGAACTGCCGATTGTCAACCCAAGCTTACTCCTGCTGTGGCTTCCAGTCCGCATGCCAGCGGTCTCCTCAGGACATTCTGATGCTTGGTCCTCTTGGACTCCTCCCCTCTCCCCCCACATCTCACCCACCAGCGTGTCCACCAGCAAGGCCCGCTCTCCCTTCAACACACGCGGACCAGCAGCATCCATCTCCCACCAGCGCTCCTGCCACCCTCAGCACTCATCCCCTGCTTCCACCTCTGCCCCCCGGCAGTCTCTTCTCACCGCAGCGGCCAGAAGGCTCCTCTAGCCCCCACCTCAATCTCGGCACTCCTCTAGCCAAACCCCTCCCCAGGCTGCTCTGCTCAGAGCGAACCCCAGGTCCTCACAATCAGCTACAGAAATGCACGCCATGTGACCTCTGCAGCTCCTGGCGGCCCAGCTCCAGCCACACGGGCCTCCCTGCACCCACATGGTAAGCTCAGCGTGCTCCCAGCTGAGGGCTTCCACAGCTCCCGGCGGGACCCTCTTCCCCGAGGCAGCCTCAGGCTTCATTCCCTCCTTTCTCCTCCAAGTTTCTACCGAACCAACAGCTCCATCCGTGAAGCCTTCTCTAACCACAGTAAACACTGGGCCATTCCCTACTTTGTTTTCCTGCAAGAGATTTACAACCCCTGCCATCCCACATATTTACCTGTTCATCTGTCTCCCCAAGAGAATGAAAGGACTTTCATGCACTGCTATGTCCCAGAGCCCATTATATTGCCTCATACATAGGAGGCGCTCAATCAATGTTTGTTGATTGACTAGATAATTGAATATATTGAATGTAGTTTCTAAGGTAAAAAATTCTCTGGTATCTATAGCACTTAAAAAAAAGGAATGGCAGGTGTGTCTCGGTTGGAGGGTCGTCCCATACACCGAAGGGTCATGGTTTTGATTCCTGGTCGGGGCACATACCCAGGTTTCGGGTTCAATTCCCAGTCGGGGTACATGTTGGAGGCAGTTTCTCTCTCTCCATCTCTAAAATTAAAAAAAAAAAAGAAACATATCCTTTTAAAAAAAGTCATGTTTGAAAATTTTTTTCTACCTTGCTTAATAAGTAGGCAAAATAAAATATTTTCTCTATGCCTTCCAAAGCTACAGATGAACTGAACTCTCAGAAAAAATGGGAATTTCCTTACTAAGCAAACATTGATTCACAAGATACCAAGAGGCAAAATGAAGGACAGGAAAAACCACTGAGCGCTGCTCAGCAATTACCTAAAGAAAAAGTTCTCTACTTCTGTTCTTAGGACACACGCTAAGAACATATGTAAGGAATACTATTGTTCCCTTAAACAAGGTCAAATCTCCAGTTGCTTAGCAATTCAGAGAGGAGGAGAGGACCACGTGATATCTAAATACCACAGTTGATCTTTGAGAGTTTTTTTAAGATGCCGACATTTTGCTGTTATGTTTATAAAATGATTTCTCACAGATCAGTGTCTCCCTTTATTAATTTTTCTTGGAAAGTCACCCTAAAAATAAACATGTTATTAAATTATGTTAAGTCAACAGTAATGGCAAAGAAACATATTGAAAATTAGTTTAATAATTTCAGTCTCTTAAAGTTTAGTTCATCATTTTAATAGAAATGGGGGGCTTAGTATCTGCTTTTAAGAACACTTTTCTGAAGTTCAACATTTTCTTTGGCTTCACTTCAGCTTTTTTCTTCTGTTAAACACAGTAAAAAATAAATATGTTTCTTCGAAAAATATGTTACTTACATGTGATGAGACTGATGATGTAATTTTACTTATACACCTTTAATCCCAAATTTCAAACATGAAAATTTAGATCTTTAACGATTTTTAAAATATAACTTTTTAAATAAAAGAAACGTCCGTGGCTACTTATTAATTTATGATCAATATAGAATATAATATAAAGCTTTTTTCCCAGTGGCTTTCATTAAAAAAGGGAAGCGTCAAGTGCACAAGAAAAGGAGTGAAAGGAAGCTGTTTTTAAAATATTGAAGAGACAGGTTCAGGGGTGTCAAGCTGTTGTCATGCAGGAACTAGTTTCACAACTGGGATATTCCCCGTCCTCCCTAGTACCGCCTCCTTCCCGCATGTGTCATGTCCTAAATCACCCAAACTTTTCTCGTATTCAGAACCTTTTGCCACACTTGAGGTTTCTCTGACTGTCAGAAGCAAACATTCCCGAATGTGGCAACTTCCTCTAGTTTCTGCTGAGCCATTTACCTTGCACCCAATCAGGCTGAAATACCACATCTTCCCACTAGATGCCCCCAGTCAACAACACGCCGCTGTCTAAAATTGACTCCACCAATTTCATCGCGCTGAAATTCAATAAAAACACGTATATTTAAGAAAAAACACACACTTTTTTAACCGTGTAGCTCATGAAGCCATATCTGTAGTCTGGAAACACGACTGTCAATTACTTCCTCTGCAAACCACGGCTTCAAGTCATACATAGGTTGAAAAAGGTCACCGCTTTTTGTACAGAAACACTAAAACACAGTATTCCCACACACAAAACTGAGTCCACAAGCTACTGGTTTGTCAGCCGGACTCTCAACACGGCAGTAGCTCCGTACTGAATTTTACCGGGATTCCGACCGTCCCACAGCTGGGTCTCCTTGTGCGTTCCCAGAGCACGTGGAGTGACCCCGAGAGCAGAGGGGCCGCTCCGCACCGGGGTGAGCTGGTCCTGCTTCCCACGGCCAGCTTCTCCCAGGGCGGCCGCCCGCACCCGCCGTCCGCCCGCACCCGCCCTCCGCCCTCGGCCCGCACCCGCCCTCCGCCCGCACCCGCCCTCGGCCCGCACCCGCCCTCCGCCCGCACCCACACTCCGCCAGCACCTTACCCTTGGTCCGCACCCGCCCTCGGCCCTCGGCCCGCCCCCGCCGTCCGCCCGCACCCACACTCCGCCCGCACCTGCCCTCGGCCCTCCGCCCGCACCCGCCCTCGGCCCGCACCCGCCGTCCGCCCGCACCCGCCCTCGGCCCTCCGCCCGCACCCGCCCTCGGCCCGCACCCGCCCTCCGCCCGCACCTTACCCTTGGCCCGCCCCCGCCCCCGCCCTCGGCCCTCCGCCCGCGCCCACCCTTGGCCAGCGCCTCCTGGAACCTCTCCTCCGCGGCGTTGAGGTTGTTCACGTAGGCCGCGTGGTGCTTGCTGTGGTGCAGCTGCATGATCTGGCCGGTGATGTGAGGCTCCAGGGCGCCGTAGTCGTACGGCAGGTCGGGGAGGGTGTGCTTCCGCCGGGCGCCCAGGGGGCCCAGAGCGCGCACCAGCTCCCGGCTCGCGCTGGAGAGACAACCACACACCGGTCGCTTCCTTCCCCGCGCCTGGCCGCGCAGACGAGGCTGCAGGCGGCGGCGCCGCGGGCCCCTCCACCGCCCGCCCGCCCGCCCCCTGCCTGAAGCACCGACTCACGCGGCGGCCCCGCGCCTTGGCCGCCCCCGGACGCGCTCCACGCACACCTGTCCGCGGGCAGGGCCGCCCGCCGCGGCCCGCGCCACCTGCGCCCGAGGGTGCCCTCCGCCCGCCGCCCGCCGCGGCCCGCATCCGCCCGCCGTCCGTGCCGCCCGCCCCGCGGCCGGGACCGCGTCCCCCGCCCCGCGGCCCGGGCGCCTCACCTGCACGCCGCCCGGCACAACATGGTGACGCCGCCGCAGTCCTCGCCGCGCCGCGCCGACCGCTCGGGACGAACCAGTGAACGGTGACCCGGGCCGCGCCGCAAGGACACCGCCGCCGGCCAGGCTCCGCCCCCTGCGCGCCAGGCTCCGCCCCCTGCGCGCCGCTCCCACCCCGGGGGGTGCGCGGCCCCCGGCCCCGCCCCGAGCCCGCCCCGCCCGCGCCCCGGGCCCAGGGAACGCGGGGAGGGAGACCGCAGAGGCCCTCCCCAGTGGACCGCGGGGCCGGGGCCCCCGCCGAGCTGTCCGCCGAGTCGCCCAGGGGAAGGCCGCCCCCCGCCCCCCCGCGTCAGATGGTGCGGTCCGCGCTCCGCCCGCGCCGGCGCCGCCCCGCGGGTCCGGGTGGAGGAGCGGGGTCGCGGGGCCTGGAGTGCGTCCCGCCCTTCCCTGGCGGCAGCGCCGGGGCACCCCCGGGTCGGGCGACTTTCCGGGAGGACAGGCTCGCGTTTCCCTGAACGGCCTTGGCGCCGCCCCAGCGCGTCCGCCGGGAAGCTGCAGGGCCAGGCCCGCCCCCCGCCCCACGCACACACTGCCCCGAGGGGCCTTTCTTTCCGAAACCACTGACCTGGGGGCCAGGCCAGGGCGGCTGCTGAACCCCAAGCGTGGGCCGGGGACTGCGCTGCAGGGCTTGCATCCATTTGCCTTCGTTTCACCCGGATGGGCATCCTGAGTCCAGGCTACAGTTCGGGTTCACCGAAGCTGAGCGGGTTGTCCTGGTCACACAGTAATTAGTGAGAGTCAAGATGAGAACCCGAAGTTCATGCTCGAGTCCTAAGTCCTATCCGTCCAGTCTTGAGTATTTGTTAGGAGTGACTTCCGTGGACCCCTAACCGCTGGGAGAACATGACCGCGGGCAGGAGCCCGGGCGGCGGGGCTCAGGGGTTGAGCGTGGACCTGTGAACCGGGAGGTCACGGTGCCATTCCCCGTCAGGGCACAGGCCCGGGTTGCGGACTTGATGTCCAGTGCGGGGCGTGCAGGAGGCAGCCGCTCAATGATTCTCCCTTCCTCTCTGAAATCAATCAATCAATCAAAAATGTGAGCAGGAGCTGGGTAGAGAGGATTAATGGGGGGAAATGGGGGACATCTATAATACTTTCAACAATAAAGATAACAAAACAAAACAAAAAGAAATACAGCAGAGGATTCTTTCCTACAGTATCTAGTAGTCTAATAAGCTGTAAGTATCAAATGCTTTCTTAACAATTTAAAAAAAAAAAATCCTGAGTTGTGTGAATATAGAAGTTGGGACAGCTTTACACTGTTTTTGGTCTGAGTGGGGCCCTTATTGAACAGAATAATATAAAAGGAAGCAGATAGGTGCTTAATAAAGAATTTCAGCCCTCTGGGCAGGATGGCCGAGGTGGGGGTGCATGGTGAGGGGGAGCTGGAATGACTCTGGGCTGCTGCATCTTTCTCCCCAGGATCTCGCCGATTTGGATGTTACCAAATTGATGCCACTTTCACAGGAAGTTATCAGCAGGCAAGCCACCATAAATATCGACAGTTAATATCAGTACAATTGCTCATGTAGCTCATGGGAAATCCACAGTTGTAAAGCTGTTTCTGGGGTTCACACTGTCGGGTTAAAAAAATGGACTAGAAAGAAATATTATAGTCAAGCTTGGATAACCAATGCTAAGGTTTATAAACTTGATGACACAAGTTGTCCTCCAGAATGTTACAGACCCTATGGATGTAGTACACGCAATGAGTTTCCTACAAACAATCCAGGGACCAAATGCAACTTCACATTAGCTGGACATGTTTCCTTTGTCGATGTCCTGGCCACGATATATTTTTTTAATATATTTTTATTAGTTTCAGAAAGGAAGGGAGAGGGAGAGAGAGAGAATCATTGATCTGTCGTCTCTGCACACACCCTACTGGGGATCGAGCCTGCAACCCAGGCATGTGCCCTGACCAGGAATCGAACTGTGACCTCCTGGTTCATAGGTCACTGCTCCACCACTGAGCCACACTGGCCGGGCTTGGCCACGATATTTTGAATGCTGAACCGTGCAGCAGTGATGGAGGCAGCTCCTCTGTTGGTAGCTGGTCATGAGTCTTGTCCTCAGCCTCAGACTTCTGAGCACCGGGCTGCTATAGAAATCATGAAACTAAAGCATATTTGGATTCTACAAAATAAAATTGATTTGGTAAAAGAAAGCCTACCTAAAGAACAGTATGGACAGGCCCTTGCATTTGTACAAGGTACCATAGAAGAAGGAGCTCCTGTTATTCCAATTTCTGCTCAGCTTGAAATACTTACTGTTATTAGCCCTTTGATGTCGACACACGTGGCATACAGTTGATGACCTCAAGGGGGTGTAGCCTGTGGTAGTGTTAAAAGCAGCATTAAAGGTGGGCCAGGAGATAGAAGTCAGACCTGGTATTGTTTCCGTAGATAGTGAAGGAAAACTCACGCGTAAACCAGTGTTTTCCCAAAATTGTGTCACTGTTTGCAGAACATAATGATCTTCAGTATGCTGCTTCAGAAGCTCTTACGGGAACTGGAACAAAAATCGACCCCACTTCGTGCGGGGCTAACAGATGGTGGGGCAGGTGCTGGGTGCAGGTGGAGCTCCACCTGCGACCTTCACAGAAGTGGAAATCTGTTTCCTGTTTAGACGGCGTCTAGGTGTGCGCACAGAAGGAGACTAAAGAGCAGCAATGGCGCCAAAGCTGTCCAAGAATGAAGTGCCCGTGATGAACTAGCATCCCTTCGAATGGAGAAGTTAATGCAGTCAAGGCCGATTTGGGGCAAAATCGTTTAGACTTATTCCTGTGTCCACAGAAGTAGGAGAAAAAGTTGCCCTTTGCCGAAGATTTGAGAAACACTGGTGTTTAATTGGATGGGGTCAAATAAGAAGAGTGATGATCGCCCTAGCCCCGTAGTCGTCAGCAAACTGCGGCTCGCGAGCCACATGCGGCTCTTTGGCCCCTTGAGTGTGGCTCTTCCACAAAATACCACGGCCTGGGCGAGTCTATTTTGAAGAAGTGGCGTTAGAAGAAGTTTAAGTTTAAAAAATTTGGCTCTCAAAAGAAATTTCAATCGTTGTATTGTTGATATTTGGCTTGGCTCAGTGGATAAAGCGTCGGCCTGCATACTCAAGGGTGGTGGGTTTGATTCCGGTCAAGGGCACATGCCTGGGTTGTGGGCTCGGTCCCCAGTAGGGGGCATGCAGGAGGCAGCCAATCAATGATTCTCTCTCATCATTGATGTTTCTCTCTCCCTCTTCCTTCCTCTCTGAAATCAATAAAAATATATTAAAAGGAAAAAAAAGTGATGATCAAGCCAACAGTAGATGATGGCTGAAAATCTTGAATAAAGTCAGATTTTTCTCTTAAACAGGGTATATTTTCAAAGCAATGCTGGGGAATGACTTTCACAGCTCATTACCTTAATAGTAGCTGCTATTTTCATGTTTTGGTGATGAAAATGTAATCTCCAGTATTTAAAATAGTGTCTACAATAAATGCAAAAGTTGGCATAATGTTGGATTGAATCCGCCAGAAGGTAATTACTTCCAAATAATGTCTAACATATCCATGCAGGTTTGAAGTGAAACGATTTGCTACAACCAGCTCCTGCTGGAGCACACGTGGCACAGGACCTGTTTGCAATAACATTTTTCTTCTCATTTTCATCCTTCAGTTTGGAGTAGCTCCAGGCTTGAAAGGATCGTTATGCCAGTAAAAACCTGAAGACACAAATTCTTAGACCATCTTCCCTTTGCCTCATATTTCATGTTTCTTTATCTTCACAATTTTGAGTGAAAAGAAATTAGTAGATTCAAATAAAATTATCCTTTAAAGCATGAAAACACAAAGAATTTCAGTTATTTTCTTCCACCCCCTTCACAACCTTCTGCCCCTGCCCCCCCATCTCTACCCGCCCCCAGGGATGACTAGGCTTTGGATTGGGGGACTAGCAAGGGGAAGCACCCGGCATGACTTCCCAGCAAGAAGCCGGGCTTGCTGGCAGTCAGGAGAATGTAACCAAGGGTGTGGTTGGGTGAAGGAGGAGACTCAGGTTGAAAACAGATGATGGATGTCCTGAAAACAAACACAAGGTTGGTTACAGGATATTGAGAAGCATTTTAGCTGAAGTGAAACACAACAAAAGTACTATTTCAGGCCCTGGACAGTGTTGCTCAGTGGTTAGATTCCGTTCCCAGTCAAGGGCACATACTTGGGTGGGAGGTTGGATCCCCAACCCAGTCTGGGCGAGTGCAGGAGGCAAACCATCAATGTGTCTCACATTGATGTTTCTCCCTCCCTCCGTTCCATTCTCCCTAAAAATCAGTGGGGGGTGGGGAGAGCAGTTTTTAGGCGAGGTAGTCTGGCATTGACATCACGAGGCGCAGGCTAGTTCAGAAGCTGTGGCATGAATCCCAGTATGCAGTACCAAGAGGCAGTGTAGGGTGTCAGCTGTGAGAACTGGAAGAAAAAGCGATGGTGAGGGATGGAACAACAGGGTTCAGGGCAGCTCGGTCACTAATAAAAGGGCTCGACCTCGTGAGGACAGAGTAGCGCTGAGACAGCCCAGGCAGACCGCACCCAGGTGCTCCTTGTTTGTTCAGATGATGATACCTTGAGACTTAAACTGACCCCCAGGACGTGTCTTTTTTAAACTTTTTATTTAAGTATCGTTTGTACACAATTGTGTGTGTGTGTTTAATATGTTTTTATTGATTTTTAGAAAGAGAGGAAGAGGGAGGGGGCGAGAGAGAGAGAGAGAGAGAGAAACATCAATGATGAGAGAGAAACATAGATCAGCTGCCTCCTGCATACCCCCTACGAGCCGGAAACCCAGGCATGTGCCCTGACAGGGAATTGAGCCAGTAACCTCTCGGTTCATGGGTTGACACTCAACCACTAAGTACATGAGCCAGGCAGTTGGTATACAATCTTATATTGGTTATATTCGTTTCAGGTGTACAATATAATGATTTGACATTTTTATACCTTACAATGTGATCACCCCACTAATTCTAGTAATCATCTGTCACCGTATAAACTATCCCAATATTATTGACTATATTCTCCTACCTCTTTCGAATTTTTATTCAGTCATTTCATTTGCAAGAGAGGAGGAATGTACAAACTGGATGTTCTAATTTGCTCAGGTATCAGATAAGATATGATGAGACCAGAATGTGACAAAGGAGTTGCGTGTATAATAGGTAATTACAGTAAGATGGGATATGAGCTATGAAAAGGATGAAGTACAGTAGAAAGAAGGTAAGATCAACAGTTTAGATGTACCTTATTGTGTTCAAGTATTGTTGAAACCAGAATGAGAGAGAGTGAGCTGGTGAAAATATTTAAATAACACATTGGAGATAATTACCAGGTATAAAATATCAATTACTACCCTGGCCAGTGTGCTAAGTGGTTAGAGCATCAGTCCACATATCACAGGGTCATGGGTTTGATTCATTCTCGGTCAAGGGTACATACCTGGGTTGCAGGTTCAATGCCCAGCTCCAGTCAGGGCCCGTGTGGGAAGCAACCAATTGATGTGTCTCTTTCACATTGATCTCTCTCTCTCTCTCTCTCTCTCTCTCTCTCTCTTTCTTTCTCTCTCCTCCCTCCCTTCCACTCTCTAAAAATCAACAGAAAAAATATCCTTGGGTGAGGATTAACAAAAAAAATTAGAATATTGATTAATTCTAAAAGGAGTGTGGGAAATGCTGTTGAGGTGGAATAGAAGTGCAATTTAATTTAATTTTGTTTTCAATTACAGTTGACATTCAATATTACTTTATATTAGTTTCAGGTAAGACATTTGTAAAATTTAAGAAGTGATCCCCCAATAGGTCTAGTCCCCACCTGGCACCATACATAGTTATTACAAAGGACATGCCCTTTAGAACACGCAACAAAGATTGGGGAGTGGGGAAGTGACGTCAAACAGGAGTGTCCCCAACATAATATCTGACATCAGCTACATCCTTCCAGAAGACACACCCGGCTATGGGAATACCTGAGGTTGAGACCAAGTGTCTGGGGGGCATGGGAGGTAAAGAGAAGGAAGTTTCTTACATCCTCTGTCTACCACATCCAAAGTACCTTTCCTTTTTATGTGGCCACTGTAAGCCGTTCTCATTCAATTAGCCCAGGGATCTAGATAGACGACAGTTGACTGGGTCTGTTCCAAATTCCTCTAGCAGCTCAGGATGTCATCTGCCACATCAGGGCCCCAGGATTGTGGATTTCCCTTGAATAAACTTCTGAAGGCGACTTCACAGCCATCCTCAGACCCACCACAATCTAGTCCAACACATTGGTTGGAGGAGGCAAAATGTGGGTTCAGGTGAAATTGTGTTGAGCCAGTTATCAATTGCATTCATATGCTAATAACAGAGATCCAGACACAGTATGTCACACAGAGGAGAGTGTGTTCCCTCGTGTCAAAGGGCCCCGGAGTAGGCAGGCCAGGACTGGGATGACAGCGTCATCAGGGACTCAGGCTCCTCTGGCCTCAAAGTTGCCCCATGACCCATGATAGCTCCTACAGTGCCAGCCATCTCACCTCCTTTCCCCAAACAGGGAAGGGCAGAGGTTGGGCCCCAGCTGTCTCCCTTTTAGGGATCCTTTGTGGTAGGCTCATCCAACAAATTCCACTCAGAATTTAGGTACCAGGCTACACCTAGCCACAGAGGATGCTGGAAAACATAGTCATTTAGCTATGCCCATTTCCAGTCTGGAAAAAAAAAAAAGCGGAATTCTGTAACTAAAGGGAAATTAAGTAATGGCTTGGAAAATACAGTCTCTGCCACATATCCTCCTACAAGGCAGTATTTCCACATACTTGGATATGAACTCTGATCATTCATGGAATGATCTTAGCCTGCCTCTCTCTCTCTCTCTCTCTCTCTCTCTCTCTCTTCTCTCTCTCTCTCTCTTCCTTTTCAACCTTTGTATCACAAATCTTACCCAGGTAGGAATCTAAGTGAAAATACCAACTTTCCCTTTGTATAACTGGGTTGTTAAGAGGACCGACAGTAGCACTTAAATTGCTAAAATAAAAGTAGTGATCCAGCCCGGCTGGTGTGGCTCAGTGGTTGAGCATCGACCTATGAACCAGGAGGTTATGGTTCAATTCCCCGTCAGGGCACATGCCCTGGTTGCAAGCTCCACCCCCAGGGTAGGGTGTGCAGGAGGCAGGTGATCAATGATTCTCCCTTATCACTGATGTTTCTCTCTCTCCCCCTCTCCCTTCCTCTCTGAAATCGATAAAAAAATATATTTTTAAAAATCAGTGATCCAGGCTAAAAGAGAAAGTGATGATAGAGAAGTAACCCTAGCCAGTTTGGCTCAGTGGATAGAGCATTGACCTGCAGACTGAAAGGTCCCGGGTTCAATTCCAGTCAAGGGCACATGCCTGGGTTGGGGGCTTCATCCCCAGTGGGGGGCATGCAGGAAGCAGCCGATCAATGATTCTCTCATCATTGATGATTCTATCTCTCTTTCCCTCTCCCTTCCTCTCAGATTAAAATCTTACCTAACACCACATGATCTCACTCATTTGTGGATAATAAAAAACATTATAAACTGATGAACAAAAAGATAGATACAGAGGCAGTAAAGCATCAAACAGACTGTCAAATTACAGTGGGAAGGTTAGGGAGAGGTGGGGGAGATAAGAGATCAACCAAAGGACTTGTATGCATGCATATAAGCATAACCAATGGATGCAAGACACTGGGGGGTGAGGGCATGTATGGGAGTGGGGGGGGGGCAATGGGAAGATATGTACACATGTAATACCTTAATAAAAAAAAAATGGGGAAAGCCGAAACCAGTTTGGCTCAGCGGATAGAGCGTTGGCCTGCAGACTGAAGGGTCCCAGCTTCGATTCCGGTCAAGGGCATGTGTACCTTGGTTGCGGGCACATCCCCAGGGTGGGGTGTGCAGGAGGCAGCTGATTGATGTTTCTCTCTCATCGATGTTTCTAACGGTCTATCCCTCTCCCTTCCTCTCTGTAAAAAAATCAATAAAATATATTTAAAAAATAAATAAATAAATAAATAAAAATTTAAAAATGGGGAAAAAAATAAACAAAAATAAAAATAATAAAAAAATAAATCTTACCTAATAATAGACAAACATGTAAATGGACCATACCTCCTCTATGCCCACAGCCAATCAGAGTGAGTGTGCAAATTAGAAGGCCAAAGATGGCGGCCGCCCAGCTGCTCCAGGCACAGAGTGGCCAGGCGGGGCAGGACGCCTGCTATGAGAGGGAGGAGGGGGGGGGGGTAGGGGGATCTACAGGAGCGGAGTGCCGCAGCGAAGACAAGACTGCAGACTCTGCCTGGAGTCTGCAGTGAAGCAGCGAAGAGGAAGACGGCAGACTCTGGCTGGAGCAAAGGCCTGGGTCCCAGGTACTGGAGGAAAACCAGTGCTGGAAGCCAAGGGAGGGAAGGAAGGCCTATTGCACAAATCTCTTCATGCAATGGTCCTCTAGTAATAATAATAATTTTTTTTAGAGAAGTAGTATCATTAACAAAGTGTTCAAAGTGAGCTTCCCGCCCCCCTAACCCCCCATCGTCAGGCTCATTATAATCAGACTAGAGGCCCAGTGCATGAATTCATGTACAGGTGAGGTCTGGCTGGCCTACCCAATTTGGGGGAGGGGGGCGTGCAATCAGGGGCTGGGCCGGCTGTGGGGAGTGGTCTCGGGCAGTTGGCCGGCCAGCCCTGCCCCCTGGTCAAACTCCCAGTCGAGGGGACAATTTGCATATTAGCCTTTTATTATATAGGATTGCAGCCTCAAAGAACACATTAACTACTGGAAAGGAAAGTACTAGGTAAACTGATTTTTTAAAAAAGAGCGTGAAAAGGAAAAAGTTATTTTAATGAAAACTAAGTGGAATGTTCAATAAAGGTAAGCCACTAAAAATAATGGCTGTTCAAACAGATGTGGGCAAAAAAATGTATAAGACTGGGAAAAATCATTCAACAGCTGAAGGATCAGATGCTTGACAGGTGTCATTAAATTCCCACTCCACTTCAGAAACTTGAAAATGAAAATCACAGACAATGCATTAGTCATGTGGTGATCTGTAGGTCCAATAATTTCCTGCCTCTTCATCTGAAAAGCATTAAAAGAATATGCATGCTGAAACCGGTTTGGCTCAGTGGATAGAGCGTCGGCCTTTTCAAAGTTCGATTCCGGTCAAATGTACATTGTTTAAGGTAAGCTGATCAATGTTTCTCTCTCATCTATGTTTCTAACTCTCTATCCCTCTCTCTTCCTCTCTGTAAAAAATCAATAAAATATATTTTTTTTAAAAAAAGAATATGCATTTGTATGTTTTAAGTTAAAATGCATTGTTTAAGGTAAGTATGTGACATTTTATTTTGACTTTAACTTTGATCACATGGACTAAAAAGCCTTCATCTTTTAGTGCTAAGAACAAATATCTCCACAGTACACTCTGGAAGCTATGTTTAAATGTCTGGTCTGTGCTGTACACTAAGCTCTGGGCTCTATGAACTCTGGGGTCCTGATCAGTCTGAGACATCTTTCCACCTGGGCAATGGTGTTCATTTGCACACTGTGGTTACTTCATCTTCTCCCCCACCCCCAGCTCTATTGAGGTAACATTGACAAATAAAATTGTAGGACCATGAGATATAATTCAGGTTTAATTAAGGAGATATATATATATGTCCTTAATTATATATATATATACATATATATATATATGTGTGTGTGTGTGTGTGTGTATATATATATATATATATATATATATATATATATATATATATATATATGCCTGAACAACCGGAACCTATGACACGCACTGACCACCAGGGGGCAGACACTCAACACAGGAGCTGCCCCCTGGGGGTCAGTGCGCTCCCACAGCCAACCTCCCCTGGCCAGCCAACCTCCCCTGTCTGGCAGGTCCCGGCCAGCAGCCAGCAGGCCCCGACCTGCCCAGCCCTGATTGGGACTGGGTGACGGCCCCATAGGCCCTGATCATTGGCCAGGCCTAGGGACCCCACCCATGCATGAATTTTGTGTACCTGGACTCTAGTTGACAAATAAAATTGTAAGACAGTGAGAATAAATGTCAGATCTTTGACATGGTGCCTATTTTTGTTAAAAGATGACTTTCCATTGACCAACTTTTCTTTTCGATTTTCCTTTTGACATCCAAAGAGGTTTGGTTTTCTTTTCTTAAGGTTCCCTGGAGCACAACATAGTCTTAATTTTTGGACTGAAGTCTACGTGAGAAATTCTCAGTGACAGAGTGGTCTCCAAAACAAGGAAAGAGTCTGCTTTGAACAAGAGCCAGGCAAGACAACAGTGGTCAAATACGATGCCCCACAACGTGCCCCACACAGGCTGCCACATGAACAGTAACCCCACATCTCCTCCCTCTCCTCCCCCCCCCCCCCCCCCCCCCCCCCCCCGCCCGCGCCTGCAGCTCCCTGCCTGGAGAAGTCAGAAACCAGGATTAGGGGAGGAGCAGAACAAGACAGGAAAGTAGAAGCCGCCAACCAGCTCCCCACCACCTCCTCCCACCAGCTCCCCAGCTCCCCACCTCTTTCTCCCACCACAGCTGCTAGCCTGCTATAGGCCTGAGCTGAAGAGGGAGAAGCCTCAACTTGAAGAGTCAGAGCTTTATTGCATAGGACTGGACATTTAAGATTGAGCCTGTGTTCTGACTTTAAGTGATTATATGACCTTTTGTTACCTAAGAATTAAAAAAGAAATCAGTGTGGTGAAGGCCTGGAGTGGGTGGCATGGAGACAGGGTGGAAGGGGCCATTGGGGACAAAGGAGGTTATATCTGTAATACTTTCAACAATAAAGGTACATGTTTTTTTTTAAAAAAAATCAAGGGACTAGCATTTTGGTTCAGGGACAAAGAAAAAACAAATCCACCAGGCCAATATGAAGACATGGTGGGTAATGTAAGGACAGGAAAAAGGCCTTTCTTTTTCTTCGCTGTGGCTTTCCACGATTTATGAGAAGCACCTGGTAGTTAAACCCCAAGATTGTTAGTTTCTCTGGTTCAAAAAGCCCCTCTGTTCAAACTACAAGACAAGATAGGCTACTCTCAAGGCTACATTCTTGCATTCCCCCTCCTCCCTGCTGTTTTCAGAACAGGGATAATTTGCACTAAGGAGTCTCTAGTTGGTAAAAAGTTCCCTTCCCCCTACTCTTCAAACAAGGCTCTTTTGAACTCTACGTAACTTTTACTCTAAGCATGTTTACAGGCTTAGGAAAAATACTGATAAGACACCTCCCTAGGACATCTGCCAGACTATCTCCTGAAAAGCAAACAAACTGTATTTTCAAGACAGCCCCTGATGTCTGCTCAACGTCAGCCCCAAATCTTCCCCCTTTTCTTGTCACCTAGCACCAGCAGCCATTACCCTTTAAAAGGGGGAGCCGCCTTTTGTTCCTTGCCCTGTATTGATTAGCAATGCACCGGCCCTTTCCTCTCTTGGGAAGTAAACATAAACTTTCTCTCTGCATCTCTTCTTTTAGTTGTGAATTCTTTCACAGCCTATGTCACTAGCCAGACCCTAACAGGTGACAAAAGGGAAGTCACGTTGTGATCACATTCCATGAGTCATTGTTACTCAATGTAACTGTTACTCAATGTGCTAGTAACACAACATCAACAAATTGCCTACCAGAAATTCTCCCTTATTTCTGGCACTTGAATGTAATGCCTGATTTCTAGCACTAATGTGGGTTTTTTCCCCCATGAGTCATTTAGGTGGGGATTTTAGAGCCTACACCACCATCTTGCCTAGGAGCATACACCCCAAACAAATGTGACCTTTAAATTTAGAAATTAGTACACATATTTACATCTTAGATTCTCCCAGTTCATGGCTTCCTTGGTTGTTTTCAAACATTTCTTGAAATTATTTTAGAAGTGTGTTAAGAGTATCAAGCATTACCTGCTCTGGCAGATAATGAACTCCTACCCCTTCAGGGTTTACACTGTCACAGTCCAGTATGCATGTTCCCTGCCTCTCTCTCCATCAGCTGGAGAATGGAAAAGAGAATGAGAAAGGTGGTTTTAGGCCCAGCCTTGAAATGGCATATACCCCCTCCGGCCACATACCATTATCTGGAACTCAATCACATGTTCACATTTGACTTCAGAGAAGTGGGACCATGTAGCTCATCTCTATGACCAGGAAGAAGAGGAAAGGAGCTTGGTGAGTATTTAACAAGTCCAGTCACTAATCCTATCTAATAAAAGGGTGATATGTAAATTGACCATCACTCCAACACACAAGATGGCCACCCCCATGTGGTCAAAGATGGTCGCCCCCATGTGGACACAAGATGGCTGTCACAAGATGGCCAGCAGGGGAGGGCAGTTGTGGGCGATCAGGCCAGCAGGGGAGGGCAGTTGGGAGGAACCAGGCCTGCAAGGGAGGACAGTTAGGGGCAACTAGGCCAGCAGGGGAGGGTAGTTGGGGGGGGGGGGGAACCAGGCCAGCAGGGGAGTGCAGTTGGGGGGTACCCAGGTCTGCAGGGGAGGGCAGTTGGGGAGGACCAGGCCAGCAGGGGAGAGTAGTTAGGGGCAACCAGGCTGGCAAGGGAGGGCAGTTAGGGGAGGACCAGGCCATCAGGGGAGGACAGTTAGGGGCAATCAGGCCAGCAGGGGAGCAGTAAGGCATTGATCAGGCTGGCAGGGGAGTGGTTAGGGGGTGACCAGGCTGGCAGGCAGAAGCAGTGGGGGGCAATCAGGCAGGCAGGCAGGCAGGCAAGTGGTTGGGAGCCAGCAGTCCTAGATCGTGAGAGGGATGCCCGACTGCCCATTTAGGCAGTCAGGCATCCCTCGAGGTGGCCCAGATTGAAGATGGTGCAGGCTGGGCTGAGGAACACCCCATGCACGAATTTCATGCATTGGGCCTCTAGTATACATTATATTAAGGATTCTACAACTGGTAAATGTTAAGATATAAATTAATATTCACAGGATACCAAGAAGTATGATGACATCATTCTATTAAGTCAGGTAGGGAGGGAAATTTTTTCCTCTACCCTTCTAGGTTCTCTTAACTGGTCTAATAATTAAGTTGACATAGATTGACTGGAGAAAAAAACAAATTTAATGTTGTATGTACAGGAGCCCCGAAGCTATGAGACTCAAGGGCAAGGCAAGCAGTTGAGGCTCATGTGCCATCCTGAGCTCGGGAATGGTAGTAGGAGCCTGGGTCTTCAAAGGAGAGGAGGGCAATTATAGGACAATAAGAAGAGATGTTTGGTAATGAGATGTTTGCCCTGCCATACAGACCAGTTTTATAGATAAAAAGTTATCTCTGATAATAGTACCCATTCTGGGCCTGGCCCCCTATGTAAATTCTTTTAGGTAAACAGGGAAAGGTAAACATTTTTCTTGAGTCTGCTGGGTCTTGATTGACTTCAGCTCAAAACAATCTCCATGCCAAAGTGGCACATTTTGAGGTGGCATGTTCGGTTCTCCTTCATCCACTTTCTAAAGCATGTAGAAATACAGTAAGTGCATACTTTAGCTGAATGCCTAGTGTCCAATTGTTATGATCAATATTTGGTCAAAGACAAATAGAACCATCACAGAAGGAACTTCAGAAATTCAAGAATAAATCTGAAGCTGTATTCAAAATAAAATTATTCTTTTATTAAAATATATGGAAATAGTAGTCTGAATTTAAATTACTTTTAAACATGATATTATAATAATTTCCCAACATGTCAGCTGTTAAGATTATTACTGAGGTCATTGCTGAACCTCATGACGTCACTCCACCTTTTCCAAAGGCCAAGGCTAAAGCCACACACGTAGTGAATTTTGGAAAATACCAAGGCCAAAGCCGTAGCATGGTTTATCCTTTAAAAACTTAATGCTCATTATCTTTGTAATGCCTTTTTTTTAAAAAAATATACTTCTTTATTGATTTCAGAGAGGAAGGGAGAGGGAGAGAGAGATAGAAACATCAATGATGAGAATCATTGACCAGCTGCCTCCTGCACATCCCCTACTGGGGATTGAGCCTGCAACCCAGGCATGTGCCCTTGGCTGGAATCGAACCCGGGACCCTTCAGTCCGCAGGCTGATGCTCTATCCACTGAGCCAAACCAGCTAGGGCTGTAATGCCATTTAGTAAGATTCCTGTACAGAACAAGCACGTTCATCTGCTGGCATTTATCCCGTGTATCTTGATCATTCCTTGTTTCCAATGTCTGAGGCCCTGGAACACTTCCTGGCCCTCACTAGTCCCTTCTTCCAGGGGCTGGCTCCCCTTCTCTGCAAGTAGCAGTCCCTTCTCCTGACTGTACACCCCCGCCCCCTCCCAGTCTTCTAAGAGCCCACATTGACTTGGCTTTGACCCAGGGCTTGGAAGCACAGCATTTAGACTTTTTGCTTTGGTTCCCTCACTAGGTGGTGCTCTTTCCCAGAGTCCCATAAAGCACTGCCTGTAAATGACTCGGATTCAGGGTGCCCAGGTTGTGAGACAATTCTGCTCCAGTGTCACCCCAATTGACTACATCCCAGATCGCTGGTGCTTTGACCAGAACCTGTGCTGGCGTGGATGGGGGTGTTGTCCAGAGAGCGTGGTTTGCTGTCTAAGGTTTTCTTCCTTGCTGGGCTGCCCCTTCCCTGGTCCTTGGGTTATAAAGCAGATTTGTTGGGGAGCAGGCTTTGTCTGTGTCTGTTGGTATTTCCAGATTGCCAGCTCCTGGGGTGTATGAAGCAAAAAGAAAGCCTAGGGGACCATACCCTGCCCATCCCCCGCCCCCTGGGGGGTTCTCAGGTCGCTAGTCAGTGTGCCTTGTGCTTGTTTTATAGAAAATACCCAGGCGTTTGAGTTGTGCTTAATGAGAGAAACATGGAATGGCAGGGCACTCCATCTCCCCAGCAGGGGAGATCTCCTAGCACTGTGCTAGGAGCAGGCGGGCTTGCAGGGTGCAGGAAGGTTCTGCGGGTGTCAGGGCCCCAGCTAGAAGGCGGTCGCAGTAGTCCATGAGAAGAGAGGAAGACCAGGCACAGACGAGTGGGACAGAGGAAATATTTAGGAGGTTAATACGGCAGGAAAGAGTCATGGACACACGTCTATGCAGGTCCTGACCCATGTCTGCAGCAGGTGGTCGGCATGGTCGATAGCACAACTGCCTGAAGCCCAGGGCCTCTCCCGGGAGTACAGATTTGCAGTGTGTCCAGGGCAATACACTGTCTCCTGGATAAGTGGTCCTTTCCTTTATTAGGAATAAAAGGCTGTCCTTTTTAAAAATTAGAAGCCGTTTCATTGAGTGTTTGACCCAACAAAGCCTATTGCACCCACCGGTGAGTTAGCAAGCACCAGAGGCAAACAGAACAGTATTTTGAAAAGTTCTGAAAATAAGATTGTCCAGCCCCTTACATTTTTTAATGTAGCTAGATCTATATATCTTCTAAAGTTTGGTTTTTCTGGGAGTGAATAATGGTATTTAAATTTCTGACTGATCACATTGCTAAACAATGAGGGCTGTCATCATCCTATCTAATAAAAGAGTAATATGCAAATTAACCATCACTCCACGACAAAGATGACGGCGCCCATAGTGGTGGTGGTGGTGGTGGGGGGAAACGCTGGTGGCATTGCCCTGGCAACGCGAGCCCAGTATCCCGCGCCATGGCTGCGTGGAGGGAGGGGCATCTTGCCAGAGGCCGGGGCGCGGGACGCTGGACTCATGGTCGCCCCAGAGATGTGAGCCTAGCATCCCGCGCCCTGGCCGCATGGAGGGAGGGGCCGGGGGCCCAGCGTCCCATGCCCCGGCAGCGCAGAGGGAGGGCCTCTGGCCAGAGGCCGGGGTGTGGGACACTGGTGTCGTTCAGGCCAGGCTGAGGGACACCCCCCCAATGCACCAATTTCATGTACCAGGCCTCTAGTAACAACAATAAAACAAAATGCCACAGGAAAAGTAATTATTTTTTATTTATGGGTTCAGGAAAGGAAACCAACTCATATATTGAGATTTTAAATATTCAACTCTCTGCAGGTGAATTGATTTTTTTTTTCTGAAAAAACAAAAACTTTTGTTGGTACTTTTCCATTTTCTTTAACTTGTCTATCATGTACATACCATTTTCCTCTAATTAAGCCGGAATGTGGTTAGCAATCCTGATGGGCAGTGTTTTAAAATATAAAGACCTTCATATTTTACTTCCTAAAAAGCCCAACAACTGGCAGTCCCTGGGTTACTCTGGAAGCTCAACCCTGTCATCCAGGACTTAGGGACGTGCACCCTCCACTAGGCCGGCTTCTGTTCTCCCACGTGGCGCTCGTGGTCATGACAGTTTCTACAGATGCAAGTACCACAGCCTCTCCCACCTGCCAAGAGGCAAGGGAGGGCGGACAAAGCACTTCTGCCTCCTGCGCATCTCTGGCTGGAGAAGACCATCTTCCTCTCAAACCCCGGCTTCCTCTGGGCCTGGCCAGAACTGCTCAACGGGCCAGCTCTGTCTGGAAGAAGACTGGGCGTCTCTATTTGGTACAGAAGACCAAGGGACCCACAAGTGACCGGGGGTTCTCACCAGGAACCCTGACTGCAAGAGGTGTTGGAAATACAGGAGCAGTTTCAGTTGTTGCACACATAGAGAGGTGCTGTTGATATTTAGTGGGTTGGTTCAGGGACCTAAAATGCACAGAACACTTTTGCACACGGAAAAAGATTCATCCTAGGCGGTACCCCATCTAAGGAACACACGGGGAGAGGCAGTACCCCGTCTAAGGAACACGTGGGGGAGGGACGGTAGCCTGTCTGAGCCATGTCCCAGACATTGGTGGG
Organism: Ia io; assembly: GCA_025583905.1. Lineage (NCBI taxonomy): Eukaryota > Metazoa > Chordata > Mammalia > Chiroptera > Vespertilionidae > Ia > Ia io. The sequence goes on along the minus strand of JAJQQW010000005.1, from coordinate 3,965,133 downwards.
GGCGGTGGGGGGGGGCTGGGGCTTGGCAAATGAAAGGCTTCAGATGTTCAATGGGAAATATGTGGATTATTTCATATGTATATTGTATTTGACAGCCATGTTTATAACACTGTATGTTTTTTAAACATACCTTTTTATGCAGTAAGTATGGCAATAGCATCCTGAAAACACACCTTAGAATGAGGTGAACGCAATAAAAAATTGCCAAGCCTCTCGTGGCCAAAAATAAATAAACAAATAAAAAGATTCATCCTATCCCAAATACCAATACCATTCCTGTTAGGAAACATTGGCTTAGACCAGCCATAACGCATCCCCTGGGCTGAAGATATGACTCAACACAATCATGGGACCATCAGCAAGAAGAGGAGCGTGTGCCACGGACCCGGCTGGAAGTGGGAAGGAGGACGGCGATGCTTAGTCATGCTGGCACATGGGATCCTTTTCAGAAAGGGTGACAGGGAAAAACGACAGAAATCAAGACTGTCTCCAAGGGCTGGCTTTATTTTTTCTAACGGAGGGACTTCCCACTATTTGCACAAGCTTGTTTCCAAGAAGGGCGCTGAGTTCTCCATACCTCTGTTGTCTCTGCTCCCTGCCCCCACCAAGGATTCAAAATGATTAAAACCCAACTGTACAGCCACATTTTTTTTTTTTTTTTTTGCGGGGGGGGGGGAGGATCTTTGTAGATCCTGTACTTAGTACAATGTGGCAGGTATTCAGTAAATGTTTCTTGGGTATATGACAAATACACTAACTCAAAACAATACAAGGAAACAAAGCCTGGAAAATTGTTCAGCATTATGTTCAAGGATATAGGTACAATGAAATATAATTTTAAAAATTGTAGTAGCCTGGCCGGGGGTGGCTCAGTGGTTGAGTGTCGGCCCATGAACCAGGAGGTTACCAGTTCAATTCCCAGTCAGGGCAAATGCCCAGGTTGCAGGCTTGATCCCCAGTAGGGGGTGTGCAGGAGGCAGCCAATCAATGATTCTCTCTCAAAATTGATGTTTCTATCTCTCCCTCCCATCTCATTTCCTCTCTCTGAAATCAAAAACACATTTTTTTTAAAAGTAGTAAAATTTGTGATAGAAATATAAGTATATTATTTTAAAAATAAATTTTTTAAGATTGCCAGTGGAGCTCTTTGTGGGGACTGAAGGGCATGTACCTTGGTTGCAGGCTCCATCCGCAGCCCTGGGGGGCAAGTGTGGGAAGCAACCAATCGATGTGTCCCTCTCACATTGATGTTTCTTTCTCTCCGTCTCTCCCTCTCCCTTTCATTCTTTCTAAAAATTCAATGGAAGAAACCGGTTTGGCTCAGTGGATAGAGCGTCGGCCTGCGGACTCAAGGGTCCCGGGTTCGATTCCGGTCAAGGGCATGTACCTTGGTTGCGGGCACATCCCCGGTAGGGGGTGTGCAAGAGGCAGCTGATCGATGTTTCTCTCTCATCGATGTTTCTAGCTCTCTATCCCTCTCTCTTCCTTTCTGTAAAAATAAAAATTCAATGGAAAAAATATCCTCTGGTGAGTATTAACAACAACAACAACAACAACACACACACACACACACACACACACACACACACACAAGCTTAGAAAATTAGTCTAGAAAGTTTGGTTTAGCTCCACATTTATAAAACCACAAATCTCTATGTTTGACACAATAAGCTAAATAAGTAACGTCTCTAAAGCTAATTGCTAATGAGGGGAATAGGAGATAACCTGGCGAGGAAGCATGGGAAGAACACTGCAGACAGAATGAACCGAGCAAAGGTACTGGTTCATAGGAGAGCATGATATGTTCATGCTCAGGGTCATGGTCACGCCAGCTCTGAGGCTCAGGAGAGCGCCCATGAAATCACCATCAACTTCTTCAACCACCGTTCTGCCCATGTCACGGGTCCCTGGACTGTTTGGACATCAATGACCCAGGCCAGACAGTGTAGGTGCCGTTTTTCTTCCCTCTGGTCTCCCTATGAACATTTTATTAGGTAGTTCCGAAATCAAAGTAGTAGGAATAAAGGTTATAGGCTAAGTAGGAATCAGGTGGGAAAGAAGTGGCCAATTTATTTAACATCCATCTAACTCAATAGTGCTATTTAGAACAGTCATATCTAAAAAATGTCATTATACTTTGGTATCTCATTTGAAACTGCAGCTTAAAGTGGCATGGATATTGAGGACTATGCTGGGCCTAACTCAGGTGCTCAGTAAATATTTATTGTTGATAGTTTCATAGTTTTTTTTGGGGGGGGTAATAGTTAATTTTACTAGTATTTTTAGATTTGCACTACTACTCTTTCTCCTGTACTTTCTGCAAATTGGAGGTTGTCTATTGCAGATTCTAACTTTGACCACCAGATGGCTCCACTACACAAGTGTGCTCTGCAATTAGATCAATTCCCTGTGGAGTGGTATTTTGGCGCCACATGAATACTGCCATTTTTCAGCAATCTGTCATCTAAAGGTTGTGGGTTTTTTTAAATAAAATTTTTTAATGTTTTTAATATATTTTTATTTCAGAGAGGAAGGAAGAGGGAGAGAGAGATAGAAACATCAATGATAAGAGAGAACCATAGATCAGCTGCCTCCTGCACGTCCCCCACTGGGGACCAAGCCCGTAACCCAGGCATGTGCCCTTGACCGGAAACCTGGGACCCTTCAATCCTCAGGCCAACACTCTAGCCACCAAGCCAAACCGGCTAGGGCTCATCTAAACGTTTTTAAGTCCATGGATAATCCTTGCTTAAATCAATTATTTCTTTCAGATTTGTGTAATAGTCATGTTCTAACTACATCATTTAGTCTACATTTGCTAGCACCCTACTGTAAAGGTAGGGCAAATACTGTATTTCCCTTTAACAATTAATGTTCAGAGGGAAAAGCTGGTGTAGTAGTCATTTCCAATTATAGAAAAATAGTCTCCTTCTCCCCCCTCCCCCACATACTCTCATCAAGTATAACTATAGAGTATAGATTTTTTTATCTATTCCTTTTAGTCATTTGCTACAATTGCCCTAAATTTGGCCTCTGGGAGATCTTTGTCTTTTTTAAATTTACTTTTAAAAACCAAATATACAAATGGGCATGGCCAGACCATATACAAAAATAGAATTCTGACCCACAACCTGCAGCAAAGGGCCTAGGAAACCAGCCCCCTTCCCTCCAGTAACTCGCCCAGGAAGCCAGCCTGCTATCCAGCAGACTCGGAGGAAGTCAGTCTGCTATCTCTGTAACAATCCAGAAAGCTAAACAAACCTTCTATCATCATCAGCTCAAAATGGCCAGACGTGATAACAAACTGACAGCTTCCCTAATCTTTGTCCCCTTGCAGCTGAGAACCAACTGAAGAAAGCCCAATAGACGCCCTAACTGATCACAGGGAGGCCCACCTCTGACCAGCTGCCGCCAGCTCCCCTGCCCACAGCCCCTCGGGGCACACCTGGCCTTGCCTTTCCTCCTCCAAGCTCTCCCTCTCCCGCCGGCCTGGAGTCTCTGCCAATCACACGCGATGGTGGCTGACTCTCTTGCTACAGCAGGTTCTGGGTAAGTGGCCTTCTCTTGTCCTTGTTTGGTTGGTCTTTGTTTATTTCCACACTTTACTGAAGTATAATTTAAAGTTTAATTTGAAGTATAAGTGAATCCAAGATGCTCTGGATTTATCCAGTGGGAAATGGAATTTAGAAACCATGATCTGATTGGCAAGTGTGTTCATTATTACTGTAGGTGACCAACCAACATGGTTTGCCTGGGACAGTTCTAGAATTAACACTGAAAGTCCAACATCCAGGGAAATCCCCAGTCCCTGGCAAACTGGAACATCTGGACCTACTGCTTCTAGGTCCTTTCAGTGCACAGAACTAGGAAATTTATTTTAAAAGTTATGTGCTCAAAATGGTATTTCCAATTTAAACAGATTATAGCTTTTTTCCTGAACTTCCTTGATCTTGCATTTGTATCTCATTTTCTCTTACACTGAAAGTCTTGTATAATATTCAAACATTTGTGTACCCTACAATATAGTTTCAAAACCATAGCAACAATATTACCATTTTTTCTTTCTTTTTTTGTTTTGTTTAAATATGTTTTTATTTTAGAGAGGAAAGGAGAGATGGAAACATCAACTGGCTGCCTCCTGCATGCCTCCTACTGGGGATCGAGTTGGCAACCCAGGCATGTGCCCTGACTGGGAACTGAACCCGTGACGTCTTGGTGCATGGGTTGACCCTCAACCACGGAGCCACACCAGCCAGGCCTTATTAGCATTATTATAAACCACCAAGTGAAGCTGAAGATTCCTTTGCACCTTTTTTCACCCTTGGATTACACACACTTTGAGTACTATGTTAAAAATACCTGGGGAAGCCCTGGCTGGGTAGCTCAGGGGGTTGGAGCATCCTCTCAGACACCAAAAAGGGTGCAAATTTGATTTGGTCAGAGCACATACCTAGGTTGCAAGTTCAATCCCTGGTCGGGGTGCATATGGGAGGCAACAGACTGATGTTTCTCTCTCTCTCTCTCTGTCAATAAGCACATATCCTTGGGTGAGGATAAAAAAGTAAAAGTACCTGGGGAATAATTCTTTTCTCTGTTTAATGACATAGTTACCAGTTTGACCTAGAGTTAAGTTCACTGATGTCAGTTTGCTTTGGCGATGTAAAAACGTTGGTTCAAAGACGGAGAAGTCTTGCTTCTGTTTATCTCCCCCCACCCTGTAGGTAACCATGGTTACTGTTCCCGGGACAGCCTTCCGCTTTTACCTGGGCTCATTCCAAAGCAACAAAACTGCGCCGTGCGAATCGAGTGCTCTCCGCTGCCAGGGAGGCCCAACAGCCTCCTCCGTTCGAGGGCCACTGCTACTCTCTCCCGTGTAGTGCCGGTTCCTGTTCTTGCCCATCTTCCTCTTTGGGTTTTGCTCTTTCTCAGTGTTGAAAAGGCCTGTAAGTTGCAAACATTTTCTCCCTACCGATCTGATGGACCGGGCGATCCCTTTGCCCATCTGGAGCTTTCTTTAATCTTATCCTTGGAGGTCGCCGCATTCCAGGACACCTTCGGGGGCCAGCAGCTTTGGAAAAGCCGGATAAGGGCGGACCAATCAAAAGCCAGACCGGACCCCTCGGTGGGCGGGAGGGGCGGCTTCCCCTTCACCAGGCAACACGGGCGCTCTTCAGCAGCCGAGGGGTGACACACAGCTCCGCCCGGGAGAATTACAGAGCTTATCTTACCGGGCTCCTGAGTCCACTCCGCGGGAGCCTTCCTCCTGTTTCCGGGTCAGCAAGGTGCCCCCGGAGCTGCTGGCGAAGCCACGACCTCCATCCGCCAACAGCGCCTCCGCTGCGCCTCGAGATGTCAAGCGGGGGAGGAGCCGAGCGGCCGGGAGGCTGCGCTTCAGGACGGAAGACAAAGCGTCGGCTCCTCCGCTCTCAAAGCCGCCACCGCGAGGCTGAGCGCCGCCCCGCTGCCCCCGGCCCCGCCCCGCCCCGCCCCGCCCGGGCCCGCACCTGGCCGCGGCGCGCGGAGGCGTCACGGCGCGGCTGCTGTGCGGCCGGCCATCCAATCACGCGCCGCCTTTGCCCAGATCCCTCCGCCAGGGCCGCGCCGCAGCCGCAGGTGGCCGGCGAGCGCGTCCACCCCCCGCCGCCGGCCGCGACCCCGCCACCCTTCCCGTGATGCCTTGCGGCTGACCTCCGACCTCGCGGCCCACCCCTCCCCGCGGGCCGCCTCTCGCCCCGCCCCCGCCGAGCTCGCGGCGCTCCAGCCGCCGTGGGGCTGCCACCTGAGCGCAGTCCTCCCTCAGCGCCTCGAGCCCCGGTCGGGCGCCGTCCCTTCGCCTTCCCTCCCGCGGCGGGGCCCGGCGGCGGTCGGGTGGTTACGGCCGTGACGGGAGGCGACCCTCGGTGAGGGGGCGGGACGCGCACCAGGCGTGGCGGGAGTGGGCGGGCGGCGGCGCACACCGGCCGGGGCCGGGCCCGGCGGCGGGCGGGGCGGGGCGGGGCGGCGGGCGGAGCGGGAAGGGGGTGGGGCGGCGGGGCCTCACTTCCTCCCTCAGCGCCATTTTGTGGCGGCGAGACCTGCAAATAAAGGGGAGCGCGGGGGTCCTCGGGAGCGCGATCGGGCGGCCTGGGCGGCGATCCGGCAGCGCGGCCTCGGCCTATGTGAGTGGGCGGCGCCGGCGCGGCCTCCGGCTGGAGAGGTAGGTGCGGGCGGGCGGCGGGAGCGGCCGCCAGGGGCCCGGGGTCCCGAGGGCTGAGGCGCGGCCGCGCTCGCCGGGAAGGGGTGCCGAGAGCCCTGCGGGCGGCTCGGCCCCCGGGGCCCCGGCCTGCGCTAGCCGCGTCGCCTTCCCGCCGAGGGACACTCCCGCCGCCCCGGGGCCATTTTACCTCCTCCCGTCCCCCGGGCCCGGGGTGAGGCGGGCGCTCCCGCGGCCGGCGGGACCCGGAGTCCGCCCCTTCGCGGCGCGCCCTGCCCCGCCCCGCGGCGGCCCTCCCGCCCGCGGCCGCTCCGGGGCCGGCGGGGCGGGCGGGGCGGGCGGTCCTGCCGGGAAGGAGCGCCGCGCTCTGGACCGCAGTCCTCGCCGCGCAGTCGGTGGTCCCCGCGGCCGCGTCCCCCGGTGCCTTCCGCGGAAGCGCTGACGGACTCGGTGGGGTTGTGAAGTCTCACCGGGGTCCTTGCAGGGCTGCTCGTTGACTGTTTGCAGGTCCTGCCTTCCAAGTGGGGAGCGCGAGCCCGAGTCCTTGTTGCGGTCACGTTTAATTGGATGCGTGGTCCCAAAGGCTCCGTTAAAACCCCCAGGAGCCGTGCTGACAGGTAAACGCCGACTCCCCCACCAGGTGGGGGAATGGCCGCTGAGCAGGTTACGGTCCTGGTCGTGCCCGCCGTTCCCAGCCCTTAGAGGCTCGTCAGCCCCGTCGCTGGGAGGCGAGGGAAGGGCGGCGCTGGCCCCGCGGCCCTGGGAGGTGGACTGAGAGGGTGGTGGCTACACGTGGGTCCGTGCAGCGCGTTCCCGCCCCGGCTGGTGGGCCTGCCGCCGGGATCCCCTGGAAAACGCCGAGCGGACCCTAGGAGGTTTGCCGTGGTTCGTGCGGAAAACAGGGACACACAAGAAGGAACATTTTCCCGAACTCCCCACTGGAAACCTCCTTCCCTCCACTCTGTATACTTAGTAGCAGTCTTGGTCATTTTCATTAATTTTGTATAGTATGTTGCTCTTGGGGGGGAAAATAAAGTGCTTTCTTGCTCTTAAAATTGTATGTTGGTAGGCAAAACATGACCTAGGTAGTATTAGATTATCTCCCACTCTTTTTGCCTCTCCATAATTTTCTATTACTAAACTTACCAGAGAAAAACTTTTTAATATGCCCATAATCGTATATTGGTTATTAAAGTGGTGCGTCAGGCTAGAATTCAGTGTTATCCTATATAATAAAAGCCTAATATGATAAGTGTCTGGTGGTTTGTCGGCCATTCAACCAGTCAAAGCATAATATGCTAATGATATGCTAAGGCCGCTCAACTGCTCGCTCAACTGCTCGCTATGACGTGCACTGACCGCCAGGGGGCAGACGCTCTGACGGGTGGGTTAGCTTGCTGCTGGGGTCCGGCAGATTGGGACTGAGTGAGATGGGTCAGACATGCCCTGGAGCCCTCCGGTAGTCCCTTCCGGGCTGGCCAACCTCCCACGTCCCTCCCCAGCCCTGATCGTGCACTGTTGGGGCCCCTTGGCCTGGCCTGTGCCCTCTGGGGATGTCGGAGAGCCAGTTTCTGCCCGATCCCGCAGGTCAGGTTGAGGGACCCCACTGGTACATGAATTTGTGCACCAGGCCTCTAGTAAATAAATGTTCTCTCTTAAATACACATTAAAGTTGTCTTTAATGTTAATGTGAGTGTTTTATTTGAAAGATTCCCCCCCCCGCCCCCTTTTTTTTGTATGGCACCTAAAGCATTGAGATGTGCTGCACTTTGTGAGGCAGGAAAAATTGGTGTCCCCTTTTTGCTGTTTTGGAGACTAGCCCAGAGAGTTAAGTGACCTGCTCAGGATCACATGACTGAGAAGGTACCAGAGTCAGGATAAGGTGGTCTTCTGACTGCTAACTAGTACCCTTTCTGTTGCAGCGCCAAGGCTAGTACCATGTTGTATCATTTGTTGTGACTTTCAGCTAGGTACATGCTTTCTTACTGAAGTTGTGTTGGCTGGTGCTTGCCTCTCAATTTTAAGAGAACTGAGTTGCATAACTTAGGATCATAATGCTAAGCGTCAGGAAAGTACTGGGATTTGGGATGCTAGCCACCCAGCCAACTCAAACTAAGCCTCTAGTCTAGATCGTAATCTGTTATTCAATATGAAGGCATCAAGAGTGATTGGTGGTTCTGACATATAAACTTGAGCTATGTTATCTTTATGAATTATCCACATGAATAACTAAAACCGTTACATAATTTTAAAATCAAGTTTAACCAATTTTCTTAAATGTACTAAAAGGTAACCAAATTGGCCAATTTTGAATTTTACTTATTTTGCTTTTCTGCATTTTCTAGCTATAAGCTGCTTGATCACTATTTAGGATGAGAGAGTGGGAGAATTACCCATCTTCATTAGTTACTAATTTGTCATTTTATCATCTGGGAAATGGGGACTAACTTTGAAAAGTTGTAATTATTAAATGAATGCCTCATAGCACTGAACACATACTCATTTTTTTCCTTCAATGTTCAACTCCAAATGATACTTCGGTCATTCCATTTTTCCGATACAAGAATAGATTGATTGTACTAAGAACCTGGAATGTCCATTGTCTTTATGACTCTAGAATTGACTTTACATGGTTATTGTGTGCTGTCAGTTGTGCCAAAAAAAATTGTATTGGGAAATAATCAATTCCTTACCACATTTGTGCAATGTGAAAGTCAAAATTGAGAACCAGGTTCTATTTTGATTAATTAGTTGGGTGTTGATGCTTTTAAATTTTAAACTTGTTTTAATTTGCCTTTTGCCAGACTGCCCATTTAACTATTGTGCAATATCATGGACTCTCAAGGAAAGATTGACTTGTTATCAGTTAAAGATAAGGGAGGAGTTTCTAAATGCTTATGCTTTGAATTCCCAGGTTACATATCCCGTAATATGTGGAATGACCTGTGACTGATAATCGACATGTGAAATGCAAAGGTTTATACCAGACCTGTATTTATCCTTGACTTATATTACAAATTTCAAAATTTATTTTTGTAAAGCAAATACAGCCCGGCCAGTGTGGGTCAGTGGTTGAGCATTGATCTATGAACCAGGTGGTCCTGGGTCGATTCCCAGGTCAGGGCACATGCCTGGGTTGAGGGCTCGATCTCCAGTAGAGGGCATGTAAAAGGCAGCCGATTGGTGATTCTCATCATTGATGTTTCTTTCTCTTTCTCTCCCTTTATCTCTAATATCAATGAAAATATATTTTATAAAAAGAAAAAAACATAAATATCCTCTAAGCAGTGTGTTGTTAAAAATCTACCCAGCATCAAACTTTTTAAAAGAGAATGTAAGCCGATGTTAGAAATTAAAATAACTCACTGTTTATAATTCTAAACATCGGAGATCACCAAGAATTCTACAGTGAGGCTTAGAAACAAATATTGTTATTGTCAACCTGTCGATTCTCCCTTGGGCTTTTCGAGAAAAGTGACTGAGGGTCTTTGGTTTTTTTTAGTTGTTTTTTTTGTTTTTTTTTTTTTTTTTTTTTTTTTTTTTTTTTTTTTGATGAGGAGTAAACTAGTAATTAAATGCTTATTTTGTGCCAGTCACCATGCTAATGCTAAAGTGTAATGTTTATCTTTAAAAATAGCACAATAATTTTGAGCCTTGGTGGTGGTAATCATTTTTTAAATGGGAAAACAGGCTCTGGGGTTATGCTGCCTTTTTTACTTTCAAAGTTTGTCACCCTGTTCTAGAAAAGCAGGGCTAGGAGAACTTCTCTATCATGTAAATGCCATTAAAAAAAAAACAAAACAAACACTTTAGCATATTTATTGCTAGTTAAGTTTGCAATTAATTTTATTTTAATAGAATAAGAAGCTGAGTAACTTTGTATTAAGAGAAGAATAAACAAATAGACCTGGGCAAAGTGTCAGGTTATAGAAACATAACTGGAATTTAATGTTTAATCTATATTAAACAGCATCCATAATACTTAAGTTTTATAATTAAGATTTTGAGTGTCTCTGGTGCCCAGTAACTAGATAACAGGTAGACTACCTATCTACAGTGGTAAATTTAGCTGTTTTCAAACTGTCGCTAATAGAGCTCTATCACAATACCTATTAAATTAAGTTCCACATATATACTCGAAATTTTTCAGGATTGTCATCTTGGTTGATTTTGGGGAAAAATTAGATTTGCTTATTTAGCTCACTTTTTAAACATTTTTAAATTCTTTATTCTTGAAAGTATTGCATGTGTCTCCTTTTTTCCCCCCATTGACCTCTCCCTGGCTGCTCCCACCCCCCCAGGGTATGCCTTCATCCCCTTACTGTCTGTGTCCATTGGTTATGCTTATATGCATGCATACAAGTATTTAGCTCACCTTTTATGATTTAATAGTAACAAGCAAATTTACTTGTTTGTTTAGCATATGTTTTTTTTTTTTTTTTTTAATATATTTTATTGATTTTTTACAGAGAGGAAGAGAGAGGGATAGAGAGTTAGAAACATCGATGATAGAGAAACATCGATCAGTTTTCTTGCACAACCCCTACTGGGGATGTGCCCGCAACCAAGGTACATGCCCTTGACCGGAATCGAACCTGGGACCTTTCAGTCCGCAGGCCGACGCTCTATCCACTGAGCCAAACCGGTTTCGGCTAGCATATGTTTTTTAAAATATATATATTTTATTGATTTACAGAGAGGAAGGGAGAGGGATAGAGAGTTAGAAACATCGATGAGAGAGAAACATGGATCAGCTGCCTCCTGCACACCCCCCCCCCCCCCCCCCCCCCCCCCCCCCGGGGATGTGCCCGCAACCAAGGTACATGCCCTTGACCGGAATCGAACCTGGGACCCTTCAGTCCACAGGCCGACACTCTATCCACTGAGCCAAACTGGTTAGGGCTGTTTAGCATATGTTGGAGTGCCTACCATGTACTGAGGCATCAGCAGTGAATGGAAATTTTCTCATGGAGCTTATTTCATAACTGGGAGAAACATCCTATATAATAAAAGCCTAATAGGCTAAGTGTCTGGTCAGCCGTTCAATCTAAGTGTAATATGCTAATGATATGCTAAGGCCACTCAACTGCTCGCTATGACATGCACTGACCACCAGGGGGAAAACGCTCTGACCGGTAGGTTAGCTTGCTGCTGGGGTCCAGCCAGTCGGGACTGAGCAAGATGGGCTGGACATGCCGTAGAGCCCTCCCACGGTCCCTCCCTGGCCCTGATAGTGCACTGGTGGGGTCCCTCGGCCTTGCCTGCGCCCTCTCACAATCTGGATCCCCTCAGAGGATGTCGGAGAGCCAGTTTCAGCCCGATCCCGCAGGCCAGGCCGAGGGACCCCACTGGTACACGAATTCGTGCACTGGGCCTCTAGTAAGTATATAAAATGTCAAGTTGAGCTAAGAGCAATGAAGAAAAATAACCTAAATAAAAGGGCAAGGAATTGGCATGCACTGTTTTGAGTAAGATGAAAAGCCTTGAGAAAGATTTACCTAGAATAGTGACATACATCGGTACACATTTATATACTAGTTAAAAATGGCTATAATTGTAGGGTTTTTTAAAAATTAAATAGATTATTGATGTGTACCTATTATATTTAGCTCTGGATAAATGGGCAATTGCAAGTAAATGCCAAACTTTCTGGGTTTTAAGAGGTTACAGTATAGTGGAGTGAGTGCACATTAAAGCTAAAATAGAAATAGTGAGACCTCTGTGGAGATGAACTTGGAGAGGGTTTGTTTCCCAAATGATTGGGATCACTGGTCTCACATTAGCACTGAGCAGCCATCAGCTCAGAAAAAAAATGATATACTCGGATTTTTGCTAGCAACATCCAATGATAAGCTTATTAAGGAGGGAAGAATTAAGCCAGTAATTTATGATGTGATCAATTTACAATTATTTTCTAACATGTCCTGTTCCTTCTTAATGTACCTAATCTGAAAGTCAGGGTTTAAGAGTATTTGACTTACAGAGTTGGGATTGTATCTGACGTAAAAAATGGAATAATACCATTCTTAAATATTTACCATGCTGTACATTACATTTCTGTGACTTATTTCTATTGAGTTAAAATTTTAATAATTTGGAATATGTAGTGAGTATGGATAGGTAAAATAAACTATAGAGAAAGTTTATAAGGGAACATTCATTACTATACTATTATAAATGATACCTAGCAATAAGTTTAAATTAGCTTGCCTCCTTGTTAAATTTGAGTATTAGGAAGTAACCAGAAGTATTTTCAGTAAGCATATAAAGTTAATGAGAATAGTTCTTCAATTTATCTTTTGCTACAAGAGTAAGTGAATTTTGTATAAATTTATATAAAGAAACATTTTGAGATACAAATTATTGTGACATGAGATCAAATGGTGTAGGAATATTTTTATTAAGGTGTATGCTATATGTAAACATTGTACAGTAGTGAATTATGGCAGTGATAGCTTCTACCTTAACCATAATGCTGTAAAAGAAAAGGCTTAGCAACTGGTACTGCTCTTCTATATCAATTCAGCAAGGTGCCTGAGGTCAGTATCTGACTTCAGCTCAGAGTTGTCACTTCTGCAAGATTTGTCTTTCATAGGGCAGTTGTAAGAATGCATTGAAAAATTATCTCTCAATCCTTTATGGCAACATCAAAAAGAACTACTTTTTTACAACAGAATGTTTTTAATAACCTAGTAACAGTTGCAATATAATGTAATAGTAATGCTAATGTAAAGTGTTAACTTGAGAGACTGAGTGTGGCGTATTCAGGAACCCTGTAATATCTTTGCAACTATTCTGTAAATCTAAAACTAAAGAACCCCTAATGATTTTGGTCATAATTGAGTTCACTAATAAATTGGTTTGAAAAGGCTAGTATTTTTTGTTCCTACTTTCAATGGAATAAAATCAATTGAACCTCATCTCTCTATTCCTTTTTCTAGGATTCAAGATGACCAACGAGGAACCTCTTCCCAAAAAGGTGTGTTTTTCCAGCAGTTTTTAAGCATATGTGTGTGTGTGTGTGTGTGTGTGTGTGTGTGTGTGTGTGTGTTTATATACACACACATATAAATATAGATAGTATTTTATATATATATATATATATACTATCTCTAGTGTTTAATGTTCACTCCTTTGCCTATGATAATAATAGCATCATGGATATATAATGTACTAGATATTGTATCGTATGCAGTGTATTTTTAGAATATTTTTAAATTTTGGAAAACTCTAATAATGTTTTTCCCTTGCTCTACTCTTAGCCTTTATTATATGAACATTATACAAATAATGTCAGAAAAGGAGATTTTTTTCACAAGTTTCTGTACGTTAACTTCTTTTTTCCTAATTTAAATTTCTTTGATTGTAATGTAAATTCATTTTTATATTTTTCAAAAATATATAGCTCTTAGGTTCTACCTTTTCCTCTGGTCCCATTATTGCCCTGTTCTGTATTCCTATTAGTTCAGTATAGTCACTATTTTACACACACACACACACACACACACACACACACACACACACACAGTTACAAAGAATTAATAAAATCTTAGACATTTCTCGTAGCAATATTTTTTCTGATATATCTCCTCGGGCAAGGGAGACAAAAGAAAAAAATAAATGGGACTACATCAAACTAAAAAGATTTTACACAGCAAAGGAAACCATCAGCAAAGTGAAAAGACAACCCACTGAATGGGAAAACATATTCACTAATACATCTGATAAGGGGTTAATATCCAAAATTTATAAAGAACTTACAAGACTCAATACAAAAAAAAATTTTTTTAAATGACTAGAAGACCTGAATAGACACTTCTTTAAATAGGACATTCAGATGGTCAGTAGACAAATAAAAAGATGCTCAATGTTACTAATCAGTGAGATGCAAATTAAAACCACAATGAGAGCCGAAACCGGTTTGGCTTAGTGGATAGAGCATCGGCCTGCGGACTCAAGGGTCCCAGGTTCGATTCTGGTCAAGGGCATGTACCTTGGTTGCGGGCACATCCCCAGTAGGGGGTGTGCAAGAGGCAGCTGATCGATGTTTCTCTCTCATCAATGTTTCTAACTCTCTATCCCTCTCTCTTCCTCTCTGTAAAAAATCAATAAAATATATTAAAAAAATAAAAATAAAAAATAAAACCACAATGAGATACCACTTCACACCTGTCAGAATGGCTATCATCAATAAATCACAAACAACAAGTCCTGGCTAGGATGTGGAGAAAAGGGAACCCTCATGTACTGTTTATGGATATGCACATTGGTGCAGCTACTGTGAGAAAATCTAAAAAATTAAAAATGGAACTGCCTTATGACCCAGTGATTCTATCTCTGGGAATTTATCCGAAGAAACCCGAAACACTAATTTGAAAGACTATATCCACCCCTATGTTCATTGTAGCGTTATTTACAATAGCCAAGATTTGGAAGCAGCCCAAGTGTCCATAGATGAGTGGATAAAAAAAGCCTTGGTACATTTATACAGTGGAATACTACTAGGCCTTAAAAAAGGAAATCTTACCTTTTGTGACAGCATGGATGGACCTGGAGAACATTATGCTAAGTGAAATAGGCCACTCAGAGAAAGACAACTATCATGGGATTGCATTCTTGTGGGATCTAATGAACAGAAAGAATTAAGCAAAATACAGACAGACTCATAGATAGAGAGGAGGCTGACAGCTGTTGGGGTTGGTTTGGGCAGGTGGAGGGATTGAGGGAGAAAAAAAACTCACGGACGCAGACAACAATATAATGATTGGTAGGGGAGATGAAGGATATATGGGGTGATAAATGGTGATGGAAGGATACTTGACTTGGCATGGTGAACACACAGTACAGTGTACAGATGATGTGTGGAAGTGTGCACCTGAAACCTGTATGATTTTGTTAACCAGTGTCCATCATTACATTCAGTTGAAAGGGGGAAAAAAGAAATAGTGGAGATGGGGCTTCATATTCTAGTTGTTAGCTTGCCTTGGTACAAAGTACAAAGTCAAATCATTAAATCATACTTGTTTTATTAAAAGAAGAAGTAACATTTCTAAGAGGAATTTATAATTCAATTGGGAAAGCAGGGTATAAGTGTAAGTTATAAGGGAAACTATAATATAGCCATAATTTTTTTAAAATACACTTTTATTGATTTCAGAGAGGAAGGGAGAGAGAGAAACATACATCAATGATGAGACTCATTGATTGGTTGCCTCCTGCACGCCCCCTACTGGGAATCGAGCCTGCACCTGGGCATGTGCCCTGACTGGGAATCAAACTGGGGATCTTTCAGTCCAATGTCCAATGCTCTATCCTCTGAGCCAACCAGCTAGGGCTATAGCCATAATTTTATACTAGAGTAGAAGAGGTACCTCACCTTTATAATCTTCATTTGGTATAGAGAAAACACTTAATATTCCTCAATTTATGAAGCAATTTCAGCTAGCTAGACTATTATACCCATTTTTTAAAACTTTGTTTTCTATCTACTATCCTCTCTAATAAAATGGTAATACGCAAATTAACCATCACTCTGCTACATAAGCCATGCCCACCAGCCAATCAGGGCGCGTATGCAAATTAACCCAAACCAAGATGGCTACAGCCACAGAGAGCAAGGTTTCCCAGGTAACAGAGGAAGCCAAACTTTCCATAGCCGTTGCAGGCCTAAGCCTCCACTCAAGCTACAAAGTTTCAATTATAGAAGGTAAACAAATTCAAACAAATGGCGGCAGAACGGAGCTTGAGAGAGCAAGCCAGGGTTGCCGGCGGCAATAGGGAAAGCAAAGCTTTCCGCACACCCTGGCCGGGCCCACCCGCTTAAGGCTACAAAGTTTCAATTGTAGAAGGTGAATTAACTGCCACAGAAATGGCTGCCGCCCAGGAGGGAATAGAAGGCTTGGCTCCGCTCCAGGCTACAAAGTTTCAATTGTAGAAGGAAAATAAATTCCAGATACCAGGGCCTCCGCTTGGGTCGCCAGGGGGTGTGGCCGGCCTGCAAACCACCACAGGCCCCTCGCCCAGGCCGCCCCACGCCCCAAGGGAACCCCCACCCTGATCCGGGACACCCTTCAGGGCAAACCAGCTGGCCCCCACCCATGCACCAGGCCTCTATCCTATCTAAAAAGTAATATGCAGATTGACCATCAATCCAACACACAATATGGCTGCCCCCATGTGGACACAAGATGGCCAGCAGGAGAGGGCAGTTGTGAGGGACCAGGCCTGCAAGGGAGGGCAGTTGGAGGTGATCAACCCTGCAGGAGAGGGCAGTTAGGGGTGACCAGGCCGGCAGAGGAGGGAAGTTGGGGGCAAACAGGCTGGCAGGGGAGCAGTTCAGCATCAACCAGGCTGGCAGTGGAGTGGTTAGGGGGTGATCAGGCTGGCAGGCAGAAGCGGTTAGGGGCAATCAGGAAGGCAGGCAGGCAAGCAGTTGGGAGTCAGCAGTCCTGGATTGTGAGAGGGATGTCCGACTGCCCGTTTAGGCCCGATCCCCAGGATCGGGCCTAAACGGGCAGTCGGACATCCCTCTAGGAGTCCCATATTGGAGAGGGTACAGGCTGGGCTGAGGGACAACCCCCCTCCGTGCACGAATTTCGTGCACCAGGCTTCTGGTATATATATAAAAGGCTAATATGCAAAGTGTCCCCTGGGAGTTTGATCATTCACTGTACGCTGACCACCAGGGAGCGGTGCGGAATGAAGGAAGGCCCCGGCTGGCAGCTGGAAGGCCCTGATCGGCCCTGATTGCTGGCCAGGCCTAGGGACCCTACCTGTGCATGAATTCCATGCAGTGGGCCTCTAGTTTTGAAATAATTATTGATTCACAAAAAGTTGCAAAGAAATATGCTGAGAGGTTCTGTACACTCTTTCTCCAGCCTCCTTCAATGTTGACATCTTGCATAACATCATCAAAACCAGGAACTTGACACAGAGCTTATTGATATGATCCATGGAGCTTATTCAGATTTCACAGGTTATACATGCAGAGAGTGTGTATGTGTGTCTATGTAGTTTTATCTCGCATAACTTAGTGTTACCACTATTTAACTGACTCATCACCTCAAGCTTCCCTTGTGTCATTTCTTGATAGCCATATCCATTCCCTCCTCCTCAATCCCCAACACCTGGCAAACATTAACCAGTTTTCCATTTCTATAATTATGCTATTTTACAAATGTATATAAATGAAATCATGCAGTATATGTATTCTTTTGAGATTTATTTTCCCCACTCAGTATAATTTTCCTTGAGGCTTATCCAAATTGCTTATGTCTGTTTCTTTTTAGTATCCCATGGTGTGGATGTATCATAATTTACATAAGTATTCACCTGTTGAAGTATGGGTAGTTTCCAAGTTTTGGCTGTTGCAAATACAGCTGTACATTCATGTACAAGTTTCTGTGTGAAAATACATTTTCATTTCTTTGGGATATGTGCTTAAGAGTACAAATGCTAGGTTGTCTAGCACATCTATTTTTAGTTTTAAAAGGAACTACCAAACTGTTTTTCAGAGCAGCCATACCATTTTACATTCTCACCAGCAATCTTATTCTGCATCTTTACCTACCATTTGGAGTTGTTACCGTAATTTTTCATTTAGCCATTTTAATAAGTGTGTAATAATAGCTCATTGGGGTTTTAATTTGAATGTCCCTAAAAATGATGCACATCCTATATAATAAAGAGGTAATATGCAAATTGACCATCACTCCAACACAAGATGGCCAGTTGGGAGGGACCAGGCCTGTAAGGGAGGGCAGTTGGGGGCGACCAGGCCTGCAGGGGAGGGCAGTTGGGGGCGACCAGGCCTGCAGGGGAGGGCAGTTGGGGGCGACCGGGCCTGCAGGGGAGGGCAGTTGGGGGCGACCGGGCCTGCAGGGGAGGGCAGTTGGGGGCGACCGGGCCTGCAGGGGAGGGCAGTTGGGGGCGACCGGGCCTGCAGGGGAGGGCAGTTGGGGGCGACCGGGCCTACAGGGGAGGGCAGTTAGGGGTGACCGGGCCTGCACGGGAGGGCAGTTGGGGGCGACCGGGCCTGCAGGGGAGGACAGTTGGGGGCAACAAGGCCTGCATGGGAGGGCAATTGGGGGCGACCGGGCTGGCAAGGGAGGGCAGTTAGGGTTGACTGGGCCAGCAGCGGAGGGCAGTTAGGGGTGACTGGGCCTATAGGGGAGGACAGTTAGGGGTGACTGGGCCTATAGGGGAGGACAGTTAGGGGTGACTGGGCCAGCAGGGGAGCAGTTAGGTGTCGATCAGGCTGGCAGGGGAGTGGTTAGGGGGTGATCAGGCTGGCAGTCAGAAGCTGTTAGGGGCAGTCTGGCAGGCAGGCAGGTGAGCGGTTGGGAGCCAGCAGTCCTGGATTGTGAGAGGGATGTCTGCCCATTTAGGCCCAATCCTGGTGGTCCCAGATTGGAGAGGGTGCAGGCTGAGCTGAGGGACATCCCCCGCCCCCATGCATGAATTTCGTGCACCGGGCCTCGTGTGTGTGTGTGTGTGTGTGTGTGTGTGTGTGTGTGTGTGTGTGTGTGTGTAAAGTTAATATGCAAACTGTCCCCTCGGGAATTCAACCACGAGTTCAGTAGCTCACTATGACGTGTGCTGACCACCAGGGGCAGCGCGGAACAAAGGGAGACCCTGGCCGGAAGACCCTGATTGGCCCTGATCGCCGGCCATGCCTAGGGATCCTACCCATGCATGAATTTTGTGCACCGGGCCTCTAGTTTTAAAGATAAATAGTTTACTTTCTAAAACTTTCAATAAAATAAGAGTTGTGTGTGTTTTTTTTAAGTACAGTATATACTGAACCATTTCTAAGTCTCAGGCTTGGAGATGTTTCGTGTGTCTCAGTATAGCGCTCCTTTTGGAGGGCTTTGTATGTCTTAGTGATAAAGGGATTCCTATTAGAAACCAGCACTTGAGGCATTAGAAGTTATCCTATCTTCATAAAACATGAAAAGTATAAGCACCAGTGGTATGTACATTTAAAATTTTTAGGGAAAGCATCCAGTTCATATTTTAATTCTCTTTATAGGTTCGACTGAGTGAGACAGACTTCAAAGTTATGGCACGAGATGAGTTAATTTTAAGGTAAAATGTTTTATTAAAATATAAAACTATTTTTATAGAACATATTGTAATTCTATACTATAAAGTTTTTGTGTGTTGGGTATTCCTTTATTTTTAATGTGCATACATCTTCAAATCATTTAATGTCGTTTTGAAATGTGTTTTTTATGGCCTGTTTCTTTATTATATAATTGAGGAAAACATAACACTTTTAAAGATCTAAAGCACTAGGTTGGGTAACTTCTAGACTAATAGGTAACCTGAATTTTTTCCTTGCAAAAATTAGTTTAATGTAGTTATTCCTTTTCTGTTTAATATGTGAAAAAGCTATAGTCCTAAAGGATATGTTTTCAGTTATGGAAGAAATACATTATTTACTGATGAAGGCAAGTTACTCTTATAAGGAACCTTGGTCAGCTCAGTTAACTCTTTATATCCTTCGTTTTCTCATCTTGGAGTTAAAGGAGTTGGATTAAATTACTTTTAACAGTTACTTCCAGCTCTGATTTTCTGGAGTTATCTTGTAGTTGTTTTGCAAAAATAGATTTGAGAAATGCAGCATTATGGTATTCATTCTTTTAAATGCAAGAAATCAAAAAAAGCCCTAGCCGGTTTGGCTCAGTGGATAGAACATCTGCCTGCGGACTGAAGGGTCCCAGGTTCGATTCTGGCCAAGGGCACATGCCTGGGTTGCAGGCTTGATCCCCAGTAGGGGGAATGCAGAGGGCAGCCGATCAATAATTCCCTCTCATCATTGATGTTTCTATCTCTATCCCTCTCCCTTCCTTTCTGAAATCAATAAAGATGTATTTAAAAAAAAAATCAGGAAAAAAATCACATCTTTTGTGTTTTATAACTTAAATATATTCTTTTTGCATTTTATTACACCATGGTTGATAAGTTTTTTACATGGCATTTTTAGGTAAAAATAAAGGGTCATTGAACTTTCTCTAGAACGTTCACAGAATTTTTACTTGAAGAACTAAGTAAAGTTAACCGCTGGAGTAGAGGAGAGAAGAGATGTTTTGTAAATAGACACAGATGACTCGTTCCATTGTTTCCTAGAGTCTGATAATTTCCCACTCGTTCTACTTACTCTGTTGTGGACTTCTTTTTATCTTCCTTTTGCATAATCTTATGCATAGAACAGTTTTTCCATTGCATACCCTTTATTTTCCTCCACATAAAATTTGAATCCTTTGTATTCTAAAACTCTCTTGTCCTCCCCTGCTGAGGTAGGCACTTGCTTCTGATATACTGCCACTCACCTGTTGTTCTCTTTGTACTTCTGATATGAGACAGTCCTTGCCTTTTATCCTTTCTTAGATAATTTCTCTGGTTAGTATGTGTAGTCTTTTTTTTTTTTTTTTTAATATTTTATTGATTTTTTTACAGAGAGGAAGGGAGAGAGAGAGAGAGTTAGAAACATCGATGAGAGAGAAACATCGATCAGCTGCCTCCTGCACGCCCCCCACTGGGGATGTGCCCGCAACCCACGTACACGCCCTTGACCGGAATCGAACCCGGGACCTTTAAGTCCGCAGGCTGACGCTCTATCCACTGAGCCAAACCGGTTTCAGCAGTATGTGTAGTCTTTTTATTGATTTAATTGAGTGTGTGTGTAGGGGGGTTATTCTTGAGGTCAGATTAACTTCTTTCTTTTTAAGATTTTAAAAAGATTTTCTAAAATTAAGTTTTGATTAGCTTCAACTAAAGAGTGGCTTGAAAACTAGCTCTTCAGTAAGCAAGACAGTGATATCCAGGGCAAGTCACGCTTGCATTAGCAGGTGCTTGAACATATGACTGGGAAATGCTTTGTTGTCTACGTGCAATCATTGCAAGAGCAGCTAATATAGCCTATGTTTTGTGTGTAGGGGAATATTATGAGGCAGAAAGGCCTTCTCATGCTCTGACAGTATATGGCATTTATGCAAGTTGATAACAGTTTTACAAATAGACTTGAAAAATATTATGTTCTCTCCCCCTTTTTTTACAAGTAAAAATAAATATTTTTGAAAGAGTCACATGTCATTTTCACAAAAGAACCAAGATAACTTGCAGTCTCTTATAATTAGGCATATTTTATACTCGAGGCCCAGTGCCCGAATTCGTGCACCAGTAGGGTCCCTTGGCCTGGCCTGCGGGATTGGGCCAAAAACGGCTCTCTGACATACCCCGAGGGGTCCCAGATTGCAACAGGGCGCAGGCCAGGCTGAGGGACCCCACTGGTGCATGATTGGGGCCGGGGAGGAAACATGGGAGGGCTCCAGGGCATGTCTAGCCCATATCTCTCAGTCCCAATCTGCTGGTCCCCAGCAGCAAGCTAACCTACCTGTTGGAGCGTCTGCTCCCTCATAGTCACTGCGTGTCCTGGCAAGCGGTTGAGCGGCTTTAGCACATCATTAGCATATTATGTTTTGATTGGTTGAACGGACAACCAGACACTTAGCATATTAGATTTTTATTATATCGGATGCCTTTTGTTTGAGGTAGAAAGCATATCTGAAAGTAGTAGTAGGTTTTTTACTCAGCTTCCATTATGCAGGCATTGAGCTGAACATCAGTGATACAAAGTCCTGTATGGTGTGTGATCTGACCCAGAGAAGCACACTTGGTATGTTCTCAGGAGAAAACACTTTTCTCTGTGTTTCCTTTTATATAGTTCCATTAAGTTGAGAAGGAATAATGAAGTGACTGATTTATTATTGGTTAAACTAGATTTATAATTATCTCAAAATGGAAGAGACCTTAAAAATCATGCAGTGGAATTCTTGGTGTTAAATTTATAAGTTTACAGATGTGATTTTTTTTTTTTTTTTTTTTTTTAGTTTTTTAATAAAGCAATTTCAATTTAACAACTAACATGAATTTATTTTTGTGCTAGATGGAAGCAGTATGAAGCATATGTGCAAGCTTTGGAGGGCAAGTACACAGATCTGAACTGTAAGTTTGAGTTGTAGCTTCATAAAGACCATACGAATATCTCTTTTTAGATTATTATAGACATTCAGAATAATTGATTTTGCTAAGCAAATGTAATTTTTATTCAAACATTAAAGAACTATGGGCACTATAACGGGTGCTAGGAAATAGGTGAATGACAGATGATCTCTCTTCTTGGGGAGTTCCCAGTCATTGGGGAAGACTGACATGCAATAATATAATAGCATGACTATTTTAGCAGAATTAAGTACAAAATTCTGAGAGAATATGGATAGGGAAACTCACAACTACTTGCCCCTTTCCTAGATCTGTCCCTAACCCCTTCCACAGAGGAATTTGAATTAAAGCATGAGTTATTAGTCTAGAATGTATGTACAAACAACTAGTAATAAATTTATTTAAATTGTAACTTAATTGTTACTTAAATTGTAAAAATAGGATATGGCTATATTTTTCAAAATCTGCTACAAATACCAACAAAGTTTGTAATATCAAACCTTTTTAGTCTGTCACTTTTCACTGAGAGTAACATATTATTTGTGAGTATAAAAACCAATATTATGCCCAATTAGTGTGGCTCAGTTGTTGAGTGTCGACCCATGAACCAAGAGATCACTGTCTGGGCACCTACCCAGGTTTCAGGCTCGATCCCCGGTAGGAGGCTTACAGGAGGTAGCCAATCAATGATTCTTTCTCATCATTGATGTTTCTCTCCTTCTCCCTTCCTCTCTCTCTAAAATCAATAAAAACATTTTAAAAATAAATAAAAACGAATATTGTTTTCCAAGCCCAGAAAGCTTAGTACCCTGAAATTTCAGTTATGTTAAAACTATATTATAATCCATAGACGTCATGAACATTATGAAAACTTAACGTAATAATTGTCCATGCAGTTATAGACATGTTTATTATATTGAATAGGTTAAAGTCAATCCTAACCAGGACTCTGTGAATAATGTATAATATAAGCAGATGCAAATAATGAAGTTTCCTGTGTTAAGTTGAAACAGCTTAGACTGTAACAACGTAATTCCATCTAATATTAGGTGGCTTTGGACCACACTATAGCACCATTGCCTTCTAAAAGAGCACTTATGCTTGGGAACGAGCTTCCTTGTTCTAAAAGGAGTTAAGAGAGAAAGTAAAGACTTGATGAATTTTTTACCTTGGTTTTTATTATCCTTGACATAGGCAATCACAACTTTCATTTTGTTAGTTCTGTTTGGTTTTGAAATTGTATTTCATAATGTTTTGAAAAAATTTTTTTTTAAATCATCAGCTAATGATGTAACTGGCTTAAGGGAGTCAGAAGAAAAGCTAAAGCAACAACAGCAAGAGTCTGCACGAAGGGAAAACATCCTTGTAATGCGACTAGCAACCAAGGAGCAAGAGATGCAAGAGTGTACTGTAAGTATTTCAGATGTTTTAACTCTTTGAGGAATTGGTTTTTAGTCCACATTACATGTGTTAATTAGTACTCAGCTAATTGTATATACTTAATAATAATTATAAATTCACATTTTGCTAGGTAGATATGCTTTGAGATATAAATAGCTAAATGTAAATTTTCAGTAGATAGCCTGTCATCATTGGATTTAAAATTAGGTTTTGTGCTCTGGCCGGGTAGCTCGTCAACATTGGTTAGAGCGTCGTCCTGATACATGGGTTTCATCCCCGCTCGGCACACATACAAGAATCAACCTATGGCCTAGTTGTAGTGGCTCAGTGGTTGAGCATTGTCCTGTGAATCAGGAGGTCACGATTCGATTCCCAGTCAGGGCACATGCCCAGGTTGCAGGCTCGTTCCCCAATGGGAGCATGTAGGAGGCAGCCAATCCATGATTCTTTTTCATCATTGATGTTTCTCTCTCCCTTCCTCCCTGAAATCAGTAAATATATATCTTTTTAAAAAGAATCAACCATCTGATTAGTTTCTTCTCTGCGTTCTTTACCCCTAAATGTGTAAAACTATTTTTCTTAGTATCAGCAACTTCTACCACATTTTTTTTTCATTAAGCTTTCATTTGTATCATGTCTACATAGATCTAAAATGTAGAGATATATTTGATGGTTTAGCTGTGGTTGAATTTAGATTCAATTTTATGCTGTCTTCAACAGTATTAGCCTTTTTTTTTTAATTTAGTGTTAGTATATTTAAGTTATACTAAGTAGAGGAGCTCTGTCACTGTTGTTTCTAATTTTAAAACCTGAACTTTTCTTGAATCATTTTGTGTAATCTCCATTCGACACATTTATAAAAATCTAATATATATGCCCTAACCAGTTTAGCTCAGTGGATAGAGCGTCGGCCTGCGGACTCAAGGGTCCCAGGTTTAATTCCGGTCAAGGGCATGTACCTTGGTTGCTGGCACATATCCAGTAGGGAGTGTGCAGGAGGCAGCTGATCGATGTTTCTCTCTCATCGATGTTTCTAACTCTCTATCCCTCGCCCTTCCTCTCTGTAAAAAATCAATAAAATATATATTTTTTAAAAATCTAATATACAAGGCAATATTCTGATCACTGGGGACTAATGTCTGGGACACAGTCCTATTCCTGTTTCTTCTCTCATTCTTTTACTTCCTATGCAGAGATTATCTACATTTCCACAAAAGTCTCTTGTCCCTCTTCCTTCACTTTTTCAAAATGACTCTTCACCTGTCACTTTGCTTAAGAAAACAGTAGCCTTTGTCATTTTCTCTACCTTCTCATCACTTTTTCTCCTTTTGTTTCCATCTTCACTACCACTGATTTTCCCCCCTTTAAGGTCACTGACTAATGCATTAATAAATTTCTCTTTTTCTCAGTACTCATATGCCTTCACTTTCTGTATTTTCAACTGTTAACCATTCTCACCTTTGGCCATTGGTTCCAAGAAGTCTCACCAATAGTTTGAATATTACTGTTTTTCTTCCTATGTAACACCCACCCCTCCAACAAAAATTTTTTTTCTCTTATGATTTTCATGTCTAATGGAATGGGCAGTGCCTCTCAGTTGCCCAGTCTCAAAACCATTTAATCCTTTCTTTTTTCTGATAGTTAGGATTCTAGATTCTACCATTTACTCATTTAATAATTTTAGTTCTCCCTGTTTGCTTGGCATTGTGTTAAGATGCTTACGCATGCAAAGGATGAATCTTACCTTCCAGTGCTAACACCTGTAGATGAGTAAGAATGGATAGTTGTGGTAATACCTCATAACACCTGTGTGTTTTGAACTCTCTCTTCTGGAGTCCTCCTCTTGTTATCCTAGTTCAGGTACATCTCACCACTTGCTTTAGGCCGGCAGTCGCCAACCTTTCGGACCACCGTTTGGCGACCGCTGCTTTAGACAATATGTGCTACTGACTCACCTTTGTGATTCTTCAGCTATCATGTATACACTGGCAGTTGAACATATGCCTGATCAAGCCTTTGTTGATGCCACACACTCTTTTGTCTTTTCAACCTAGGTTTTAAGGTTATCTCAACTAGAATCTAACCTTCCCAGCCACATTTTTTACAGCTCTCCCCTGCACAGGCCTGCTGAACAACTCACAACTGTGTTCTTTCAGTTAGAATGCAGAAAGGGCAGCAGGAACAAAAACAGGGAAAGGTCAAGGTTAATGTGGCAGTTGCAGTTCACTGTGTAAATCTAAATAGCAACTATGTTGGTGTTGGAGAGGCAGTGTTTTCTTTAGTGATAGTAGTATGTGGTATGTACTATATGACATGCTTTATTCCTATTAAATTGTCTTAGCAACTGGCCTTACATTGAATAAATAGTTGTATTTTCTTGTTTAAAATGAGTTACTGAAGCCCTAGCCGGTTTGGCTCAGTGGATAGAGTGTTGGCCTGCGGACTGAAGGGTCCCGGGTTCGATTTCGGTCAAGAGCACATGCCCGGGTTACAGGCTTGATCCCAGTAGGGGCCATGCAGGAGGCAGCCGATCAGTGATTCGCTCTCATTATTGATGTTTCTATTTCTCTCTTCCTCACCCTTCCTCTCCGAAATTAATAAAAAAAAATTTTAATGAGTTACTTAAATCTCCTTGAGTTAAGTAAAATTTAGTTCTGTTAGCTCAATGAAATAGTAATTAAATGTATCCCAAATCCATTTGGTATATTTTTGGCTTTTACTAAATTTATTACAGAAATTAGCTACTTATGAAATGTTAACCTAAATCCTATTTAAGCCTTAGTGTGGAGCAAGATCTTGAACCATATCTTCTTTGGGTGTGAAGCAAGTGATACATTTAAAGCCAATAAACTGTATTTCATATTTTAGAAAGGTATTTTTAAGGTGATAGTAAATAGTACAACTGAGAGAAATGGAAGGTTTCGTGTATAAGTAGGGAAGTTCTGCTGTGGTGGGAAAAGCCCTAGATCGGGGTCAGGAGGCTTGAGAGCTACAATTCTAGTCCCAGTTCTGGCACTGAACTAACTGTATTGGTGGATACTTGGTTTATTTAATTTCTCAAAAGTAAGCAGTTTGGACTAGGTCAGTCACCTTCCAGCTTTACAATTCTATGATTCAAATCTACTCCGAAGGGACAAAATAAACATAGAATTTCTTTTGGCTTAAAATGCTGTTTATAAAGTAATGCCAACTCATGTAAATATAAATACTACATATTTTTAAATCTAGAAATGCAAGTGTGTGTTTTAAATTATAATCTTGTACCTGGTATATTTTTAAGGGATTTGTATTGTACTTAAAATAACTTCCAAGGCACAAATTTGAGTAAAGTACTGTAGTGTTATATAATTAATATTTTAAACTTGGCTTTTTTCCAGTGACTGCTAGCATTTTTAATAAATATAACCTATTTTCTTTTTTTTTGTACTGTTTTGGTTGCAAAGTAAGATGTAGCCTCTTTATTTAAAGGCTCCAATATGGAAATGCAACCAAATGGCCATAATTCCTTAAATATCCTTAATTTAAGGATGACCTTAAATAGTTGTTTTTAATTTTTACTTTAGAGGATTTTAAGATCAAAGAGGGAGAGTTTTAATAAGCAAGTTGGCAAATACAGCAAATGAAATGGATTTTAGCCCACCTTCTTATGTATGTTTCCTTTGATTTGGCAGTAATTGTTTCTTTTGCTTTGCACAGACTCAAATCCAGTACCTCAAGCAAGTCCAGCAGCCCAGTGTCGCCCAACTGAGATCAACAATGGTGGACCCCGCGATCAACTTGTTTTTCCTAAAAATGAAAGGTGAACTGGAACAGACTAAAGACAAACTGGAACAAGCCCAAAATGAACTGAGTGCCTGGAAGTTTACGCCTGATAGGTAAACAAATCATACTCCCCAGTCAAGACTTCCCTGACAGTCCCACTACGAGAAAGCTGTGGTGGGACAGCCAAGTACTCGTTTCCACACCAAGACTCAGACTTTTTGAGCCAAAAAAGCCACATTCTTATACTATCCAGCTTGTAATGGTTAATGTAAAACTTACCAGATGAACCTTGTGTTTCAGCTTTTTTCTCTTCCCCCTCCCCTTGCTTCAGAGGCCTGATGGCGTCGGACTATTCCGAAGAAGTGGCCACCTCCGAAAATTCCCCTTCTAGGACATGTAGACACTTGAGAAATGTTTCTGTTTGAAGAAAATAGAGGGAGAAACAGAAGTCTTAAGTCTGTGGCACACTGTGTCTTCAGACAGTTTGGAGGAATGAAAACCTAGAGATTTAAAATCATGAATTGAACATGTAAAATTCCAGTAAAATGTAAAAATGGAATATGCATCGCTCTTAACCTTGAGCATAGTGACTTAGAGACACTGTATATCAGTTTTGCCTATAAGACTGTGGACTTCATGATTGTTGTTGAACTTCTTGATCAAAACTTAAATGAGGTGAATTTTGCATTTCAAGGGTTTATTTGCTAAGAAACTACTTAATAGATATCAGTACAAGTAGTTCATATATTTAACCATTTCGTTTGGGGCTCTCTATTACTTGATTGAGCCTTAAATCAATGTGGTTTGAATCAATGGTTTGTTCTTTGAATGGTTGCTAATACTGTAGATAATTTTACTGAGGACTGTACAAACATGAAGGTGTGGTATCAAACTTCAGGTTTAAACTGTTTGAAGCATTATAAACATTCATTTCACAACTAGATTGTATACGGATATTGGCTGTGATGAGACTCACTGCATTATTTTTTAGTAGTGAAATTTATTAAATCCCCATTTCATTCAACAGGCACATGTTGAAAGAGCTTTGTCATTGGTGTTAATGGGGGAATGTGTTCCTTCATTGTACTTTGGGCCTTTTGTATCGCACTCTTGATATTAAATTAAATGTGCCTTTAATAGTTGTTTTTTTTTTTAAGTTCAAGGAATACTATGATGATTTTGTTGTAATTTTAACATTTTGATTTTGGGGGCTGTGGAGAGCAGATTGATTTGGGGAAAATGGTTGCTGTGCTCTTCAAAGGAAAGGAAAGGCTGCCTCTGTTTTCCAGCTGGTATCATACAAGACAAGGAGACTTGACACTTGTTACTTGTTGACGCCTTGTCCCCGGGTATTGAAGTAGAAATTACTGTGGGACAGCTTCACAGGGTGCCTGTCAGAAGATTGGGGAAATAACGTATGGGAACTGTGGGCTGGCCTAAGGGAGACATTTTGGGAATTGGAAAAAAAAGGTATAGTGATCATTTCCAGCAAGTTCATTTGATCATTTAGATAAATGAGGCATTTTCTTCATGCTTCCATCCAGTCCTGGAGGTGAATTTTTTCTTCAAATCATTCTATAAGTCACCAATTCGAATTTTCTCTTGGTGATAATGGAGTCTAAGATGAGTGAAGATAAATGTTCCAGATTGTCCCAACGTTTAAGTGCAATTTTAACAAGGGTGACTTAAGTTCTCTTAATCATTCAAATCAATTGTAAGTATCCTGTATGTTCATGCTTTAGGGAACTGATGTGGGCAGAGGGTGGGTTTAAGAAGTGGTTTGTGTGTGACTTTACAGCAAGAAATCTGCTTCTCAGATTCTCATTTTTAGTGGGGGTTGGAGGGTAAGTAACCAAATCTGTTTGAAATTAGCTTATTGTGCCCGCATTAAGGCTTTTGTATATATTTTATGCCATTTAAGATCATAGTAGAAATGACCTAAGTATTTTTAGTAGGTCAAGAAATAATTTATAAAATGTATTATTAACATGTACTTAAACATAGCCAGCATCTTTCTTTGCATTTAGGTAACAGTCAGTTTGGCATCTGTGGGTTTTTTTCTTCTTACTGTTAAAAAGTTTTTAATTGATAAGATAATACATGCTCATGAATAAAGTTGAAAAAGAATGAAGAAAAGTGAAGATGAAAAGTGAGAGTCACTCCTGGATGTGACCTTGCCCTTCCCCATTCTATTCTCCAGGAGCAGTAACCACTGTTAACATTTCTTGGGTATCATCAAGATAATTGCTATGCATATAAAGTCATCTCATATATTGGTTTTAAACAAATGTGAACATGCTACAGATGATTGGCCGCTTTGGCTTTTGTTTTCCACTTTATCTCTTGGACATTTTACTTTTTTTTTTTTTTTTTTTTTTTTTTAGTTCATTTAGCTTCATATATAATGGTTATGTAATAATTCCATTGTATTAGTGTATTTTAATCACCTATAAATGGATTTTTATTATCTGAAAAAATAGGCTGTAAGCCAGGGTATTCTAGATACTATTCGTAAATAATACATCATTAACTTCAAACAAATAGTACATAATCAATACTATATCAGGAATAATTCAAATAAGAATGGGTTGTGGTTTTGCTTTTGGTGTTATTTTTTTCCTATTTTTTTCATTTTGAGAGAGCTTCCCTGAATTACTTTGTCCACTGTAGTTAAAATATTTTATGCATGTGTTAATGCATATGTTTTACAGTATTAAGAGGGGTATGTTTCAGTATTTTGGCAGTGTTCCGTTTTCAGTTAACCATTTAGATAATTGTGTGTACAGCTCTCCAAGATATCCTGGCTCCCTTAATAACAAAGCAATGTACAGTGTCCATTCTTTTGTATAAGTTTTTTCTATGAAATTAATTCCTATTATATTTTCTTTGTGAATTATTTGATTTTAGGAATGGGTTGGATTTTTTTTTTGTAGTTAAATATTATTCCAGAAACAGTTACTTATAATTAAATCCTTATGTTTTTGTGATATAATGAACACAACACAAATTTTAAATAGCATAATTAGTAAAATGACATAAAGTTATAGAAAGTTTAAAGAAGAGCAGTTTGTTAAGATTTCATTAATTTTAAGTAATCATTAATTATATTTTTTTAAATATATATATACTTTTTTTAATATATTTTATTGATTTTTTTTTTTTTTTTTTTTTTTTTTTTTTTACAGAGAATAAGGGAGAGGGATAGAGAGTTAGAAACATCAATGAGAGAGAAACATCGGTGAGCTGCCTCCTGCACACCTCCTACTGGGGATGTGCCAGCAACCAAGGTACATGCCCTTGACCAGAATCGAACCTGGGACCTTTCAGTCGCAGGCCGACGCGGTCAGGGCAGTAATCATTAATTTTAGAAGTGATAGTATTATCTAGAGCAGGCATTTTGTTTATGTAAAGGTATGACTTCATAAATGAAATATTTTTGCATTAGAATTTGTGCTACTGCTACTTTGTGAGAGTAAGTCATCTCACAAATTATTGATTTCGTTTTTTTCTCATCTTTGTGCAGTTTGTATAAATTTTCAGGTTAGTTGGAAAGCACTGAGGTTGCATACTTAGCAAGGAAACGTTGTGGAAGCATGGCAACAAAGCGGGAGGAAGGAGCGTCAGCATGATTGACAGTGCTGCCTATTTCTTAATTCCTCGTGTGGTTTCTAAACACTTGTTCAGTGGAGGCCCAAGTCTGCTCATGGGAAATGGGAGCCATCTGTAGCAACAGTAGCAACAAACAGGAAGGGTAGCTAATAAACCTTTACTACAGTGCTGACTCGCTGCTTTCACCTGAGGCTCTCTGAGCCAGTAGTAACCCAGCTTGTACTTCACCACAGGTTTGCATAAGGCTAATAGGTTAGAACAAGTGCTCTCAGTAAAAGAACGTTGCAAGAGTCAAAGAATGAGAATTACTTACAAAGTGCTCCCATTTAAAAGTCCTAAGGCTTAATAAAATCAGATGCATTCTTAAATATATTGGGCAAGGGGGAAAAAAACTCACTAAAAGAATAAAGAAACACAAAGTGTCAGCAAAAAAGATTTTTTTTAAGCCAGTAAGGTCATTCTGAACTTAATGCCATTATAAGAATATCAAACTTCATATCTAGGTCTCAAAGGTAATATATATGATTATATATTTAAATCAGATCCCTTTAAAAGTCATTTCTATTGTGATTGTTGAAGCAAAAGCAGTAAAATTTTATTTAGACAGGACTCTTGATTGCATTTTTTATAATTGCTGTAGCATGTGGGCTCTATAGTATGTTTCATTAGCACTTGGTAACTAATTTGTGAAAGTATACACCCCTAATTTGGCAAATATTTGCATTATTTGTGATAAATCTTATTTTTGTGTCCTAAGGATAATCTTTTATACATCAATAAAATCTTAACCACATATCAATATTAAGTTTTTTAAACCTTAATGTCACATTGTAAGATAACTCAAAAGCATATCCTATAAAAAAGTTAAATGAGGAATTGATGAATATGAGTAGTCTCAAGCCTCTATTTTTAAAAGCTTCTTTAAAAACAATTACTGAACATGCCTCCATTAATGTAATAAACATTCCTATGAGAACTGCCTATTAAGAGGCATCCTTAAATGCTGTTCTGGCAAGAATAAATATACTCGCATTTACATTTATAGGTACGGATTTTCATATATTATTTTAAAGAATTGTACATTTGTGGTGTTGCATTTATTTTTTCAAGGACTCTTCTGTTCCATAAAGCTAAGTACCTTAGTGTTTTATTAATATTGGCATATCTGAGATGTGTGTTAATTCACTGGCCTGTTTCTATTTTAAGTGATAATTTGGAATAAATAGATTTCAGAGTTATTCAAGTAATAGCAATAAAAAGTGGCCATTTGGGTACTTTTGGTTTAGGATTTATTTTTGCTGCTATATTGGCAGAATACTGAAATGCAGAAGATGGATGTTCCAGAGAAGAAGATGGTAATCACAGGGAGGCACATGCTGTGACATAGTTACGTTCTGTACCTGTTACCTGAATCGCATACTAGTTGCAAGCAAAGAAGGTTGTAGACCGTTTTGTCTTCATTTTGTGATGAATGGCTCTTTCCTTTGCAGCCAAACAGGCAAAAAGTTAATGGCGAAGTGTCGAATGCTTATCCAGGAGAATCAAGAGCTTGGAAGGCAGCTGTCCCAGGGACGTATTGCACAACTTGAAGCAGAGTTGGCTTTACAGAAGAAATATAGTGAGGAGCTTAAAAGCAGTCAGGATGGTAAGGGGTTTTTTGAAAAGTTTGGTTAATGTTGCACTGGCTTTAAAAAACTGCCAGGCATGAATATTACAGATTAGGTTCTCTACATGGTAATCTCTGGCCAATGGTTCTATAAAATTATGAATGAAACATCTAGTTAGTTAGCAAACAAAGCCATTTAATTGTAGTGGTTTTCTCCCCACTCCTGATGGTTTGTGTAAATTTCGTAAGTTTTTGTTTTTCAGGGTGGAATTTGGTAAAAGAGAAAGGCTATTTATTACATTACTAAGGCATTACACAGATCTACAAATTTATAATCAGTGCTTTCAAAGGAGAATATTTTTATTTAACCAATTTCTCTATAATTGTAAATCTTGTAAGTATTTGGCCACTCCCAGTGGTCTAAAAGTGTATCATGGATTGTACCTGTTGAGGTTCTATTTAATGAATAAGAAGTCATATTTAAGTTTGCTAAGACAAACCAAACTTGTCAACCACCATCCTTTTTTTGGGCCAGTATATAGCTGTTTCTCCTCTTTATGAGGAAGATTAATAGTAAGGCAAATATCTAAACTCTGAAAATTAAATTACTAATTGCTATATCTGAGAGTTAATTGCAACGATCAGTAGTCAAAATATCTTTAAAACTACCTTTTCAAAGTGATAGTCCTTAGCTCTTACTCTTTGTAAACACAGTAAATCTGAGATTTTGTATAGTAGTGAGGACTTCTTCCCCCAAAAGCTTTTATTTTATTTTATTTTTTTTAAAGGATGGCTTTTTTTTTTTTTTTTTTTTTTTTTTTTTGATTTTTTAGAGAGGAGGAGAGAGGGATAGAGAGTTAGAAACATCGATCAGCTGCCTCCTGCACGCCCCCTACTGGGGATGTGCCCGCAAGCAAGGTACATGCCCTTGACCGGAATCGAACCTGGGACCCTGGAGTCCGCAGGCTGACGCTCTATCCACTGAGCCAAACCGGTTTCGGCCCCCCAAAAGCTTTTAGGTCGTAATGGACATTGTATTCATAAATTTTCAAGAGTTATTTTCTCTGTTGGGTTGTTTTGTTTGGTTTTTTGATGTGGAATGGTCCCTTTGTTACAGCCTAGGCCTCTTTGAAGTGTTAGAGTCGAGGACCATACTGTTCCCTAGGGGCTAACCCCGCTGTGTAGCTGAAAATAATCACTTGCTAAGAGGATGAATGAGAGGACCAGGCATGTGGGCCCACTGGTTAAAACCAAGGGTGGGGAACCTTTTTTCTGCCAACGGCCATTTGGGTATTTATAACATCATTTGTGGGCCAAAATTCCCAACTTAAAAGTTAGCCTGCTATATTTGGTCAAACAGTTAATTACCTCTCCCTAATGCCTTGACAGGGCCTGACGAAATGATTTCATGGCCCTTTATGGCCTGTGAGCCAGATATTCCCCAATCCTGGAGACCTGAAGCAGGTTTTGTGGGCTGTAATCAGTTGTATATAGCTAGATGATGTGAATCAATTTAAACTTGGTTGCTTTAATATATTTATTTTAATCATCTATTCTCCCCCCCCCAAAAAAAAACACACCCTCATTCTTGAATGGCTGTTTTAAAATTCCAAGCAAAATTTTAAAAATCAATTTTAGAACTGAAGTATTGAAAAATATGCAATAAGCGATATTAAAGTAGGTTTGACTCTCCTTTGCACAGAACTGAATGACTTCATCATTCAACTTGACGAAGAAGTAGAGGGTATGCAGAGTACCATTCTAGTTCTTCAGCAACAACTGAAGGAGACACGCCAGCAGTTGGCTCAGTACCAACAGCAGCAGTCTCAAGCCCCAGCCCCAAGTACCAGCAGGACTACATCTTCTGAGCCTGCAGGACAGGCAGAGGCCCCAGGTAAAGATTGCAGTCGGCTGGCCAACGGACCAAGCAATGGCAGTTCCTCCCGGCCGAGGACGTCTGGGTCTGGATGTCACAGGGAGGGGGACACCACTGAAGATGGCTTTCCTTCTTCTCCAGGGAATGGTAATAAGGCCTCCAACAGCTCAGAGGAGAGAACTGGCAAAGGAGGTAGTAGTTACGTAAACCAACTCAGTGCGGGGTATGAAAGTGTAGACTCTCCCACGGGCAGTGAGAACTCTCTCACACACCACTTAAATGACACAGACTCCAATCATGACCCTCAAGAGGAGAAAACAGTGAGTGGGAAAGGTAACCGAACTGCGGGTTCCCGCCACATTCAGAATGGCTTGGACTCAAGTGTAAATGTACAGGGCTCAGTTTTGTAATACTTTTCCAGCAAATTTTTATACAGTGTCATTTAATTTGGGAGAGGATGCTATCAGAAAATTAATGCATACTTTTGTCACAATTTGCCTTTTATGGTGGGTGTGTTTTCTGTTTTTTTTTCTTTGCTTCAATACCTCTGCCACTTTGGAAATTGTAACAGTTAATTACTTTGTTGCTAAAAGGACATTTTGTGTACGGTCAGGTTATTTTTATATGAGTTTAATGTGAAGTTGTAAATGGAACTCTTTCCTTAAAGTATAACACATGATGTCTGTATAAATCTGTCTCTCTAGAGCCTGTGGTGTGGAGGGCATTCTTACTCATGCTGTTACTATGCTTATGCACCATTCACACTTGTTAGAGTAGATGTGGGTTTATGACTGCCAAGTTTGCCCAGTACAGTAGTTTTATCACTAAAAGTTGGACTTGTTGATGGAGTCCTATGGTAGTTTCAGTGTTAGATACAGTTTTTTTTCCACCATACATCTGCATTTTCTCTTTAGGTGACTGAATGTTTAAGAATTTGTGTGCATAGTTACTCAGTTTTATGAACTGTTGTACCCTGTTCATGCATATTGCTCTGTGACTCCAGTATATCTTCCCTGTACTGACCAAACCTAAATAAAGATTTTTATTGTAACTCCTGCATTCGTTTTGTTTTGTGTGTGTGCTTAGCACTTGTTATTTATTTTTCCTGAGTTGCTTAATGTTTATTCATTATCCTTCAGTATCGTACCACAAAGGTGAAACTTAAGCCTGTGCATCAATTTGACTGTGCACTAATGTTTTTAGGGTGTATGCCTTGGTGTCCTGGCTGATGTGGCTCAGTTGGTGAAGCGCCGTCTCATGCACTGGCAGGTTGCCGGTTGGGTTCCGGATCAGGGCACATGCCCAGGTTTTGGGCTCGGTCCCTGGTCGTGGTGTGTGTGAAGGCAGCCACTCATGTTTCTCACACCAATGTTTCTCTCCCTCTCTATCTTAATAAAAATAAAATATTCCTTGTTTTGAAAAATAAACTTGGAGTTTAAGGCTACACTTTAAATTTTTTCCCTGACTTGTAAAAATAAATGTTATAGCCGTAGCCGGTTTAGCTCAGTGGATAGAGCATTGGCCTACGGACACAAGAGTCCAGGTTCGATTCCGGTCAAGGCCATCTACCTTGGTTGCGGGCACATCACCAGTAGGGGGTGTGCAGGAGGCAGCTGATTGATATTTCTCTCTCATCGATGTTTCTAGCTCTCTCTCCCTCTCCCTTCCTCTCTGTAAAAAAGTAAAATATATTAAATAAATAAATGTTATAAAATATTCAAAAATACAAAAATTATAAAGAAGAAAATCTTTGTTTTAATTGAAAAGCAGACTGTTTTTGTGAAATGATTTCAGGTAATTAGTGATGTTTGTTTCAAAATATTGGCCAAATGCTACTGACTTACATTATTAACACATTTGCTGCCGAAACCGGTTTGGCTCAGTGGATAGAGCGTTGGCCTGCGTACTGAAGGGTCCCAAGTTCGATTCCGGTGAAGGGCATGTACCTTGGTTGCGGGCACATCCCCAGTAGGAGGTGTGCAGGAGGCAGCTGATCCATGTTTCTCTCTCATCGATGTTTCTAACTCTCTCCCTCTCCCTTCCTCTCTGTAAAAAACCAATAAAAATATATATTTTTTTAAAAAAACAAAAAAACACATTTGCTAATATTAGATAGTAAGGCTGTGGTGTGTTAGAATGAAGGAGAAAATGTTTTTAATATGAAAGACTTTGCTTTGTTATTTTAATATATTTTTATTGATTTCAGAGAAGAAGGGAGGAGAGAGAAACATCAATGATGAGAGAATCATCCATTAGCTGCCTCCTGAACGCTCCACACGGGATTGAGCCCAAAACCTGGGCCTGTGCCCTGACCAGGAATGGAACTGTGACCTGGTTCATAGGTCATTGTCAACCACTGAGCCACACCAGTCGGGCTGCTTTATTTTAAACATTTAAGTATCAAAGTCTATAGTATAAAGAATATAATTTTATTACTAAATTTATTATAGACGTATTATGTGTCATTACCAATTTTCATGCTTCTGTCAAATTTGCATTAATGAATGAACAACGTGGGCACAGAGGACTTATGATTGTGCAAAGTCAACATTCTTCATTTCTGGAACTGGATGCTTATTTGTTGGTATGACTGATAAGAAAGGTGGTAAGTCACAATCCGTGCCAAGAGAAACCATTAGAGCTAATAGGTTTGAAACCTGGCTTTATCACTTAATCTGCTTCATGGCTTGGGCAAACTACTTACT
Source organism: Ia io (assembly GCA_025583905.1). Lineage (NCBI taxonomy): Eukaryota > Metazoa > Chordata > Mammalia > Chiroptera > Vespertilionidae > Ia > Ia io. The sequence goes on along the minus strand of JAJQQW010000005.1, from coordinate 3,927,976 downwards.
CTGTGGCTTACCTTTTCTCTGTACAGGGCATTAATGAGTTAATAAAGGAAAAGTGCTTGCCACAGTGCCAAGCACATAGTGGTTGCTCAGTCAATGTTAGCCATTGTTGTTGCCCAAGTGAAGTTGCAGGTCTGATGACAGACAATCTCTGTTGGCCAGACAATTCTGAATATAAATTATGGTTTGGTTAGTTTCCATTGAAAGAGAAAAGGTAGTAGCTTTAATTATACCTTTGATGTAAAAGAAAAGCCAGCCCCTTGTGTGTACTTCCTCGTTAAAAGTGCATTACTGCCGAAACTGGTTTGGCTCAGTGGATAGAGCGTCGGCCTGCGGACTCAAGGGTCCCGGGTTCGATTCCGGTCAAGGGCATGTACCTTGGTTGCGGGCACATCCCCAGTAGGGGGTGTGCAAGAGGCAGCTGGTCGATGTTTCTCTCTCATCGATGTTTCTGACTCTCTATCCCTCTCTCTTCCACTCTGTAAAAAATCAATAAAATATATTTTAAATATATATATATATATATATATATAAAAATAAAATAAAATACATTTTTTTAAAAAAAAGAAGCTTAACTAAAAAAAAAAAAAAAAAGTGCATTACTTCTCACGCACGAGTGCGCAGCATCCTTCAGCTGTCTTGAGAACGGAGAAACCCAGAATTGGGCGAAAGCTTGATGAGTTCTGCCAAAGAAGGTTAATTTTTAAGGACGGCCAATTTGGATAAAGTCCAAGATACAGTAAGAGAGTTTTAATGTTTCTACTTTAACACTAGAGGCCCGATGCACGAAATTCGTGCAAGAGTAGGCCTTCCTTCCCCCAGCTGCCGGCATCGGCTTCCCTCACAGACCCGGCTTCGTCCGGAATGACGTCCGGTCTAATTAGCATATTATGCTTTTATTATTATAGATTATTCCAGAGTGAGTTGAACGTAATAAAAAATGCCTTAACATTTTTGGACATCTATTGAGTACATACATGCTAGAAACTGACAGGTATTCTATATGCATATGGCCATCATCACCCGATGCAATAGGCACTTGGTATGTCCTTTTACAGAATAGGAAATGGACTTAGAAGGGTTAAGAGCTGCCCAAGGGTTGGTAAGTTGGAGCTGCCCTCTGGGTACTATCATCAAAGCTCCCTGGACAGCACCTCGAAGCTGGCAGCTGAATCAAGTCTGATAACAAGAGGCCAGACTTGCCACTGTGTCATCATACATCCTCTTGAAAGGGGCGAAGGAACGTTGACCTGAGCTACTGAGGGTGAATGTTCCCTTGAAAATACATATTAGTTGGGAACAATCACATGAAACGGTAATACAATGATGGGAAAAATGCAAATTGTAAAGATCGTAAGTAGCTCAAGATGCTGGCTAAGGTAAGAGTTAGTCTTAGAAGGGTTTAACTTGGTCCTTGTAGGAAATGCTGTCAGTGCAAGAGGAACGAGAACATTTCTCAAAGGTCTGGCATTGGAGGCTGTCCCAGGTACCATCTCTTCACGTAAGGTTTAGTGGACACAGTTTACTTCTAGGTTTTGTGAGAACAAAAATGTAAAAGGGCTTGTTACATAGGGCTCACTAGGTTCACTAGATGTTAGTTCTCTTGGCCTCTCAGTTGTATTTGAAGCAACTGACAATCAGGTATACCATTCTTTCTGACAATTTTCTCTCAAATGTTTCTTATATATCTCATTAAGCAGTTTGTCCCCTGTACCCAGTCATTCCTACTGCTCCTCTCTGATGACACTTTTTTGAGAGTTCATTTAGTTCCATAGTTATAATTAATACTTCTTACAACCCTAGGTAATGCCATTATATTTGATTGGGACCCATCATGGGAGAGTTGAGCAACCCCTGTTTTAAGGAGTACACTTCCAACTCTAGCCCTTCAGACCAACAAGAGAGTTTGCTGCATGGGAGGTTGGTGAGTTCTGCCTTCTGCTAAAATCTGGTCTGGACTCCTGCAACCCTGTTGTTTTTTTGTCCTTGTCGTTGTTTTCTGCAACCTTGTTTGTGAAACAGCCAAGAAGTGCTACAAGGCCCCTTCAGGAGACACTGGCCCAGGAGCACGGCTCTGACTGTGGCTTCCCGTTCGTACTCCTCAGTAGCCCAGGTGGCATGTGATCCTAGATCCGGATGTACTTTTTAAAATGATTTCTTCTTGCACCTATTCATTATTTTTGGTCCCCATCAGGCCCATGCTTGGCTTTATGTAGATGATTGATGAGCAACTAATGAGGACTTTATCCACTGAGCCAAACCAGATGCTGTGTGGCCACACAATAAAAGCAAGCAATTTTCTTCTCAATTTTTGCTCTTAAGTTGGTTCTGGATAGAGTCCCCAGGTAGGTAACAAGTAAATACTTTCCTTGCATCCAGAATATATTCATATCAGATATGTTAGGTACTGGGCATAAAGAATATATTAGTGTTCATATTTAATGCCTGTAATGTGCTAGGAGCTGTGCATAAAGCTGTATAACAAGATTGTCTTGCAAAGCTTATATAGTCTAGTAGAGGAGATGGATGGAATTAGGAATTATAGCATACTAGAGGCCCGGTGTACAAAATTCATGCACAGAGGGGGGGTGTCCCTCAGCCCAGCCTTCACCCTCCAATCTGGGACCCCTTGAGGGATGTCCGACTGCCCGTTTAGGCCCGATCCCACCGGGTTAAGATCCCACCGGGATCGGGCCTAAACGGGCAGTCAGACATCCCTCTCACAATCTAGAACTGCTGGCTCCCAACTGCTCGCCTGCCTGCCTTCCTGATTGCCCCTAACCGCTTCTGCCTGCCAGCCTGATCACCCCCTAACCACTCCCCTGCCAGTCTGATTGATGCCTAACTGCTCCCCTGCCAGCCTGTTTGCCCCTAACTGCCATCCCCTGAAGGCCTGGTCACCCCTAACTGCCCTCCCCTGCAGGCCTGGTCCCCTCAACTGCCCTTTCCTGCAGGCCCGGTCACCCCCAACTTCCCTCCTCTGCTGGCCTTTTCACCCCTAACTGCCCTCCCCTGCAGGCTTGATCGCCCCCAACTGCCCTCCCTTGCAGGCCTGGTCCCTCCCAATTGCCCTCCCCTACTGGCCATCTTGCGATGGCCATCTTGTGTCCACAGGGGGCCAGGATCTTTGACCACATGGGGGCAGCCATCTTGTGTGTTGGAGTGATGGTCAATCTGCATATTACTCTTTTATTAGTAGGATAGAGGCCTGGTGCATGGGTGGGGGCCAGCTGGTTTGCCCTGAAGGGTGTCCCGGATCAGGGTGGGGGTTCCCTTGGAGCGTGGGGAAGCCTAGGCGAGGGGCCTGTGGTGGTTTGCAGGCTGGCCACGCCCCCAGGCAACCCAAGTGGAGGCCCTGGTATCTAGGATTTATTTATCTTCTACAATTGAAACTTTGTAGCCTAGAGTGGAGCCAAGCCTCCTGCTTGCTCCATGGCAGTAGCCATTTCTGTTGGGATTTATGTATCTTCTATAATTGAAACTTTGTAGCCTGGAGTGGAGGCCAAGGCAGGCCAGGGCTTCAGAAGCTTGTCTTCCTCCATCACCAGGGGCAACCCTAGGCTCCTGCTCTTTCCAGCTCCATGGCTGCCGCCATTTCTGTTTGGATTTATTTATCTTCTATCATTAAACCTTTGTAGCCTTGAGTGGAGGGCTAGGCCGGCAAGGGCAGGTGGGAAGCTTGGCTTCCTCCATTGCCTGGGAAACCCAAGCCTCCCTCCTGCTCTCTGTGGTCGCAGCCATCTTCATTGGGTTTATTTCCATATTCGCTCCTGATTGGCTTGTGGGCGTGGCTTGTGGGTATAGTGGAGGTATGGTCAATTTGCATATTACTCTTTTATTAGACAGGATGGTAAACAGAAATAAAGTTAAGATGCCAAGGAGCATCCAATGCAGGAGGTAGACATCACTTCCTCCAGGAAGCCTTCCTACGTGTATTACTACAGGGTAGATTGGTTAACAGAAGAGTTACAGTGCTCACTGACATTTTGAATAGAGAAGAAACAAAGGCTGGAAGAGGTGAATATAATGAGAGGTTTAGATGTGTTAAATTTGATGGGCTTATGGGAAATTTTACTGGAGAAGGCCTGTTTACTCAGGAAACAACTAGGTTAGAGAGAGATTCAGAGGTCAGCATTTGGGTGATAACTGAAGCCATGGGAATAACTGTGCAAAGTAAGAACCTCGGGGAATATAGTAAGGAGCAGTCAAAGTAAGCTCACAGAGGAGATAGGAGTGGCCAGAGAGGTAAGTGGACACACAGAACAGAGCACGAAGCCATGGGACAAGTTTCCTAAATTCTTTGGAATCCCATATGTTTCAGGACAAGGAACACATTCCAGACAGATGAGTCTTAGCGTGTGCTGCTGAGTTCTTGGAGAGGACTGCTGATTCCATCCCTACCTTAGACCTAGGCATTTCTCCTGGGGAGAACACTGTTATCCAAGCTTTTCCCTCCACCACCCCACATCTGAGGCTTATGCTGTAGTTATCGTCTCTGGTTTATCTGACCCATCCACATATCTCTAAAGTCTTGATGTAGGTTCCCAGGACCAAATGAATTTTCAATCTACTCAAAAGTTTTTTTTTTTGTTTTGTTTGTTTGTTTTTTAATAAATAAATATTTCATTGATTTTTTACAGAGAGGAAGGGAGAGGGATAGAGAGCTAGAAACATTGATGAGAGAGAGAAACATCTGCCTCCTGCACACCCCCTACTGGGGATGTGCCCGCAACCAAGGAACATGGCCTTGACTGGAATCGAACCTGGGACCCTTCAGTTTGCAGGCCAACACTCTATCCACTGAGCCAAACCAGCTTGGGCAGGATGCTTTCAATTACTTGTAGCAGCACCTTACTGACCTCAAGCTGGCTTAAACAATAAGGAAATTTGTTTCATGGTTGCAAGATGAGAGTTTGAGTGGATTCTAGGTTTGGCTTCAAAGATATCCTCAAAGCTGCAGTTCTTGGCCTCGCAGGCATGCTGACTCCACTCATGCTCAAAAGGTGTGTCCAGCACTTCCAGGCCTCACACCCAGATACCATCACCTGCGGATCTATCTTCTTTCCCAGAGCTACCCTCCACAACCTCCCCGTTTTGGGAGTAAACTTTGGGTCACATTTCCATTGGCCAAGGCTAATTATATGGAGTAAAATGGATCTTGGAAGTCAATCACCATAACCGGACTCATGGAAAGAGGTGAACTTCCAGGCGTCCCTGATCATCCCACCCACGTGTTTACCCTTTACTCAAACACACCTTGCGAGTATTGACAACTGATGGCTGATTGATGTTAATTACCTTCAACTACTTGTGTGGTAAGGAATGTCCAGATCTGTAGAGAATTTTCAAGGGTTCTTTGAGCCAAACTGACAATTGCTGGGAAGTAAAATCTCAAAGGACTGAGAAAATGCTCCAGAGAATGGCAGTCTTGCAGCTTATTTTATACATTACAATCAAAGAAGGAGACAAAAGTGGGGTTACATGAAATTCATTGTTGGCAGATTAGGGACTCAGGAGAAAGCAAAGCAGGGAAATCTCTGAGAGTGTATAAAGAATAAAACAGAAAAGTACCTCTTTTATACCGGTGGTACAGGATAGTTAACAATCAACGTTTACAGCACATAGAGATGGTATGGGGGAACAAGATAACAATCAGGGGTTGTGTGGCCTCTTGCTCTGGCGTGGTGGGTGTAACTTGAGGCGTCTGGAAAAGGGTTTACTCAGATATTCCAAGGTGTTATCTTACATGTAAAAACACAAGACAGCTCATTTAGGTAAAGACTGACTTGTGTCAAAGAAGTGAAAACTCTCCATGACCCGCTTTTCGTTAGGAACTTTTATGTTCAGACCATCCTATGCAGTTACTTTTGGACTCTGAGTTTGTGCCTGCCCTGCTGCCCTCCCCTGAGCTTGTCAGATTTGGTACTTGAAAATCTCCCTATTGGTAGATGTATCTAACCTCTCTATCTAGGGCCTCATGCTGCCCTGGGGATTGTTAAAGCTTTTAGATTATAATCATGGAAATTCATTAATACTTGATAAGCATTAATTAAGCCCCTACTGCGTATCCAACACTGTCTTAGGTGCTAGAGAGTAAGACAAAGCGAGACCTCTGGGAGATTAGGCAGTGAGGTGTGTCCAGGGGAAGACAGCGGAGCTGGGGCTGGAAAAGGACGGGGGCCAGGTGTTCAGGTTCCTACAGAGCTCTAGAAGTTTTAAAACTTTGCCCAACTGGAGACAGAAAGTGGTAAAGGGTTTTAACCAGGAGCGTAACCCGACTTGTTATACTTGCTCTCCTTCAGATTGTGCACACCGTCAGACCGAGGCAATGAGGAAATCCTCTTGACTTGTGGACACTAAGACACGCCAGCCTCACCTGGAGCTGTGGTCCAGGTGAGAAAGGCACATGGTGTCAACCCACAGGCAGAGTCCTCCCACAGAGGCCTGCATAGAGGAGAACCAAGTTAACCCCGATGGGAATGATGATTATGGGCACTCAGGCCCAACGTGGGGGGACTTTCGCAGCCAGGAAAGCAGAAGCACACAGCACAGCACAGGCCTGCCCTTGGCAGATTCACTGCCATTCTGGCCTTGGGCATTCCAGTGCCGGGCAGAACCTTTCACTGACTCGAAAAACACCAAGTTCAAGGACACCAACACCCCTCGCCAAACAAAAACGTCATGACAGAAAATGCAGAGAGTTCGTTGAAACATCTTAAATTTGGCAGAAATTCGCTTTTCCGTGAGCCAGAAGTGAGTTTGGGGCAGGTCAGTAGTAAAGAATGGTGATTTTATTTATTATTACTCTCTGGGAAAGGTGATAATGCAACTTGAGAAAGTGAAATCACGTTTCTAAGGTGAAGAATCCCTTTTGTTGCACCTAGAATAGTGCTATGCAGAGTGGGTGCTTGAATTGTGGGTTAAAAATATAAAACCGGTAAATTTTGTGCTTATCTTCAAGGCTGGCTTAAGTATAAACTTGTTTGTTTAAAACACTTGAAAAATTAGCCCTAGCCAGTTTGGCTCAGTGGATAGAGCGTCAGCCTGCGGACTGCAGGGTCCCGGGTTCGATTCTGGTCAAGGGCACATGCCTGTATTGTAGGCTCGATCCCCAGTGGGGTGCATGCAGGAGGCAGCCGATCAATGATTCTCTCTCATCATTGTTTCTATCTCTCTCTCCTCTTCCTTCCTCTCTGAAATCAATAAAAATATTTATAAAAAAAGAAAGAACTAGAAATAAATCTTCAAAATATTTAAAAGTCAGCATGGCAGGTGCAGGGACAAGTCAGGACTGATGTTGGCCACTAATGAGAAGTATGGCTACACTGGAGTGTGCCTGCAGAATATCAATTATGTCTCCCTTCAGAAATAACAATGAGATCACAACATAGACATCAACATAGAAAGATCTCCAAGTTATAGCCAAATGAGAAAATAAAAGTTGCAACAACAACAAAATAAAACACTTGAAAAATTAGCCGAAACCGGTTTGGCTCAGTGGATAGAGCGTCGGCCTGCGGACTGGAAGGTCCCAGGTTCGATTCCGGTCAAGGGCATGTACCTTGGTTGCAGGCACATCCCCAGTAGGGGGTGTGCAGGAGGCAGCTGATCGATGTTTCTCTCTCATGGATGTTTCTGACTCTCTATCCCTCTCTCTTCCTCTCCGTAAAAAATCAATAAAACATATATATTAAAAAAAAAGAAAAATTAAAAGATTCATTTCATATTTTTAAAAAGAAAGGAAACGCTACACTAAGACCTCCACTAAAGCCCAACGCGTGGTGGGCAGGGTGCGTCCCGATCAGCTGTCCCTCCCCGGCCGCCCAGCCTCGCGCTTGCGCACGGCGCCTGCGGGGCGGTGGGCGGGGCTTCCTGCGGTCCCGCCCACAGTGTGATCAGGCGGCGGCCGGGCCAGGCTCGTCCTCGCTCGCCGGAGCGTCGGGTCCACAGCTGTGCGTGGAGTGGTCCTGCGGCAGGATGAGTGCAGGCTCGGACCCCGTGGTCATCGTCTCGGCGGCGCGGACCGCCATAGGTGAGTGGCGGGCCGGCCCGGCGGGCCGCGGGGATCCCTGGGGCGCCTGGGACCCTCGGAACGAGGAGCCTCGCACCGGCCGGCAGACCCGCCCCCTCAGCCTGGGCAGGAGGAGTCCCTTCCGCCTGCTCTGATTGGCTGTCCAGGTAGAGCCACTGCGCCGTCCGACCCTCCCATTGGCTGGCAGGAAGAGGCGCTCTCTCGCGAGCTCCTGATTGGCCGCCTCATCCCAGTGGCCTCAGGGGCGGGGCCGCTGGGCGGTCGGGGCCGCTGGGCGGTCGGGGCCGCTGGGCGGTCGGGGCCGCTGGGCGGTCGGGGCCGCTGGGCGGTCGGGGCCGCTGGGCGGTCGGGGCCGCTGGGCGGTCGGGGCCGCTGGGCGGTCGGGGCCGCTGGGTGGGCCGCCGGCAGGGTCTTGCTGGTGTCCGAGGGGCAGTGCCAGCCGCCTTGGCCCCCTTAGTGCTGTGGAGTCTCCGAAGCCTTGGACACGCGGGAGGGCCGCCTCCTGTTAGGGAGTGTGGCCACCCCCTTTGACCTGAGAAGGGACCAGCCGGCGTCCCGCGGGTGCACCCCCACCCCGCCCCGCGCCCTGCGAGACGCCTGCCTGGGTCCCGGCGGCCGCGAGCCCCCCGCGCCCCGCCCTTGCCCAGAGGAGCGGCGGTGGGCGCCCGTGCAGGGCAGAGCCGGGGCCGCCAGCCCCCCACCGTGGGCGGCCCCTGCACTCCCCTCGCCCTCCTTCTGTCCTAGGCTCCTTCAATGGTGCCTTGTCCGCCGTGCCTGTCCAGGACCTGGGCTCAGCTGTCATCAAGGAAGCCCTGAAGCGGGCCGCCGTGGCCCCCGAAGAGGTGTCAGAGGTCGTATTTGGACACGTTTTGGCAGCAGGTACCTCCTCGGTGACGCCCAAAGAGGGTCCTGTTTATAGAAGCAGTCCATCAACCACCCACCCCCACACACACTTTTGTTCTGGCTCCGTCGCCCCTCCCCTCTGCCAAGTCCCAGGAATAGCTTCTGGCCCCTCAGCATCCTGCACACATTTGTCCTGCACCCTGAAGGAGCCTAGACCTCCCCCTCCCCTGCCCTTCCATTCTGAAGAAGCAGGGCCAGCCTGGCACACGGGAGAGGATGCACGACCCTCCGTATTTCCCTAAGGTGTCACACATGCAATAAGAACGTGTCGAATTCCTCTTTTGTGCACTGCACTGTGCTGGGTGCTGGGGATAGGGCTCCAGCAAGGCAGGTAAAGTCCTCACTTCTGAGCTGGGAAGATTCACAGGCAGGGTGAGTCACCCCTGGGGTTGGGCACAGGTAAGTCACCAGAGTGCTCCATTCTTCTGGTTCCCACCCAGCAATCCCTGCCAGTGCCTGGTGAGTAATTATAACTAGTCTCATGCTGAGTATAAACTCCAGTTATTCATACTGGCAATTGGTAATGCTCACCAACAACCAACTTTTGTCCTCCCCCCTTCTTAGACCTGATCCATTTTTCTGTGTATTTACTTTGTAGTTTTGTAGTTACTCGTCCCAGTTCTCCTTTCGCCCCTTGTCCCTATGGGCCTTCAGATCGAAGCACACTGATTTCTCGTGAATGCAAAGCTTTAAATATCTGAGTCCTGCCTCACACTGCCTACCTTCCGGCACTCTCCCCTTCTTTCTTCCCACCCTCATGACTCAGACTTACTCAGCTACTGTAGGGTACTCAATTATTGGTTTTTCTCTTTCTCTCTCTTTTTTAAATTAAATGTGTTTTTAATTGATTTTACACTATGTATTTTATTTATTTATTTATTTATTTATTTATTTTTAATTGATTTTAGAGAGCGAGGAAGGGAGAAGGATAGAGAGATAGAAACATTGATGAGAAAGATCAGTCAACTGCCTCCAGCATGCCCCCCTGCTGGGGATCCAGCCCTCAGCTTGGGCGTGTGCCCTGACCAGACTTGAACCAGCAACCTCTTGGTGCATGGAGTGACGCCTGCCAGGCTGGTTTCTTCTTCTCTTTTCCACATCACACCTCCACAGCATCTCCACACATTATAATGAAAATAGAGCGGTGTTTATTGCGGGCCTGCTTGGTGCTGGGCCTTTAAGGCACTGTGGTTAGTGCTTTCCTTTCACCCCTCAGTTGTTCTCTGAGTAAGGCTACTGGGTCGTAGTATCTCCATTTCACAAATGAGCACGTGAGCTTTTGCGAGGTTAAGTAACTTGTCAGGATCCAGTTTGAAGACAAGCTTCTACCACACCTGTCCTCCCTAAGTCTAGGTACTGTCCACGTCACATCACATATTCACTGAGCACCTGCGGTTCTCTGTCAGCTACAAAAAAGTGTTTACATGAGATAGAAATCATCATTCTCATGGAGCTCATTGTCTGCTAAATGCTAGACTGTTACTTATGTTAACACTCATTTCTTAACTCGTAAGTACCTGAAGACAAGGATTATAAATAAATACATAAGAAACTTATAAAGAAGTTATTTACTTAAATGCATATGTAATTCATGTTGCTTAAAAAGCAGGAATCTTATCCCTAGCTGGTTTGGCTCAGTGGATAGAGCGCCAGCCTGCAGACTGAAGGGTCCCGGGTTCGATTCTGGTCAAAGGCACATGCCCTGGTTGAAGGCTCGATCCCCAGTGGAGGATGTGCAGGAGCTGGCTGATCAGTGATTCTCTCTAATCATTGATGTTTCTATCTCTCGTTCCCTCCCTCTCCCTTCCCCTCTGAAATCAATAAATATACCTATATTAATAAAACCCTTAGGTGGCCCTCGCGTCATCACAAGATGGCCGCCCCATGTCATCACAAGATGGCTGCCACAGATAGCCACCACAAGATGGCCTGCAGGGGAGGGAAGTTGGGGGCGACCAGGCATGCAGGGAAGGGTAGTTGGGGGCGACCAGGCCTGCATGGGAGGGCAGTTGGGGGGGACCAGGCCAGCAGGGAGGGCAGTTGGGGGCGACCAGGCCAGCAGGGGAGGGCAGTTGGGGGCGATCAAGGCGGCAGGGGAGCAGTTAGGGCGCGATCAGGCTGGCAGGCAGAAGCAATTAGGGGCAGGCAGGCAGGCGAGTGATTAGGAGCCAGCAGTCCGGGATTGTGAGAGGGATATCTGACTGCTGATCGGGCCTACACCGGCAGTCGGATATCCCTTGAGGGGACCCAGATAGGAGAGGGTGCAGGCTGGGCTGAGGAATACTCCCCTCCCCTGACCGCCCCCCCCCCCCATGCACAAATTTCGTGCACTGGGCCTCTAATATATATAGAAAAAAGCAGGAATCTATATATATAAGCCTAAGTGACCTTTAAGAACAAATGACCAGAATGACCGGAATGACTGGTCGATCAGCCGCAAGACGCGCACTGACCACCAGGGGACAGATGCTCAATGCAGGAGCTGCCCCTGGTGGTCAGTGCGCTCCCACAGCCAATCTCCTGTGGCCCCAACCCCTACCCCCTCCTCGCCAGCAGGCCAACCTCACGCGGTCCCTCCCCCCAGCTGCCTGGCCCCCCTTAAAAGCCTCAATTCCTAGCCAGGCCGAGGGACCCCACCCATGCATGAATTCATGCACTGGGCCTCTCATCTTAAATAATAGCCTTCTTTATTGACTAGTGTCTTATGAGTTTTAATTAGAAAATATATATATTTTTAAAATATATTTTATTGATTTTTTACAGAGAGGAATAGAGAGTTAGAAACAACAATGAGGGAGAAACATCTATCAGCTGCCTCCTGCACACCCCCCACTGGGGATGTGCCCGCAACCAAGGTACATGCCCTTGACCAGAATCGAACCTGGGACCTTTCAGTCCACAGGCCGACACTCTATCCACTGAGCCAAACCGGTTTTGGCTAGAAAATATTTTAATACTGTGTATTTAACATTTTTCCTGCATCTACTCTTCACATCCAGCTAACCCCAGATTAATGACACTGATGAATATAATCTCTACATTTTATCAATGACCCATTTGCTAGTTTTTTTTCCCCAACAAACTCACCAAGCAAAGTTGCTAGGTGTGAGTATATCAGTAATTTGCAATAGAGTGACCACTGTGCCGAAACCGGTTTGGCTCAGTGGATAGAGTGTCGGTCTGTGGACTGAAGGGTCCCAGGTTCGATTCCGGTCAAGGGCATGTACCTTGGTTGCGGGCACATCCCCAGTAAGGGGTGTGCAGGAGGCAGCTGGTCGATGTTTCTCTCTCATCGATGTTTCTAGCTCTCTATCCCTCTCCCTTCCTCTCTGTAAAAAATCAATAAAATATATTTAAAAAAAAAAAAAAATAGAGTGACCACTGTATAAACACTGACCTTGATACAGTGAGTCCATCCCCTTCTCTAATACTTTGATTAAAGTAAGTGTGTGATGGCTTTCTTCCCATTCCCTGAAGGAACTCCCCATAGTTGAATTTGTCAGTTCTCATGTTGTACATAGCTTGTTACATAACCAGTTAACCGTGAGTGGTGAGTATTATGGAAAGAAGTGCTTCTTATCAGAGATGTCCCTGTGTAACCCTCTTTTCTTCCCTTGGGCTTAGCCATGATCACAGAAGCACAGAACCAGTGCCCATGTTCTGCCGTCTTTATAGGCCAGTGTGTGCTTGCTCAAGCCCTATCAAAAGGTCAAGAAGACATTGCCTTCTAAGGGTACTAATAACTTTTGGAGAAGAAAGCTTATATCCATGGTATCTGTAGAACGGCACAAGATAATAGTATTTCAGGGCTAGACTCTGACAGATGTAGCATGTACGTAGTCCTTTTTTTTTTAAAAAAAAATAATTTTTAAAATTGATTTCAGAGAGGAAGGGAGAGGGAGAGAGAGAAGGAAACATCAATGATGAGAGAGAATCATTGATCAGCTGCCTCCTGCATGCCCCCCACTGGGGATCGAGCCCACAACCAAGGCATGTGCCCTTGACCGGAATCAAACCTGGGACCCTTCAGTCCACACGCCGGAGCTCCATCCACTGAGCCAAACCGGCTAGGGCGGGCCTTTTTGCCTCTGGTAGAGCTTGCCTTGGCAGGCAGGACACCCAGTTGCAATCTCGAGATTTTGCATAGTGCTTCCCTCCAAGTATGATATCTTTCTCTTTGAGTGCTGAGAGGCCTCTGTTTCCCTTCTTCCAGGTTGTGGGCAGAATCCGGTTCGACAAGCCAGTGTGGGAGCAGGGATCCCCTACTCTGCTCCAGCATGGACCTGCCAAATGGTTTGTGGTTCAGGCCTCAAAGCTGTGTGCCTTGCAGCCCAGTCAATCCAGTTAGGAGACTCCAGTATTGTGGTTGCAGGAGGCATGGAAAATATGAGCAAGGTAAGGCTCCGGAGAAACGGCTGTCACAGACCTCTCGCCAATAAACCCATGTCCATGCCCCGGCAGGGCAAATCGATTCATTATCAGAGCTGGAACCAAACAGTAAACAGATAAACAAAAAATTGATTCAACCTTGATCCCAACCTGAAAGTTAATTATTTTTCAAATTAGATGGAAAATTGGGGTTGAAGAAAAAGCTTGTCAACCAGTGTGATTAGAATAGAAGGGTTTTCCTAAAATATTAACGAAACACACAATATTTTCTGAATTAAACCTATAACATTAGTTGTTGGTATCCTTGGTCTTCAATTTCTTTCTCATTGCGAGGAAAAGTCAGTGTTGCCACTTACCTTCCTGCATGTGACAAAGAGGAACCCAGGGGCCACATTTTGTTCACCTTTGGGAGCTAGGAAACATAGAAAAGAGGACCGCTGAGCGGTACCCTTCTCTAATGAGCTTGCCAGGTGGGGTTTGTTTCACCAGGTTCCATCCCTCAAACTGGCAATGAAAAAGGAAAAACTATACCCCTGCTTCCGACAGGCAGCTCAATGGATGATCTGAGGATCCTAGGCCAGGGGTGGGGAACCTTTTTTTTCTGCCAAGGGCCATTTGGGTATTTATAACATCATTTGAGGGCCATACAAAATTATGGACCAGCTGGTTTGGCTCAGTGGAATTAGCATCGGCCCTCAGACTTGAGGGTCCCAGGTTCCATTAGAGTCAAGGGCATGTACCTCTTGGGCTCCATCCCCCTGCAGGAGGTATCCAATCAGTGTGTCTTTCTCAGATCTCTGTTTCTCTATCTCTTCCCCTTCCTTCCACTCCCTTCCACTTTCTAAAAAATCCATGGAAAAAATATCCTCAGCTGCGGATTAACAAACAAACAAAAATTAGCCTACTATATTTGGTCAAACATTTAATTAACTCACCTCTAATGCCTTGGCAGGGCCAGACCAAATGGTTGTGGAGGCCTTATATGGTCTGCCGCCTGGATGCTCCCCACCCGTGGCCTAGGCAGAGCCATTGCTGAGGCCCCGGAAGGAGGAGGCAGGCCTAAAGTAGCAAATACGATCAGAGTGATTATGATGGGACCCTAGTAATAATCTGTGTAGTACTATACGAGGTGCTTTTATACAGGCAGTCACAGCAGCGCTAGAGGGTAGATGGTGTCATTGTTAATTTACAGGTAAGTAACCTGAGGTCCAGAGCCAGGATTCAAATATAGATCTTCTGACTCCAAAGCCCTTCTATTCTAGTATAGCTGCTATTGAGTTGGTGAGAGTTAAAGGCGCCCCTCCCAGAAACCCTCCCGTTCAATTAATTAGGCAACCTACTTCTTATCACTGTGGGCATTATGCCTCCATCAGAAGGAGTAACACATTGTTCACATCAGTTAAACTCTTGGATGAGCTCTTCATTTAACAGAGAGCTAGTTGCCTCTGGAAAGAATGAATGAGGTTCTTAAGGAAATAGGACACGGAAGAGAGAGGTTTGATGGGAAATGGAAATGGGTAGGTAGGAAAGTAACAGGCTCCCAGGAGTAGACAGGGTGGAGCGGTTTGCTGATTCCAGGAGTTTTGGGGCCCTGAACCCGGGGTAAGGAGGAGGCTAGGCCAGAATTTGGGAGAAGGGTCACAGGGGGTCTAGATGAGGACTTCGAGATTACTGAATAGTTAAGAGTGGTGTCCTGAGCAGAGGACTAGTGATAACCAAGCCTAAATGCATTGGTATTTCTTGTTTTCAGGCTCCTCACCTGGTTCACTTGAGGACAGGAGTCAGGCTTGGGGAAACACCACTGTCTGACAGTATTCTCCACGACGGGCTTACAGATGCATTTCACAACTACCACATGGGCATTACAGGTAAGGCAGGGGTAGCGGAGAACATTTACTGTAGAAAGGTTAAAAAGCATGGAATCAGTAACTCCTCAGGGGCTTTCCTCAGGAGATCATATATCGTAAGTGAGCCACGTTAAGTCCAAATCAGGGACATTTGACAAAAGAACTGTCCCCTGCTCTTCTAAAACATCAAGGTTAAGAAACACAGATAGTCTGAAGAACTCTTCCAAATAAAAAAAAATTGACAGTGAAATGCACTGCATGATCCTGATTGGATCCTGGACTGAACAAATAAATTAGCTATAAAGAACATCACTGGGCCCTGGCCGGTGTGGCTCAGTGGGTTGGGCATTATTCCATGCACCAAAAGGTTGATGGTTCGATTCCTGGTTAGGACACATGCCCCTGTTGGGGGCTCGATCCAGAGTAGGGGGCATGCAGGAGGTAGCTAATCGGTGTTTCGTTTTCACATTGATGTTTCTTTCTCCCTTTCCCTTCCTCTAAAAATCAATAAAAATGTATTTTTTTAAAAAAGACAATTGGGACAAGTGAAACTGGAATATGGACCAAGAATTAGATATTAGTATTGTATTGATGTTATATTTTCTAATTTTGAAAGCTGTGGTTATGTAAGAAAATGGCCTTGTTTGTGGGAAAATATACACTGAAATTAAAATTTAGGGTTAAAGGAGAGGGTATCTAGAACTTTCAAATGGTTCAGAAAGAGAACGATAAAACAATTGGGGCAAAGTAGGCAATTAGGAAATCTGCATAAAGGAAATTTCTGAAAGTTTAAAATTATATAAAAAGGGAAAGAGAGAAGGAAGGAAACAAAGAAAGAAAATGGCTTTTTAAAAAAAATTGAATATAGCCGAAACCGGTTTGGCTCAGAGGATAGAGCGTCAGCCTTTGGACTGAAAGGTCCCAGGTTCGATTCCGGTCAAGGGCATATACTTTGGTTGTGGGCACATCCCCAGTGGGGAGTGTGCAAGAGGCAGCTGACTGATGTTTCTCTCTCATCGATGTTTCTAACTCTCTATTTCTCTCCCTTCCTCTCTGTAAGAAATCAATAAAATATATTAAAAGAAAAAAATGAATATATCTTTATTGTTCAGATTATTACAAATGTTCCTCTTTTTTCCCCCCATAGCTCCCCTCCACCAGGTTCCTACCCCACCCTCTGCCCTTACCTCCCCACCACTGTCCTCATCCATTGGTGTACGATTTTTGTCCAGTCTCTTCCCGCACCCCCCACTTCCCTTTTCCCCCTGAGGATTGTCAGTTCACTCCCTTTCTATGCGCCTGATTCTATTATATTCACCAGTTAATACTGTTCATCAGATTTTTTATTCCCTTGGTTTTTAGATTCACTTGTTGATAGATATGTATTTGTTGCTCATAATTTTTATCTTTGTCTTCTTCCTCCTCTTCTTAGAGAATACCTTTCAGCATTTCATGTAATCCTGGTTTGGTGGTGATGAACTCCTTTAGTTTGTTCTTATCTGTGAAGCTCTTTATCTGACCTTCAATTCTGAATGTCAGCTTGGCTGGGTAGAGTAATCTTGGTTGTAGGTTCTTGCTATTCATCACTTTGAATATTTCTTGCCATTCCTGTCTGGCCTGCATAGTTTCTGTTGAGAAATCAGCTGACAGTCGTATGGGTGCTCCCTTGTAGGTAACTGTTTTTCTCTTGAATATTCTCTCTTTGTCTTTTGCTCTTGGCATTTTAATTATGATGTGTCTTGGTGTGGTCCTCTTTGGATTCCTCTTGTTTGGGGTTCTGTGCTCTTCCTGGACTTGTAAGTCTATTTCTTTCACCAGGTGGGGAAAGTTTTCTGTCATTATTTCTTCAAATAGGTTTTCAGTACCTTGCTTTCTCTCTTCTTCTGGCACCCCATAATTCTGATGTTGGTGCGCTTGAAGTTGTCCCAGAGGCTCCTTACACTATCTCCAACTTTTTTGGTTCTTTTTTCTTTTTGCTTTTCTGGTTGAGTGTTTTTTGCTTCTTTGTATTCCAAATCTTTGACTTGGTTCTTGAAATCCTCTAGTCTGCTTTTAGGTCTCAGTATAATATTTTTTATTTCAGTCAGTGTATGCTTAATTTCTAGTTGATCCTTTTTCATATCCTCGAGGGTCTCGTTAAATTTATCGGCCTTTTCTAGGAAATTCTTGAAAAGCCTTATAACCGTGGCTTTGAACTCTATATTCAGTTGTTTACTTTCCTCCATTTCCTTCATTTGTGATCTGCCTCTTTGTCTCCGCATTTTGGCTGCTTCCCTGAGTTGATGGAGTGGCTTTGTGTGCTAGGTGTCCTATAGGGCCCAGTGGCTCAGCCTCCCCAGTTACCTGAGGTGGACACTCTTGGTGCACCCCTTTGTGGGCTGTGTGCGCAGTCTTGTTGTAGTTAAGCCTAGATTGTTGTTAGTATCACTGGGGGGAGTTGACCTCCAGGCCAATTGGCTGTGAGGATCAGCTGTGTCTACACTGGGAGAGCGTCTGTGCTCAGCTTGGATGGGGCGGAGTCTCAGGGCTGAGCAGACAGCCTTTGTTTCCCGTCACCCCCGCCCTATGAGGCCCCTGTGTCTCAGTGTCCCGCAGCAATGCCTGCACGCACCTCTGAGAGAAGGCTGCCCTCGAGTTTCGCCCGCTGCCAGACAGTCCAGTTTCTCCCCGAATGAGTCTGGGTACTCAAAGTCTTACCCGGAACTGGATTTCAGTGCAGTCGGGAGGTTTTGTTTCCCTCCCGAATGAGAAAGCTAGCTGTGTGCTTGCTGCCCGCCCTCTCCGCACGCTGTGAGTAAGCCAGCCGCGTATTCAGCCGCCCGCCCTTTCCGTGCGTGGGTCTCCGCACCTCTATGTCCTCCACAGCTCCTCTGGGTCTCAGTGTCCTTTTATCTTTCCTTCTAGTTGTAGAATTTCCACTCAGCCAGCT
The DNA here is from genome assembly GCA_025583905.1 of Ia io. Taxonomy (NCBI): domain Eukaryota; kingdom Metazoa; phylum Chordata; class Mammalia; order Chiroptera; family Vespertilionidae; genus Ia; species Ia io. The sequence continues at coordinate 3,909,879 of JAJQQW010000005.1, read as the reverse complement.
TCCCGGTGGTTCTGGACGATGTCCGCTCTGTCTTCCAGTTGCAGTTTTGAAATTGTTGTGTGAGGCAGCAGTATAGGTGTTTACCTATGCCGCCATCTTGGTTTCTCCAGAAAATGGCTTCTTGAGTCCCTGTGAGAATTTCATATTCATTGCCAGTGGGAGGCGAGATTGCCAACAGAGCACTGTCCCTGAGCCTGCCAGCGAGCCTGCTGGTGCTGGACACTCAGTGCTTGTTTAAATATGAAAAGCTTGAGCTACCAAAAATGAGTTCCTGTAACAGTTTATATTTTGCTTTGTCTGTTTTTCTCACAGCTGAAAATGTAGCCAAAAAATGGCAAGTGAATAGAGAAGATCAGGACAAATTGGCAGTTCTGTCCCAGAACAGGACGGAGAGCGCACAGAAAGCTGGGCACTTTGACAAAGAGATTGTACCAGTGTTTGTGCCTTCTAGAAAAGGTGGGTTCAGGCCTGGCCGGCGTGGCCAAGTGGTTGAGCGTCGACCTATGAACCAGGAGGTCACAGTTCAATTCCTGGTCAGGTCACATGCCCAGGTTGCGGGCTCAATTCCCAGTGTGGGGTGTGCAGGAGGCAGCCAGTCAATGATTCTCTCATCATTGATGTTTCTGTCTCTCCTTTTCCTTTTCTCCCTGAAATCAGTAAAAATATTTTAAAAAGAAAAGGTGGGTACATAAATCATAATGATTTAAACATCAGCACAGCTCTTTGTAAGACTAATATCCAAAAGTATAATAGATAGGACTTGTATATAAATTGTGTCCTAGCAAGCCTTTCAGGCTAAAAGGTATCCCCTGGATGCCTCTGACTAAGCTTGGGGTGGTGGTGCAACGTTTATGGGGTGAGGAAACATGGGAAGCTGTGCCAGCATTCAGACACTTGGTCCCAGTGTCCACACTGCTAGGTCGGTAGGGCCAGTTTCAGGAGAAACTAGAGCATTGACAGGTTGTGAGGCCACAGCTGACCTGTTACATGCTAATCGCCTCAGAAGTGAACATCCATTACTTCCTGTTGCTTCTGTGTGTGGCTCATATTTCTTGGGTGGATCTCTATGGGTCCCTTTGCTTTTATTTAATAATAGAGGCCCAGCCCGGTGCACGAATTCGTGCACGGGTGGGGTCCCTCTGCCTGGTTGTCGATTGAAGCCTATTGGGGGGCCAGCCAGCTGAGGGGAGGAACCCTGGGAGGTTGGCCAGCAGGCCAGGGGGAAGGGGGCATGGGAGGTACCCTGGGAGGTTGGCCAGGAGGCCAATGGGGAAGGGGGGCAGGAAGTTTGTTGTGGGAGCGCACTGACCACCAGGGAGCAGCTCCTGCGTTGAGCGTCTTTCTCCTGGTGGTCAATGTGTGTCATAGCGACTGGTCGACCCGTTGTTCTGGTCGTTTGGTCATAATGGTCGCTTAGGCTTTTATATATACAGATTGAGTGCTTCTGTCAAATTCTCTTAGCAATGAACTGACATCCCGTATGTCCAGCCATAGTAAGGTTGGCTTTCACACTCCCGGATCTAGTGCTCTGTAAGCAGCCAAGTCCTGTGCCTCAAAATGCCTCATGACTATAGTGTCCATAAAATGTCTTAACATACAATAATTTTTATTAGTGTGCATACTTTTCCTACTGGAATGAAAGTTCCTTTTAAATAAACCTTATCTTCAAATATGAATTGTCATGAGTCAGGTCTGAGGAACCCACCATTCGTAGCATGCTGCCATCTCTGACCTAACCTCAGGAAATTTATTTTCCTTTTCAGGTCTTATTGAAGTTAAAACAGATGAGTTTCCTCGCCATGGGAGCAACATAGAAGCCCTGTCTAAACTAAAGCCTTACTTCCTTACAGATGGAACAGGAACCGTGACTCCAGCTAATGCTTCAGGTTAGGGTAAAATTTTTACTTGATTTTAGAGAGGAAGTGGGGAAGACATGTTGTTCCACTTATTGATGCATTCACTGGTTGCTTCTCATATGTGCCCTGACCAGGGATCAAACCCAAAACCTTGACGTATTGGGATGATGCTCTAACCCAGTGGTTGCCAACCTTTCGGACCTCACGGACCACCAGTGGTCCGTGGACCACCAGTTGGCGACCACTTTTCTAACTAACTGAGCTACCCGGCCAGGGCCAGGTTAGGTTTTCTGAAGGACAGTTAGGGAATCCCATCTTCTGGTAATTCTACCAGGTTAATACCTTTTTTCTTTTATTTCATTATCTATTTATACATGTTATTCTAAAACCGTGTTTTAGCTGCTTTAGGGGAAAATGTAGTTCTGTATATTTGGTCATTGGTTTTTCCATACTTGATTAGCAGCTTACTCTATATATACTGAATGAATGAATTTGCTTTTCCAATATCCTAACTTAAGGAACTCCAGTTTATCTAGTGTCTTTGTACTTTTCCAAAAACAGAATGTTGTATTCTCCCGTGAGGTTGTAGCTATTTCTTCCATTTCTTTTCATTATCCTTCCCTCTTTCCCATTGGAATGATTTGTGATTATGTCATAATGCCTAACTTACATTTCAAAGTACACTGTGAAGTCTGAAATATGGCAAACGGCTTTTGCCAAGACGTGTTCATAATTTAACTCACGTCTTCAGCTGTCAGAGAAAGTAAACGGGAACACAACTGAAGTCAGTAAGCGTTACGTTAGAGATGAAGACAGTGGCGTTTTGCAGGAATGAATGATGGTGCTGCAGCTGTGGTTCTTATGAAGAAGTCGGAGGCGGAGAACCGTGGGCTGACACCTTTAGCAGAGATCGTTTCCTGGTCACAAGCCGGTGTGGAGCCTTCCATTATGGGGATAGGGCCAATTCCAGCCATAAAGCAAGCTGTGAGTTTACTTCTGAACGTCACCCCTGTCCTCTGCTGTTACCTGTGAAGGACTAGACCACTAACCTGCAATTGCATATTAAGGTCTGCCTTCTTCACTTGCCCAGATCCTTTCCACTCCAAACAGCCAAGATTGAGCTTTCCTTTCATGTTTATTCCTATCAGGTTTCGTTTGTTGTTTCCCTTTTATGAAAGTCTTCCAATTAGCCTTAAATGAGCCCATTCATTCCCTTGCCTATTTTCCCTACACAAAGGGCAGCCCAGAACATTGGGATCAAGGGGAACGGATGCTGTGTCCCCTCTCCTACACATGACAGATGTTACTGGTTCAAAATTTACGATAGTTTAGAATTTTCAAGGGCTGTTTTATCCTTAAGTCACTAGGCTGATGTAGCAGCCCCAAATGGCAGTTTTCCAAGATCCTTCAGTATCATATATCCCCTCCCCAAGGTGTTTGGTATTATTGGTGACTACATTAGGCGGGGCAGCCCACGTAAGGGGTCTTACCCATGAAGGGTCATATATATCCTTTTTAAAGTACAATGAAGAATGGTGCCACCCGAGTTTTTAGACCTCTCCCGTTCATCTTCCCTTTAGGTTGCAAAAGCAGGCTGGTCACTGGAGGATGTGGACACGTTTGAAATCAACGAAGCCTTTGCAGCTATTTCAGTTGCCATAACTAAGGAACTTGGATTGAACCCAGAGAAGGTAAACTTAAGCAGCCCTTCCCGAGAGCTTGCAAATGAACATTCACAATGCAGTTTAAGATTGTAAACAGCAAAACACATGGAGCAGAGTTAGATCAAGTCACAGGTACTGGCCATCTGGTAGTAACTGGTGGGACTGCAAGTTCATTTACCCTGTTGCTTCCCAAGGCAAAACCCTAGACTTCATTAGTTTACTTCAAACATAACAGGGCTCCAAAAAAATTTTAAACGAAGGAACAGGCAAGCTAGGATAGATATAAGGGCCTAAGTCAAAGAGGGTAGCTTACTGGTATAACATTAAGAGGGAAAAGGTACTAGTTTAGGATTTTAGCCCTCTATCTACAGAATGACAAGTCTTCTCTCCCTTTAGGTCAACATTCAAGGAGGGGCAATAGCCCTGGGCCACCCCCTCGGGGCATCCGGCTGTCGGATTCTTGTTACCCTGTTACACACAATGGAGCGAAAGGGTGGGCATCGTGGTGTTGCTGCCCTATGCATTGGGGGTGGGATGGGGATAGCAATGTGTGTTCAGAGAGGGTGAACCTGCTGAACTAAACTTGAACCTCATTTCTTTCTACTAATAAGGCACTAATATGTGAAATCAGGACCAATGTGAGGGTGGGAGCCATCTTCCACTTCACAAGAACCCAGGGCTTGACAGCGGGTACTTTTAATGTGTAATACGCAAGGTACAAGACAATGCATCGTACAGTGTTCTAAATAAATCAGATCAGTCATCAAGGGCTCCTGAGTGAAGAGCATCTTCATACCCTCCATGCTTGTCATCTTTGCTTTCTGGATGCAATTTAATAAGATCATCAATTCGAAGAATGGTAATTGCAGCTTCTGTTGCAAACTTCAAACTTTTGACTTTAACTACAGTTGGTTCAAACACCCCTGCTTGTTTGTTGTCTCGAGGTTTACCATTAACCAGATCAAGACCAATCCTGCAATTTAGAAAGAAATAAAACCGATTAAATGACTTCTTAACATACACCCATCCTATCCCTTTAATACTTAAGTAGTTCTTTATGAATTAACAAAAATGAGCACAAAAGAATTGAAGGAAGGCACTAGATGGCAGTAAAGCTGTAAACACCATCACTATTATAAAGGGGTGGCGTAAAGATGGGTATGGATCGCCCCAAAATAATATCCTGCGTTCCTCCTGTAGGTAAAGGGAGTACCCAGAGAGGCAAGGAGGAGTTAGTACAACCTAAGACACATCAATGCTAATAAAACCACCAGAAAACACAACTGGTACATCTGATATACAGATGACAATGAAAAAGACAGGGAAATTGTATACTTACCATTTTAGATTCTTGCGTTCTGGGTTAACTTGAGCCTCATTATGAAAAGCTCTTAACTTTGCAACCAGATCAGTGGAGTCTTGGGCAGCATTAACTGCAAGTGTGTTAGGAATAACGAGAAGAGATCGTGCAAATTCTGCAATAGCAAGCTGTTCCCGAGACCCCTGGAAGAAAGACAACGAGGCAGCCTCAGAAAAGGAAGAAAAGCAAAAGACGCGGCAGCAGCTAAGGTTTCAGTTTCACATGAGGGGTAATAACAAAACGCTAGGGACGCTCTCTCGAGCGCTGCTGGAAAAGGAAGCGGGTCGCTAGCTGCTCTTACCATGCTGGTTGCGTAGTTTTCCAGGTATATGGAAAGGGCTGCTTCCACAGCACCCCCACCCGGGACCACAGACTTTGACTCCAAAACTCTCTTCACCACACAAATAGCATCATGTAAAGAGCGCTCCATCTCATCACACATGTAGTCATTGGCCCCACGTAAGATAATTGACGCAGATGTGCGAGCCTTAGTGCTATTGAAAAATGACGTGAGATTCTTAAAACACTTTTATAAAAGAAGTCTGCACAGACATTTATTTTAAGCACTGTGATTAAATCCTGCTTACATAAGGACATATGTCTAGACCATGCATGCAGAAGAGATGAAATGGTTACTCCATCTCAATTGACAATGGTCTAATGTTATTTTATCCCATGCGTATAACTGCTCATACCATTGAAAAGACTATAGCAGCAATTAAATGGGAAGGGGTCTGTTTTTAATCATTAATAAAAATCTATGTAGTTTTAAAATTTACAAAGTAGCTCTTACTTTTTGACCAGGATCAGTTCATCATCACAAATTCTCTCCTGTACCACTTCTTCTGCTTGCCCCAGCATTGATGCCTCAAAGGTTTCCTCACCTTCCAGATTGGCCAGGCTTGACACAACAATTGCTATGAAGTAATTACAAAGATATGTAAACACTATTAGCCCATGAACACTTTCATACCCTGTCTTAGATTCAGAAACGTGAAAAAGCGATGCATAAATGCAAGTTTAAGGTTTACACTTAGGCACCAGACATGGTCTGTCATTTTGAGGTTAAGAAATTCAATAAATTAAGCAACTTTTCCAATTATATGAAAAATGGCTCTATAAACATATTTGCAGTACCAATCATTACAGGGAGGAGTAAAAGGAAAAAGGGTTGTTTTTTTGAAGCTGTTTAATACTGACACCCCCGTGTAAAGAGATTTAGTCACGTACAGGAACATGGAAGTCACACCTGAGAGCTGGCGGAAGACATACCTCCAGAAGCTTTCGCAATGCGCTTAAGGTCCTTTTTTAAAACTCTTCTGACTGCCATTGCGCCAGCTTCCACAAAATACTTCAGACACATGTCGTCAATTCCACCAGTGGTGAGAATAACGTTGGCTCCAGTTGCCAGGATCTTCTGGATTCGTTCCTTGCTGATGTCTGATTCTCTACAGATAAAATATTTGCTTAGTAAGCCAAAGTTACCTTCTATGCTTTTCATGTAACAAAGCTTTAAGTTCCCTAAGTATTTTTCACAAAATAACTGCAGATTAAGTTTTATTACCTACTCTTTCCCTTTTAAGACCAGAATTTAAACCAGTCCAACTTACATAAAAGTTCCAGGCATTAAAAATTCCACTCAGCCCCCCCAATCTGAATATCTAACCAAGAAATGTGATTAGAAAGGAAAATGTCCCAGCCTTCAATGATCTGGCAGGCTGTCAACCACATTTTGTGGCCAATGCTACCACAAGTACAATACGGAGATTACAAGCACATGGAAGACAGAAATCCATTCTGGCAGACGGGACAAGAAAAGCTTGAAGGTCTGGAGTCGAGGGTTCCAGAGTTGAAATTGCAGATAGGACCAGAAAATGAAGAACCCTGTAGGGGTGGTTAAAGGGTCTGGACTGTTTCACTTTTAAAATTAGGAATAGCATCATCAAATCTATTTTCAAAAGGATCCCCTGACGTCAATGTGGAAACCGTACTGAGGCAAAGAGGCAATCACTGGAGATATAGATGACTGGAAGAGAGTAAAGTGTATAGCTTAGGTAACAGGTTTAGCCACCGGCTCCTGGAGTAAGATGATACTAACAGGGTGCAGGCAAGATGAGAACGTGGAGTTTTCAACAACATGAGTTTGAAGTCCCTGGTTATGTAGTTGATGGTTCCAGGAGGCAGGCAGACATGTATGGAAAGCACAAGCTCTGGGACAGAGTCAGTATATATAGGCAAATGAAGCCACTTCACTTACCATTCAAAGAATAGTGGATAATTGAAAGAATTCTTAAAATGAAATGAATTAAATATTAACCTCAAAATAAACCTCTTTGTATATACTGAACAAATACTGCATGCCAGAAACTACTAAACACGGGAGGCTACAGAGCCAAGGAAGTCATTCAGTCTTTACCTTCAGAACTTACAATCTAAGTCATACAAACACAGAAACTGTGCTAAGCCCCAGGAAGATAGGCATAGAAAGGCACAGTAGAGTATAATTTAGATTGAGGGATAAAGAGAAGCTTCTTTGAGAGACTGACCACTTAAAGAGCAAGTAAAAAATTAACAGTCCTAGCTGGTCTGGCTCAGTGGATAGAGCATCAGCCTACAGACTGAGGGGTCCCAGGTTCGATTCTGGTGAAGGGCACATGACTGGGTTGTGGGCTCCATCCCCAGTAAGGTGCGTGCAGGAGGCAGGTGATTGATGATTCTCTCTCATCACTGATGTTTCTCTCTCTCTCCCTTCTCCAAAATCAATAAAAGTATATTTTAAAAAATTAAAACAAGTAGGCAGAGGGAGCAGCATTCTAGGTCCTGTGGAGGGAGTTGGGAATCCTAGTCCCTGTGTGGCTAGCCGGCAAATTGAGGAACATGTGAGGTATTAAAAAGGCGCTCGTCTTAAAGTGATGACTTGGACCTGGCTGCCACGGGGAAGCAGCCTGGGAGGGATGAAAGTGACCTCCACGTGACCAGTGTGTGTGCTTCTGCAACAGTCTGAGTAAGAGAATGCAAACGGAAAATAGATGAATTTGAGATTTGATTTGAAGATGGAAATCAAGGTCTTAGTGAAAAAGTATGAAAGAAGTTATTAGGTTCAAAAAAAGAAAAAGAGGTAAAGATTCTAGCTCTCTGCCTGAGTAGAGGGGCTCCCATCATCAAGATAATCAAGAGTAGGTTTGGGGTGTATCATCACAAGTTTCAAAAAATACTCAACTAGACCAGTGATGGCGAACCTATGACATGCGTGTCAGCACTGACACGTGTAGCCATTTCTGATGACACGCGGCCGCATGCCGAGGATGAAACATTTGCAACTAGTCTTGGAGTTTGTTTTTTCCTCAAAGTGACACACTACCCGAGTTATGCTCAGTTTTTTTGGCAAAGTTTGACACACCAAGCTCAAAAGGTTGCCCATCACTGAACTAGACAAATACATGTGTGTTGGGGGCTCAGAGAACTAGATGTGGGAGTCTCCCACACAATAACAGAGATTACGGAATGAGGAGTTATCCTGGAGAGAACAGGGAGGCGGTAGCCGTCTGGGCACAGGAATACAGATGAGGCAGTATCACAGAGCCACTCCACACTCCAAGCGTCAAAGGTTCGATCAAGGTCAAGTGAAGGTTGAACATGTCTGTCTAGTGAATATCAGTCACCAGTGAGCTGAGCAAGTGGTTCTCCACCGGAGAACAAAGCTGTAAAAAGCATGAGAAAGAAAGTGCCAGGAAACAGTTTTTGTGTAAACCACTCTTGAGACGCCTGGCTGTAAAGAGTGGGAACGGAGAGGGAGGAACTAGAGCAAATTGTGTGAGCTACAAGTGAAACCTGGAAAGGAATGAACAGTAGAATTCGTAGTTGAAGACGCAGATGAGAAAGAACTATAAATGAGGCAACACTCTAAGGCAGAATGCAACAGAATCTGGAACATTTACTGTAGAGGGAGGGAGTCGCCTTAGACGGAAGGACACTGTTATGCAGGAAGGAGGAAAGATGTTATGCAGTTACTTAGAACATCTGTCAGCATACCTCTGTCTAATCTGGTCCAGGTTCTCAGGGTCTGTAATTAGCACCTGCACACCAAGCTTCATTTTTGTTTTCTGCAGGCTGAAGTCAAGGCAAGCAATTTTTGCATTAACTATTCTCTTGGGCATGCCTATAATTGAACATAATATTAGGTTCTTTCACAGTAACTATTAATAACACTACATTTTATACACCTAGCCATAAAGCGTGAGATTAAAGTATGTCATATGTAAACACAAATTTCAATTTTATGTTTAACATCACACATTTTTATGGCATTAAACACACGTACTTTCTTCTAACTTGCATTTTTCCTACGTTACGTGCTTAAGTTACTAAAGAGAAACTGACAATGTGATGTACAATTCCTTAAAGAACAGTAAGTGCACAGCTTGGATAGTTCATCTGAAAATGAATAGTAAGCAGTCCACACAAAGCGAATTTTAACCTCTAGTCCTCTGGTTATGTGACCAAATCCCGAGCCTTACCCTGAGACCCCACCACACAGTTGAGTGCATAGCCATTGATGAGCACACTCTCCATCTGGCTCCTCCCATGGGCTTTCAGAATATTAATGGAATTGACTGGATAGCGAGGCTGGCCTCTTCCATCTGTGTATTTAATAGCAAGTACGGCATCTACCACCATACTAGCGAAGAAATCACCATCTCTAAGGCAATAGTTAAGGAGAACAAGAGACTTGGAATGGAGAACAGGTAAACATGGAAATCAAGGGTAACTCAAAGGCACTTACCTTTTGCAATCTCATCAAGAAAACAAGCAGCATTTACCACTACCTGCAATTCATACTAGTTTTACACTTTATATTACCTCCCCCCTAAACAGCAGGGGAGGAAACAGGCAATTTCAAAACGGCATCACCTGGCATGAAAACTAACTCAAGTTCTTTCTTTAAAAAAAGCCCAAACTGTACTGGACCACCACAGGATACATCCCAATGATTTTGGATGACATCGATGTTTTAGCAGCATTAGTCAGGCAATCTCTTCCAAGTTCATCCGTGTTAATAATTAGGTTTTCACTGATATAACGCACGGCTTCCCTGTTTAAAGTGTGGGTGAGAAAACAATTACAAATTAATTCACTATTCAAACTTTTGTTTTACCATAGTGTCAACATGTCACAGGCACCAATTTTCTGTTCCGCCATTTCATATAGGAGGAGGCACAAATAAATCCTCCCTCTTCAGATCATGGCAATTTTAATCTATCCCATAAGCATAGCCACCAAAATCTATTGGGAGAAAATGTGGTAGTCAAATGGGAAGAGGAGATACCGGCCCTACTTCAAATATCATGTAGATGCTAAAATGTAACTTTTAGAAAATAAGATGTAGTCATTAATTAAAACATTTAAACACAGTTTGCAATTCTATCAAATATATAAAATTTTCTCTGAATGCAAACAATCTTACTTGCAAGCAAGTCGATAGCCACTGATAACTGACGTGGGATGAATTTTCTGTTTGACTAGTTCATCGGCGTTTTTTAGAAGTTCTGCTGCAATAATAACCTGTTGAGAAAACATTCATGGCTGTAATATTAGTCTAACACTCTATGTGCAATGTGTATGTAAAAGCAGCAAAATGATCAGATATTAACCAGAATTGTGATGGCAGTAAATGAGTAACCGATCAGAAACCTGAAAAATATATAACTCTACTCAGTGTTTCATATGCAAATGGCCAAAACCAAGTAAAAGCCAGAAAAATGTTCTGGCTGATATATTAGTTCTGCAGTACAATAGTCAAAGACTACACATCCATTATTTTTACAGATTAAGTATCCAACAGATGCTAAGAGTCTGACTATTCAAATAGCCTTTACTATTTTAGGTTATTATGTGGCTTATTACAAAAATCATTTAAAGACACTAAAAATATTTTTTAATTAAAAAGACTTCATTCAGCCCAGCCAGCATGGCTCAGTGGTTGAGGGTTGACCTATGAAGCAGGTCCGGGTTTGATCCCCAGTGTGGGGTGTCCAGGAGGCAGCTGATCCATGATTCCTTCTCATCACTGATGATTCTCTCTCTCCCTTCCTCTCTTAAAATCAATAAAAACATATTTAAAAAATGACTTCAAAAATACTGCTTCTTTTGGGGGAAATTTTAATTTTAAGACCATTTTTATTATAAGAGGTAGAGACCATTCTTTCATGGCTTATAGTTTAATTTAAAAATGCAAACATTTCCCCACACAATACATTGTTTCTTTAGAGCAAATTATTTGTTTCTATATCAGTGTGCTCCATGCTCTCCAAGTTTATAATACTGATCACACTCCCATTTTGAACTCATGAGAATGCCTTGCCAGCATTTAAAATATAAAAGTATCTTGTTTTTATAAACTGGTGAAATATTTTCTTTAATTATAAAGGGAACGTTTTAGAAATTTAAGTCTCAGGTTGTGAGGGGACCATACTGAAATATCTAAGTTTCTTCTCTACTGAAAGTATACAAACTAGCTATAACCATCAGGTTTTTCAAGTTTTCTTTCAGAATCCCCCCGCCCCCCCCAAGTAACTTATTTTTAACTCAGAAGCAAATAACTTAGTACGGTTCGCTTTCTGACATTGGAAAGTGAGGCTTCAGCCATCTACCCAGACTACCTACCACAGAGGTAGTTCCATCTCCCACTTCTCTGTCTTGCAGGTCAGCTAGCTCACAAAGAACTTTAGCTGCAGGATGCTCTACCTCCAATAACTTCAGGATGGTCGCACCATCATTAGTAATGGTGATATCCTAAGAAATTTGCAGGGAAGGAGAAAAAAAAAACCCACAATCACCTACCGAAACAGGACATGTTCTCATTAATACAACCACATTATGACATACGTTCTCCCTTACCCCTTCCAATACAAAGAATTTACATAGCAAATCATTTAAGATCTCATTAATTTAAAGAAACAAACATGTAGCTGTACTTACACCAATATCATCCACCAACATTTTATCCAAGCCAACAGGTCCAAGAGAACTCTTTACAATATTAGCAATAGAAGCTGCAGCCATAACTATAGAAATGAAATAACGAAAATTAGGAAAACTCACTACTTCAAAGGACAATTTCAGCTTCAAGATAGTAAATGACATCCAACAGCCTCTGAAATTTCCAAATGCATAAATCTGTCCTCATCACTAAAATAAAAAGGTAATCTACTAGTCATAATTTGGGTTCTGTCACCTCATATAGAAAAAGGAAAACTAGCAAGTTTTTCTTTTTTAAAAAAAGCCTATTAAAATCAACAGTCTTTATGTCTGTGAATGAAAAGAAAGTGGGAACCAGAGGTTCTGACTTTACTGCAAATTCATCCAAGACCAAAACTCATCATCAATCAACTAAAGATCGACAGGCATCCGTGACTTGGAAGTGTTGGCGGTCTCAAAAGGAGCCCACCAACAAGCGCTTTAATTCGGAGCCACGTTCAGTAGGAAAAGTTCACTGTTAGCATCGCTTATGCCAACATCCAACGGAAACCCCCTGGGCTACCTTACTTCAAGAAGCTGCAGCGACGGCGGGGTAAGGAGGAGCTCCGGCCGGCGGGCCCCGGGCCCCCGGCCCCCGGCCCCGCAGACAGCCGCTGGGGCACAGCGGGCCCCCGGCCCCAGAACCCGCAGCCACCGCTCAGGAGCAGACCGAGCAGCAGTGGGAACTCGTCTTTCCTGCTCACGGTCCTGACACGAGGCCTCGAGGTGGAGGGAGCTGCTCCTCGCGGTCAGAACCGGAACCAGAGCGGGTCAGAGGTGCCGGAGGGACGCCCGGCGTGTCCGCAGCGGGGGAGCCCGGGACCCACAGCCAGCCGCTGCCCCGGCGCGGCCTCAAACACCGGCCGCGCTCCGGGCTTCCTCCCTACGGGAAGCGGACGCTGCCGCCCGCCCAGGACTCCCGAACCCGCGCGGTAGGTTACGCACCCCACCCCGACCCTACTCCGGGCAGAGAAGGAAAGCACGAGGGCCGCATGCCCGGCCCCAGCGGGGAGGGGCGGGGAGCGCTCCGCGTCCCCCAGCCGAGGCCTCGCCGGTGCTTACCGTTCTGGGAGCGGATCGCCTCCCCCGAGCTGCGGTCCCCGAACACGGACAGCGGCCCCTCCATCTTCGCGGCAGGGCACACCTCGGGCTGCACTTACACCGCGGACAGCTGGCGTCGGCTCCTAGGCCCAGCGGCGGCCACACCGGCGGCAGCGGCAGCGCAGCGTGGACCGGGCCCAGCGATGCCGCAGGGAATGCTGGGGACCCCGCTCCACCTCTTCCCCCGCCCACCCGGCCCCTCAGCGCCTGCGCCGCCGCGGGGCAGGGCGGGAAAGAGAGAAGGGGCGGGGAGAGACGCGTCAATGTGCAGGAAGTGAGGAGCCGGAAGGGCGGGCTCATCACTTTTGCCCAATTAGAGAGCGAATAAGAAGGGCGCGATGGTAGGACGGAAGTCAGGTTCCTGCACCGCGAGCGGAAATTGCTCGGGTGCGCGTGCGCGTTTGCACATTCTAGTGCCTTCTAGAAAAGGCGGCTCCCGGTGGGGTGGGGCCTGGAGTGGAGTGTGACGGGAGGAGGAGGGTGGGCCCTCCTTAAAGGTGGAGCGGGGCCGCTGGGCTGCTCTGGCGTGTTTGTGCCAGCGGTGGTTTTTCATCGCGCAAACTGGTGGAAGTGCGGCACACCCAGAGTATACTTTTCTTCTTTTGACTCGCATCGCACAGCTACTGTTGTGGTGGCTTTGTTGACTTCGGAAAAGAGGTCGGTGCTCCTGACTAGAGAGTCAGCTACTGCATGTTTTAGAAGTTACTGGTTTATACAGTAGATGTTTTCCTAGTTCTCCTTACATGGAGGGACTTGTTTGGAGGGCACCCGGCAAGTCGCAGGCTTCGTTTTTGGGCTCCGAGTACAAGCTGGGCCACGGTGGGACGGGCAAGGCTTTCCACGGTCAAGTGACAGCCATCGTTTCCGGAGAGAAAGCTGTGCCTCTTGCTCTGCCCCGTCTCCTCCCAGTGCCCAGCCGGTGTGTGGGGCGTCATGGTCGGTCGGTTCTCCGACCGGAGGGCCCAAATAAGGGAGCGTCAAGTTAGCGCTTCCTCCCGGGCTCCAGCAAAAACCCGCAAACCGCGTCGCTTACACAAAGGGGTCGCGCCCACCCACAAGTGCTTTACTGTGAGGTGGTTGGTCGGCTCCGGCGGCTGCGTGCACCCCAGCGTAAGCGATGATTGGAGGAGCGGGGACAACAGGTTGCCCTCTCGGCCAATCAGCGGCCAGGACATTGTTAGTTCCGGGTGGAGGGTCGTGGACCTAGGCGATCCTGAGGCTTTCCCCTGAGTTAATATGGCCGCGCCCGGCACCTCGTGGGGTCGCGGGTGAGGGAAGGTGGCGAAGTGTCCCCTGGGCGATGGCGCTTCGGTCCAGGTGCCGGGAGTTGTTGTCGGTTCGCAGGAACCCCGGTAATCCCCCCACTTCTCCGTGCCTGCTCCCTGGGCCTGCGGGCCACGTGCCTGTGCGAGTCGTGTTTTGTAGTCAGCGCACCCAGCGCCGGGAAACGGGCTCCCAGCGCCGGGAAACGGGCTCCCAGCGCCGGGGAAACGGGCTCCCAGCGCGGGGAAACGGGCTCCCAGCGCCGGGGAAACGGGCTCCCAGCGCCGGGAAACGGGCTCCCAGCGCCGGGAAACGGGCTCCCAGCGCCGGGAAACGGGCTCCCAGCGCCGGGGAAACGGGCTCCCAGCGCCGGGAAACGGGCTCCCAGCGCCGGGAAACGGGCTCCCAGCGCCGGGAAACGGGCTCCCAGCGCCGGGAAACGGGCTCCCAGCGTTGTGAGCGGAGGCGTAGGAAGTGAGGGAGCGGGGTCTGAGATCATGCTCCCTGTGACCGCGCGCACCCTCTGTCCCCCTTCCAGGGCCAGGACTTTGGGGGGATGGGTGGGAAGCTCTGGTCTCGTCTGCGGTCGTCGCTTGTAAACACGCGTGTGGATTTTCTGTTCTCAGGGCGTGGGGTCGCGGCGCTCTCCACCCGTTCCGAGCCCGGGGTGCAGCCGGAAGTGGACCCTCTGGGAAATGGAGCTGTTGCCCCAGAGTTCACCAACCGGAACCCCCGGAACCTGGAACTCTTAGCCGTGGCCCGGAAAGAGCGGGGTTGGGGGACAGTGTGGCCCTCCCGTGAGTTCTGGCACAGGTAATCAGGTCGGTAGTTACCGGCCGACAGAGCGGGGCTCCGGGGCCTACAGATCGCTTTCATCCGTCCATTCTCACGTGCCAGACGCTGCTGGGGCCTCTTCTCCGGGAGCCCGGGTGGGTGGGCAGAGGAGGGCCCAGCGGAAGTGAGGGGACGGAAACGAACCAAGAGGTGTCACGGAGGACATTTAAAAAGGGTGGGGGGTGGGGCGGGGGGGACTACTGCCCCGTTATCTGCCAGGGAGACCATTGCCAGCAGAGCAAACCGCAGGGTGGGGATGAGCCCCGTGTGTTGGAGGGTCTCAGTGGAGTGGACACAGGGGTGAAGGGTGTGAGATGAAGACGGAGAAGCAGGTAGGATACAGATGGTTAATTTTGTAAATCGAAGTAAGCACTTTAGACTTCATTTTCACTGCAGTGAGAAACTGTGAGAGGATTTAAGGTTTGAGTCTGAATTAAAGGTCATTTTGGTTACCTTAGGGAGAAGACATTTTTAAGGGGCAAGGGTAGAAGTGACAAGACGGGTTAGGAGGCTTGTTATAAAGAGGGTTATTTACTGAACACTTTCTATTTGCCAGGAACTATGCTAGTTGCTTTATGCATCAAGTCTTTGGTCCATCTTACACTTACTTTGGTGTGAGCTGGAAAATGAAAGCATAGAATAAGTTTATCTTTACCCAGAGTAGGGTCAGCAACTTAGCTCTATCTACTCAAACCCTTTTTTAAAATAGATGCTGTGTAAATATATCTCCACTCTCAGAAATACCAAGTTTCTCTTTGATATTAGGGGTTAGGCAGACGTGTTTGGTTTATTGAGGATATCCTCATAAAGGCAAAGGAAAAATACCTTTCCCAAGTAAAATGGAGGTGAAGTACGTAGAAGTAAATGAACACATTATTTAGGCATGTATTAGCCTGAAGTCATTTAGCTTTAGGAATCTTTTATGATTTTATTCTGTCCTCTCCTCATTTAGGTTGCGAGTTATAAGGACTCAGCATCATGTAGAAGCACTTGTTGAGCATCACAATGGCCAGGTTGTGGTTTCTGCATCCACACGTGAGTGGGCTATTAAAAAGCACCTTTACAGCACCAGAAACGTGGCGGCTTGTGAGAACATAGGACGGGTGCTGGCAGAACGATGCTTAGAGGCAGGAATCAACTTCATGGTCTACCAACCAACTCCGTGGGAGGCAGCCTCAGAATCGGTATTTTGGTTTTCATGTACTTATTTTAAAAGAATTGTGTTAATTCTTGAAATTAGATACTTACATAATAATAATAGTTCCATATTTCAAATTCTTTTCATGTGTCAGACTCTGAGGTGGGTATCCTGATGTGCATTACCTAGTTTCGTCCTCAGCAGCCCAAGGGTCAGGACTAGTGTTCCCGGTTCTGTAAATAAGTAACCTGAGACTGGCAAGTCCAGTCATTGTGGGGGGAGTTTTCAAACCCATGGTGACAGATTCTACAGCCATGATGTCGACCACTCTACTTCCTTGTTCATATACTAACACCCTGTCTGTGTAATATTTAAAACACTGTTCGATATCCTTGAGGTTTCTACATTCTCAATTTTCTTATCTGTGTCGTTATAAAGGTCACTTTCTGAAAAACCAGTGTAGGTGGGAAGTTAGCAAAGAGCAAATCAGTTATTCTCTTTCTATTAGGAAGTGGACTATTTATTGTCAGCTTGCTTGTGGTGATTTAATTCTTTCCTTTTTTGGTCCTTAAAACCAGATGCAACGACTACAGAGGGCTGTGACAGAAGGTGGTGTGGTGCTTCGGGAGCCTCGGAGAATTTATGAGTGAAATCAATGAAATAGAAGCATTGTTTGGAACTTGTAAATGTCAAGCTGTCAGCCATTACATCCATGAGAAGGGAGCACCTGGAAGAACAGCCGACTTGGAAGTTTTACACGATTACAATGTAACTGCAGAATGTTGTTAGCAGTTACAAACAGCCCTTCTCCCCTTGTGTGGGGGAGGCTCAAGCCTTCCCTCTCTTGGACGTATCTGAGAAAAGCTGTCACCAGTTATAATTAACTTTTGAAGGACAAATTAAATGTTTATAAGGAAGAATAAAGGCATAGTGTGGACTTTAAATTTCTAATTATATTAAATTTCTTCACGTTTTCAGCTCACTCTGGCAAGAGTACATATAAGAGGCTTATGCAAAGCACTTGTTACCAGGTCTGGCTCAGAGGGGGTGATCTACATGATAGCTGTTGCTGCTCAGGATGTGGAGGTGGTTTTTTTAAATATGAAACATCAATATCAGTGTGTTAGAAGCAGTCTTAGTAATGTGAGGTTAAAAGGGACAAATTCTAACCCCAGTTGAGCTCCTGGACCCTAATAGGCAGAGCCAGATTTGGAAGGATAAAGGAATGCAAGGAGGAACTGGAAATGCGGGTGGAAATGGACAGGGACAGGGGTTCTCAATTTGCCGTGAAGTGAACATTGTTAGATGGGAGACGAAGCTTGGAGTGCATTCAAGTTCACCTGAAGTTGAATCTGGGCTAGATGGGGTCATGGCAGCTCCAAAGGAGTTGATGAGATCAAGGTGTGAAGAGGAAGAACCTGTCAACAGTTAAGGTGGCTTCAGCGTTTCCCCCTCGATTTTTAAATGTGTGGCCAATTTTGTTCTTATATAGAAGTGAACACATCACTACTGTCAGTCTGGGTAATCAGTATGCTTTTTAAAGATAAATGTGTTCAACATTTCTTAAAAGTATAATTGAGTCAGAGAGGCCTTCAGAATGCAGTGCCTCAGTCCCCTTTTGTGATCAATAAATAACCCAGTGGAGACATTTATTTATTCTATAAACAACTGATTTTAGGAACAGAAACATCGACCTGCACCTGCACACTCATTGGTTGCTAAAAGCAAACTCCTTGGAGCGAGCAGAAGGTGCGGGGTCTTCAGCCCAATAGGGCGGCGCCTGGGGCGCGGGGCGGCCCGTTTCCCTGCGCGAGCCCTTTAAGGGCAGCGCACGGTGGCGGCGGCGCGTGGCCGCGTGGGTGCCCGCGGAGCTACGTGGCAGCGTGGCCATGGACGTGGGCGCCGACGAGTTCGAGCAGAGCCTCCCTCTGCTGCAGGAGCTGGTCCAGGGCGCGGACTTCGTGGGTAAGGCCCGGGGGCTCCGGGCCTGGTCGCAGGGCCCTCTGCGCTGGGGGAGCCTGCGGAGGGGGCGGGGGGCCGGGCGGGGAGGTGAGGCCCGGCAGGGGCAGCCGCTAGGCCAGGCCCTGGAGGCTCGGGGAGGGCCCCTTCCAAGCACAGGTTCCTCCCGGGCCTGGGGGTTCAGCAGCAGTCACCCCGTGGCCCACAGTGGTCCGGGTGGAGCCACGCCGCCGGACCTGGGTGGCCTGGCCTGGCCTTGCTTCGGCTCCCTTGTTTGCCCTTTGAACTCGCCTGGCCTCTTGAGCACCAGGAAGGTGAGCCAAGGGCTTTGCCGCCTGCAGCACTGACTCTGTCACTTTCCAGCATGAACGGCGGGGGCTGGGGTCTGCCTGGGGACACTTGTCTTTTTTCCCTTCCCGGCAGGTCTGGACATAGAGTTCACGGGCCTTCGCACTAACCTGTCCCGGTGCCAGCAGATCAGGTAAAGCTAAAGCTGCCTTAGAGCCGAGCTGGGGAGGCGCTCCCCTGGGCCTCTCGGGTGGCATCCTGGCCCTACCAGCCTGGTTTCTCAGCAGGCACCCATTGGCACTGGGCGGGCAGGAGAACATGTTGTGTGGGGCTCCGGGGACCCGGCCTCCGTCCACGGAGTGCTAGTAGTGTTCCCCCTAAGTGGTTGAGCGGTGCTGATCCGGCCCCTTGATGCCCTCTCACGGCCTAAGGAACGAGATGCCCGTTCTTTCACAGTCTTTTTGACTTGCCATCGGAGTGGTACCTCAAGACCCGCCGGAGTGTTCAGCAGTTCACGATCTGTCAGATTGGTGAGTGTGATCCTCAGCTGTTTGTCATGAGTCACTCACTAGGGGAGCTGCTTGTATTGTCTCCGTGTTCTCACTGATCAGACAGCTTGGGCATCTGTCAAAGAACCTGGTGATCACTTTTGTGCTTGTTTGGTTTTTGGTCGCGTTATGCCTGTTGGACCTTACACTCTGGAACAAGCAGAAGTTAATTTAGCAGCACTGTTTCATGCCTAACTGAATCAGCATTAAGGAACCTGAACCTTCATTCAAGGAAAAATGTGTTATGATTTTTCTTTAGAGAAAACTTACATAAACAAGGTCAGACTGCACACATTTTGTTCTGCATCTTTTTGCTTTCCCCGAGGGCTGGAGAGCTCGGTCTACACCAGCACACGCAGACCTCCTGTTCATTTTTAACAGCTGTACTCCAAACTAGGAATGTATCCCCTGCCTCAGTGTCCTACTGATGCATACTTTGGTTACCATTTGTGTCTGATAAGCAAGGTTGCTGACTAGCTGAGTATTTATACGTCCCTCTTGTTTTTTTTCCACTTTTTTTTTTAATTAAGGTATTATATGTGTACATATCTTACCATTGTCCCCCCCACCCCACACCCTTCCTCTCTGAAATCAATAAAGATATGTTTTAAAAAATAAAATAGAAATAAAAATATTGCTTTAACTTTACTTCTGTGTTTGAAGAACCATTCACAATTACGTTTAATTTGAGTGTGAATTACAACTTGACTCAGCTCCTGTTTTGGATCTGTCTTTTCTTCCTCTCCTCCTCCTCCTCCTCCCCTTTTTAAAAAAAATTTTTTTTTATGCGTTTTCCTCTCCTAAAGCCCACACAGTGTTTCTGGATTCAAAGCTCTGTTCAGATGTTTTGTTCTGGTAGTTAACTTCTGGTAGCTCTTCTTTGGTACTTATTCCCCCTGCTCTTTTTCTAGGACTGTCTGTGTTTTCCAGTGTCGAAGGAGAGGCAAACAAGTATGTATAAACCCTTTGCAAAACACCTGGCTCTTGCCTATTGATTGTCTCCACCTCCTCTCCCCAAATTCTGCTTCAGGCTCTCAGCCCCGTTGGCCCCGGACGCTCCATACTCTCCCCTGCTTCTGTGCCCTGCACCTGCTCTCTCCCCTGCAGACTCAGCTAGCCTTCAAGTCTCTGGAAGCAACACCTTTCCTGGGGGCCTTTCCTGACCCCCTGCCCTGCACTTTAATCGCTCCTTTCCCTGTTGCCATGGTGTCCCGCATGGACCTCCAGGGTGGCAGAACGCAGTGTTACAGTGAGGGGAGGGTGAGTAGCTCAGGCAGCAATGGTCAGAAACGGTGGGATGGCGGTGCCGCAGGCTCAGGATGGGGGCAGATCCTGCTCTTCGAGGGCAGGGTCTCTGCCTTTTTTCATGGACCGCCCCCCTCCCCCCCGGGGCCAGTCACAGGACTGGGAACAGCCCACAGTGAGATGCTTCTCAAGGGAAGATGCCCACCCGGAAGCCCGCTCTGAGCCAGAGTTTTAAAAACGGTTTTGGCTTTTTCTCCTTACGCTCACGTTCTCTCGTAGGTACGTAGCCCATTCATGCAACTTCTTCCTCTTCCCTACGACGTTTGGGATTCTGGACTCGGAATTCTCTTTCCAGGCCTCCAGCGTACAGTTTCTGAATCAGTATGGCTTCGACTATAACAAGGTGCGCCACAGGGGAGGGAGACGGGGTTCGGAAGGGTCTCTGGTCCCGGCTCCTTCCCGTTCACGTCCACGTGAAACTGGACCAGGGAGGTTTCTTTCCGCTCAGCTCCCCGCACAGAGGGAGGCTCCTCCAGCCAGCCCCCCGGTTCTCTTCCTGTCTTCAGTTTCTCAAACACGGAATCCCATACATGAACGAGGAGCAGGAGAAGCAAGTCAAGCACAGCATCCTGACCGGGAACTGGCACGTTCGCAGGTACAGCCAGGCTCGGGGCGGGTGGGTGTGCCCGGCGCTGGGCGTGTGCGCTGCCTGCGGGCAGGCCTGCTGCCTCCGTAGCGTGGTGACCTCGCGCGGGACGTCCCCTAAGCTGCGGTGGCGTCTGGCCTGGGCTCAGTCCCACACAACTGCTCCAGGGCTGGTGAATCCATCCCCACGCCCAGCGGGGAGAATCTCTGCTCGAGTGGGAGTTCAGGGCTTCAGATGAAGGAAGAGAGGCAAAGCCCCTTCCCTCGGTGCTCAGGAGCAGGGCCTGCCCCCGCGGCTGTGGGGACGTGGCCCTGTGTGACCTTGGGGAGTTATTTTATTTTATTTTATTTTTAAAATATATTTTATTGATTTTTTTTACCGAGAGGAAGGGAGAGGGATAGAGAGCTAGAAACATCGATGAGAGAGAAACATCGATCAGCTGCCTCCTGCACACCCCCTACTGGGGATGTGCCCGCAACCAATGTACATGCCCTTGACTGGAATCGAACCTGGGACCTTTCAGTCCGCAGGCTGACGCTCTACCCACTGAGCCAAACCGGTTTCAGCTGACCTTGGGGAGTTTTTAGGGGGACCCTGACTGTGCTGGTCACATGCCTCCATTGGATGGACATGTCTCCTCATGCGCTTGACCCAGCTGTGTCCCCTGAGGGCAGGGCTTCTGCCCTTCACCTCGGCCCCCAGTGCCAGTTGTCACCCTTGAGGCCCTGCCCTCCCTCGTGCAGAGCAGGGCTGAGGGGGGCAGTGGGCGAGTGGCAGCGTGTGTGGCGGGAGGGGCAGCCCCCTGGGCCGGGCAGGCCCGCTGTCACTTCCCTGGTTTTGGACAAACTGTTTAAGCTCAGGTTCATGCCTTGGACAGCTGTTAACTCTGGGGAATGAGGAGGCATCACTGGGTCCAGGTCATTGTCTTATGCGATGTTGGAGTTTCTTGCTTTTAAAAAAACTTTATCCTTTTTGTGGTTTTCACATCAAAATGTAGCTTTTTGTGAGAAAAAGCCATTTGAAATTTGAGCCTTCTGTTATTTTCACGGAAAGGCTTTCTGTACCTCAAATAACATGATGTTCTTCCCTAAGACAGGAGGAGATGTGCTCACAGCGTTCCTGTCTCCTTCCTCCACCAGATGGTGCTTTCTCACCTCTGCGCTGCGTCAGGAAGCCAGGCCTCCTCCCAGGCCTGCAGCCTCAGCCTGGGTGGCGCAGTCCCTGTGCACGCGTGGGAGGGGCCTGCCCAGCGCCGGGCTTGGAAAACAAATGGGCTTTTCTGGGTGCATTTTCTTGCCAGGATCACAGTGTTAACACTGGAGGCTCAGGAGCCACTCCCAGGTTCACATCATCACTCGGTTCTGGAAGGTTCCTCCAACGCTCCCCCCTTCCTGTGCCCATTTTCAGTTCCCTGGATAAAGACCAAATGAAGGCGGTCATCGATGAGGTGACCCGCTGGCTGCACCTGGCGGAGGAAGGCGACTGGATGACGCTCCCTGGTATCGCTGGTAGGCAGGGGCATCGGTCCGGTCGCTCACGCACCCTCTTCTCCGCGGGCCAGGCATTCGCTCCGTCCTGGTGGAGAGAGAAAGCTCTGCCCTCCGGTCCACGCTGAAGGCCGTTGGACTTTCTGAAGGTTAAGGTGGAGGAAGGAAGCTCCACCTTGGAGCCCGGTCCTGAGTGTCCCGTGTCCTTGTGTTTTCTTTGATCCTGGATTTGCCCCCACGGTGCAGAGGCAATCACAATGAACAGGCCCTAGTCGGTGGACCCCCGGGGTCTCTGAGGCCCTTTCCAAGGGGTCCATGAGGTCAAAAGCATTGTCAGAATACCACTCGGCTATCACTTGCCGCTGACATGGTGCCGTCCGCACTGATGGCATCGAAGCACAGGCGGGCGAACCTGTCAGCACCCAGCGCCGGTGGAGGCATAGCGTCATCACGCTGGTCATCAGTGGATTCTGTCAGCAGTGACGGTCAGTTTGGAAAAATCCAATTTTGCCCTGGCCAGTGTGGTTCGGTTGGTTGGAGCGTTGCCCTGCACATTGAAAGGTCGTGGGTTAGAGTCCTGGTCAGGGAACATACCTAGGTGGCGGGTTTAGTCTCCAGTTCGGGCACGTAGGAGAGGTAACCAATTGATGTCTCTCTATCTCTCTGTCTCTCTCTCTTTCTCTTCCTCTTTCTCTCTGTAAAATCAATGACTCTATCCTCAAGTGAGGATTTTAAAAAATCCAATTTTACTTACTCTCCTTGGCAAAGAAGTAATATTCTTTTTAAAAAAATCTTTATTGTTCAGATTATTACAGTTGTTCTTCTTTTCCCCCCCCATAGCTCCCCTCCACCTGGTTCCCACCCCACCCCATGCCCTTAACCCCCCCCCCGCCCATCCTCATCCATAGGTGTATGATTTTTGTCCAGTCTCTTCCCGCACCCCCCACACCCCTTTCCCCCCGAGGACTGTCAGTCCACTCCCTTTCTATGCCCCTGATTCTATTATATTCACCAGTTTATTCTGTTCATCGTATTTTTTATTCACTTGATTTTTAGATTCACTTGTTGATAATGTATTTGTTGTTCATAATTTTTATCTTTACCCTTTTTCTTTTTCTTCCTCTTCTTAAAGAATACCCTTCAGCATTTCATGTAATCCTGGTTTGGTGGTGATGAACTCCTTTAGCTTTTTCTTATCTGTGAAGCTCTTTATCTGCCCTTCAATTCTGAATGATAGCTTTGCTGGGTAGAGTAATCTTGGTTGTAGGTTCTTGCTGTTCATCACTTTGAATATTTCTTGCCACTCCCATCTGGCCTGCATAGTTTCTGTTGAGAAATCAGCTGACAGTCGTATGGGTACTCCCTTGTAGGTAACTAACTGTTTTTCTCTTGCTGCTTTTGAGATTCTCTCTTTGTCTTTTGCCCTTGGCATTTTATTTATGATGTGTTGTGGTGTGGTCCTTTTTGGATTCCTTTTGTTTGGGGTTCTCTGCGCCTCCTGGACTTGTAAGTCTATTTCTTTCACCAGGTGGGGGAAGTTTTCTGTCATTATTTCTTCAAATAGGTTTTCAGTATCTTGCTCTCTCTCTACTTCTGGCACCCTCATAATTCTGATGTTGGTGCGCTTGAAGCTGTCCCAGAGGCTCCTTACACTATCTTCATATTTTTGGATTCTTTTTTCTTTTTGCTTTTCTGGTTGGGTGTTTTTTGCTTCTTTGTATTTCAAATCTTTGACTTGAATCTTGTGATCCTCTAGTCTGCTATTGGATCTCTGTATATTATTTTTTATTTCAGTCAATGTATGTTTAATTTCTAGTTGCTCCTTTTTCATATCCTCGAGGGTCTCACTAAATTTATCAGTGGTTTCTAGAAACTTCTTGAAAAACCTTATAACCATGGTTTTGAACTCTATATCCTCCATTTCTTTCATTTGTGACCTGTTTCTTTGTCTCCGCATTTTGGCTGCTTCCCTGAGTTGATAGAGTGGCTTTGTGTGCTAGGTGTCCTATAGGGCCCAGTGGCTCAGCTTCCCCAGTTACCTGAGGTGGACACTCTTGGTGCACCCCTTTGTGGGCTGTGTGCACAGTCAGTTAAGCCTTGATTGTTGTTGGTATCCCTGGGAGGAATTGACCTCCTGGCCAATTGGCTGTGAGGATCAGCTGTGTCTACAATGGGAGAACTTCTGTGCTGGAGACACCTTTATGGGGCAAGACTTGCTTCAGTGGGGCTTTGGCGCTCACTGAGTCTGCCCCCTGAGTGTGTCCCTTATGGATCTGAGGTGTTGTAATCTGGATGGTCCCACTCTGACCCCTGGGTACACTGGCTCTTGGATCTCCAAGGAGGTGCTAATTTAGCCTCTACCTGAGGCCACCCAGCAGGAGCTACGGAGAGATCTGCAGATTCCTCTTCTTTGTTTGGGTTTTGGAGGTGCCCAGATGAGGCCCAGCTGTGAAGCAATGCAAGCTGCTGTGGGGCCTTGGGCCTTCTTTTGGATGTTCTGGGTCTCTCTGACTCAGCTGCAGTTTGTTAGGTAATTTTAGTTTTCAAAGGACCAGGCCATTCATATGCAAAAGCCTCTGCGCACACTTGGGTGGGGCGGAGTCTCAGGGCAGAGCAGACAGCAATGGCTTTCTGTCAGCCCTGCCCTAAGAGGCCCCGGGTCTCAGTGTCCCTTGGTAATTGCTGCAAGCACCTCTGAGAGAAAGCCGCCCTCGAGTTCCGGCCCGCCTCCTGACAGTCCAGTTTCTCCCCGAATGAGTCTGGGTCCCCAGAGTCTCGCCTGGAACTGGAGTTCAGAGCAGTCAGGAGCTTTTGTCTCCCTCCCAATTGAGAAAGCCAGCCGCGTACTCCGCGTGTGCGCGCCTCTGTACCTCTGCCTTCTGCAGCTCCTCTGAGTCTCAGTGTGCTTTTCTCTTTCCTTCTAGTTGTAGAATTTCCACTGAGCCAGCCTTCCTGTGGTTCTGGATGGTGTCCGTTTTGTCTTTTAGTTGTAGTTTTGAAGTGGTTGTGCGAGGCAGCAAGTTCAGGTGTTTACCTATGCCGCCATCTTGGTTGCTCCAGAAGTAATAGTCTTAGTTTTATTAAATCTCAGCCTTTGCTCATCTTTTTGAACATTCTGTGCGTCCAAATGCATATGTAGAGAAGTCAGTACACAGTAGATGTTGCTGCCACCTACGAACTGCAGTGGTTGTCGTGGGGAAAGAACTTGTGCACGTTTTGAGTTGAGAGCTGAATTAGCTGCTTTTTTATTTTCTTTCACGGAATATTATTTTTACTTAAAGGAACTGACTGTAGTTATTTTGATGAGGGTATTTTCAATCATATTGTCAAATGAAAAAAAAGTGAGCCTGTCCCTTCATGGAGAATAACTGACAGTCTTTGCTAGTGCTAGAGCTGGAGTTTCAGTCAAACACTGGAATTTTGGAAAACTTGCGTCTGCACCGCACGCTTGCCAGCGTCCCAGTCCTGAGGCCTTTCTGCGGGGCTGCGGTTGCGTACACAGGCCTCTCCAAGGCCTCTCCTCGCTGCGCTGCAGTGAAACGTGTGAGCCTTGGAAGAAGTGTGCAACTCGCGGTCCCTGCGCGTGGGCCGTGGGCTTGGGTGCCCTGAGGGCTGCTTTCCCATCGGATGGGGCTCTCAGCTCCCGTTCTCTCGGCCCCGCTGGCGGGAAGGCGGAGAGCTGGTCCAGGCTGCGGGGTCCCGTGTGAGCGGTGTCTCCCTGCTGCAGGCTTCCAGGCCTTCGAGGTGCAGCTGGTGCTGGGACAGGCCCTCCCGGACATCTGGACGGCGCTGAGAGACCAGGCGGTGAGTCCTCCCGGAGCGGGCACCGGAGCCACCCCATCGTCTCTCTCCTCGGCCAAAGCTAGCCTCTGTGAACTGTGTCTCTCTGTCTCTTTTTGTCCCTCTCCCGCCCCACACCCACTCCCGCCCCCTCCCCTCCTCCCCTCTTCTTTGGCAGCTTTCCCAGGATCAAGGCTCTGTCTCCTTTCTCCCCAGGTGATAGTGAGGAAGGTGAGCAAGCAGCATCGCTGGTACCTCCAGAACACCTCCTGCGACCGGGAGAGCTGCTGGAGGGAGAAGATCCTGCTCTCCGCCAGGGGCTTCTCGGTGTTTTTCCAGATGCTGGTGAAGGCCCAGAAGGTAGGACCGTCTCTCTCCTCTGGGCCGGCAGCGGTCTCTCTGTCTCTGGCCGGGGCACTGCTGGGCTGCCACAGGGAGGTCTTGTTGATAACTGGCTGTGCGGGTCTGACTGGCACCAAAGCGTAGTGGGTAGACTGGAGGGAAGACTGTCCCTGGCGTGTCAGCACGAACTGACCTAAAACTCCTGGGAGGGAGTGCTTCTGGCTTCCCCGTTTGAGTCCCCCAAGTGGCCGGCCTCCAGCCCCTCCTCCTCACTGCTGTTCTCCTTCCCTGGGAGGGGCGGGAGGAGGGTGGCGAAGGGGTGGCCACGTGGCAGGGTGCTGTGGGTTCTGAAGCCGCACCCTTTGCGGGAGACCGTTCCTCTGCAGCGCCCATTTCTACCCTTTTTAAAGCTCCCTTTTCCTCCCTGTCGCTTTCCTCCACGTAGCCCTTGGTGGGACATAACATGCTGATGGACCTGCTACACCTGCATGAGAAGTTCTTCAGGCCCCTCCCAGGTGGGGCACGCCTGGCCCTGTCCTTCCCCTGACCTCAGTCCGCCACCTGGAGGGGCCTTGGCCCAGAATCCTGCTCCCGCAGGAGCACCCACATGAGCACCTCTCCCAGGGCCCGCGCACCCTCCCCAGGGCCTGGGCACCCCCCTCCCCAGGGCCCGCGCACCCCCCTCCCCAGGGCCCGCACACCCCCTCCCCAGGGCCCGCACACCCCCCTCCCCAGGGCCTGGGCACCCCCCTCCCCAGGTGCTGTGAGGAGGTGCTGCTGTGGGTGAGAGGTAGTGCTGGTTTCACAGAGGGAGATCAGTAGTGAAGGGACAGACACTGGGAAAGCCACCTGTTGGGCAAATGTGATGTTAGAGAGAGGGGCAGAGCCCCCACGGGAAAGAAGGAGCGCAGCTGCCTTGGGTGCAGAAATGGGAGGGCGTGGGGAGAGCATGGGGGAGGTGTTGTTTTCGTGGTAAACCTGTTTACATGCAGGTGTGATGATGATAAGCATACCAATTGATAGTTAGACATTGTTATAATGATTTTCAGTGGATTTTCCCCTGGACAGTCGTTTACAAATGCTGATTTCCCATCTGGTTCCCAGCAGCACCTCTTCCTCCTTTTTCCAGTGGCTAGAACTTGGCCAGCTCCGCGGAGCAGTGTTGGCAATGGCAGCGTCCTGACCTTCCTGGGAAACCGTTGGGCTTTTGCTGTTACAAACGGTGGTGGCGGCTTGGCTGGAGATTGGGAAACCCTTAATGAGCAGGAGTTCGGGTCTCCTCTGTCTCTTACTTCGTTTTCCTTCTTAACCAGTGGTGACAAGTGAGGCTGAAGAACTCTCCTTCCCATTTTGCCAGCAAACTCACCCCTGCCTGTCTGGTCTCTCCTTCAGAAAGCTACCAGCAGTTCAAGCAGAACATCCACAGCCTCTTTCCCGTCCTTGTGGACACGAAGAATGTGACCAAGGACATATGGAAGGTAAAGCAGGAACCTTCCTCGGGGAAGGGATGCTTTCTCGCACAGCACCGCTCTCTCCTTCTCTGCAGAAATGGTTCCTTGAACCCTCTTCTCATAGTTGACAGCCAGTTTCACTTTCCTCCTGGCGCTAGCCCCTCTGGGTCGTAGTAGCTTCCATGTCACCCTTGCCTCCTCCCTCAGTTCCCATGTTTTGACTTGTGTCCAGTTGCTGTGCTTGTTCAGGTCCAGCAACAGAAGCTGACGCATGCCTAGTATTTGCTTAAAGGCACGGTGCGGGGGGGTCCCCTCTTGAAAAATCTTGAGGAAATCATCTCTGTTGAGCCTTAGCCTCAAGGTCCTGGGTTTTCAACCCCACAGCCCATTAGAACCACCTGGAGCTAAGTCCTGACACCTGGGCCTACCGTCAGCTCCTCTGGTTGCGGGGAGGGAGGTGGATTTCTGAGGCGCTCAGGTGACTTCTGTTGTGCATTTGGAGGGAAGCACCCATTTGGTTTCAATACAGTTTAAGAAGGTTAATTTAGGCACAGGGGGCATGGCTCTGTGGTTCAGTGTTGACCTGTGAACCATGAGGTCATGATTCAATTCCTGGTCAGGACACATGCCTGGGCTGTCGGCTCGATTCCCAGTAGTGGACATGCAGGAGGCAGCCGCTCAATGATTCTCTCTCATCATTGATGTTCCTCTCTCTCTCTGCCTCTCCCTTCCTCTCTGAAATCAATAAAAATATATATTTTTTAAAAAGTTAAACTGAGTAACAGAGAAAGAGGAATTGAATCCATGTTGTTGAGCCTTAAGCTGATCACTTAAAGTTAACGATTCAATAAGGGACCACAAAGTGAGGCTGGGCTGCGGGTACATCTTTGCCCAGAGACGCGCTCTTCCTGTAGCTCACCTGCCTCAGCCCTGACGGCGTCTGTGCTGCTGCTGGTCTCCGTGCCACTGCGTCGTCCTAGGGGTGAGAGGGTGGGGGTGGGGCTCATCTCGGGGACCAGCGGTGCTCCTTTCTACGGGACGTGGTGACCGGCACTGCTCAGGCCTGCCGGTCTTGCCATGCCTGGTGCCTACATGTGTGCCCGTGGCCTGGGTCTGATGCCTTGGAGTCTGTGTTTCTTGAACCCTTAGCACTTGTCTGAAGGAGATGGGATGAGCTGTGTCTGTGGCAGCTTCTGCTCGCTTGGGTGATTGGGGCCCAGAGGGACCCAGGCGTAGGCCAGTGGTCGGCAAACTGCAGCTCGCGAGCCACATGCGGCTCTTTGGCTCCTTGAGTGTGGCTCTTCCACAAAATACCACGTGCAGGCGTGCACGTACAGTGCGGTTGAAACTTCATGGCCCATGCGCAGAAGTCGGTTTTCGGCTCTCAAAAGAAATTTCAGTCGTTGTACTGTTGATATTTGGCTCTGTTGACTAATGAGTTTGCTGACCACTGCCTTAGGTGATTGGGGCCCAGAGGGACACAGAGGGACCCAGGTCCAGGCCATAGGAGCCCTGGCGTCTGAAATAAGGAGGGACGTCTGCAGAGGAAGCAGAGGTGGTGGGAACTGACATTGTTTCCCGGGTCATTTCAGTGACCATTTGACAACGGAAACAGATAGTAAACCAAAGCACAAACCTTTCTCCCCCTCGTTTGTTTTCCGTGGCGGCAGGAGCTGAACTTCCCGAGGGTGTCCAACCTTTCCGAGGTGTACGACGTCCTGAGCAGGTGCGTGGCCGTCGTCTGGAGCTGCTGCTGGGCGGCGTGGCTCCCAGGACGCCGTGGCCTTGCCGAGACACTTAGCACGGGGCTGCCACGGACGCCTGGGAGCGAGGCCAGGACGCACCGGAGGCCAGCCCAGCACCTCCCGCCCGATGTTCCGGTGTTGAGGTTGAGGAACTCTGTTCCAGAGGGAGGGGCCCGGGGCCATCGTCAGTACAGCTGTTGGACGATGTGGCACTTCCTGTGGGCCGGGCTTGATGTCTCCTTGGATCTGTTTCCCGTTGCCAGGGTGATGAGCCGTGTGAGAACAGGATGGTTTGGTTTTTCTCGGGAACCCTGACGTTTCTCTCGGGCCTAAAGCTGTGCCAGGCATAGAGGCGCACATTCAACATTGCATGAGTGGGCGACGCCAGCGCCTCCCCTGTGGAGCGCATGGTCAGGCCCCAGCTGCTGCCCGTGTGGGGGGCGGTGTGATCACCTCTGTTTGTCCTGAAGGCCCCTGGACAGGCAGCCCCCGGGCAGGGCTGGTGTCGAGTTCCTGTGGGTGCCCGGGCTCAGGTGAGGGGTCCGATAGATGCTCAGAACCACCGGGGCAGCTGTGCCCGTTGTTCTCTCTCACCCGCCCCGTGGCCGAGTTCCCAAGGCCTTCTTTGCCCGGGCCTAGGTCCTTGCCTTCTTTTTGTTCCCTTTCAAGGTGTCTCGGGGCTGAGGACAGTTTTTTATATGAACCTGAGATGGCGAGAGGAGACCCAGAGGGACTGTTTCAGTGAATGGTCTTCATCCTTTTCTCTCCTGACAGTGACTTGAATCCCTCCAAGAATTCTGGGCCAGTGATTATTCACGCCAGCAAGTGCGAGAAATACGGTATGTGCCGCGGGGCGGGCTCCTCTCAGCTGGCACAGCACCGAGGGGCTAGAGCTGAGGCGGGGCCCCGGGTGGCAGGGTGTCCTGGGCTGTGCCCCCTGTTACCCCTCGGTCGAAAGGAGCCATCGTGGAGGCTCCCGAGGCTCTGGGTGGGGGGGCGTCTGCTCCCCTTTGCCATGGTGAGCCCCCTGTAGGGGAGCTCTCGGCTCTCTGCTCCCTCCTCCTGTGGGTGCTCATGGGCTGTGGGGAGGGCCGCCGTGAGGACTGGAGGTGAGTGTGGGGGGGGGTGGGGAGAAGCGTGCACAGGTCTCGGGAGGAAGGAGGTGGAGGCTGTGTGTGCACGGCCAATGCCAGTGTGGGGTTGGGGCGGGGACGGGGGTGGTTCACAGCCCACGCGTGTGATGCTAGGCGTGGGGAGCCTCCTTTTCCAGGTGGTTCTAATCGCTGCTTGACTCTCTCCTGCTTCCGGAACACGCCTCAGCTGAGACAAAGTGCCCCCACGAAGCAGCGTACGACGCCTTCCTCTGCGGATCAGGTGGGCCGCTGTCCGTTAAAAGGGAGACTGGCCTGACTGGTGGGGCTCATCGGCCTATGAACCAGGAGGTCACGGTTCAGTTCCCGGTCAGGGCACATGCTCGGGTTGCGGGCTCGATCCCCAGTAGGGGGCGTGTAGGAGGCTGCAGATCAGTGATTCTCACTGTTGATGTTTCCGTCTCTCTCCCTCTCCCTTCCTCTCTGAAATCAATACAAATATTTTTTTTAAAATAAAAGACTAGTCGCTGGTTGCTCAGTGGTTAGATCCTTGGTCTGTGCACGCAGCCTTGGGTTCGATTCCCAGTCCAGGGCACATACTCAGGTTGCAGGTTTAATCCCTGGCCCCTGTCGGGTGTATGTGGTAGGCAACTAACCGCTGTGTCTCTCTCACATGAATGTTTCTCTCTCTCTCTCTCTCTCTCTCTCTCTCTCTCTCTCTCTCTCCCCCCCCTTCTTCCCTTCCACTGTCTCTCAACAATCAGTGGAAAAAATACCCTGTGGTGAGGATTAACAAAAAGTAAATAAGTAAAGGAGACTCATGCCTTATTCCTGCGAATCCCTGCCATCCCATGCATTCCCAGTGGGTTGCACATAATGGGGAAACGCATGCGTCTGCATGTTAGACCAGGTGTTCGGGCTGAGCCTTGACGTCTGGTCCATTTCTGGCTTTCCCCCAGTTCTCCTGAAAGTGGCGCACCTGCTCCTGTGGAGGGTGCACGGGTGAGTGTCCCTGCCTTAGCCCTGCTGTGGGCCCGGACCTCCCAAAGAAGGGAGGGCGCATGCGGGGTGTCACTGTGTGAATGCAGTCCCCCTGGGTAGCAGTCCCTTGCCCACCGCCCCGCCCCTGTGCCGGTCGCGGCCCTCCGGCCTCCTGTCGGGCGCTGGGAAGACCCGTGTGTCAGGGGCCACGGCCGTGGGGTCAGGCTTAGGTTCTCAAGCTGCCCCAGTGCTTCCCACGCGCTGGGCTGGCGTGTCTGTCACCAGGTTTCTGTAACCATGGAGATGACAGCCAGGTAGGAGGCGGATGTTCAGGTCAGCGAGGGCACGTCTTTGGGGTCCACACAGTCAGGCTGTGGACGGGCACAGAGGGAGATGCCTAACTCCCAGGCTGGAGGCCTGCACTTCCTGGGGCAGCACCGTCCTGAGGTCTGCGGTGCCGACTCGCGGGCACCGGCCCACACCTGAAACTCGCCTCCGTAGCCCCGTCCGTGGTGATACCTTTGCTCAGGGGACTCAGCAGCCACTGAAGAGCCGATCATGTCGTCACGTGTGCTTTGTAGCTGACTTGGAAATAACTTTGGAGTCGTCTGTTCAGTTGGGTTTGGCCTATGTCTGTCCATCTGAGTAACAGATTGTGCACAGAAACCGTCTACAGCATGTAGACATGAGGGTCATAACTTAAACGAGAAACCTGCCACCCCCCTCCCTCTTTCCTGTGTGTGGATGGCCCCTGAGTGCCCACGGGAGATGCGTGTGCCAGCGCGGAGGCAGCCCCTGCAGGGGTGTCCCTAGTGCCCGGCGCTGGGCCTTACAGCCTTATTCCCATTAATCCTCAAGCCCTGAAGCCCTCCAGGCTCAGAGAAGTTCCTGCCTCTGGGACCTAGGCTTGGGGGCGCGGCCAGGTCTGGAGGGAGGCGGGGCTGGGGGCGGAGCCAGGTGGTGGGAAGAGGGAGGCCAGGCGGAGTGGAGGGTGATGTCCGCCCAGGGATGATAAAGTGGACCGTCTGACCAGTGCCCCCTCTCATTCTCCAAGCCCTTTTGCTCATGTTGGTCCGCGGAGGGATCGTCACCAAACGGTCACCGGCAGATGGTGACGCCTGGAAGCTCTGCTCTGGCGTGGGCCCGGAGGCACCTTTCTGGGATTGGTGGGGGGCCGTGTGTGTGTGTGGTGGGGGGTGGAGAGCACGGACCTGAGCCCAGGGATTGTGGGGTGGAGAGGGGAGTTGTCCCTGAGCTGCAGCCTCGGCCGAGGCGTGTGCATGGCGCCAGGTGCTGAGTGCCCGGGCGCTCTGTCCGTGCAGGGCCGGCTCCGCCCTGGAGCCCTCCTTCCCCCTGTACCTGGACGTGCTGGCCCCCTACGTGAACCAGGTGAACCTGATCCGTGCCGGGGTCCCCAAGATCGTGAGTACCGTCACCTCACTGCTCCCTGGTCAGAGGCGGCCTGGTCCTGGGTGTCTGAGGGGGGCTCTGATAACAACCAGGGGGGCTCTGATAACAGAATCAGAGCTGAGGAGGGGGGTGTCATGCTCCACTAAGCCGGTTCTTGTTCTCATCTTTTTGCCAAAACCAACGTGGACCCGCTCTGTCCGCCCTCACCCCTCCCTCTCCACCCCAGAAGGAGCCCTCCCCAGTTTCTCTCAGGGTTTTCAGACTGGGTGGGTCGTCAGGGGGAATGGTGGGAATTTCCGTCTGTCCTTCTCCTGTCTTCTAGAACTTTTCTGGCCCAGATTATCCCAGTATCCGGCCCCCCATCCTCGTCCTCAACGTCCGGAGGTGGCCGGGGCTCACTGAGCAGCAGGTCTACCGCGAGTTCCAGAGTCTCTGCAAATTCGACGTCCGCCGACTCACGCGGAACCAGTTCCTGCTCTTGACCAACAAGTTCAAGGAGTAGGTGCCCTGGGTCTCAGCCGCCCTGGTCCTGTCTCCTCCGGCCACCCCGCTCCTCCCCTGCAGCCCCGGCACCTGCTCGGAGCCGCAGGCGTGCAGCCTGCCTGACCGAGCGCCTCCTCCCGCAGCGCCCGGAGCGTCCTGAAGGAGTACCGGGGCCACCCCGCGCTGCAGGTGTCCCTCTACCGGTACTGGAGGCACTCCCCGGACGTGCACTGCCTGCTGCAGTAAGTGCCGCGCCGGCTGCTCCCTGTCTGTGCGCCCCCTCCGTCTGGTCGGGCCCCGCTCCGTAGCTGGTGTGTGTCCTGAGGAGTGGTTGACCACTGTGGTGAACTGAACGGCATTCTGTAACGTTGTTTTGCTTGTTTTTTGTTAATCCTCACCCGAGGATATTTTACATTGATTTTGAGAGAGAGTGGAAGGGAGAGGGAGAGACAGAGAGAGAGAAACATCGATATGGGAGAGATACATCAATTGGTTGCCTCACGCACACACCCGGACCAGGGTCAGGGATCAAGCCTGCAACCGAGGTACGTGCCCTTGACCAGAGTTGAACCCAGGACCCTTCGGTCCTCAGGCTGATGCTCTATCCACTGAACCAAACCGGCCAGGGCTGTTCTGTTAGGTTTGCTGTGTGTGTGTTTTTTTTGGGTTTTTTTAAAATATATTTTATTGACTTTTTTACAGAGAGGAAGAGAGAGTTAGAAACATCGATGAGAGAGAAACATCAACCAGCTGCCTCCTGCACACTCCCCACTGGGGATGCGCCCGAAACCGAGGCACATGCCCTTGACTGGAATCGAACCCGGGACCCTTGAGTTCACAGGCCGACGCTCTAGCCACTGAGCCAAACCGGCTAGGGCACGTTTGCTGTGTTTATTGGGCATCCACTGTGTTTATGCGGCACCATCGTAGGCCCCTGTTCTCGTGGGGCTCCTGCTGAGGGGGAGGTAATCAGTAAAGGAGGGGACTGCACCGTCTGTTAGTGACAAGTGCTTATTAAGGAAGAGAGCAGTTCAGGGGCGAGGGGAGGGAGTGCTGCGGAAGGAGGGGATGCAGGCCCTGTGCCCCGGGCAGAGGCCACAGTGCTGGGAATGAACAAGTGAGGCGTCGAGCCTGGAGACCTAAGTGGGTCCCGACTGCACGGGCTGTGGGTGCGGGTGCGGGTGCGGGTGCGGAGAAACTGCGGCTCCGCAGGGTTTGGAGCAGAGGCGTGCCGCGTGGGTCTGCGTGGAGACGCTGGAGGCCCGGGCCGGGGCGGAAGTCTGGACCCCGGTCACCGGCTGTGGCTTGGACTGCTCAGTGGCCGCGTGGGAGTGGGGGTGGGGGAGGTGGGCACAGACAGACTGGAGCAGAGTCCGGTTCGAGTCCAGAGCCTGTGGCTGGAGCATCTGGAAAGATGGAGATGCATTAATGTGCTTTGTGAGGACTCGGGCCGGCTGGCTCGAGCCAGATCTGTAGAAATGCTGTTGAAGCAAAACACGGGGCACTAGGCTCCGTTCTCCCGTGTCAGCCTCGGGTGCACATCACCAGGAAAAGGGAGTGCTCCGTGTCCCGGAGACAAGTGCGCTGGGGCGTGGGACAGCGGTGGGAGGAAAAAGAACATTTTCGCCAACAAAGTCGGGAAGAATGGGGCGAGCCTGTGTCAGAGCTTTCAAGCCTGCCGACTGGCCACACACACACACACACACACACGCACACACACACACACACACACACACACGCACGCCCTCGCCTCCTGCCGTGGACCCGCTGACCCGTGTCCTGGCGTGTCCTTGTCTTGCAGAGTCTGTGGCATAGTCACCGCCTGGGCCCTTCTCACGTTTCTCCTGGGGCGACCTGGCCCCTGACGCCGCCCGAGCCCTGCCGCTCCCGTCTCTGCGCCGCTCGGGGAGGCCAGCCCTTCGTATTCGTGTCAATCGCATCTACTTGCCATGGATGTGCCTGGTCATTGCGAGGAGCTTTGTTATGTTTGAAGGAGAAATTCTGTAAATATTGTCAGTGATACAGACATCCTTGGGTGGCTCTCCCTCCAGTGTCTCACCTCTACCTTCTCTCCCCTCAGCTCCCAGGGCCCTCTTTGCTGGAACCTGTTTCCTGAGCCCGTTTCTTCTATAGCTCACTTCTTCCTCTATGACTTTCTAAATAAGCTTCCTCTTATTAAAAAAAAAAAAAAAAAGGAGCCTTGGCCGGATTGCTCAGTTGGTTGGACATCGTCCTGTGCACCAAAAAGTTGCTGGTTTGATTCCTGGTCAGGGTACATGCCGGGTTTGCAGGCTCAATCCCCGGTAGGTGGCATGTAGGAGGCAGCCGATCAATGTTTTGTTCTTACATTGATGTCTCTCTCTCTCTCTCTCCCTCCCTCCCCCTCTCTCTCAGAATCAATAAAAATATTTTTAAAAATACTGAACTATCTTGATGTAGTCCTATTTAAGAATCCTGTTCAGATAAATGCATTCATTTATTCATTTCATCATCAATGTAGCTGAGAAAGAAAGAGAAAGACAGAAAGGAAAGAAAAAGAAAAGAAAGAAAGAAAGAAAGAAAGAAAGAAAGAAAGAAAGAAAGAAAGAAAGAAAGAAAAGAAAGAGAAGTTCTTGGATCTGGTGCCTTGTGGCCAGAACTTTCCTTCTATCCATGACTGGGGAGAAGTCACCACCTCTGGGAACTTGCTGTCCCGGGGGTCTCCTGCACAGACAGTGTAGAGCCGGACGCCAAGTGCAGAAAAGGCTGTGCTGTGTCTGGGAGAGAAATGAAGGCCAGGCGGCTGCGAAGGGAAGAAGGTGACGCCCACGTCCATGCGCCCTGGTGATGCCTGTGAGGAGCTCAGAGTGGACCTCGGGGTGGCAGAGCTCCGCCCCGGGGCGCCGGTGCCTTAATCTAACGCTAACATTCAGGTGAGGAACTACAGCGAAGTTACCCCCCGACACCGCTGAGGTCTGATGCAGCGTGAGTTTACTGCACTGGGAAACCTTAACTCCATCTCCGTCACGTATGGAGCATTGACGTCATCTCCAATGTCTGTGTAATTAAGAAGAGTGAAAACAAAGTAGAAAGTGCACATTTACGTGTGGACGGTTCTTGCAACTGCGTCTGCCCGTTCCTGCTGATATTCCTGCTGGTCTGGGCAGAAGGGCATCCCGGGACAGCCAGGAGCCCTGGGCTCCCTCGCCACGCAGCTCCCTGTTTGCTCTGAGGCCCACCTCCCACTCCTGGGAGAAACGGGGGTGGTCCCACCACAGGATTGTCAGGCTGTACTTATATTTTTTATGTTTATTTTTAAAACATATTTTATTGATTTTTTACAGAAAGGAAGGCATAGAGAGAAACTGATGAGAGAGAAATATCGATCAGCCGTCTCCTGCACACCTCCTACTGGAGATGTGCCTGCAACCAAGGTGCATGCCCTTGACCGGGACCCTTCAGTCCGCAGGCCGACGCGCTATCCACTGAGCCAAACCAGTCAGGGCAGGCTGTACTTTTAAACCAGATACCCTGCCTTTGTGTGTTCTGCCTGAGAAATGCATTGCCACGCGGTCCAGACAGCATGAGAAGGTTATTGTGGGAGGGTGAAAATTGCAGTCAATGTCCAGCCTTTTGTTTGCCCTGGTACCCCCAGTCCTCAGACTGCCGGCAGCCTCGAGGGTCATTCTGAATGTCTCAGTTACCCCCGATATTGCAGACCCTGCGGGAAGCAAGCCGGCCCTCCCGGGCCTCTGGGCAGGACCTGCTCTGTCCTTCTCTCCCCCAGGGAGTGGGCAGCGAGGCCTCGGCTGTGCCCTGCCTCGGAGACCTTCCACGGGAGCTCCCAAAACAGGATGAAACGGAACAAAGTGTAAGCTGGTCTTCCATGTTTAGAGCTTCTGTACATCGGGACAACCTCAGCATGCTCCCCCTTTTGCCTGATCCCTGAGAGGATATAGAATAAGCCCCCTCTCTGTGCCCCAGAGGGAGAAAGGGATGTTGTCATTGGATGTCACTGTTGTCACTCATCTTGGGGCATAAAAGAGGAGCCAGGTCACTCCCTGGGGGAAGAGCAGTGGTTGGGTCTGCCTTTTTATCCCCCCCCCCGCCGCCCGGTGGTCAGCATCCATACTGCGTGGGCCTCTGGGACAGTTCAAGGAGCAGCGTGGATGCGCGGGGTGTGGGGGATGCGCAGGCGTGGGAGCCCTGTGGGCGGGAACCCGTGGGTGGGGTCCGAGCACTGCTGTCATCTCCAGGAGAAAACTAGGGGCTTCATGGAGAATCCCTCTGAGCGCTGCCTCTGGAATTGGGTTTCTCACTTGCTGACATTTTACAACACCTGTCTAATTAATTTGGGGGTTTGCCAAGGTAAAGGAATCTTCCTTTTTTTGGGGGGGTTCCCCAAAAATATCCCTATCTAATAAAAAAGCAATATGCAAATTAACCATCACTCCACTATGCCCACAAAGCCACACCCACCATCCAATCAGGAGTGAGTATGCAAATTAACCCAACCAAGATGGCTGTGGCCACGGAGAGAGCAGGAGGCTTGGGTTTCCCCGGCGATGGAGGAAGCCAAGCTTTCCGCACACTCTGGTGGGCTCAGGCCTCTGCTCAAGGCTACGAAGTTTCAATTAAACAAGATAAATAAAGCCCGAATACCAGGGCCTCTGCTTGGGTCACCAGGGGGCGTGGCCAGCCTGCAAACCACCACAGGCCCCTCGCCCAGGCCACCCCACGTCCCAAGGGAACCCCCACCCTGATCCGGGACACCCTTCAGGGCAAACCAGCTGGCCCTCACCCATGCACCAGGCCTCTATCCTATCTAATAAAAGAGTAATATGCAAATTGACCATCACCCCAACACACAAGATGGCTGCCCCCATGTGGTCAAAGATCCTGCCTCCATGTGGACACAAGATGCCCACCACAAGATGGCCAGCAGGGGAGGGCAGTTGGGAGGGACCAGGCCTGCAAGGGAGGGCAGTTGGGGACAATCAAGCCTGCAGGAGAGGGCAGTTATGGGTGACCAGGCCAGCAGAGGAAGGAAGTTGGGGGAGACCAGGCCTGCAGGGAAGGGCAGTTGGGGGGGACCCAGGCCTGCAAGGGAGAACAGTTGGGGGGGGACCAGGCCTGCAGGGGAGGGCAGTTGGGGGGAACCAGGTCTGCAGGGGAGGGCAGTTAGGGGCAAACAGGCTGGCAGGGGAGCAGTTAGGCATCAGGCTGGCAGGGGAGTAGTTAAGGGGTGATCAGGCTGGCAGGCAGAAGTGGTTAGGGGCAATCAGGAAGGCAGGCAGGTGAGCATTTGGGAGTCAGCAGTCCTGGATTGTGAGAGGGATGTCCTACCTGGATCGGGCCTAAACGGGCAGTCGGACATCCCTCGAGGGGTCCCATATTGGAGAGGGTCCAGGCTGGGCTCAGGGACACCCCCCCACCCACGTGCACGAATTTTGTGTACTGGGCCTCTAGTTCAAGAGATAAAAATGCAACTTGCTACAAAGCAGGGACACAGGAGAGTAAATAACCGTTGGAATGGTTTCCATTCTGTGAAAACCAGAACCCCCACCTGATGGCACCAAGAGCCCCTTTGTCCCCGTGGAGTCATTCACAACACCACTCCCCACCTGGGGTGGGCGCTATTTTTTAACTAAGTGGTTTTTGGTATTTTTGTTCTGGGGAGAGCGGTCACCCCCATGCCCTTCCCCTGCCTGGGACGCACCTCACGGCCCCTCCTGTAGCTTAAATGTTTAGAAACGGTCCCTGAGGCGACAGAGGGCTTCCTGGGCTGGGCCGTGCGTGTCCACAGGCCTGGCCCGGAGGGCGGCGGCCTCAGGTCTATTTTAAGATGACGGTGAGGGGCTGGTGCCCGCCCCGCCGTGAAGTGCCATGGGAGCTGGGCATGGGGCCCAGGGAAGGAGGAGACACGCACTATGCTCAAATCCTCGGGGACAGATAGCCCGGTGTGTGTGTGTGTGTGTGTGTGTGTGTGTGTGTGTGTGTGTGTGTGTGTGAACCTACAGGAGAGGTGGCCCCAATCTGCTTCCCGCCTGGGGTCCTGGTGGAGGTCAGCAGTCGGGCGGCCATGTGGAGTCGGCTGCTGGAGTGACCTGCCTCTCGCAGGGTTGAGAGCAGCACTTGTGTTATTGCTGGGACAGAGGTGGGATGGAGCGAGGGGACGTCCCAGAGCCGGGCCTGCGGCGCTGCGAGGCCCAGCACCAGCGTGGAGACAGCAGGGGGGCACTCCCCGTGGGCCCCGAGGCCTGACGTCCCAGGAGCTGCTCCCAGCGAGGCTGAGCCCAGGATGCTGAGGCCAGAGGGGCTCCACTGACAGCCACTCGGGCTCCAGGCGTCCCCTCGGCCTTGCTGCCCCCCCCCTTTGTCTGCAGGTGACCAGGACCCATCCCCGGCTGCCCTTCCCGCCCCTCACACAGGGACAGACTTGCTCTGAGGTCTGCTGCTCTCTCCCCATTTCTCCCAGGTGGTCCCCCTAATTCCAGCCTCGCCGGTTAATCCCACCTTCACGTGTCCCTCCTAGAGGACCGGCTCACACCCTCTGAGGCCGTGAAGTCCCAGAGCCCTGGGCACCCAGAGCATGAGCTCCAGGGGGAGGGCGGGTGTGTGTGCGTGTGTGTGTGTGTGTGTGTGTGTGTGTGTGTGTGTGTGAGAGAGAGAGAGAGAGAGAGAGAGAGAGAGAGAGAGAGAGGATGCAGGCTGGGCTCAGGGACAGGAGGGAGGTGCGCCACTGAGGGCCTTCAGAGGGTGGGGCTCAGGGACACCTGTGACGCCGCGCCCCTTCCCACATGGGGGGGTGAGGACTCCCCACCTTGGGAGTCTCACTCTCCCGCCTCCCTTCCTGGGGGCGCTGACGCTGGCACAGACAGGCGGGTTTGTCTGGGCCTGACTCTGCCCGGCTGCTGGTGACCAGGGAGCAGGGACCCCGGAACCTCTCCGGTAGGGCTGAGGGAGCCGAGCGCCAGGGCAGCGGGGCCGAGCAGGGGTGATGGGCGCTGGGGGCAGCGAGGGAGCCGCCCGGTCACCCGGGGCCTGGCTTGGCAGAGGCGGCGCCGCGTCTCGATGGAGCTCATTCTGCCGCACAGTTTTAGCATCCTGCCGTTGTTTTTGGCAGCCTAATGTGGCCTGCATTTTTCTGTCCTGGAGAGTCCTGGGCTAGCTGACGTCCTTTTAATAGCTCCCCTTTCTGCTCAAGTTGGCTGAAGGGTGTTTCTGTTGTTTGCAGTTAAAACCCCAACTGATCGGGTCCCTTGGCTCAAGTAGGCAAGGCCATGTGCGAGGTACCTTCTGTGCTGTTTTAGGTGAAGAATAGTCGACTGTACGCCAAAAGCGGTCCTGAGAACTGGATGGGAAGAAGGGCTTTGGGCATTGATCTGTAAGCATGACCCCTCGAGGCCCACTCTTACTAGGGATTCCCTCCCTCAACCCAGTGTCCACAATGGCCCAGTGTCCACAATGGATGCACAAGTGTGACACACACATTCCACGCCCTGCAATAGGCTATTATTCCTCCTCTAGAAGGAATGGGATCCTGACAACTGCTATGACACGGGAGAAGCCTGAAGACATCACGCTGATTGAAATAAGCCAGACAGAGGGACACAGCGTGTGCGAGTTCGCTAAACTCACAGGGGCAGACAGCAGAGTAGAGTGGCCCAGGGTCGGGGAGAGAGCTGGTGTTGAACGGGTACGGGGGTTCAGTTTGGGAAGATGGAAATGTGGAGACGGATGGTGGTGGCGGTTGCACAAAACTGTGATCACACTTAAAAATGATTAAAATTGTAAATTTTAGGGCATGTATGTTTTAACATAAAAAATTACTTAAGCCCTGGCCGGTTTGACTCAGTAGTTGGAGCATCGGCCCATGGATTGAAGGGTCTCAGGTTCGATTCCGGTCAAGGGCACGTACCTCGGTTGCAGGTTCCATCCCTGGCCCTGGTCGGGGTGTGTGCGGGAGGCAACCAATCGCTGTGTCTCTCTCACATGGATGTTTCTCTCTCTCTTTCTCTCCCCCTCACTTCCACTCTCTAAAAATCAATGGAGTGGTTAAGGACAACAGGGGGGTGGGGGCATGCGTGGGGAGGGGTGTGGGATGGGAATGGGGGGATGAGGACAAATATGTGATACCTTAATCAATAAAGAAATTAAAAAATAATAAAAAAATAAATAAAAATCAATGGAAAAACATCCTCAGTGAGGAGTGACAACACAAATTATACGCAAAAATGTCCCCCGAAGAGCAGGTGTTGTGTGTCAGAGTCTGAGAATGAGACTGGAAACCTACATCAAGTTAGATTTCGTCCTCTTCTTTGGGAGTAGGAGGACCCACACCAGGAAACCGGGCGCTGGGCAGACGATGGGGAAGATGGAGGCCGTCAGTCCCGAGCTGAGGGAATTAGGGAATGGGGGTGGGGGGGGGGTTGGTGGGGCGGGGGGGAGCAAAGCTTTTGTCTCCAAGAGCCTCGCCATCTTGCTGTGGAGCTGGAGAACAGGTGGCGTTGACCGGGTTCTTCAGAGCCACGTGCAGGTTGGGGGCAAACCAGTGGTGGTTCTAGGCATCGGATGGTGACTGTGGACTTCTGAGAAGCACGCTTCTGGCCGTGACGGCAGGATGTGGTGACGGCATGTGAGCCCCGGGCCGGCGGCGTGTAGTGGAGGAGGGGTGACTCAGGGCCACTCTTCAAAGCAGCGTGACGTGGGCCTGGGCCCTTGTCCTAGGCGCTCAGGAGGTGAGCCTGGGGCACTCATGGGTGTGTGTGCCCAGGCCGCCCATCACACGCGCGTGGAGTCCGCCCTGGGCCTGAACTCTAGCTGAAATTCAGCCCATGGGCCCCCGACTAGAATCTTCTCACGTCGGGGGGACGCTCAGGGCACGTACCTGGGCTGGGGAGGAGCAGAAATCCAGAACCATCCACCAGCCCTCCCGAGGTGACCTCGCCTGGGGACATCTAACTGAACTTCTAAAGGAGACGCTGGGCGTTTGCAGACCCGTTGTGGCTCTGGAAGTGATGCCACGAGACTTGTCACGTGGGTGACGGAGGAGGACCCCAGGCTGCCCGTCTCTCTCCAGAAAGAGTCGAGACACGGGAACCTCGTGCAGCGGCAGGTGAGCTGCCGCGAGTCGCCGCCAGCACGCCTCGGAGCACCTCAGACCAAGTCGGCACCAGCTGGATGCGGAGGGAGGGCTCGGAGCTGTCGGAGGGCAGAGCGGGAACCGGGGCGCAGGACAGGGCGGGAGGGTCAGCGGATCGCGGCCGTTCCAGCATGTCAGCTGCTGTCACTTGGAGATGGCATTGTTTTCCATCTCCTTGAGGATGTAGAGGATCGTTTCCCCAAATCCACAGTCACTGCAGAAAAAGGACCATGAATACAGGTTTAACGGTGCCCACACGTGGCCTTTGGCTAAATTAGTAATTTCATTTTTTAAAGTTATTTTATTTTATTTTATTTTATTTTATTTATTTTATTTTATTTTATTTTATTTTATTTTATTTTATTTTATTCTTCCCATCACCATTTATCCTCTCTATGCCATCTTTTCCCCCCCGCCCCCGCTGCAGTTTCAGAATTCTCCTTTTACGCAGCCAGGTGGTCCATTTCCGAAGGCAGGTTACCTCTGTGTCTCCAGGCTCCAGGCGGGAAAGGAAAACAGGAGCGGCCACCGCACACAGTGGGGTCTTCTTTTCGCAGGAGCGCACTGGCGGCCCCACTTCTGAGCAGGGAGCCCTGGGAGGGAGGGGGCACTGTAGGTGGGGGGACAGGTCCTCCAGGAACACAGTTCTGATCCTATGTCTTTGTTGGAGCCTCTGAACGCTAGCTGATGGTCTCTCCAAAGGATGACTTAGAAAGCACAGCTTTGTGAAGGGCCGGCCCACTGCTGGCCAAGGGTGCCGGCTGAACCGGGGTGATGTTAGGAACACGCGGAGGAGCGGACAGACGCCGTGTCCCAGGACAACGCTCCAAAAATGCTCTTTCTGCCCTAACCGGTTTGGCTCAGTGGATAGAGCGTCGGCCTGCGGACTGAAAGGTCCCAGGTTTGATTCCGGTCAAGGGCATGTACCTTGGTTGCAGGCACATCCCCAGTAGGAGGTGTGCAGGAGGCAGCTGATAGATGTTTCTCTCTCATCAATGTTTCTAACTCTCTATCCCTCTCCCTTCCTCTCTGTAAAAATCAATAAAATATATTAAAAAAAAAAACAAACACAAAAAAACCCCAAAAATGCTCTTTCTCACAACCGGGTGTGCTCACGGCGTTTGGACACGAGGACGCGGTGATTGCAGTCCAGGGAAGGAATCTGCGGGCCAGTGTGCGCAGCCGGTGGGGTGCACCCAGAGCCTGAGGAGACGTGGCATTGGTTACATGAGGGACCTGCCCAACACTGTGAGAGCTCGCCACGGTGCGCACGCTCCCACCCCCGGGCACAGAGCGGTCTCTGATGGAGAACTGCTGGCCTCTTACAGGGTCACTTCACATTCTCCTCATTGCTCTGCCAGCCGGGAAGGGTCTCCTTTCTGGCAGGTTCCAAATACGGGTGGGGGTGGGGGTGGGGTGAGGGTGGGGGACCACTTGGGGCTGGGGACCCAGCCTCTCACAGCTGGGTCTAATCTGCAGCCCGCTCTCTTTTGGACCCTCCCTGGGTTTGTCCCAGAGTCTGTCTGCTCCCTTAATTTTCTCATGGGCTTGCTCCCCCTCCACCACCCCCATTGCTGTGCGGGCTGTGGTTCCTGCCTCACCAGGTGGGCCTGTCTAGTTGGAGGAGAACGACCTGGGGGAGAAAATGCCACTTGTCTGAAAGATTTGTTGTTGAAGAAAAGTGCACTGAAAGTGAAGGTTGTGACTTGGGAGAGACCCAAGCAATCCCGGGTGGGCCAGGCAGGGCACTAGAAGCCTGGAGAAGACTCCCCGAGGCTGATGGGATTCCAATCAGCCTGGGAGAGTTCTGTTCTCAGGGTTTT
The DNA here is from genome assembly GCA_025583905.1 of Ia io. Lineage (NCBI taxonomy): Eukaryota > Metazoa > Chordata > Mammalia > Chiroptera > Vespertilionidae > Ia > Ia io. The sequence continues at coordinate 3,865,243 of JAJQQW010000005.1, read as the reverse complement.
ATCTTGGACTTTATCTGACCAGTGAGATCTGAAGTCTCTTGCATGACTGGAGGGCAGAGGGCGGGGCCAGCCCTGTTCTCAGACCCTGTCAATCAAACAGATGGGATAAAGAATCACTCATCACTCCAGTCAAATTTGCAAGTTGGAATTTCTAGCGTGCCGGACGCGGTTCTGTTCCAGTGGTGAGTCAGACGTTGTGTACAAGCTCAGTGGTCTGCTGTGTGGGACCTGCTGTTCTCAGCCCTGATTCTGGAGCCTGTCATCGTGCTGTGAAATGGGCCTGACCTGCCTCACCCATGGCTGATCTCTCCTAGGCGTGGCCCAGCCCCTCGATATTCTAACTCTCACTTTCTAACACCAAGGGTCAGGCTGGGCTCTGAGGACCACTCGATGGCTTTCTCCCCATAACGTAGGCTCAGCATCTAGGGTAGAGAGAGCAGAGTCCCTTCAAGATTAGGCATACATTCTAGGTTGTGACTGGAATTCACTAGGAATCCAAGAGAGATCCTGATGGAAGAAAAAAATTTTACCACTTGTGGGTCTACTAATGGGCTCTACCACTATGGGCTCTACCACTATGGGCTCCATCACTATGGGCTCCATTGCTATGGGCTCTACCACTATGGGCTCCATCACTATGGGCTCCATCACTATGGGCTCCACCACTATGGGCTCCATCGCTATGGGCTCCATCACTATGGGCTCCATCACTATGGGCTCCATCACTATGGGCTCCATCACTATGGGCTCCACCACTATGGGCTCCATCACTATGGGCTCCACCGCTATGGGCTCCACCGCTATGGGCTCCATCACTATGGGCTCCATCACTATGGGCTCCACCACTATGGGCTCCATCACTATGGGCTCCATCACTATGGGCTCCACCACTATGGGCTCCATCGCTATGGGCTCCATCACTATGGGCTCCACCACTATGGGCTCCACCACTATGGGCTCTACCACTATGGGCTCCATCACTATGGGCTCCATCACTATGGGCTCCATCACTATGGGCTCTACTACTTATGAGCTCATGCCATGGCCTCTGGGTTACTAAACTTCCTTCTTTCTTGCCGCATAAGGTCCTTCCCCAGGCCTCCTCCCCATCCCAAGTTTACCTGTTGTTTGAGGGGAGGAAGAGGGATGCTGTTTCTCTAGGAAACGTCGAAGGTGTGACTTGACTTGTGGAGGTGGAGCTGGCACTTCCTTCCACACGGGACTCTGGGGATCACAGACGTCACTTCCCCAGGCTCCGCTGGCTCTCTGCACTCCCTTCCCCCAAACTCTCCTCACCTCTCCGAAGGAGGAGCACTGCTCACAAAGACGAGCCTGGCGCAGACATAGCAACCCCATTTGTGGCTTAAGTGCAAGCAGCTTTATTTTTACAGGCAGTTGCTGTATTTTCTCTAAAGGCAAATCATCGTCTACCACAAATGAAGCTCCCGCTCCATCTGCAGTAATTTCTGCTTTTGTTAGTGGTGCCAATTAGTCACAAAACAATTGGCACCTCCTACCACCGCTCGCTCTCTTGGGAGGAAGAGATCCCGTCCCTTCCCGGCGCCCCGACTCCCCGCCACCCACCGGGCTGCACGCCCCTACCTGTCCGCCACCGGGCCACGCCAGCTTCCTGCCGCCTCCTTCCTCGCTCACCTGGGGCTGTTATCAGTTTCCGAACTGGGCAGCTTGTTCTCCGCCAGGATGCACAGGCTCTGTGTTCTGGTCGGAGCGGCAAAAAGCAAACTGGTGAGGCCCCGGGGCCTGTTGACTTAAACAGTGACGTTGGCGTCTTGCTTCCCGTCGGCCCCTCTGCTCAGGGTTTCACGGCCCCCGGAGGGACAGGGTGAAGCATTCCTACTCTCTGGACGGTCCCTGGGCTGCTGAGCAGCAGCACATGTGAGCAGTGGAGCCCCAGGTCCTCCTACCACCCCGTCTCCGTCATTCCTCTCCCTCGGGCTCTCCCCCCACCGCCCTGCCTTTGGAACCGTCCCTGCCAGCCTGCTCCCGCTCCCTCGCCGCACTTCCTTCTGCGTGTCTGGTCCCCCTGCCACGAGCGCTCCTGCCTCTGCCCTGCAGTCTGCAGGTGGTCCCGGCTTTCGGCTCCGTGTCTGATGCCCCGGAAACTGCACCGCCCAGGAGCTGGCCTCGCCCTCCCTCGGAGCATCCGAACCAGGTAACCACCCGCTCTCGCATCCCCCGTGGAGGCACCGGGCCTCTTGGTTTGCTGCTGAGCCCCTGCCTGTTGGGCAGGTGCCCCGACTCTCACCTCGTCTTGCCTGTTGGAGGCCTTTAGGGGACGCCCCCGGTGTCCCCTCCTCCTCCCGCAGGCAGGGTCTACTGGCCCCGGGGCTCGCTGCTTAGGAAAACAGTCCGAGGAGAGCTGTATGTCCCGGTTCCAAGTCTCTTTCCCACAGACTCCGAAGCCGCCTTCTCGCCCTGTTTGGATCTGATGGGTCCCAGGGGCCCGGGGCTCCTTTGACACAGTGAGGGAGACTTTTGCAGAAGAAGAGCTGCCGTGGACGAGGGCCGGGCTGGGTCTCTCCACAGGCTCGGCCGTCACACGCCCCGGTTCTCCTGCTGGGCCCGTGGAGAAAGGGAACAGGCCCGGGGAAGAGGAACTGGACGGCGTGGGGGAGAGGCTGCGGCTCCCAGAGATAGCCCCCCAGGATGGCCCCAGCCAGGCTGGGGTGCAACCTGGGTGTTGCCGACGCTGTCCCTCCACCTCGGAGCCCGCTCCCAGGCCTTCTCTCTCCTCCGTGGCTTTGTATTTACACCCGCGATTCTGAAAATGGTTGTAGAAAGGGACGATGCTTAATCATTGGGCAGTATGTCCCTCGCTGTGCTAGGGTAAACATACTGGTACCGCTCATTTAATCAGAGCTGCTTTGTGCAGTAATAGGATTAGCTCCATTTTGCAGGTGGCAAGACTGAGGCTGAAAGAGCTCGGCAGAGGTCCCAGGGCCGGTTACAGGCTGAGCCAGGAATCGGAGCTGGTTCCCTTTCTGACACCGGCTCCGCCCTTCCCTGGGGCTAGTCTCTGGCTCCTCTCTCTCCTCGGCCTGTCTGGCCCTGGTGGTTCCAGGGGGTCGACCACCTCCCGTGATCACCGGCTGGTTCCCACTCCGGATCAGCGTGAAGACTTGCAGTTGCGTGTCTTTGAACGCGGCTCCTGCTGATACGCGTGGGACCATCTGCCTGGCACAGCTCAGCCGCGGGGAGCGGCGCCGATGCTCCCGCGAAGGGAGGCTGCAGCCATCCCTGGAGAAGATGCTGGGACAGAGACCCTGCAGGCTGGCGGGGCGGGGGTGCCCCGGGATGCGAAGGGACCGCCCCCCGGCTGCCGCCTCTGACCTCCCTGAGCCCGTGGAGCTAGTGAGTCGGCCCCCAAGTTTCCGTTGTCCGGCTGCCCTGGCCCGGAGTGAGGGTCTCCCTCCTCTCAGCGCCTCCCCGCGGCTCTGGGCCCTGGTGTTCCCAGGGCGCCGGCCTCGGTGTGTTGGCAGAGACCGAGGCCTCCTCCTGCCCTTGTTTTGGAAACTTGTGCTTCTGTGCTGGGCTGACGGTCCCCAAACAGTGCTTTCCCACTTCGGGGCAGAAACTTCTGTGTTCGCTTTTTCTTTTTTTGACTCGTCTGGGGGCAAGAGTCCTCGGATCCGTGTATAAATACGGGAGCTGGGGTTGGGAGGATTTTGTGACTTTTCTGGGGAAGCCACTTGCTTGGAAGCCATTGGGCATGGCGGGAGGCGAGCTGGCTGGTCTTCCTCTCCTCTCCCTGGTGGGCACCGCGTTGGTACCGGCCTCTGTGGCTCATACAGTCGGGGGGCAGCCCCGGGGCCAGGTGGCTGTGACACGGGATCTGCTCAGTCTTGATCGCTGGTGTGAGTATCTTGGCAATATTTCCCAGGCAGGGGGCGGGGGGGAGGGCGGGGGGAGTTGGGGAAAGTACAGGATGCTGTTCGGGGCTCTGTCGGCAGCAGAGAGAAGGGGGTGCCTTGCCCCGGACACTCTTTTTGTGGGGGCTGTTCTGTGCATTGCGGCATCCCTGCCCCTGCCCCACTAGATGCCAGGAGCCTCCTCTTCTCAGCTGTGACAACCCCAATCCCCAGCAGCGCCAAGCGTCCCCTGGGGACAAGACACAGCCCCTGTGAGACGAGCGCTCTGAGTTGGAAAGGGAGCGGGAGGTCTACTTCTCCGATCCAACGGCTCCAGGGTCAGGAAGCGGGGGCGGGGGCTCAGCACCAGACGGGTGTTCCTGCCTGCACATCCCCAGGCCTCACCTGCTGTGGAAATTCCATCTCACGCACGGGTTTCTGTTTGCCCAATCACCACACACACACACACACACACACGCACGCACGCACGCACGCACACGCACGCACGCACACGCACGCACACACACACACGCACACACACACACGCACGCACACGCAGGAGGACCTGCCCTTTCCCTGGAGCTGTGCACCTGGAGGTCCAGCCTCGTCAGGGCTCTCTTTCTGGTTGCCTAGGAACAAGTCAGTTTCAGATGGCCCACCTGGAACACCAGTTTTGTTAGCTTTTCTCTTTTTTTCTCCCTCCTTCCCTCCCTCTTCCCCTCCCTCCCTCCTCCTCTCCCTCCCTCCTTCCCTCTCTCCCTCCTTTCCCTCCTTCCCTCCTTCCTAGAGCAGGCGTCCTCAAACTACAGCCCGTGGGCCACATGCGGGTGTTTTTGCCGTTTTGGTTTTTTTACTTCAAAATAAAATATGTGCAGTGTGCATAGGAATTTGTTCATAGTTTTTTTTAAAACTATAGTCCGGCCCTCCAATGGTCTCAGGGATAGTGAACTGGCCCCCTGTTTAAAAAGTTTGAGGACCCCTGTCCTAGAGTGATGTGTTGGACTGGGAATCCAGGACCATGCGTAGACGGTGGCCAACTAAATGGGAATATAGAAAGAGATGCTTGCTTCTTAGATCCCTGGAAGAAAACTTCAGCAAGCATGAAGATTTATACCTCAACAGAGCTGAAAACCCCACCCCCACCTCTGCCTGCTTTGATTCTCCTGCTTTGCTATCAGCTCCACGGCCCATCTGTCCCTCTGGCTTTTGTGAGAGGTCAATGCCAGCAGCCTTTCTCCCTAGACTGGCCAGGATGTGGGCTCCGCAAAGCTCGCATCCTTGAACATCCATGGAAACCACCGTGCTTGCCTTGCCTGCGAGCCGGCGCGTTATCTCAGCTTGGCATTTCCGCGGGACGACTGGTGAAGTGTTTTCAATCTCTGGCTCTTCCCACACCCAGCCCTTTATTCTTATATTTTTATTGATTTCAGAGAGGAAAGGGGGTGGGGGGAGAAACATCAACGATGAGAGGGAGTGCCCGACCAGCGTGGCTCAGTGGTTGAGCATCGACCTATGAACCAGGAGGTCACGGTTCGATTCCCGGACAGGGCACATGCTCGGGCTGCGGGCTTGATCCCCAGTGTCGGGTGTGCAGGAGGCAGCCGATCCATGATTCTCTCTCATCGTTGGTGTTTCTATCTCTCCCTCCCTCTCCCTTCCTCTCTGAAATCAATAAAAACATATTTTAAAAAAGAAATTAGACAAGTCTGTGGGTGGGGAAATGCTCTGTAACATCAGGGCAATGATACTGCCCTTCCTTAAGTAGGAAGATTAGAAGCTGATCGGAAAGCTGTAGCAGAGAGGCTATAAAAGGTAAGCTCTTAAAATAGGACGGGGCCCGGGCAGCGGGTGAGGGCTCGGGAGTGAGGAGCCCCAGCTACGCGGCTTCCTCGCATTCGTCCTGGGTGCCGGCCTCCCTCACACGCTCTCTGGCTCCCTTCAGTGGTCTGTGAAGTGAGGGGTCCGATGAGACCAGTGGTTTCAGACTCTCCGTGGGCCCTGGCCAGCTCTCAGGGAGAAGTGGGGACCTGGGCTCCCGCCTGGCTGGCTCCCCGACCCCTGCAGGGTGGGTTCGCAGCCGCTCACCTCGCCCGAGTCGGTGCCCCGCTTTGTCGCAGGGCTGAGACCACACGAACAAACGCCTGCTAGTTGTCCGCACCTTTAAGACTATTGCTACGCTCCTGAACATCACTTAGCGAGCTAGTTCCTCTCATTGGCCCATGGCTTGTGGCACTTCATGGCTTCAAACAATGGCAACCACAACACTGCTCTAACATGTATGCTGTCGTCGAAGTTTAACGCGACGGACTTGGTTCCTCAGACCAGGAGCTGGGGCCACAGGAGGTGACACAGTTTCCCAAACGCCATTCGGGAGGCTTGGGCCAGACCCGAGTGGACACCGGGCACCTGGCCTCTTGCTTTGCCGGCTCCCTTTGTTGCTGAGCCACAAGCAAGTAACAATGCGGAAGTAAAGGCAATTGGGGGGTGGAAAACAGTTACTAAGTCAGCTCTCCCTCCTGGTGAAATGTCTGATTTTGTCGCCCTTAGACACAGAACTGTACAATCTAGTCAGCATCCTTTTGTGTGAAGGTTACATGGATGATTATAGCTCGAAGGCTATGATGCATGTGGAAATGCTCCCTTTCACTCCAACTCATCCACCTCCTTTCTTTTTCTTTTCTTTTTTTTACTTATTTACAGAAAATTCCCAGAAGAGCCCGCCCTGAGGCCTCCCCATGGGTCAGTCTAACGTGACCTCATTTGCTGTCGAGGGCCCCACGAACGCCTCGACGGGCAGGAACGCCTCCTCCAGGGACGCGCGGGAGGAAATGCCTGCCGTGCTCTGGGTCGTTATGAGCATCTCCCCACTGGGCTTCATGGAAAACGGGGTTCTTCTCTGGTTCCTCTCCTTCCGGATGCGCAGGAACCCCTTCACGGTCTACATCACCCACTTGTCCATCGCGGACATTTCCCTGCTGCTCTGCATCTTCGTCCTGACTGTGGACTACGCCTTAGGCTACGAGCTCTCGACGGGCTACTACTACACAGTCGTCACCTTGTCCGTGACGTTCCTGTTTGGCTACAACACGGGCCTCTACCTGCTGACGGCCATCAGCGTGGAGCGGTGCCTGTCCGTCCTGTACCCCATCTGGTACCGATGCCATCGCCCCAAGCACCAGTCGGCGTTTGTCTGCGCCCTCCTGTGGGCACTGTCCTGCTTGGTGACCACCATGGAATACGCCCTGTGCATTGACAGCGAAAGGCAGAGCTACTCCCAACGCCGCTGCAGGCCGGTGATCATCCTCATCGCCATCCTGAGCTTCCTGGTCTTCACGCCCCTCATGGTGGTGTCCAGCGCTGTCCTGCTGGTCAAGATCCGCAGGAACGCCTGGGCGTCCCACTCCTCCAAGCTGTACCTGGTCATCGCGGTCACCATTGCCGTCTTCCTCACCTTCGCCATGCCCATGAGAGTCCTCTACCTGCTGTACTACGAGTACTGGCCCACGTTCGGGACCCTCCACGACGTCTCCATCCTCTTCTCCACCATCAACAGCAGCGCCAACCCTTTCATTTACTTCTTCGTGGGCAGCAGCTGCAAGAGGCGGTTCAAGGAGTCCCTAAAGGTGGTCCTGACCAGGGCTTTCAAGGACGAAACGCAACCCAGGCGCCAGGAAGACAGCAGCAACCCCTCCGCTGCCGAGACAGTCGTCTGAGGCCCAAGATGGTGGGATGCAGGGTGTGTGTCATCTGTGCTTGAAATACAACGGACGTTTCTCCTGATTATGATACGGAAGGACACCCGCCCCCCAGGCATGAGATGCTAATTGACCGTGAGACGGTACTCTTGGGCTGTGTCTTCTGGAAATGCCCACCTACGAGCCTCAGTCCCCTCTGTCCCTATCAAAACCCTCCTTCGGTTCCCCTCGCTCTTCCCAAGAACCACACAGGTTATTCCACAGGCGGTGCGTAGGGTGCGCAGGAAAGGGAACACGAGGCTTTGCGGCACCTGAGGAGGTGGAGCAGCGCAGCGGGGAGAACTGGGTTCTGGAGTGAGGTTGAGTCTGTCATTTGCTGCCCGTGTGACCTCACGCACACGTAACCCCTCGGAGCCCTGTGGCCTCAGTTAGAACATGTTTGACCGTGACCGTCCGTATCCCTGGGCTTGCGGTGAGGATGACATGGGAAGACAGGTGTGCAAAGCCCCCGGCTCACTGTCATGCTCAGTGCACGTCAGTCTCCCCTCCCCGCCTTTAGGGCAAGAAGACACGCACGCCTCTGTTCTGTGCAGCACACGCGTGGCTCTATCATGTACCGATATTGTTACGTTTTCAAATGTTGAATGTAGATTCACGAAGGTCTTCTTCCTGCCCGCGGCGTGAGAGCTGCTCAGGGCGCAGGGTTGCCATTGACAACGCCCGCAGGTGTCGGTCACGGGACCCACGCAGCCATGCGTTACAGCAGCATTTCAGGTCACGAACAGAACTTCTGGCCAGCCCTGGCGGTGTGGTTCAGTGGATAGGGCATCGGCCCGCGGGCTGGCGGGTCCAGGGTTCGATCCTGGTCCAGGGCACGTACCTCGGTTGCAGGCTTGATGTCCGTCCCTGGCCCTGACCAGGAGCAACCAATTGATGTGTCTCTCTCACATCAATGTTTCTCTCTCTGTCTCTCCCCCTCCCTTCCGCTCTCTCTGTAATAATCAACGGAAAAATATCCTCTGATGAGGATAAAAAACAACAAAAACTTCTGGCCGCCGTCTGAGGGGTCGCTCGTGGCGCCCTACCCCCGTGGGAACGCTTGGTGCCGTGCAGTCTGTTGTAACCTGCTCTGCTTGACATGAATTGTCATGATTGGAACTTAGCTCCAGAGTCACGGAGGGGATTGGGCCCCGGAGCGCCTCCCCCAGGAGGAGGGGTTACTTATTCGAGGCCGCAGAGTTCTCCCTGCAGCCGGTGCCGGGCCGCCCCGCTGGGCCCTCTCCTCGGGGGCGCACACGCCTGTGTCATTCCTGGAGGGGCGGCCACGTCTCCGAGGGCACTCTGAGGACCCTCAGCATCTGCGCGTTTCCCTGCTCGCCTGCCACGGCTCCTGCCTGTCCCCGTTTCAGCTGGGACGCCCCGCCACGGCCTGTGGACGAACCACATCACTGTGTTGGTTTCCTGCTGCCTCCCGCGGGGCCTGTGACATGGCAGAGCTTCCTGCGGCTCTCTGGGGAGTACCGTGTCCGCAAGGCCCACCCGTGTTTATTTTAACTTTGTCTCCAAAGGGTCGGCGAAGCCTTGATGAGAGGGTTCTCTGTCGCTGCCTGTCTCCTCTCCATCCCTTCCTGTTGAAAGAAACGGTCCCCTGTGCGCGTGGGGGCAGCTCCGTTGGTGGCGACACGCCAGCCCCCCGCCGGGCGCAGGCGGCTTCTCCGTGGGTGACATCTGGTTCAGACACGAGGCAGCTTGCTTTCGGGAGCCCCAGATGGGCACGGCGCGCTGACATTTCGGATGATCTTGTTTCTGATTGAAAACAGAACGTCTCCTCTGGGCAGGAAGAGAACGCGCTCAGCGGCTGTCCTCTGTGGACGTCACCTCCCAGGTGCTGCGCCGGCCGCCCGCGGTCCGTGAGGAGGGGATCGGCCTCATCTCCTCGCAGGGGGCCCTGGGGTCGAAGAGGAATGAAAGACTCTTCGAAGCAAGGGGTGTTCACCCGGGGAAGATTCGATGGACTGATGGGAAGCCCCCACTAACTGCCCTTCTGCAGACCAAGTGGGAAAATTGAATGTGTTCATGAATATTAAAATTATCCCAACCGTTTGGAGTCATGATTTGCAAAGATGTAGGATTTGGGGTTTGGCAGTGTTGTAAGGACACGTTCCACTCTTACTTCACCCAAATTCACCCCAAAGTCAAGTGTAAGGTAAGACTAAAACAGGAAGACCAGTGACTGTGCATATGTGAAGCGCAGACCAGATGGTTTATGGGAATTTAGACGATGTGCCTAAGTCACGGTAGGGAAGGGGCGCCACTCCTGAGAATCCCCTGGGCCCGGCGGGGGAGGAGGGCGTTGGGATTCAGTGCCTGAACTTGCCGAGGGGCAGGTCCGTAGCATTCGCACTACAGTATTCACGGACGGCCTTCTCTGCCCAGCGCCAGGCCGTGAACAAGGCCAAGGGGAGCAGGGGGGGCCTGGGGCGGGCGGGGAGGGCCACACAGGCGCCTACCGCTCCAGCTGCACCTGCATCCACGTCAGAGAGCCTTAAACAGAGCGTGAGGCAGTCAGGGAGGTGAAGTCACATCTCGTAGTAAAAAAAGGGGCGTTTCCTGGAGGTGCCCTGGGTTGCTTGAAGTAGGATTTCAAAAGGCCAGAGAGGGAGGGGGTTCCAGGCCGAGGACAGGCCTGAGGGAGGTCAAGGACAAGTCAAGGACAGGTCAGCAGGGGCGGAGCAAGCCCAGCCTTCAGCTCTGGGACTGGCTGCCCAGAGGCCCCTGGGGAGCCCTGTGATCCGGCTCACCACCCTGGTCTCTGTGGCTGTCATCCTGTCATCGCTGGCCTTGGGGCCCCACATTCTTCACGTTCTTTGAAATGTGGCTCCCAGGCGTCAGTCCGCAGCCACGGTCATTATCACTCGGTCTTGCCATGGCAGCTGTCCTCACTCCTTACCTCCACCAGCCCCGCTCGCCCCCCTCTCTGCGGCAGCTCCACTGACCCTCAGCCTCTGTCCTTTCTGACCTCGCTGCAACTCCAACCCAGCTGCTTCTGAAAGCAAACCCCACACATCCACCGCGTCTGACCAGGACCTCCTGCCCCCACATCATCCCTTTCTCCCTCCCACGGCCCTGGGTTTCTGCAGCCCCGAGGCCTCTTGCCCCTCCCGGTTGGGTCCCCTGCGTCTGTACCTTCTGCACCACCTCTGTCCCTGAGCAGGCAGACCTCAGGTGTCCCTGGTCCATCACCCTCCCTGGGCGCCTTCCTTCTGCTGCCCCGTTGCCTCCGCCCCACACCAGGCTTCTGAGCAAGCAGAGGCCTCCCCGGCGGAAGGTTTGGGCGCCGGCAGTCACGGTCCCACCGGCTGGTCCCTCATCAGGGCCCTTGCGCCTCCTCCCGCCTCCCCTCGGCAGCTCAGCCAAACTCCCTGTCCTCACACTCGGTCACCTGTTCCTCTCTGTCCCCGTCTCCTCGCTGTCTTGCCTCAGAGGTCACTGAAAAGAAACCCCAAGGTCATTAGGTGACAACTCTCAGGTCCTCCCCCGCTTCTGGGAGAACCCCAATCCGCACGGCTCCCTCCTCTTCTCCTGCCTGAGGACTTCAATCCTCTTCCAGAATCCCCGTCCACCGCCCCCCAGACAACAGTGGTTGCATTAGCAACCACTCTGGTGGGGTGTTAGAGAGTGAAAAATCTAAGTCCTGACAGTCTACACGACCCTCTCGGCGCCCCCAGCGTCCCCCAGGGTTAGTGTGGCTCCCTCCTCTCGCTGCTCTGTCTTTTTGCAGTTCTTTGAAAATGCCAAGTACACGCCTGCTCCTGGGCTCCCACCGTCAATGCTGCTTTTCCTGGGAGGACTCCCCAGTCTCGCTCTCCTCCCCTCTTCCCTCAGGCTTCTGGTCAGGTGTCAGCTCACAGGGAGGCTCTCGCTGGCTGCCCGGCCACCACCCCAGTCCTCACCTCCCCAGCACCCTCACGCTGCACCTGGATGCACTCCCGGAGCGGAGCGGAGCGCAGGGACGGCCTGCTCCTGGCTGCGGCCCCAGGCCCCAGGCCCGACTGGCTGGCGTGGTGGGAGCCATGCATCCACAGGCTCCAGGTGCTCCCATCTGATCACACACAGTGGAAAAGCGAGCGCCTCCCCACAGCCCCGGTCAGCTCCTACCCTGCTGTCCCCCTCACAGACACCCTTCTCTTCTGGAAAGGGCCCCCCACTCCTGCCTGTACTTTCTCCACCACCACTCACCCCTTCACACCCGCCAGCTGAATTGCGACCCTCCTGCCACGTTGAAATTGGCTCAGCGAGGGGTACAAGCGACTTGCACATCGTCACACCCGATGGCCCTGCTCTACCCATGCCTTCTGCAGCATATGACAGGGCTGACCGCACTCCTGGTCTTCCTTCTTTTTTAGAGAGAGTAGAGGGAGGGGGAGAGACAGAGAGAGAAACATTCATGTGAGAGAGACACATCGATTGGTCGCCTCCCACACTCGCCCGGATCAGGGCCAGGGATCAAGCCTGCAACGAGGTATGTGCCCTTGACCGGAATCTAACCCGGGACCCACATTCTATCCACTGAGCCAAGCGGCTAGGGCTGGCCACACTCTGCTCAAAAGGCCCCCTTGAGCCCGGCCGGGTGGCTCAGTGGTTGAGCGTTGACCCATGAACCAGGAGGACACGGTACCATTCCCAGTCAGAGCACATGCCCGGGTTGTGGGCTCGATCCCCAGTGGGGGGCGTGCAGGAGGCAGCCGCTCAATGATTCTCTCTCATCATGGATGTTTCTATCTCTCTCCCTCCCTTCCTCTCTCTGAAATCAATAAAAAGAATACATACATATATATATGTGTGTGTATATATATATATATATATATATATATATATATATATATATATTGAGTGGCCAGATTATTATGATATCTGAACGCATAATAATCTGGCCACTCAGTGTATATCCTATATAATAAAAGGCTAATATGCAAATCGTCCCCTTGACCAGGAGTTTGACCAGCAGGCAGGCCAGCCAACTGCCCATGTCCCCTCCCCCTGGCCAGGCTGGCTGGACCCCACCCATGCATGAATTCATGCACCAGGCCTCTAAAATATATATATATGAGTGGCCAGACCCCACCCATGCACGAATTCATGCACCAGGCCTCTAATATATATATATATATATATATATGTACACACACTGAGTGGCCAGATTATTATGCGTTCAGAGGTCGTAATAACCTGTCCACTCAGTGTGTATATACATGTATATGCACCTCTTTCCCCTGTGAGCCCCGCTCAGGCTCCATCCAATTCGAAGCAGCTCTGCTGTCCATGGTTTAACCTCCTCACACCCGCACCGGCCCCTGCTCACATTTTCTCTGTGTCACGCTCTTGCTATTACCATGTCACACGTGTATGCTGCATAAACACACAGCTTATTCCTGTGTGCTTTTGTGTAAGTTGTATCGTGGTCTATGCCGCCGTCTGCCGATGGTTTTCTCACTCAGCGTTACGTCCAGGGCTCCGCCTGGCTGCTGCGTGTCCTGCGGTTTGTTTATTTTCACAGCTGAAGCGGCCTCCGCTTTGCTAACAGCCCACACGTGATTCTCCTGCCCCCGAACGTTCCCAGGTTTTTTGGTTTTTGTCTGTTTCACGGGAAGCGTTGCTGTTGAGCGTTCCTGTCCGTGTCTCCGAGCACGCTGTGCAAGAATTGTGCTGGGGCAGGTGCCGGGAGCAAGCGGCGGGCTCAGACTTACAGAACCGGAGCCGCGTGTCCCGTGTCCCGAGGCGGCGGTTCGGCTGCACAGCACCTGGCCGCCCGCCCTCTCTGCGAGGCTTGGCGCGGGTCGCGGGCCGGGGGAAGGGCATGTTGTAGGCTTAGTGCCCTACAGACTGTCCGAGAGCTGGGTTAGGCCGGCCCTCACGCCCAGGCCCGGCATCCCTGGAACAGAGCCTCGTGAAGACGGGAACACACGGCCGGGCGAGGCAGAGCAGACATGGGCGATGTGTGTGCAAGCCAGGAAATCCAAGTTTGCCAGCGGCCACCAGGAGGTGGCAAGGCCAGGAAGGAGTCGTCTCTGGAGCCGCAGAGGAGCGGGGCCCTGCCAGCGCCGGGAAGGTTCTCCACCCGGCAACTGTCCCCTCTCCCCGGCAAGTCTCCCCTTAATTACCTCCACCACCTTTATCTCTATGCACATACATCTTGATATCTAATAGGGGGGTTCGCCCCACTCATTTTATTTGGGGTGATATAGCCAATGCTGCCGGTGCTCTGCCCAAATCTCTCTTTTTTTAAAAAAAATAATATATTTTTACTGATTTCAGAGAGGAAGGAAGAGAGAGAGAGAGATAGAAACATCCATGATGAGAGAGAATCATGGATCAGCTGCCTCCTGCAAGTCCCCTACTGGGGATCGAGCCCACAACCTGGGCATGTGCCCTTGACCGGCATTGAACCTGGGACCTTTCAGATTGCAGGCCGATGCTCTATCCACTGAGCCACACCGGGTAGGGCCCAAATCTCTTTAAACTCCTTTACATTCTCCATTGCCCCACCAGTTTTTCCTGGGGACCCTTCCCAGTGGGTCACTTTCCCACGTCGCCCTGGGTGTCCCTGTTTCAGGGTCTTCTGAGGAGCTCACCATTTAAAACATCGGCATTCCACAGGCATTTTAGAATCTCTCTCCAGGCTGCATGAAAATCTTGTTGCAATTTTGTTTTGAACCTTTAAAAATAGAATATATAGACCAGTTTTGGGGGAGAATTATGCCCTTATGACATTAAATATTTTTTTACACATGAATATGAAACTTTTTTTTTTCATTTACAGGACTTTTTTTTAGGACCTTTTAACAAAGGTTTTATAATTTTCTGAGGAATGGTCTTGCACATATTTTATTAGATGTATTTCCAGGCACCCTTTAGTTTTGTCGCCGTTGTAAATAGTGGAGGTTTTGTTTTGTTTTTGCTTCCCAACTGTCGCTATAGAAATGCCATAGGTTTTCACCCTTGGTCCTGTTTCTTCGGGATGCCTGGGGATTGTTGGCTGGATTCTGGACATTGTATGTGAGAAATGTGTGTCTGCAGCTCTTTGCCAATCTAGCAAAGCCCACAAACTTCTTAGAAGAATGTTTTAAAATGCAGGGAATTAGATGCACAGGGTTCCAAAGACACCCATTCCATGAGTTGCAACCCAAAGGTGCCGGGGCCCAGAGACCCCCGATGAGGAGCAGCGTGGAAGTTCTGGGTGATGTTCTCGCCCCGGAGGGTGTTCACCGCCAACCTGGGTGAGGCAGCGCAGCATTCAGTCACCTAACCCCGTGGTCGGCAAACTGCGGCTCGCGAGCCACATGCGGCTCTTTGGCCCCTTGAGTGTGGCTCTTCCACAAAATACCACGGCCTGGGCGAGTCTATTCTGAAGAAGTGGCGTTAGAAGAAGTTTAAGTTTAAAAAATTTGGCTCTCAAAGACATTTCAGTCGTTGTGCTGTTGATATTTGGCTCTGTTGACTAATGAGTTTGCCGACCACTGGCCTAACCCACCGGTGACCTGAGCCGACGGGAGGCTGAATTGCAGGTTTGGAAGGCCTCAGCACCTCTGGTTTCCACGCTCCTGCCGGGGGCACCCCTCCAGGAGCCCCACACAGGGACGTGGTCTTCTGTGGGATAACTCCCAACAAAGAGAAAACCCCACCACTCAGTGTTATGGGGAACATATTTGTCAGAAGCAAATACGTTTCCACAGAGAACAGCCTCACAGACTGTAGCCATCAAGACACTTGATCCCTGGGTTTGGACATTTAGGAACGCAGGAATGTGGAGTTGACTTGGCTTTCAGAGGTAGGCAGGGCGAGATGAGCCAAATCAATGATTCTTCAGTTTTCTGCGGAAAATGCTGTCCATAGCATTTTACTAGTCCTGCCTGTCATCTTTTTATGAGGACCATTAGCTATTCCCTCTAGCGTAATATTTTTGTGAGGAAAAGAATACTTCTAAATATAGTTATTAGTTACCAAATAACAAGGCACATGAAAGATCAGAGGCAGTTGCCTTCTGTGCTTTCAGTGATCCAAAGCATGGTTTAGGATATTTTTAATGTACAGTTCTGACCTTCCAGTTAATTTACATTGGATGCTGGCAACAGAGAAGATTATATAAAAGCGCAGCCTCCTTCTACCAAATAAAGGCCTGAGTTTAAAATATATATATTTTTTATTGATCTTTAGAGAGAGAGAGAGAAAGAGAAACATCCATGTGAGTGTGAAACATTGGTCGGCTGTCTCCTGCACGCCCCCTAGTGGTGGAAATCGAGCCTGACACCTGGGCATGTGCCCTGACTGGGAATCCAACAGGCAACCTTTCTGTGCACAGGATGATGCCCAACCAACTGAGCCACACCCGCCAGGGCCAAGCCCGGAGGGTTTTGTTTTTGTTTGAAATCTCTTTAAATTTAGAAATATTAAATGTTTGGTTAAGACAAAAAATTTTAGGACTTTATTTTTTAAGGTAGTTTTAAGTTCACAACGAAATTGGGGGGAAGGTACAGAGATGGCTCAAATACCCCTGCCCCCACCCATGCATAGTCGCCCCTATGACCAACATCCCCCATCAGGGGGCACATGGGTTACAATGGATGAACCGACACTGACATATCATAGTCACCCAAAGTCCATTGTTTACCTAACAGTTCAGTTGGTGTTGGAGAGTCCATGGGTTTGCACATGTCATTCGATAATGGCACCTGTCAATCATTACAGAATCGTACTGAGTACAGTCTCCCTCATTACCGCAGGGGATATGTTTCAAGACCCCCAGTGGATGCCTGAAACCAGGGGGTAGTACTGGACTCTACATATGCCAGGTTTCCTCCTCCTCATCCATACCTTTCATTAAAGGAAGTTCTTTTTTTTTTTTAATTTACATTCTTTATTGTTTAAAGTATTACATGCGTCTCCTTTCCCCCTTATTGACCTCTCCCTAGCTGCTCCCTACATTCTTGGATTTTTATCATTAAAGTTTCATACTCTTACATCTTAAAGGAAGTTCTTGATGGCTTCTCTCTGGCATATCGGAGCGAGCACGACTTCTCTTGCACTTTGGGGACGTTGCTAAGTAAAATGAGGGTTACCTGAACATACCGCAACAGTTCATGTGGCACCCTCGGCAGCTACTGAGCAACTAACGGGTGGGGAGTATCTACAGCTTGGAAACCCTAGACAAGGGGATGATTCACCCCCCCCCCCCCCGCAGGATGGAGCAGGAAGGCACACAATTTCATCACACTCCTCAGAGCAGCACGTAATTGAAAACTTATGAATTTTTTATTTTTGGAATTTTCCACTTAATATATTTAGACCGAGGTTGACCATGGCTAATTGAAACCATGGAAAGCAAAACCACAGATAAGGAGGACTACTGTATTTTCACTGCCCTACACATTCTCTGGGTTCTGCCTACTTATCCCTCCCTGCCTCCCAACTTGTGGCAATTACTGATATTTTTACTGTCGCCACGATTTGCTCTTTCCAGAATGCCGTTTGATTGGGTTCATATAGTGCGTAGTTTTTTTCAGGTTGGCTTCTTTCTATCAATGCTCTATCCATGTAAGATTCCTTCACGTCTTCTCATGGCTTGATGGTTCATTTATTGTTAGTACTGAATGATACTCCATTGTACGGATGTACCGCAGCTTATTTATCCACTCCCTTGCTTAAGGACAACTTGGTTGCTTCCAAGTTTTAGCAATTAGGAATCATGCTGCTATAAATACCCATGTGCAGGTTTTTGTGTAGACGTAAGTATTCAACTCTTTGGGGTAAATATCAAGGAGCAATTGCTAGGTTGTCTGTTAAGAGTATATTTAGTTCTGCCGAAACCGGTTTGACTCAGTGGATAGAGCGTCAGCCTGTGGACTCAAGGGTCCCAGGTTCGATTCCGGTCAAGGGCATGTACCTTGGTTGCGGGCACATCCCCAGTAGGGGGTGTGCAAGAGGCAGCTGATCGATGTTTCTCTCTCATTGATGTTTCTAACTCTCTATCCCTCTCTCTTCCACTCTGTAAAAAATCAATAAAATATATTTAAAAAAAAAAAAAGAGTATATTTAGTTCTGTAAGAAACCACCAAACTAGCTTCCCAAGTTTCTGGATCATTTGTATTCCCACCACCAGGGAATGAGAGTTGCTCCACATCCATGTCAGCATTTGGTGTTGTCAGCGGTCTCGATTTTTGTTTGTTTCTTTGTTTGTTTTTGTAATGTAGCATATTCACTAGAGTAACACCAGGGCATATTTAACTTAAAAAAAATAATTCTTTATTGTTGAAAGTATTACATATATCCCCTTCCCCCACCCCCCATTGATCCCCTCCAGCATGCCCTCCTTCCCCCTCCCCGCCCCAGGCCTTCAGCATCCTATTGTCTGTGTCCATGGGTTATGCATTCAAGGTCTTTGGTGGATCACCTCCCATCCACCCACCCACCTTCCCCCCCCCCCACCCCACTGCTTCCCTATGAGATTCCGCACTCTGTTCCTTGCTTCCATGTCACTGGGTCCATTCTGTTCATCAGTTTATTTTTTTACTTAGATTCCACATATGAGTATGATCATGTGATACTTGTCTTTCTCTGACTGGCTTATTTCACTTAGCGTGATACTCTCCAGGCCCCTTCAAGCTGTCTCAAAGGTCTGATCAGTGACTTGGAGCATTTTTTCATGTCTCTTGGCCTTCTGTATGTCCTCTTTGGAGAAGTGTCTACTTAGGTCCTTTGCCCATTTTTAAATTGGATTGTTTGTCTTCCTTTTGTTAAGTTGTATGAATTCCTTATATATTTTGGTTATTAACCCTTTATCAGGTGTATCATTGCCAGATATGTTCTCCCATACAGTGGGCTCTTTTTTCATTTTGTTGATGGTTTCTTTTGCTGTGCAGAAGCTTTTTATTTTGATGTAGTCCCATCTGTTTATTTTCTCCTTAGTTTCCTTTACCTTAGGAGATGTGTCTGTAAACAAATTGCTACGAGAGGTGTCTGAGATTTTGCTGCCTATGATTTCTTCTAGGATTTTTATGGTTTCTCAACTTACATGTAAGTTTTTTATTCATTTTGAGTTTATTCTTATATGTATGGTGTAAGTTGGTGGTCTAGTTTCATTTTTTTTGCATGTATCTGTCCAATTTTCCTAACACCATTTATTGAAGAGACTCTCTTGACTCCATTGTATGCTCTTGCCTCCTTTGTCAAATATTAATTAAGCATAATGGCTTGGGTTGATTTTTGGGTTCTCTGTTCTGTTTCATTGATCTACATGTCTGTTCTTGTGCCAGTATTGGTACCAGGCTGTTTTGATTATGGTGGCTTTTTGGTATAATTTGAAATCTGGTATTGTGATTCTTCCTATTTTCTCAAAATTGTTGCAGCTATTCGGGATCTTTTTTGGTTCCATATAAATTTTTGGAGTATTTGTTCTAGCACTGTGTGATATGCTGTTGGTATTTTAATAGGGATTGCATTGAATTTGTAGATTACCTTGGGAAGTATGGACATTTTAATGATGTTGATTCTACCAAACCATGAACACAGTATATTCTTCCACTTGTTTATATATCTTCTTCTATCTCTTTTTTCAATGTCCTGTAGTTTTCTGAATACAGGTCTTTTGCTTCTTTGGTTAAGTTTATTCCTAAGTATCTTAATTTTTTTTTGTTGCAATGGTAAATGGGGTTGTTTGTTTAGTTTGTTTTTTTTGTCAGTTCGTTATTGGTGTAGAAAAAAACCATCAATTTCTGGGTGTTGATTTTGTATCCTGCTACATTGCCAAATTCATTTATTAAGTCTAGTAGTTTTTGGTGGAGTCTGGGGTTTTCTATGTACAGTATCATGTCACCTGCAAATAATGAGAGTTTTACTTCTTCCTTTCCAATTTGAATGCCTTTTATTTCTTCTTCTTGTCTGATCTCTGTGGCTAGGATTTCCAGTACTTTGTTGAATAAGAGTGGTAAATGTGGACATCCCTGTCTTGTTCTTGTTCTTAGGCAAATGCTTTTAATTTTTGCCCATTGAGTATGATATTGGCTGTAGGTTTGTCATATATGGCCTTTATCATGTTGAGATATGCTTCCTCTATTCCCACTTTGCTGAGAGTTTTTATCAGAAGTGGGTGTTGAATTTTGTCAAATGCTTTTTCTGCATCTATTCATATGATCATATGATTTTGTCTTTCAATTTGTTTATGTGATGTATCACGTTTATTTACAAATATTATACCAGCCTTGCATCCCTGGAATAAATCCCACTTGATCATGGTGTAGGATCTTTTTAATATATTGCTGGATGAGATTTGCTAATATTTTGTTGAGGATTTTAGCATCTATGTTCATCAGGGATATTGGCCTGTAATTCTCTTTCTTTATAGTGTCTTTATCTGGTTTTGGAATTAGGCTAATGCTGGCCTCATAGGAAGAGTTTGGAAGTGTTCCTTCCTCTTGGAAGTTCTGGAATAGTTTGGGGTGTAGAGGTGTCAGTTCTTCTTTGAATGTTTGGTAAAACTCCCCTGTGAAGCCGTCTGGACTTGGGCTTTTGTTTGCTGGGAGTTTTTTTGATTATGGCTTCTATTTCATATGCTGTTATTGGTCTATTCAGGTTTTCTGATTCCTCCTGATTCAGTTTTGGGAGATTATATTTTTCTAGGTGTAGAGGGCCGCCTGGGAAGGCACATGGACATTCTTTAAATTGTCAGCTGAGCCCGAGGCAACTGGCAGAGCCGAGTCTCAGCTACACCACCCCCAAGAAGGGGTGTGTGTGTGTGTGTGTGTGTGTGTGTGTGTGTGTGTGTGTGTGTGTGTGTGTGTGTGTGTTATTCAGTTCTGACTTCTTACCTTTGTCCAGGTGTCGGCAGGGGTGGGTCTAGATATGTAAATCCAGTAAGGCTAGGGCCTACTTAAGAATGCAAATAAGCTCCTTTGATCCTAAGTTTTGGTGTTACTTCCTGGTATTTTGGGATATAAAAATAAACGCGCTACGTGGGGTCGGGGTCCCTGCCTCGCCATCAGAGAGAATGGCGTCCCACCTAGCTCCCAGCTTGCTTCTATTTCTGCATCTTCGTCTCTTTCTTTCTTTTATTTCTTAATCCCCAGCTCCTCCACTCAGCAACCGGACCCGTTCATTTTCCATGATAGATGTGGAAAAGAGAGAAACCCCGCTACACTAGGCATTTTTCCATTTCATCCACATTGTCGAACTTATTGGCATATAGTTGTTCATAGTATTTTCTTACAATTCTTAGTATTTCTGTGGTGTCGATGGTTACTTCTCCACTCTCCTTTCTGATTTTATTTATTTGGGTCCTCTCTCTTTGTTTCTTGATGAGTCTGGCTAACGATTTATCAATTTTGTTTATTATTTCAAAGAACCAGCTCTTGGTTTCATTGACTTTCCGTATTATTTTTTTAGTCTCTAATCTTTATTATTTCCTTCCTTCTACTTACTCTGGGCTTTTCTTGTTGTTCTCTAAGCTGTAGGGTTAAATAGTTTATTGCAGATTTTTCATCTTTTTGAGGTGTACCTGTAGTGCTATGAACTTCCCTCTCAGGACTGCTTTTGCTGTGTCTGATTTTGGGTTGTTGTGTGTTCATTTTCATTTGTTTCCAGGAAGTTTTTGATTTCTTTCTTGATCTCATTGATAACCCATTCATTGTTTAATAACATGTTATTTAGCCTCCATGTGTTTGAATGTTTTTGGGTGTTTTTACTATAGTTGATTTCTAATTTCATTCCACTGTGATCTGAGAAGATGCTTGATATGATTTCAATCTTGAACTTGTAGAGACTTGTTTTGTGTCCTAACATGTGGTCTGTCATTGTGAATGATCCATGTGCACTTGAGAAGAATGTATATTCTGCAGCTTTGGGGTGC
Source organism: Ia io (assembly GCA_025583905.1). Lineage (NCBI taxonomy): Eukaryota > Metazoa > Chordata > Mammalia > Chiroptera > Vespertilionidae > Ia > Ia io. The sequence continues at coordinate 3,843,782 of JAJQQW010000005.1, read as the reverse complement.
AATGTTCTATAAATGTTAATTAAATCCATCTGATCTAGTGGGTCCTTTAGAGTCTCTGTTTTCTTGTTAAGTTTTTGTCTGGATGATCCATCCAGTGAAGTCAGCAGAGTTCCCTACTGTGACTGTGTTGTTGTCCATCTCTCCATTAAAGTCCTCTAGAAGTTCTTTTTATATTTTTAGGTGCTCCTACATTGGGTGCATATATGTTTACCAGGGTTACATCCTCTTGTTGGATTGATCCCTTTAGTATTATGCAGTGACCTTTGTTGTCTCTTGTGATGCCCTTCATTTTAAAGTCTATTTTGTTGAATATTAGTATTGCTACTCCAGCTTTTTTTTTTCTTTTCATTTGCATGGAAAATTTTTTCCCATCCCTTCACTCTCATCCTGTGTGAGTCTTTTGTGTGTGTGTGAGTGTGTGTGTGTGTGTGTGTGTGTGTGTGTGTGTCTTTTGTTCTGAGTGAGTCTCTTATAGATAGCATATAGTTGGGTCATGTTTTTGTATCCATTCAGCTACCCTATGCCTTTTGACTGGAGCATTTAATCCATTTACATTTAGAGTTATTATTGATAGGTACTTACTTATGGCCATTTTAATTCTGTATGCCTAGGTTTCTCTCTCTGTTTCTTCTTTTTATTGCAGCAGTCCCTTTAGCATTTCTTGTAATGCTGGCTTGGTGGTGATGTGTTCTGTTAGCCTTTTTTTTTTTTTTTTGTCTGGGAAGCTCTTTATTTGACCGTGTATTTTGAATGATAGCCTTGATGGATATAGTGATCTTGGTCTCAGATCCTTGCTGTCCATTACCTTGAGTACTTCATGCCATTCCCTTCTGGCCTGTAGAGTTTCTGATGAGAAATCAGATGTCAGCCTTATGGGGACTCAATTGTGGGTAATCGTTTTCTTTTCTCTTGCTGCCTTTAAGATTCTCTTTGTCTTTAATTTTTGGCATTTTAATTATGATGTGTCTGGGCATGGGCCTGTATGGGTTCTTCTTCTTCCTTTTTTTAAAAAATATTTTTTATTGATTTCAGAGAAGGAAGGGAGAGGGAGAGAGAGATAGAAACATCAATGATGGCCGCTGGCCGCGGCTGCTCTCCCAAGATGGCGGCTCCTCCGGGCGAGTACTTCAGTGTTGGGAGCCAGGTGTCGTGCCGGACGTGCCAGGAGCAGCGGCTGCAGGGCGAGGTGGTAGCTTTCGACTACCAGTCCAAAATGCTGGCTTTAAAATGTCCCTCTTCCAGTGGAAAGCCCAACCATGCAGACATCTTGCTCATAAATTTACAGTATGTTTCAGAAGTGGAAATAATTAATGACCGAACAGAAACCCCACCTCCCCTAGCTTCACTCAGTGTTAGTAAGCTTGCCAGCAAAGCACGGACAGAGAAGGAGGAGAAGCTGAGCCAGGCCTATGCAATCAGCGCTGGTGTCTCCCTAGAGGGCCAGCAGCTCTTCCAGACCATTCACAAGACCATTAAAGATTGTAAATGGCAAGAAAAAAACATCATAGTCATGGAAGAAGTTGTTATTACACCCCCCATCAAGTGGAAAACTGTAAAGGCAAAGAGGGCAGTGCACTGAGCCATGTACGCAAAATAGTTGAAAAACATTTTAGAGATGTGGAAAGCCAAAAGATACTGCAGCGTTCACAAGCCCAACAACCACAGAAGGAGGCTGCCCTGTCATCCTGAGTCCACATACATGGAGGACTCTTCCAGCATCCAGCCAAGGAGGCGATGGTGGTGGCTTCAGCGGAGGCAGGCCGGGGGCGGGAAGGGATCCTATATTTCCTGTTGGCTCTTGTTAACAGAGGGTCAGCGTTTCTAAATCTTAGACTTGAACAAACAAAACACCCAACAAAAAGAACAAGAGAATAATTTAAAAGTTGAATCATTACTTGACTAACAGACTTTGGTCCACCATGTCCTTTTCACAGCTCCCTCCTGGAATAGTCACCTTGTTAATTTTATTTTTGAAAATTTCTTTCTGGCTCTACCCTTTCACCTCTGACTTTTCATTTCCTAGTCTGTCCATGTCATTCTGTTGTTACAAGTGGCTACACTTACCTTGTGAATGATTGAAAGAAACTTTTACATCTTCCAAAATAAAAGTAACAAGCTGACTGTGATACTTAAGTTGAGAACAGCAGGAAAAAAAAAAAAAGAGAAAAAAGAAAACAAAGAAACATCAATGATGAGGGAATCATTGATTGGCTGCCTCCCGCATGCCCCCTACTGGGGATCGAGCTTGCAACACAACCCGGGCATATGCCCTTGACCGGAATCGAACCTGGGACCCTTCAGTCCACAGGCCAACGTTCCATCCACTGAGCCAAATCAGCATGGGCTGTTTGGGTTCTTCTTGCTTGGGGTTCTCTGTGCCTCCTGAACTTGCGTGACTTTTTCCTTTACCAGGTTAGGGCAGTTTTCTGCCATTATTTCTTCAAACACTTTCTCTGTCCCTTTCCCCCTTTCTGACTCTTCTGGCACACCTGCTATTCTAATATTGTTACATTTCACTTTGTCCCACAGCTCCCTTAAGCTGTCCTCCTGTTTTGTAATTGTTTTCTCTTTTTGGTTCTCTAAATGAGCGATACTTTCAACTCTGTCTTCTAATTCACTGAGTCGATCCTTAGCTTCCCCTGATATGCTGTGTATTCCTTCCAATGTGTTCTTTGTGTTATGTCATTCTTTATCTCACACTTCTTTTTTCATAGTTACTATATCTTTTTTCATGCTGTTGAGCAACTTTACCATCATTACTCTGAACTCTGTTTCAGATAAATTTCTTACCTCTGATTCATTTATCTCTCCCTCTGGAGAATTCTTTAGTTCTTTCATTTGGGGGTTGTTTCTTTGTCTCCTCATTTTGCCTGTCTGTTTGGATTTGTGACTCTGTATTAGGTAGATCCTCTACACCTCTCAATTTCTAGTGCAGGACAGTGTTAAAGGCTGTTTCTGACTAATTGGATCAGGCAAAGACTCAAAGCCTCCAGAGACCGCCTCTGCCTACAGACTGATAGGATTCTGACTTGAATTGCCCCCAGGCAATCATTCTCAGGTGTGGCAAGAGTTTTTCAACAGGGTGGGGCAGTTGCTTCTGCCTGGAGGCTAATAGTTATTTTTGGTCTCTTAAGTGGCCTCAAGGCAAGGTGTTTTCCAATAGGGTGTGTCAACTGTCTTCCCCCCCAGGCAAGGCAAATGTCTACGTGGCAAAGATGTCCTTTGCTGTGTGAGGGAATGGCTCAGCCCAGGAAACTGGGGGTATCTGCCTTCTGAACTCTAACCCCTGAGTCCTCAGTCCTGGCTTCTGCTCACACAGCCCCAGTCTACTTCACCTTCCCTCTGCCGGAGCACAAGGTGGCTCCACAGAGAATTTTGTGCATTGGCCCTTTAAGAGGGTGCCTGAATTTTCAGTCATCACTTCTTGGCAGACAGAAACCCCATTGCTTTTCACAGCCAGGTGTTATGTGGGTACCCTTCTCAGTTGTGGTGCTCTCTGCTGGGGTGCCCAGCTTGGAGATTAGATCCCAGAGATCTCAGTGGCTCCCCCTGCCAGCTGAGATCTCTCTCTGGGACTTCAGTTGTTGTCTGTGGGTGCCCACCAGCCCTTTCATGCCTCCGCCCCTCCTACCAGTCTCTATTCGGTCTCCACTTCCGGTCCTCGGGTATCAAGGTTCTCTCCTGTGAGTTTTCTGTTGATTATTCCGAAAGTTTTTCTGTATTTTAGTTGTATTTCCTGTTTGTTCCTGGGAGCATGTCTGTGCAGCATCCGCTTACTCTGCCACCATTTTTAATCCCCGTATCTCATTGTTTTTTTTATTTGTATTTCCCTGATGACATATGATGTGGAGCATCTTTTCATATACTTATTTGCCATCTGTATATCTTCTTTGGTGAAGTGTCTGTTAACGTATTTGGCTCCTTTTTTAATTAGCTTGTTTTACTATTGTTGAGTTTTAAGAGTTTTTTGGTATTTTGGATAACAATCCTTTACAAGATGTGTCTTTTGTAAAGATTTTCTCCCAGTCTGTGGCTTGTCTTACTTTCTTGACATTTCATATAGTAAAAGCTATTCATTTTAATAAAGTCTACTATTAATAAAGTCAAAATTATTTTTTCATGGGATATACATGAAGATGTTTTTCCTTTTGACTTTTCCCCTAAACTGTTCTTGTTAAAAAAGAAGCACTACATATAGTACAGTACTCTCCATATCACAGGATTGAATTGCTTGAGGTCAGCTGGAAGAGAAACATATCCCTCCGTAATATGTGACTTTAAAATGGTCATTGCAATGCTCTACCTTGTTGATTCAAATCAATTCAAACACTGACTGCCTTCTACAGCCAGGCACCATGCTAAGTGTAAGTGGTGTGACCCTGGTTCTGAGAGTCTGTGTTTTGTACCAGCTTGAGTGTAAGCAGTGCAGGACTGCTCCATAGGTGAGATGTACCAACGAGACAGGGATCAAAAACAAAGCAAGCCCAGCCCGTGTTGACCCATGAACCAAGACATCGCTGGTTTGATCCCTGATCAGGACATATGCTTCTCTTTAAAAGGGGGCATGTTTCTCTCTCATCGATGTTTCCATCTCTCTATCCCTTTCCCCTCCTCTCCTCTCCCTACCCCCCAAAATCAATAAAAACATATTTTTAAAAATCAAAGCAAAATATTTATTTTCAACAAACTTAGCATTTTGCACAGAAAAATCTAGAAATTATTTCTTAAGGTAATTCTTTTTTTTAAAAAATATCTTTATTGATCTCAGAGAGAAAGGGAGAGGGAAACATCAATGATGAGAGACATTAATTGATTGGCTGCCTCCTGCACGCCCCCTACTGGGGTTTGAGCCCACAATCCGGGCATGTGCCCTTGACCGGAATTGAACCCAGGACTCTTCAGTTCGCAGGCCAACGCTCTATCCATTGAGCCAAATTGGCTAGGGCTAGAAATTATTTTTAATTCAGCACACACACAAGGTTTGAGTTTTATGGTTTAATGTTGTTCTTATTGAAGGTCATAGAGGGCAGGTGGCAAGCATCATAACGGTTTCCATGCTGGGGACACCAAAGGTCCCAGAGGAGTCTAAGTTCTGACTTTGCAGCCGTGGCTGAGAGCTTAGAAGATGAAGACGGGACACTTTATTCTCCCTGCCTGCTTCTCCTGGACACACCCTCCCTCCCAGAATTCCTTGGGCTAGGGATAAGAAAGACAAGGGGCTTGAGGACAGATTTGATGCAGAGAACTTGGTGATTTGAAGGTGATTGCTCCCTTCCCAGTAGTTTGGACAGAGGCAGAAAGGGTCCTAAGAAGGTTCTTCCATAACACAGTGAGGATCATTGTGGTCACTGGGAGGGTTTTGAGGCTGATCAAGGAAGAGACAGGACCACCAGGTGGCAGTGTTGCACAGCAGCTTTTTTGCATACAAGGGGAAGTCCCTCACAGCAGGAGCCCTTTCAGAGACACAGGCAGGGATCAGCCACCCCAAAGGGGAAGAGGGCATGGGAATTCTCTGGACTGAGGAGACTCCAGGGGGGGGTTACATGTCCAGGTGATGTCACAGCAGCAGGGTGGGGAGTCTCTGGGTTAGAGAGCTCCCAAGGGCAGCATCAGTTTGGAGTCAGGATGGTTAATTTTGTGTCAACTTGACTGGGCCAAGGGAGCCCAGATGTTTGGTTGAACATGAGTCTGGGTGTGCCTGGGAAGGTTTTTCTGGATGAGACCAGCACTTGAATTGGTAGACTGAGTAAATCAGACTGCTCTCCCCAATGTGGGTGGGCCTCATCCAATTCGTGGAAAGCCTGAATTAAAAAAAAAAAAATAAATAAGGCTAAGTAAGGGGAAATTTGCTCTTTCTGCCTGACTGCCTTCAAGCTGGGAATTGGTTTTCTTCCTGCCTTTGAACTTGGACTTAAACTGGAACTTACTCCATCTGCTCTCCTGGGTCTCCAGCTTGTCACCTACAAATCTTGGGACTTGTCAGCCTCCATAACTGCATGAGCCAATTTCTTAAAATCTATCTATCTATATCTATCTATCATCTATCTATCTATCTATCTATCTATCTATCTATCTACCTACCTACCTACCTACCTACCTATCATCTCTTATTGGTTCTGTTTCTCTGAAGGACCTTGGCCAATAGCTACAGGATGTGTCTTAGCTGTAGCTAACGAATGTTGGGTGCAGTGTTATAGGCTATATAAAGTGGGTAAGCTCTATATGGCTAAAAGATATGTTTATTTAGACTATATGTAAAACATGAAACGTTGAGTTGGTACCAGTGGGTTTTGAGCTAACAGTCCACGCCTGGTGTGAAGAAGAAGAAAATGACATGGGTATCTTCTTAGGCCAACACATGGATCCAGCTCTGGCCCATTTTTATTACAACTATGGAGGGAAAATAGGAAGGTCTCAAATTAGTACACATCTTAATAGTTAACCATACTTTCCTTAATTCTGGAGTGTTCTCTGTTGGGCGATGGCAATGAACTCAGGGTTTTATGTTTCACGTGAACTCTCCTTCACCCTTGCTTGTCCACACCACACCAGCATGGAAAGGGAAGCAAGGGCCCAGGTAACCATAGCAACAGTAACAAAAATAGTCGCATCTTCTCAGCCACGTCTTCGTCCTTACTTTTCCCTGGCAGAGTCCCAGGTGGTCCCACATGCTCCCCATGGCTGGCAGCCACTGAAGTGTGTCCACTTAATGTTTATCTTTTTTTAAAATTAAAAGACATTAAGTGCTTATTACAGAGGATCTGGAAAGTAGAAAAATATAAAGAGAGAATTAAAAATGATCCATATGAGAGATAACCACATTTTCATATATTTCATCTTTTTTATGATATATTTATAAATAATACTTAACACCAGTACTGTTTTGCATTCAGCTTTTTACACCTTAAATTAAATAATCTGATTTTCCTATGTCTTTAAATAGGTTTCAGAAGGATAATTAATATATATATGTTTTTATTGATTTTAGAAAGAGAGTAAGGGAGAAGGACAGAAAGATAGAAACACTGATGAGAAACATCATCATTGCTGCCTCCTGCACTCCCCCCACTGGGGATTGAGCCTGCAACCTGGTCATGTGCCCTGACAGGAATCGAACTGGTGACCTCTTGGTTCATGGCTTGATGCTCAACCACTGAGCCACACCAGCTGGATGCATAATTTCTTTTCTCTTTTTTCTTTTTTTTCACAAGCAGAATACAGGACATCTTGGCCAAAGAGTTCCTTGGGTTTGCTTGACTTTGTTCAGGAAGCTGTGTAGCCCACAATGTACACTGTTCAGAATCTACAAGGACCAGCTCAGTCTTTGGTCCCATGGAAATTTTTTTTTCAGGCATGAAAATGTCAAATATAATCATAAAAGCAGTGACCTAAACTCTGCGCAAAAATACTGCATATATTTTTAAATGATTACACTCAGAAGCATAGCTTTTAATGCCAGCATAACATTGCACTCTACAGGGTAGCATACTTTGCCCAGTTGTTGGATATTTAAATTGGTTCCTGACTTGCCCTTTGAGAGCCCAAGATGGGTCTGGGGGAGGTTTCACAGATGCTGGGAGGTGGATGCTCAGTTCCCGGCATCTCCTCCCCGGGGTCTCCTCGGAACTGGCTCACAATGTTCAGAGCAGAGGGGCTGGGAGTGGTGTTGGAAGAGGGAGGAGAACAAAAGGGAGTCAGTGCCATGAATTCTTGAGCAGTCTCCAATTTCGCTTAAATGTTCATTTCAGACTCCCTCTCTGCAGGTCTTTACAGAATCTCCAGCGCGTGTCCACATTGTCCCTGTGCGGGGAATGCCCGCAGCCGTGGTTTCTGCGGGAGGGTACGTCTCCCTGTCCAGGGGAGGGGCTGCAGGCAGTTATTCGCTTTATTTGCTTTCCGCTTGGTTCAGGCGCTGGTTTGGGGAGCGAGGTGCAAATGGTGGAGAGTTTCCGTCATTGATAGTCTCCACACAGGCCCGGAATGTTCTCTGCTGCAATCTGAGTGGCAGCGGTCCTAAGACCATTGGAACAAGAGGGAGGCCCAGCTGCACTGAGCTGTGGGAAGAGGCTGCGAGCTGTCCTTGTCCTGGGATGGGAGGAGGGACATACAGTCTCTCTAGGACAGGCGTCCTCAAACTACGGCCTGCGGGCCACATGCGGGTGTTTTTGCCGTTTTGTTTTTTTACTTCAAAATAAGATATGTGCAGTGTGCATAGGAATTTGTTCATAGTTTTTTTTAAACTATAGTCCGGCCCTCCAACGGTCTGAGGGACAGTGAACTGGCCCCCTGTTTAAAAAGTTTGAGGACCCCTGCTCTAGGACAATGGACCTCGGGCCATTTCCTAAGCTTCTCATCACTCCTTAAACTCCCTACTGAAATCAGAACAGTGAGGCATGGCTTAAGGATAGACCAGTAGGTCAACGGGACAGAATAGGGAGCCCAGAGATAAACCCACGCCTACAAGGACAACTGATGTTTGCCAAAGGCGCAAAGGCAATGAACCCCTTTCGGACTGTGGGGAGGATTCATGTATTGATGTTGAAGAGGGTCTGGGCTAGAGTTTATACTCAACGTGTTGAGTCCTTCCTTTCCCTCATTCTACTGGGTAGGAATCTCAGTCCACCCGGTCAGATGTGCAGGAAGTCGGATTTTCTCTTTACTTTTCTGGTATTGAGTTTAATTTCTACTTTTGAACCGTCGATTCATTGGAGAGGAGAAATCAATCCATTTGATTGGAGCCTTTCCTCAGAATAACTTCCTGATTGCGGAGGGTTTATGTGGGGCCGTGGTGGCAGCGGGGCGCTGAGCCTCACCCTGGCTGAGGTCTACTCACATGTCTTGACTGGTCCTTGGGGGCTCACAGAAGAGTCCTGTCTCCTCAACCTCAGGCCTCGGCAGGCCCCACTCTGCTTCCTCCGTACCCATGCAGGGCAGCGACAGGCACGGAAGGTAGGCGTGGGAGCCTGCCTTCTGGGCTGTGAAGTCCTGCTCCGGCATCTCTGAGTGAGGCAGACACTTCATCCTCACATGGGAGAGGAAGGGGAATTCAAACAATTGAACTCATCGGGTGGGTGTGAAATCAGATGGGCTAGAACTTGTAACAGTCCCGGGAACTGGGTGAGTCTGCAGCAGGTTGATATGTACTGTGTCATGCTGGCGGGTGGGACCCTGTCTGCCCTGCTGGGCTCCGGGTGCCTCCAGGCTCCACCAGGAAAAGGGGGGCATTTCGGTCCTTCTGACCTCATCTCCCCCAAATGATCTGGGGGTTCCAAAGGATGAGGCCAAGGCCCAGGCCCCATCATAATCTACTCCCTGAAGACCCCTCTCTCTGGAGAGGCCCAGCTTGGAACCTGTCCAGTCTTGGGGTGAAGGGTGAGGGCATCTGCCAACAACACCCAACCCAACAAAAAGCCCTCATGGGGCTCTGGAACCTCCGTGCTGGGGACGGGCTCTGCTGTCGGCATTCTGCCTGACGCAGAACGCCCGTGATACACCACGCATGTGGGAACCACTGGTTGAATGTGGGAGGCTCCCAGGCACAGTGACAGGCAGGGGATACCCTTTGCTCACATCTCCAAATGTTAGCGGCCACCTGGCTCTCTGGGGCCTACGAGGAGGTGCCTGGTGTCGAGGGGGCATTGCCAGTAGAAGCCACGCTGGCACCCTGACCCCACAAGTATGAAGCTGGGATGGCCGCCTCAGACCTCTGCGCGCAGGAGACCAGACCTGCCGAGTCAGCATCCCCTGGAGTGTGGGCTTCGGAGATGGCCCTGCCTGTCCCCAATGCCCTTTGCCAAGGTCCAGGCTGAGCAGAAAGGGCTGAGGATGAGCCAGGAGTAGAATCTGCCCCGCTCCACTTTCTTCGGGGTCATGGGACACGAGCTGCGGTAGCGGGGTGGGCTTGGAAGACGGGAGCTGGGCAATACTGATCGGAGAGCAATGCCATTCTGCCACCTGGTGGTGATGTGCTTCTGGGACTTGTTTTGTTCCAGTGGCCTGGTAGGGCACCCCGACTTTTCCTGAAAAGGATGTGTTTAATCCTTCGCGGTGTCGTATTGACCACCATTACACTCTCTATGTAAAATAGAAGATTTGGGTGTAAAGTACATCCTTAAGGTGAATCTCTGAGGTGTCTGATTCTGAAAATATTCATTCAACCTTTGTCTTCCCATCCTCAGGAGCAGTGTTGGGCTCGGGGCGGGGGGGGCGGGGGGTAGGGTATATACACGCAGTCTCTGTTCTAAGCCGTGCCAGAAAATAAGGAGCGTTTTCGTAAATATCTATGTTACAAGGGCAAAAGCAGCATGCGTCACGTGAGGAGGTCTGGGCCACCAGGGAAGGAAGCTGATGACAGCATGGGCGGCTGGGCAGGTCCAATGAGGGAGGGCCATTTGAGCCCAGGGAGGCGCCAAACGCAGGAGGGACATGGGGGGGTCCGTGTGGCCGAAAGGGCCCTGGGTTAGCCGTGGAGAGCCGTGACCTGCACACTTCCCTGACCACGCACCACTAGACCCAACGAGAGCAGAAGCGTGCGTGCTTCTCACTGGGAGCATTTCTTTGTAAGTCATAAGCATCTGTGGATGGGGCACGGACAGCGCAAGGCATGTATTTTTTTTATTTTTTAATCCTCACCCGAGGATATTTTTCCATTGGTTTTTAGAGAGAGTGGAAGAAAGAGGAAAAGACAGAAGGAAACATCGATGTGAGAGAAACACATCCATTGATTGCCTCCTGTACGTGCCGTGACCAGGGCCCGGGCCACAGAGGAGCCTGTAACCATGATACATGCCCTTGACCGGAATCAAACCCAGGGCCACAGGCCAACGCTCTATCCGCTGGACCAAACCGGCTGGGGCAGGCATGTATTAAAATGGGACAGACTAGCCCGAGCCGGTTTGGCTCAGTGGGTAGAGCGTCGGCCTGCCAACTGAAGGGCCCTGGGTAGATTCCCAGTCAGGGCTCCGATCTCCAGTGGGGGGTGTGCAGGAGGCAGCGGACCAATGATTCTCTCTCACTGATGTTTCTATTTCTCTCTCCCTCTCCCGTCCTCTCTGAAATCGAGAAAAGTATATATATTTTTGAAAAGGGACAGGGTAAACTGATAAAGAGAGGAGTCCCAGGCCGTCTTCCTGCTCCCATGGGGCTGCCAGGCCCGCCCCACTCTGGACATCGCTGGTGTAGACACGCATGTGTAGGAAGACGGAGAAAGGGAGGCAGAGATCTGGAGGCCTCAGGACAGCACAGGCAGGGGGTGATGGGGCCTGGGTAAAGGGGACACGGAGGGACCGTGAGGGGACACGGAGGGACCATGAGGGAAGGGATGTGTTTTCAGAGACAGAGCTGTTCCAGGGCGTCCTCAGCCATTTGCTGGAAGAGGATGAATCATTGACTGAAAAAACACAGAAGAGCCCGGCCGGCGTGGCTCCGTGGTTGAGTGTTGACCTATGAACCAGGAGGTCATGGTTCGATTCACAGTCAGGGCACATGCCCGGGTTGCGGGCTCGATCCCCAGTGTGGGGTGTGCAGGAGGCAGCCGATCCATGATTCTCCCTCATCATTGACGTTTCTATCTCTCTCTCCCTCTCCCGTCCTCTCTGAAATCAATAGAAATATATTTAAAAAAAGAACATGGAAGAAAGGGCAGGTTTCAGGAGAAGATAAGGAGCTTGTTTTGTGCATATTGAGCACCAGTGAGAGCTGTTTAGCTTCCACAGGAACCTGGAAGTTTCTGAAGGCCGGAGTGGAGGGGAGTCATCTGACTCAGAGGTGATGGCCAAGTGTGGGAGGTGGGAAGTGGCCTGGGGAAGGACTGCGGAGTGAGAAGGAAGCAGAGCCAAGGACAGACTCCCAAGGACGCCTGCTCCAAGGGCGGCTGTAGCGTGGGTTCCCTGGGAGACAGACGGAGCTGGGGAGTTGCGGGCGGGTGTATTGGGGTGTGTCTCAGGATCGACATCTGGAAGGCATGAGGGAGCAGGACCAGGTGGAGGGCGGAGTGAACAGGGCTGTGGTTCCCACAGGTCTCAGCTGATCCCACGGGAGTTCGGAACGGTGGAGGCCCTTTGAGAACTGTCAGAGACGTGCGGACTGGTTCCTGCCAGCTCTGGGAGGGACTGCGTGCCTCTCCTCCAGCCCCTCACTCAGTGATGTCAGCTTGATCTTGACATTGGCCATAATGGGAGTTGGAAATCTCCCAACATTACAAACCAGGGCTTTCCGTCCCCCCCCCCCCCCCCCCCCCCCCCCCCCCCCCCCCCCCCCCCCCCCCCCCCCCCCCCCCCCCCCCCCGCCCCGAGAACCAGTTGTAAAATGTTTACCAGGATACATACCTGTGTCCCAGTGAGGTTGAGGGCAGAGCCTTTGAATCTTTGCGGCAACCAATCCTTGGGTGTGGACTGCCCCTCCCCCTCCCCCTCCCCAGAGGGATGTTACCTTGGGTAGGGCAGCTCCCTCAGGTGAGGACCACACCTGGAAAAGAACACAGTGTGAGCCTCCAGGAGACAGCAGGTCTGCCCCGGGGAGGCGGGGCCTGGCTGGGAAGAGGGAATGTGGACAGCACTATTACCCCCTCCTGTGCAATGGCTCCACACAGTACCTTCATCTGGACACAGCTCCTCCAGGCTCTGGTTAGTCTCTTTTCTTGGGGAAACTAACAAGAGTAAGATTGGTCTCCCTGGCTCCAGGTAGTCTTGAGGCCACTTGCTGTTCTTCAGCTCCCTCTTTTCTATCCACTCTAGATTCTCCTCCCCTCAGCCAGCACCTCTGCTGGTCTCAGCAGCGTGCCTGGGGGTGACCCCGCCGCTCACCTCCTGGGTTGGAAATGCTGGTCGTCATGTCCTCGGGCTGTGGCTGTTGCATGATGACTGGTCACCATCAGAACTGGGCAGGGGACCATCAGGGGACAGCCTGTGGGCCACCCGTGTGCACATCTCCTCTTTCTTTCATTGCCTCGCTGTGGAAGAGCAGACCCTCCTGGAAATCAGGGTCAATGACTCCTGCTGGTTTGATGGGGGCAACTCATCTCTTGACACAAGGATAGACGGTAGAGGCATCCTTCTCTGGGAACCAGGGCCCCTCTCCCCACAGACCCAGGGTCCTCTGCAGTCCACTCATCCAACTCTGGCCCAGGGTTCCATGTGCAACGTTCTTCCGGCTGCAGGAAAAGGAGTCTGGTTTCCTGGTTGGTGGGGGTCGAACCATTAGGCTGTGATTTGGACTCAGAACTGGGACACAGCTGCGCTCCTTTTTTTTTTAATAGGAATTCTTTTCTTTATTTTATTTTTTTTATTGATTTCAGAGAAGAAGGGAGAGGGAAAGAGACAGAAACATCAATGAGAGAGACTCATTGATCGGCTGCCACTGGGGATCGAGCCCACAACCCGGGCGCGTGCCCTGCCTGGGAATTGAGCTGTGACCTCCTGGTCCACAGGCTCGCAGGCCGGGCACAGCTGCGCTCCTTTTGAAGGACGCCCCTGAGTGTGCTGTAGCGAGTGCGGGCCCTCCTCTCTCGCTAACAAGAACAGAAGCAGGAAGAAATGTGATTCCTTCTGCCCCAACAGGTCTGGTAAGGAGTAACTGGGCCATCTCCAAAACTAACACCATCTGCTCGTCAGCAACGGGGGGAGGAGCTTTGTATCGGATCCACTGTCTAGTCCTTCCTCTTCCATGAGGAAGCAAAGCATGTTCTCTTAAGTAAACTATCTCACAAGCAGTATGGCATCTTCATCATGCACTCTCTCTGTTCATCATACACCTCCGCCCTGTTTTAGAGTTTCTAGCCCCAATTTTTTATGAATATATTTTTATTGATTTCAGAGAGGAAGGGGGGGGAGAGGGAGAGAGAGATCAATGATGAGAGAGAATCATTGATTGGCTGCCTCCTGCACGCCCCACAATGGGGATCAAGCTCACAACCAGGGCATGTGCCCTGACCAGGAATTGAACCATGACCTCTTGGTTCATAGGTCGAATCTCAACCATTGCACCATGCCAGCTGTGTTCTAGCCTTAATTTTTTTAGATAAGTCAAGGTGTCTATCACAGAAATATGGAATTCTCAAAATGAAGTTAATTTTAACTCACTTAAAATGCCACAACCACACAATTATTAAGGGTGGAGAAGAGTAGAAAGGGAAGAGGAAGATGTCACCATTCCCAAAATATTAAGAATGATAATAACAGGCTGGATCTTATTCTTTAACTTCTCAGGGGGTGTTACTTTTGCCTCCCTAACTAGGTTGTGGATTCTTTGATGCTCTGACTTTCCATTTGCCACAGCTGATGAAGAGTGTTAGAGGGCGGGTGAGAATAAATGCTGGGTTAAGTTATTTGATTCTTGCCAGAGAAAGGTTCACTGGATTGGCTTGATTTTCAACTTCATAATGAATAGGCCATAACAGATCATCCTCCTGCATGGCCCAATGGTTCATGCAAGGTCACTTTGCCAGACACCTGACCTCACAGCTTCCTCCTAGTACTTATCCCTTGTTCCTCACTCTGTGCTCTGGAAAAATAGGAGACACTCACTCATTGGAATGTTACTTTCTCATTCATTCATTTATCAACTATTTTATTGAATTCCTCTTATATGCATAGTCACCTATGAGTTCAACTGGTACAATACAAAGGTACCTTGCTTTATCCAGAATAGCTATGTTCTCCATTGGGTACGTGCCTGGTCTTTATTATTATTATCACTAGAGGCCCAATGCACGAAAATTTGTGCAAGAGTAAAGAGTAGGCCTTCCTTCCCCTGGCTGCCGGCACCAGCTTCCCTCCGGCACCTGGGACCCGGGCTTCCCTCCTCCGGCTGCTGGCAGGCACCCGGGACCCGGGCTGACTTCCCTCCAGCCCCAGCTTCGTCAGGAAGGATGTCCGGAATGACGTCTGGTTTAGTGAGCATATTATCCCTTTATTATTATAGACTTGATTATTTAAACAGGTTTATTGAGATATAACTCACATACCACACAATTTGCCTATTTAAAACATTTTACTATATTCATCACCTCAAAGCTCCTCTCCAGCCCCTCCCCATCCTTAAGCAATCACTAATCTATTTTTTCTATAGATTTCCTTTTTCTAGACATTTCATATAAGTGGAATGATACAATATGTGGCCTTCTGTGTCTGGCTTCTTTCACTTAGCACAATGGTTTCACGCTTCATCCATGTGCTATCATGTGTCAGTATTTCATTCATTTTTAAGGCTGAATAATATTCCATTTTATGAATATACCATATTTTATTTAGCCAGTTGTTAGTTGATGAAAATTTGGGTTGTTTCCACCAATTGACTATCATGAGTAATGCTGCTATAAACACGAGTTTTTTGTGTTTTTTTAAAAGTATTTTTTATTGATTTTTTACGGAGAGGAAGGGAGCGGGAGAGAGTTAGAAACATTGATGAGAGAGAAGCATCAATCAGCTGCCTCCTGCACACCCACTACTGGGGATGTGCCCGCAACCAAGGTACATGCCCTTGACCAGAATCCAACCTGGGACCCTTGAGTCTGCAGGCCGATGCTCTATCCACTGAGCCAAACCAGTTACGGCGATAAACACGAGCTTTCAAAAATATTTTAAATTTATTTTTAGAGCGGGGAGATAGAGAGATAGAAACATCGATGAGAGAGAAACATCAAAGATTGGTTGCTTTCTGCAAGCACCCTACTGGGGATTGAGCCCGAAACCTGGGCATGTGCCCTGACCAGGAATCAATGGGTGACTTCTTGGTTCCTGGGACGATGCTCAGCTGCTGAGTCACACCGGCAGAGCGAAACCCGAGTTTTTATGTGGACAACTGTTTTCATTTCTCTTGGGTGTATACCTCAGAGGAAAATGGCTGGGTCCCCTGGAAATCATTTTAAAAGCTGGCAGACTGTTTTCCAAAGTGGCTACACCATTTTCTAATCCCATGGGGAAGTGTAGGCGGGGTCCAGTTTCCCCACACCCTTGCCGACACCGCTATTATCTCACCTTTTGTTTTTTTAAGGGTGATGCTGACACTAAGCATTTATTTATGAGAGGAAGGGAGAGATAGAAACATCAATGAGAGAGAATCATTGATCAGCTGCCTCCTGCACGCCCCCTACTGGGGATCAAGTCCGCAACCCAGGCATGTGCCCTTGACTGGAATCGAACCTGGGACCCTTCAGTCTGCAGGCCGAGGCTCTATCCACTGAGCCAAACTGGTGAGGACTTACCTCACTGTTTGGTTTTAGACATTCTAGTGAGTAGGAAATGGTACCTTGCAGTTGTGATTCGCATTTCTCTAATGACTGGGGACCTTTTCATGAGCTCTGTGGCCATCTGTGTAACTTCCGTGGAGAAATGTCTATTCAGATCCTTTGCCCACTTTTTCATTGGGTTATTTGTCTTTTTAAAAATTGAGTTGTAAGAAGGTGCCTGATCTTTTAGGGGAACTAATATTTAAAGCAACATACCCAGTCCTGGGTCATATGGTCCTTAGGAGTTTCACATGTGTACCATGTTATTTTTAAACATTTCCACAAAGTGTACATGTACCGACGATGAGGCCTGGCAGAATAATTAAACCCCCAGACTCCTTTCCATCACTCAGCCCAGAGGGGTCACACTGAGTAATGTCATACTCATCAGAGGCCGATGCCAACCAGTCCTCCAGAGGGAGACCAGTGACCGGTCACAGTGGACAGGGCCACAGCTCAGGGCCCTGAGCCGGACACATCCAGCATGCACTCAGCCTCCAATAGGAAACAAAGTGAAGGAAGCAGTTACTAAAGATCGGCCGGCCTCCCTCATCGCCCCTAAACGGTTTTGGGGATGGAAGTCCCTGAGGAGGGAGTGAGACAGCCCGGTAAGCCAGGACAAGGGGAACAGGGAAACGGGGACAGGTAGTTCAATGGCCAAGCAGAAAGTCACAAAATCCCATCTTCCCCAACCAGCACACTTCTGAGTAAATGGTTTACATGTCTCCTCCCCACCCTGAGGGTAAATAGCTGAAGACTCCGGGAGACAGAGAGCAGTGGTCCCATCGGTGTCCTTTGTGCCACCACACCCCAGGGCAAGAGGAAGGTGAGGGACTCTCCCTTTCGCCATCAGCATAATGAATATTCCACTGAGATCCTCCTCTAAGACCCCCCAGAACTCCAGCCTTCAAGCCCTCAGAGGAAGGACTGAGGTGTATCTCCCTCCCAGGAGCCAGCCCGCCCCTCCCCCCTCAGGCATGCTTCTAAGCGCTGAGGGTCCCCACGCCACGGGCAGTGGGCAGCAGCAGCTCACCCCCTGAGCCTGTCTCCAAGGCCCCTTTTCTCTGACTTCCCAGTGAACCAAAGCGGCCCCGCCCCGGCTCCTCCTTTCCTAGAACATTTCTAGAGAGCCAAAGTCCCTGCCCACGCGCCTGCTGCCGCTCTAAGCCCTTTCTGTTTCACTGCCCCCGGCTTTAAGGAACGGACTCTCAAAATGAAATGAAGAGCTTGGCCCGCGGTTGAGCGACCTCTGAACCAGGAGGTCACGGTTCGATTCCCGGTCAGGGCACATGCCCGGGTTGCGGGCTTGATCCCCAATGGCAGCCGATCAATGATTCTCTCTCATCATTGATGTTTCTAACTCTCTCTCCTTCTCCCTTCCTCTCTGAAATCAATAAAAATATACTTTAAAAAAATAAAGTAAAATTAAGAAAAAAGAATGTCAAGTGACGCCAAATCATTTACGATCATTTATTTATTCAACAAGCCGATGACATTTTGTTGGTGGCGAACTATGAGAATAATTTGTAAGGCAAATTGTGGACTTCATTTATTGCCTCTGTAAATGCACACTTTCTAACTGGAAAAGAGACCCCCTGTATGACCATTACTCTTCAGCATTCTTCAGGCTAAAGATAATCTACTCCATTTTATTTTTTTTAAATGTGTTTTTATTGATTTTTAGAGAGAGAGTGGAAGGGAGAGGGCTAGAGAGATGCACACATCAATGAGAGAGGAACATCACCCATCAGCTGTCTCCTGCACACCCCACACAGGGGATTGAGCCCGCAACCCGGGCATGTGTCCTAACCAGAATGGAACCGTGACCTCCTGGTTCATAGGTCAACGTTCAAGGGCTGAGCGACGCTGGCCGGGTTCCACTTTACCATATTTTGTTATTATTTACCCTGCTCTCTCCAGGGTCTTCTTCAGCAAATCTGCAACTTGCATGGAGCATGGGTTACACCAGTGGTTGGCAAACTGCGGCTCGCGAGCCACATGCGGCTCTTTGGCCCCTTGCGTGTGGCTCTTCCACAAAATACCACGGCCTGGGCGAGTCTATTTTGAAGAAGTGGCGTTAGAAGAAGTTTAAGTTTAAAAAATTTGGCTCTCAAAAGAAATTTCAATCGTTGTCCTGTGGATATTTGGCTCTGTTGACTGATGAGTTTGCCGACCACTGGGTTACACGATGGACACGTGGTCTATTTTAAACCTCACCGATGGGGGGCAGAGGCCAGCTCCCCAAAGCGCCCCTCCCTCCTCTGAATGGTGCACAGCCCCTCCTTTTCTGATAGGGAAGGACTGTACAGCTGTGGGAAGCGCCGTTCCCTCTGGACTGCCCACCCCCTCATCTAGGTGGCCTTGCCCACTCCCGTCCCAGGACAGCCACTGGTTTTCTCTCCCGGCTCTTCCTCCGTGAGCTGAGCGGTCAGCCAGTCATGCCTAGCCTTCAGCTTCCAGCGCGCTGTCTGGAGTCCTTCCTTATGCTGCATTGCCGGTTGTCTGCTCATGTGTCCACTTGTTCAGCAAGCATTGGGCAGGGGCCCCCTTACGTGGGTCTGTGCGCAGACGAGCGGGGTCACGGTCCCCGCCCCCACGGAGCTCGCCGTCCAGTGGGGCGACACGTCATAAACAAGCAAGTGGCCCTGACCGGTTTGGCTCAGTGGATAGAGCGTCGGCCTACGGACCGAAGGGTCCCGGGTTCGATTCCGGTCAAGGGCGTGTGCCTTGGTTGCGGGCACATCCCCAGTAGGGGGCGTGCAGGAGGCGGCTGATCGATGTTTCTCTCTCATCGATGTTTCTGACTATCCCTCTCCCTTCCTCTCTGTAAAAAATCAATAAAATAAAAAAATAAAAATAAACAAGCAAGTGGCTCTCGGTGGGAAATGCTGTGGGTGAAAAGAAAAGCGTGCCGAGGTAGAGAACAGGATGTAGAGAGAAGGGCTGCTTGGCTCAGTGGGAGGTGCGCTCTGCGGGCAGGGGGGCCTGGCAGAGGAACGTCACGGTCAGCCTGAGTCAGGAAGGGGCTTGGCCAGCGTGCCGTTCAGAGGAGACCATGGGACAGAGCTTCGGGGGCAGTGAGCTGGGGGAGGCAGACTGGGCTCCTGGTCCCAGAGGCGGGCGTTGGGCGAAGGGACGAGAGCACTGGGAAATAGGTTGCCGGGTGAGCGGGAGGCTGCCACGCCGAGATAAAGGCCACGCTCCTCCATCGACGGGCCTGGCGCAGAAAGAGGACTGCTCTCCCGGGCTCCCCTTGGCTGACAATGTGTCACTTCCGCTGATGGAGCCCTTTGTCCGGCCACAGCTCAGTGACCTCCAGTTCACAGGGAACTGCTTGGTAACTCGGGATTCTCTGTAACCAAGCTCCCTCCTCCTCTGTCCCCAGGTGGCATCTGGGTTCGGGCTCCCACACCGTCCTGTGGTGGGGAAGGCACTTGGTGGTCCTTGGCCTTCTTGTTCTTCAATTTTTAAAAAATCCTCATTGGAGGATATTTGCTCCATTAATTTTCAGAGTGGAGACACAGAGAGAGAAACATCGATTGGTTGCCTGCAACTGAGGTACATGCCCTTGACCGGAATCGAACCCAGGACCCTTCAGTCCATGGCTGACGCTCTCACCACTGAACCCAACTGGCCAGAGCATGGCCTTCTTGTTCTTGCTGGCCCCCAAGGAGGCACACTGTCCCGCAAGGCCACCCCACTGGGCCGACTTGGTGGAGCTCCATTCAGGACCCTCGGACCCCTAGGCATCTTGGCCATTCCCTGGTTGCCCCACCCGCTGGGCAACCGCTCCAGCCCACCTGCCTGAGCGTCTGGGCTTTGCTACCCAACCACTCAGGGCCGCCCGGCGGTCTCAGGAGCTCTCTCCTGGAGGCGCCGCCTTGGGCACTCTGCCCTGAGGGCCATTTGCCTGGATTCTCTCATCCTGTCTGTCTGTGCTCTCCCACCCCAGGAGCCAGCCCAACAGGCAGGGTGCTGGGTCCCTTCCCGGAGGCCCCAGCATCTGACCTGTTAAGGACGCTCAATTTTGTTTTCTCACCTGTAGGTGGCGCTCTGCCTTTGGGGTGGGCAATGGCTTTGTGCTTCTCCTCTCCCATTCTGAAGGCAGTGAGCTACCAGAGTCCTGGAAGTACAGCAGGCTCAGCATATTCCACCCGGGGCTTAAAACCGAGTTCCATCTGAGCCAGCCTGCCACAGTGAGATTTCCCTCCATCTCCCCAGCCCCCAGCCTTGGGTGCTCGCCCCCAAGCACCTCTATTCTAGGGGCCTTGGCAGTGAGCTGGGCCTCTGACAGCAGAATGGGGAGTCAGGAGGCACAGGTATGAGTTGACTAAAACCAGCTACTCGGTGGGCAACAGGCTGTGGATCCTCAACAAAGGGCAGCGGGAGGCCACCCCCCTCACCTCCCCTGCAGACCTGAGGCGGCCTGAGGCCTCTCTTGCCTGCTCCCCAGAGACCCTCCCCTTCCTCTCTGCCTCCTCAGCTCCTGGCATATTTATCTCAGCTCTGGGAGCTACACACAAGCTCTCTAAATCTGCACCCGAACCTTCCCCCTGAGCCTGGTCGACAGGTATTTGCAAACTTGGTTCCCGGTGCAAGTGGGTGACTCAGGCCCCAGGGAGGAGAGGCCCGAGGTCCCTGGAAGGACTTTCAAGTGGGGGTGGGGGTGGAGGTGGGGGTGGGGATGGAGAGCTGAGAGGCATAGTCTCTGGCAAGTGCTTTGAAATCTGATTCTAGAGCCTTCTAAACATTCTGAAACTTCTCAGTGGCTCCCTGGGAGCAGAGAGGAGGGAGGGAGCCCAGGCAGGGGGCTGGAGCGGAGGGTGGCCTGGCCTGGGGGTGGCCCTGGAGACGGAAGGGCTCTCAAGTGGTCTGTGTTGTACCCGTGGCCCCCACTGTGTTGTGTGCCCCTGAGGCAGGGACCTCATTCTATTTCCATATTTCAGGGACCCTTGGAGACTAGTTGTGCCTGTTCGTGGAATTCACAAACCGCTATTTCAGTCCATTAACCTTTCTCAGCCTTTCGGGGTCATCTTGATTATATTCTTGTTCTGCCAAAGACTAGCCATTCCACATAAATTTTGATTAACGGCAACAACTGGCCAAAGAAAGCAGATGTCTTCTGTAAACGCTCTCAGGACCTATTTTATCTGCAGAAGAGCCAGCTCCTCCGAGGGCGCCTCCAGGAAGGGCCTGCGTGGAAGTGAAGAGACAGGGAGGGAAGCTGTGTAATTAAAGGGGAATGTGCCTTTGCCGTTCCTTCTTGAAAGGTGTCTGGTTTCTCTCTGTAGCCCAAAGCCAGCCAGTTCCAGCCCTCGTTTGGGAAAGTCAGAGTCTGCCGGGCCTTGGCAGAGCCACGCACGCTGTCTCCCTCGCCCACCAGCAAGGGAAGGCTTGCTGACGGGATGCCAAGGTCAACGGAGACACACCCCTGGTGCTTGGGTGCCTCCTGCCGAGATTTGCTGTCTCTTTGGTGGCAAGTCGGCCTGGGACTCGATTGCACCATCTGCATGGGGTCTGTGGGACAGGAAACCGTGAGGCAATAATCCATATATAATTAGTCCGGCCCACCCAGCCTTTTTAACGTCTGTAACCCCCACAGCATACTCTTGGGAAACAAAAATAGTGTCCGAACTCCCAACGGGACGCGTTTACAAACGCTAGGACTGCTCGGAGCAAAGCCTAGTGCTCAAGGCAGAAAATCAAGTTCGGAGCAAACGGACAGCGAGCACAGCTGGCTGCGGGGGCCCCTCTCTGGAGCCGCAGCCTGGCACGGGGGGGGGGGGGTGTTGGGGGCCCTTCTTAACCTAACAGGAAGGCGATTCTTCAGCGACAGTGTCCGTGGGCCTGGCTTGTTTTGCAACCGCGATGATGAACAGGAGCGCCGGCAGGACCTCCTGAAACAGGCCCATCAGGAAAACGTATCCTGAAGTCAGAGGGCGTACTCAGCACTGCTGGGGGTGGGGGTGGGGCGCTTTACAACAACAGGGCGGATGCAGGACAGGGGTTTCTCACGGGCCCCACAAAGGGAGCACACGGGCATCTAGATCTGGGGCTCCTAAACCTGGCCTCAGGATGCCTTGGCACTCTTAAAAATTATGGACACCCCGAAGTGGTTTCTTTTTCCTTCTTCTTTAATGTGAGTTCTGTCTGTTGGTATTTACCATATTCAAAATGGAAGCAGACGTGTAAAAGACACAGCGACACTGAACCCTCTGCCCTTAGCTGAGAGACGGCATCCTCATGCCCCGGGAAAACACTGCTGCGCACGTGCGAGCAAGTGGAAGAGACGGAGCGCGCCTGAGCTTTCTTCTGGAACAGCGCGCTGACCTCACAGACACCTCTCAGGCTGTCAGGGCCCCTTGGGGTTCCCGGGACCACACTTTGAGAACTGCTGATATAAAGAACTAGGAATGGCTCCTGGGTCCCTGCTGGACACCACTGAAGAACTGATCTCTGTGCACAGGGGGACGCGCAAGTAAAACCTACGTCCAAAGAAAGGGCGCAGCCCCATGTGGAGCAGGGGGGTCCCTCTCACAGGGATTACAAGTACAGCCCCCAGCGCTGCAGAGAGCAGCAGAGCGGAAGTCACGTTCACTGCTGCGAATGCCTAGTCTGCTTTCTTATGTGCTCTCAGCACGTGCCTTTGTCGCTGAGATTTAAAAACCGTGACCACGCCTATTCCATCCAGAGCACTTCCGTGTCAGGTGCTCTCTGTGCGCGCATGGCAGTGCTAGGCACTTTAACGCCATTCCTTATTATGCATATTTTACAGGTTAGGAAGTCAAAGTTGAGGGGATTAAGTAAATCTCCAGAATGTAGGAGAGCAGGGTTTCAAACCCAGGATGCCTTTTTGGCAGTCCAGGCGCTTAACCATAAAACCACAGTGCATCCTATAAACACTTCTATTATTCAAGAGCTCACACATCCAGATCCACCAGGGAAAGGCTCACACATCCAGATCCACCAGGAGAAGGCTCACACATCCAGATCCACCAGGAAAAAGCTCACACATCCAGATCCATCAGGAGAAGGCTCACATATCCAGATCCATCAGGAGAAAGCTCACACATCCAGATCCATCAGGAGAGGGTCCACACATCCAGATCCATGAGGAGCAGGCCCACTCATCTAGATATGTGTCACTGGCCAAGCTCTCTTGCCAGGTCGATTTGACATCCCGTAAGTGAGTGTGTTGGTGCTTGGTGTTGTATTGGAGCCCGTGGAGGGCATATAAATATTATGTGGGCACCAAACACAGCCCCTGTCTTTGAGTTCACAAGCATAATTGCACAAAGATGGAGTGTGAACTAACAGCACAAGTCAGTATTTGGCAAACGCCACACAAGAAGACCATCCTTGGCATCAGAGTGGAGGCTGCTGGAAGCCAGAGAGAATTGTGGAGGAGGAGGGTTTTGTGCCGGGCTTCAAGGGGAGATGTCAGTTGACAGAGAAGAACATGGACTTGGATTCAGAAACTCGCCTTCAGCTGGAGTCCCAGTCCTCCCATCAATCAGATGCGTGAACCTGAGCCCTCCCAGAGCTTCCAGGGTTTGGGAGCAGTGTGCAGCGTGGACGTCTCCTGGCACCGATGCCAGCTCCAGCTCACCGGCTGCACCGCCCGGCAGCTTGTTGTCCCTTTTCCTGCTCATGCCCACGTGCTGTCTCCGGAGTCCTGCTATCCCGATGTGCAGGCCCCACCCCTGGCGCTGGCCTCGCAGCCCGTGACACTACTCGAAGTCTCACACTTTTCTAAGCTTCTGGCAGCTCACACTTTTCCCAGCGTTTCCCAACTGAGTCATTCTCCCCGAACCTCCTCTGAGATCTCCCAGACCTCTCTGTGACTCCCAGCCCCCCACTTCCTGTTCTGCAGCCCTCCCCAAGTCGCTTTAACCTCTTGTGAACCTCAACTTGCTCACGCGTAAAACCGGAGACGAAGACGCCTTACTGGGCCGGTGGGAAGGTTAATGATTGTCCGTCACCCAGCACCACGCACCGCGGGGACAGGGCAGGCCTTGCTGCATCAGAGCGGCTCCTTATCAGTGTATTCCCCGTCTCTGTGCACGGCACCTATGACATAGTTGCAGGCGATGCACGTTATGAGATGTCATATTGGATTAATTTATTTCCCTGTTTCACATTTCAAATCATCAGGAAACTGGGTCATCATGGAAACATAAAAAAAGAAATAGAGAAAAAAACATACTGCCAGTTGCACTCAACCTCCCAGGGGGAGAGGAGAGCTGGAGAGTTTAAACTTTCCGTTTTTACTAAATAGTGCACACCCCTACTTATACCTTCCCCCCCACTTGCACCCCTTTCACACTAGAGAACATGACTTAGGAGGACCAGTGATATCCAGTATGTAATGATTTACTAGGGGACAGAAGCTGTTCAGTCGAAGAAGACCGATTTCTGACTCCAGCCCCACGCCCTCAGAGCCGAGTTGCGGCGTTGCTGTTTT
Source organism: Ia io (assembly GCA_025583905.1). NCBI lineage: Eukaryota > Metazoa > Chordata > Mammalia > Chiroptera > Vespertilionidae > Ia > Ia io. The sequence goes on along the minus strand of JAJQQW010000005.1, from coordinate 3,819,093 downwards.
CCAGAAGAGAGGGAAAGGGGAGAAGAGGGAGGGCGGGAGCTCCTCGTAGGAAACTTCAGTGCATCACTTTGACAGGCTAATAATTACTGTTGGTTTCCTGCTCCACGTTTTTTCTTATGTGGGTTGGGAATCTCAAGCTAAAAGAAATAACAGTTTGCAGTTTTAAAAAGTTATTGATGGCGATGGCCAGAAGGAGGGTGCGGGGGCTGGGTGGGGATGAGTAGAGGGGGGATGGGGGAATCTGTAATCGTGTCAACAATAAGCTTAAAAAACTTACTGAAGAGAAAGGAAGGGCTTTGATTTTTAGTAGAATACAGATGTCAAAAGGCCTGTGTGGATGGTCAATGTGACTGAGACCCAATGTTGACTTGGGGGAGGGGTTTTTGGTGAATATTTCAATATTACCAATATTCATATTGGTAGAGCTTATTTATTTATTTTAAATGTTTTAAATCCTCCCCTTTGGAGTGAGGATATTTTTTTCCTTTGATTTTTTAAAAAGTATATTTCTTTATTGATTTCAGAGAGGAAGGGAGAAGGAGAAAGAGATAGAAACATCAATGATGAGAGAGAATCATTGATTGGCTGCCTCCTACATGCCCCCTACTGGGGATCGAACCGCAACCCAGGCATGTGCCCTTGGCCAGAATCGAACCTGGGACCCTTCAGTCCACAGGCTAATTCTCTATCCACTGAGCCAAGCCGGCTAGGGCTTCCTGTGATTTTTAGAGAGAGTGGAAAGTGGGGGAGGATAGAGAGAGAGAGAGAGAGAGAGAGAGAGAGAGAGAGAGAAACATCGATGAGAGAGACATCAATTGATTGCCTCCCACACGCATCCTGACCAGGGGATGGGGATCGAACCCTCAACCCTGCGGAGCACAGGCTGATGTTCTAACCATTGAGCAACGCCAGCCAGGGCTTTTATTTATTCTTCAGTTACTGTTGGCATTCGATACTATATTAGTTTCAGGTGTGCTTTACAATTTACATGCCATGGTGACATTATCCATTAGGATTTCATAACTACCCTTTGAAGGAGGTTTTCACTCAGGATGCTTTTAGCTGAAATAACAGATGACCCAATTCAGAGCTAATAAAGAAAAGTTGGAGGTGTGTTTTTTTTTTCAGCTCACATGAAAAGAAGGCTAGAGACACGCTTTTCTCTACCGTCCATGTTGTCGAATAGTTCCTAAAGCTGGTGGGAGAGCTGTTCGTGGAGACCGGGCCTCTGAGGTTTCTTGCCCACACCCAGGCCAGCTTTGGGCAGTAGCACTTTCTTAAGAGCAAGGATGCTGACTTCCCAGAAGCCTCCAGGGCAGCCGCATTGGCACAGCATGGCTTGGGCATGCCCACTTCTGAACCAGTAGATAGCTTTGGTTGGCTTGGACTAATGAGCCGGGGTGTAATAGATATTGAACACTGAACCACAATGTCCTCCACATGCGTCCATTTTCTAGATCAGGGGTTGGCAAGCGGTAGCCTGTGCTCTAGGTCTGGCTGCTTGCCTGCTCTTCTGAGTAACACAAAGGCCAACTACACATGCGGTAGCCGTCTGCGTCCATCAGGAGACAGACACACGGAAAGTTTAATCTAAAGCGTTATTAACGGCCCAACCGGGCGGCTCAGTTGGCTGGAGCACCATCCTGCATGCCAAAAAGTTTGTGGGTTCGATTCCCAGTCAGGATACATGCCTAGGCTGCGGGTTGGATCCCTGGTCGGAGTGTGTATGGGAGGCAACTGATCAATACTTCTCTCTCACATTGATGTCTCTCTCTCTCCTTCTCTTTCTCAAAAAAAAAAAAAAAATCAATAAACATATCCTCAGGTAAGGATTAAAAAAAGGAGTATTAACTATAAGGAACTCTATGTGGTGCCCTAGGCCAAGTGGTCGGCAAACTCATTAGTCAACAGAGCCAAATATCAACAGTAGAACGATTGAAATTTCTTTTGAGAGCCCAATTTTTTAAACGTAAACTTCTTCTAATGCCACTTCTTCAAAATAGACTCGCCCAGGCCGCAAGGGGCCAAAGAGCCGCATGTGGCTCGCGAGCCGCAGTTTGCTGACCACGGCCCTAGGGTGAGGGAGAGGACCCAGGAAGAGGCCAGCTGGGAAGGGGGTCATTGGAGAAGGCGAGGGTCAGATCACCGGATAGCAGAGTAGCCCCCGCCGCGGCCAGGCTGGCCTGGGCCCTGGTGGCAGCAGGTCCCCCTCTGGCCCGCGGGGCAGGTGCAGCGGCCCGCGGGGCAGGTGCAGTGGCGTGGCTGTGCTGGACACAGCCGGGGACCTCTTCCCCGCGACGTCCCTCCAGAGTGCGTCCTCCTCGGAAAGCTGACCGCACGCTCACGGGGAAGGAGAGGCACTTACCAGAATGTCCTCGTTTATCGCGGAGCGCACATCGGAGCCGAGAGGCAGTAACTGATCGACGAAGACACGAGGCTCAAGCACGCTGATTTATTGTGCCCGGAGCCAACGGCAGACGGCGGCCAGTGCTGGGGCCCTGGTGACGTGTCCACAATGTCACCGCAGATCCTGACGCTCTCCATCTTCCTCGCACAGGGCTGGCCATTTCTCCCCTCCGAGTCACAGGGGCGGTGGCAGCCACAGGTGCCTCAGCTGACAGTCTGACCTCACACACACAGAAAGGAGGTGCTCCTGTCCGGCCGGCGGGGCTCAAAGGTTGAGCGTCAACCTATGAACCAGGAGATCACGGGTCAGTTCCTGGTCAGGGCACACGCCCAGGTTTTGGGCTTGATCCCCAGTAAGGGTCACGCAGGAGGCAGCCAATCAATGGTTCTCTCTCATCATTGATGTTTCTCTCTCTCCCTCCCTCTCCCTTCCTCTCTGAAGTCAATAAAAACATTCTCAGAGGGTCCCAGGAGACTTCCCATCACGCCCACGGTCAGGATTGGGTCACATGCCCTCCCTCTGGTTGGAAAATCGCTGGGGTGCAAGGGCCTCACACCTTTAGGCTCTTGGTTGGGAGGGGGCTTTGCCCGCGGAGGAGGGAATGCCTGCAGGAAGGCAGCCAGCCGTCTCGGCCTCATGCCTCTCTCCCAGCCCCCTCCATCCCAGGCCACGGCTCCTGGGAGTCACGAGGTACCCAGCTGTTCCCGAAGCCACAAGGCCTGTGCGATCCCCTTGGCCAGTCACCCAGTTCTCGGGGGAAGACAAGGGCTTCTGCAGTCTCTTCTGTCACCTTGACTCTGTCATCGAGCAGCTCCCGGTCTCCCTGCCACCAGATGGGTTACCTGTGACCCCCTCTCTCAGGCTCCAGCTCTCAGTGAGGAGGAGTTTGCGAGTTGAAGTGATGGGCTTTTGTACCAGATCATACAGTTCATATCCGAGTTCTGCCCCTTATTTGCATGACCGTGGCAAGGTATCTCATTTCTCTATGCCTGCACAAAGGTCTCATCTTTTAAAGGAGAATAATGAAAGCACCCGTCTCATAGGTGCGCTCTGATGAGTCAATGATAGAACGCAGAATGGTTCTGGACGTCTAGTGAGTCTTTAACAGCATTATTCTGTCAGCTGTTATTGTTCCTCACTTTATGTCCAAGGAAATCTAAATTTCTTAAGTGACCCTTTAAGATCCTAACCAAAGGACTTGTATGCACGCATATAAGCCTAATCAATGGACACAGACAACAGGGGGGTGAGGGTATGAGGGGGAAGCAGGGGGTGTAATGGGGGAATAAGGACACACATGTAACACTGTAATCAATAAAGAAATTAAAAAAAAAGAAAAATTAATTCTAGCCTCTAAAGAGAAAAAGAAAATAAAAAGATCCTATAGGAAATGGCCCTAATAAAATTGTTCCAAACTTATATTAAAATGGACTATGGTCCCTATTAAGCCATGAACTACTTGAGAGAAGGAATACATTTTATAAGGCCAGGATTTAGCACAATCCTTGGCTAGGGTAGTTTCGGTTCCCATACGGTTTTCACTCGAGCAAAGAAGTCTTGTTCCTTACACAACTTCTGTCCGTCTCTCCCTGAGCCGTGTTCTCTGGTCTGCAGTGTCCTTTCTCTACATCTCCTCACCCCGTCCTTCCACGCTCCACTCAGAAACTGTCTCCTCCACCATGGCATTTCTTTCCCAACTTTCTTTTAAAAAGTGTCAAACCTCCACAAGAGGTGAGAGGCTACTACAAGAGCACCGATCCAGGCTTCCCTGCGTTCAGCGGTTGTTAATATTCCGACCTCTGCTTTCTTTCTTTCTTTTTTTAAATTAACGTTTTTATTGATTTTTAGAGAGACAGAAACATCAATGAGAAAGGAGCATCACTGATTGGCTGCCTCCTGCAGGCCCCCTCCTGGGGATTGGACCTGCAGCCCCGGCGTGGGCCCTGACCGGGAACCGAAGCGGCACCTCTGCTTTCTGTCTGTACCTGGAGCCCTGCAGCCTTTCCTTTTCTGGACCATTTGACGTTGTCGATGCTGCGATACTGCACTCGGTACGCATCGTGAAAGAAGGGCATTCTTACACACTCACAATATCCTCATCTCAGTCAAGAAAGGTGACGTGGATCTGACACTACTGACCACACAGGTTTTGTTTTATTTTATTTTTTTCTGGGCTGTTCAGAAAAGCGGCTGGAGTTTGTTGCGCCTTCTGCCTGAGAGCCACTGAGCATCACCGGCGAACGGGGTGGTTGTACCCCACAGGGGCATCGGTAGCTGGACATGCACCCTGGCTCCAGACACCACGCAGGAACGCCCACAGCAGCGGGGACCCCTGTTCTTGCTCTGCCTCCTCCTGAGCTTGTTCCCAAAGCCAGGCAAGGGCCCGAGGCAGGGAGACTGAGCCTGCACGCGGGGCCGTGGCTGGCACTGTGGGGTCTGCCTGTGGGTGCAAGGTGTCTGTCTTCCTCCAGCGCCGCCTAAGCAAGTGCCATTTGGTTCACACAGAGACGGATGGTCTCACGGTTCTGGAGGCTGGGAGTCCAAGGTGAAGGTGCTGGGAGGGCGTGTGCTCTCTGAAGGTGCTGCGGGCGGGGATACCTGCTCCTCTCCCCTGGCCTCTAGTGTTGCGGGTAGTGCTCACCATCCCCCGGCTCGCAGAGGCCACCCCTGCATTCCCATGTGGCCGCCTTCTCCCTCTGGGTCTGCCTCTCCTCAGGACCCCAGCCATCCTGGACTGACCCCGCCTCCTCCAGTACGATGTGATGCTAGCTAATTGTGTCACATTCTGAAGTAACGGGGGGCTGGGACGTCCACACATTTTTTTAGGGGACGTAACTCAACCCATAGCATGGGGTCTTGGGCTAACACCTCTGAGTCTCTGTTTTCTTGAAGGTTTGCAGCAAAATTTCAATGAAATACAGGAGCGTTAGTCCCTGTACCATTTGCCTTTAGAGTTTCTAATATACAATTTTCATCCAAGCTTTTCCAGTGATCCCCAAGCTTCCGTATCCCTTCCTTTTCTGGGATCCAGGCTCCAGGTAAGGGTCATGCATCGTATTTTGTTGTCTTGTCTTATTCCCCTTTAATTCAAGACAGGGTTTCTCAAACCTTCGCGCATGTGAGAATCCCCCGGAGAGCTTGTTCAAACACTTTCCAGGGGCCGTCGCCAAAGACGTGGAGGCACTAGGTCAGAGTTTGTGTCACTAGGTCAGAGTGGAGCGCGTGAATGGGCGTTTGCTTGTTTGTTTCTGTTTTAATCCTCACCTGAGGATATGGTTTTCATTGGAGAGAGAGAGAGAGAGAGAGAGAGAGAGAGAGAGAGAGAAAGAGAAAGGAAGGAAGGAAAGAAGGAAGGAGAGACGGAAGGGAAGGAGGGACAGAGGGAGGGAGGGAGGGAGGAAGGAAGGGAGGTTGGCTGGTTGCCTCCCACCCTGGCTCAAACCCGACCCTCTGGTGCACAGGATGACGCTGTAACCAACTGAGCCACACCAGCCAGGGCGTGGACTGGCACTTGTAACACTCTGCTAGGAAATGCCAAAACTGCTGTGCCCTGGACCACACTTTTGCAAACCACTGATCTAGGAAAGAGTTACACACCTTTTCTGGAGAGGGCCAAGTGGTGAAATACTTGCTATTTCGCGGGTTCTGTTGCAACTGAGTGCTGCCATTGTAGACGGGCGCAGCCACAAGGACAGCGCAGACACAGAGGGTGTGGCTGTGTTCCAATGACACTTGACTTTCAACACAGCCTCCTGGCCAGAGCGGGCCCTCAGCCTGCTGTGTGCCAGCCTGACCCAGGACAGGGCTCCTGCTGCTCCTCTATTTGGGGGTGGGGGGGGGGGAGGGAGGATATTTCCAGAGCACTGGCATTCTGAGTTGTCCAGTTCCATTCTCTAGTAGAATGCTTTACAGCCTGGGTTTGATGGTTTCATTCTGATTACATTCAGGTTACATGTTGGCGAGAATACCCCCGAAGTGGTATTTTGTACTAAAGGCAAAAATTGTGAAAGGCTTTGAAATGGACCAAATATACTAGTGCTGTTGGGTAACTTGAATGGAAAGCTGGGCATTGTCTAGTGCGCCCTCTGGGTTATCTAATTGGCTGTGGGTCTGTGCCTTCCATTGTCTTTGAACTCTTTTACAGCTCTGTAATTTGTGGACTACTGATGGTATTGTCTCTCTTTTTAAAAAAATATATTTTATTGATTTTTTACAGAGAGGAAGGGAGAGGGATAGAGAGTTAGAAACATCAATGAGAGAGAAACATCAATCAGCTGCCTCCTGCACACCCCCTACTGGGGATGTGCCCGCAACCAAGGTACATGCCCCTGACTGGAATCAAACCTGGGGCCCTTCAGTCCGCAGGCCGACGCTCCATCCACTGAGCCAAACCAGTTAGGGCTGGTATTATCTCTTAATCCTTCTCTTTAGAAATGCAGATGGTGTCCATTGGACATACCGTTGATTTTTGACCTGTGGATGTTGATCTATCTTCTATTAGGCAACTGAACGTCAGCGTCCTGACTGCCTATATATAAAATGCTGGGTTCTCTCCGGATTCTACCTTAAACCAGTTGTAACATGTTACTGGTTCTTCCATTAATTAATGAGTTAAATAATACCTTTGACATGTTCATTTCACATCTGCATCTGAGTCATAATTATACTCTGGGCTTCAGTATTAACCGTTAGCAGCATTTTTCATCACAGCACTTCAGAGAGCAGGAGGTGTTGGTTCTTCACAAATGTTGGGGACACTAACTTAAACCACTTGATGAAGGTGTTTCTAGCAGAGCCTGCCCTTGTAAAGATGCATTTTCTCTTCATTAGGAAAAAAACCCACTTTGAGACAAAGTGAATATTCCAGTTTGCAACAAGGTGTCACCTGGTGGTCTGAGTATCCACTGGCGATCTCGGCCTGTGTCAACCATAACATTGGGATTGAAACACATGACCCTGACCCGGAGCAGAACTTGCTGCTCCAAAATGTGCTACTTTGGCACGTGGGTTATTTTGAACTTGAGGGCAAGCGAGACCCGGGGGACTCCAAGAAAACCCTTCACCTCTCCCATAAGCGCCTAACGGAATTTAGATAGAAGCCTGGCTTAGAAAGAGAGCTATTGCCACAGATGACCTTTTAGTCTGAAAGACTTGCCTGCAGCTTGGGGCACATCTCTGGTTCTCAAACCCCGGCTCTTCCTGTGGTTCCGGGAATTACCGTCCTCTCCCGTGAAGCCGCGGGCTTAACTCACCCCATTCCTTCGCTTAGGATGGCATGTAAGCCTCAATCGCCTGACCTTTGCGTCTCATATATATATATTTTTTTTATGGGGCTTCAATATGGCCGAAACGAAATGTTTTCCTCCTGTTCATCTGTTTTATGCCAATTTAATTAGGAGGCCAGCCAAAGAACCGAGAAGGGTAAAGGACCTTTTCCTGCCTGGACAAACCCTTGCTTGATGTCCCCAGCTGGACGTCGGAGCCACTCCCTCTGAGCCACTCCCACACCTTCTTTCCTGGGCCGATTCCTCTGCGCCACAGGCTCTGGGTGGGCCACAGGCTCTGGGTGGGCCACAGGCTCTGGGTGGGCCGTCTGGCGTGGGCGCAAACCCTGGCTTGTTCCCTCACCAGCTTCGTGACCTGAAAGTCACTTAACCTCCCTGTGCCTCCGTTTCCTTAGGCAGAAAACGGTGCGATCAAGACCCCTTTCTCACAGGACTGGCTTGGGGTTCAAGGAGCTAAGTGAAAGCACCAGCATGGTGCATGGCACACAGTTACCTACTCAGTCACATGCTAGCCGTGATGGAATCATGGTTATTTGTGTGTGTGTGTTTCCATTCCAGCTTTCCCACATCTCCGGTGTCTCTGGGTAAGTCACCTCACATTCTGTGCCTGCGCCCCACCTGTCCCCAGGCCCCGGTGCGCTGTCTGCTGGGGGGGGGGTGGAGGCCCGGTGCGGTGTCTGCTGGGGGGGGGGTGGAGGCCCCGGTGCGGTGTCTGGCTGGGGTGGGGTGGAGGCCCTGGGGTGGAGGCCCTGGTGCGGTGTCTGCTGTGGGGGGGGTGGAGGCCCCGGTGGTGCGGTGTCTGCTGCTGGGGGTGGGGCCCTGGTGTGGTGGGCCTGGTGCGGTGTCTGCTGGGGGGGGGGGGGTGGAGGCCCTGGTGCGGTGGCTGGGGGGGGGGGTGGAGGCCCTGGGCCTGGGGGGGGTGTGCGGTGTCTGCTGGGGGGGGGGGGTGGAGGCCCTGGTGCGGTGGCTGGGGGGGGGGGGTGGAGGCCCTGGTGGTGTGCTGGGGGGGGGGGGGGGTGGAGGCCCTGGTGCGGTGTCTGCTGGGGGGGGGGGTGGGGTGGAGGCCCTGGTGCGGTGTCTGGGGGGGGGGGTGGAGGCCCTGGTGCTGTCTGCTGGGGGGGGGGGGGTGGAGGCCCTGGTGGGGTGGGGGGGGTGGAGGCCCTGGTGCGGTGTCTGCTGGGGGGGGGGCCCTGGTGCGGTGTCTGTGGAGGCGGTGGTGTCTGTGTCTGCTGGGGGGGGGGGGGTGGGGGGGGCTGGGGGGGGGTGGAGGCCCTGGTGCGGGGTGGGGGGGGTGGAGGCCCTGGTGGGTGGCTGGGGGGGGGTGGGGTGGAGGCCCTGGTGCGGTGTCTGCTGGGGGGTGGGGTGGAGGCCCTGGTGCGGTGTCTGCTGGGTGGGGTGGGGGGGGGTGGAGGCCCCGGTGCGGTGTGCGGTGGTGCTGTCTGGGGGGGGGGTGGAGGCCCTGGTGCGGTGTCTGGGGGGGTGGGGGGGGTGGGGCCCTGGTGCGGTGTCTGCTGCGGGGGGGGGGGGGGGGGGGGTGGAGGCCCTGGTGCGGGTGTCTGCTGGGGGGGGTGGGGGCCCTGGTGCGGTGTCTGCTGGGGGGGGGGGGTGGGGGGCCCTGGTGGGCTGGGGGGGGGGGGTGGAGGCCCTGGTGGGGGGGGGGGGGGGGCCCTGGTGCGGTGTCTGCTGGGGGGGGGGTGGGGTGGAGGCCCTGGTGCGGTTTCTGGGGTCCCTGGTGCCTCTGCCTGGCCCAGGCGTTCCCGGGGCATGGGCTCAGCCACACGTTCGCCCAGAGGGACCAGGAGCGCTTTGCGCAGCGGCGCTCGCTCGGCGGTTCCACTTTCGCCTCCGCGATGGGCCGCGGCCGTGTCCGTGCCTCCCTTTTCTCGGCGGGAGCCACGCGCTCGGGGAAGGACGTGCCCGCAGAGGTCGCGGGAGGCTCTCCGGGCAGCGGGTGCAGGGCCCGGCGCGGGGCTGCGCGACCCGAACCCGTGGGGCTGGGGGGGGGGGGGGGTGGAGGCCCTGGTGCGGGCGCGAGGTAACAGCTGTGCTGGGGGGGGGGGGGGGGGCATCTCGGGGGCTGGGGGGGGGGCACCGGCCTGCTGGGGGGGGGTGGAGGGCGGTGTCTGCTGGGGGGGGGGGGTGGAGGCCCCGGTGCGGTGTCTGCTGGGGGGGGGGGGGGTGGAGGCCCCGGTTCGGTGCCCGGCCCGCCCAGGCTGCGGTGGGGGGGAAACGGCGGCTGGGCTCAGCCACACGTTCGCCCAGAGGGAGCGCTTTGGAGAAGCGCCCACGTGCCCGCAGAGGTCGCGGGAGGCTCTCCGGGCAGCGGGTGCAGGGCCCGGCGCGGGGCTGCCGGAACCCGGGGCGTTCGCCGGCCCGGAAAGAGAACCCGGGGCCGAGAAACCCAGGCCGCGCCGGGCAGACGGGTCCCGCCCACACCTGCGCCCGCGCCCCGCCACGCCGCTCGTCGCCCCGCGCGTGGGGCGCCCACGTGACCGGGCCTGGGCGGAGCCGGCGGGCGGGGGTCACCTGAACAAGGGAGTCACGTGAGCGGGGCGGGGCGGGGCGGGGGCGGTGCCGGCGGCGGTCACGTGACGCGGTTCCGGGGCCGCCGCCGCCGCCGCCGAGCCCAGCCGAGCCGCGCGCCCCTCGGCGCTCACTCCGCTCCCGCGCCTCTCGCGCTCCGGTCCGCCTCCACCCTGGCGGCGCCTGCAGGTCCCGGGCGCGGCCCCCGGCCGCCGCGCGCCGCTAACCCCGCGCCCGCCGCGCAGCCCGGGCCCGGCGCGATGGGTGCTGCCGCCGGCCGGAGCGCCCACCTGGGGCCCGCGCCCGCCGGCCGCCCGCTGCGCTCCCTGCTCGCGCTGCAGCTGCTGCTGCTCGTCGGGGCCCCGGGGGCCGCGAGGGCCCAGGGCGCCGAGTTCCCCGAGCTGTGCAGGTGGGTGGCCCGCCCGGCGTGGGCTCCGCTCGCGGTGCCCCGGCGCGCCGCGGGGCTGGGTGGGGGGCGGGGGCGCTCGGGAGGGTCTGGGGTCCCCGAGGCACCGCTCGTCCAGGCTGGGGCCCCCCCCCGCCCCCCGAGGGAAAGTTGCCCGCGTGGTGGGTGAGGAAGACACCCCGCCGGCGGGGTGGTGCGGCGGGCGGGCGGGGGCGCGCCGAGCTGGCCGGGGGCCGGGCCGGCCACTTGTGGCTGTCACCGGGTCCGGGCGGCTTTGTGTGCGGCCGGCGGCCGGCGCGACCCGTGCGGGGGACACGCCGGGCCCCCCCCGCCCGGCCGGCCTCGCCGCGGAGCGCCCGCGAAAGTTGGAGGCGCCGGAGCGCGGCGCGGCCCCGCTTTGTTCCCGCTCCAAGTTCCCCGGCGCGGCCCGGACGGCCCTCCGTGGGACGCTCGCGCGCACGGATGGCCGTGGAGTTGGGGTTTTGGTTTCACTTGCTGGTTGGTTTCCTCCATGTGGGTTTTCCATTTTCCCTTTAAGCGTCCTTTCCACGGAAAGCGACTTTCTTTTTTCTTTCCCTCTCTTCTTTTTGGTGGAGGAATGGGGTGTACCGGCTTTCGGGGCTTCACCCCTCGCTTCTCCGAGCCTAGCTTCCTGTCTGGTTGCTCCCATGATGTCATTGTCTCGTGCAGATTATTCTAGCGGAGCCCTTGGCTCCGGGAACCATGGCTGTGTAATGCCGCCGCCGGTCTGGTCGACGGCTTTTGGTTTCCTGCGATGGCCGGGGCCCCGGGGACCGTCTGTGCGCAGCTTTCCGACCAGCCTCCTCGGGACGGTGGAGGAGGATGGAAAATCCAGCGCCCCCCCCCCCGACCCCGACCCCCTTGGCATGGAGAAAGCGGATGGGAAGTTGCGGGGACGGGCGGCCAGCCCGCAGCCCCGCTGGGCCCCAGCGCGTCACTTCCCAGGGCAGAGGGCGGCCGAGCCCGCCGTGAGCGGAGCTGCGAGTTCGTGGCGGGGCCCCGTGGGGTCTCAGTCTTCCCGCGCGTCCGAGGTGGCCTTCCGCGCGCCCCCACCCCCCGTGCGGCACTGGGAGAAGTGTTTTCCCGAGGAGACCGAGGCTGAGCGCACCGGGGGAGCTCTTTGGGAAGATCCTCCTTCTTTCCCCTTTATTCGCAGGGGGAGGGGCCGGGAGGGAGCGTTGGCTGCTCAGAGGTCACGGGCCCGTCGGCCGCCCGGACCCCCACCCAGCCGCTCAGGTAACCAGCAGAGCCCGGAGGCGAGGCTGCCAGCAAGGTCGGCGCCCCAGGAGCGGCGGCGGCGGCGGCCAGCCTTCTCTCCAAGAAATGCGTCCCGCTGGGCGCGTGATGCCCAGGCCTTGCTCTTGTTAGCAAAGCGGAATGTGTGTCTTCGTAGTTAAGGTTACACTTGGCCTCCGGGGCGGCCGCACACGGCGTGGCGGGCTGGTGTGGGGGAGGGGGCGTGCTTTTGCTTTGGGGTGGTCCCCCCTGCGCCCGGAACCTGCCTGCGGTAACTTCCTCCCCAGGTGGGACGCGGCCTCGCGGGTGAGCAGAAAATGGCCTTTGTATCTTCCAGTACTTCTCCCGACAGTTAGAGGTGGGCATGACTTAGCGCAGGCGAGAGTGCCTGCAGGGCGGCAGGCGTGGCTCGCTGATAAGCGTGCCCTCCGCGCGTTCATGGGTTTATGGGTTAATCGGAGGGGATCTTTAAAGCGGGTGTGTGTAGTTTTTCTTAGGACGGAAACCCCTCCGTCCCCTGAGAGGGCTCCTGCACGTTTCCCCTTTGTCTGTGGCTGATCTCTGTTTCCCAAGGAGGCTCCTCCAGAGCCATGTGCGACCGCTCTCTCCACCCAGGACCCGCCAAGGGAAGTTCTTCCATCTGTTTGTTTTAAATGGATACCGAGGCCTCCGTCCTCCTTAAGGCATTTTCCTTGGGGGGTGTGTGTGAGAGAGAGAAGAATCGTTGTACTTTTTTGAGATAACACTGGCTAAAAGTTCCTGAACTCCAGCACACACTCACTTGAAGATCGGGAATGTGAGCTGATCTTTTTTTTTTTTTTTTTTTTTAAATCCAGTATGAAAAGTTCTATGAAATATCACCAAAGCAGGATGGATTTTCCATCCATTCCTGGGTGTCCATTTGGCTGAAACGTAAACAGCTCTCCAAGGTGGCCAGGGGAGTGTGAGAAGTCAGCTTCGGAAGTGTTACTGTTTCTTTGTGCTGCCTGTCTGGAGGCAGGCCCTGGTGGGTGCAGGATCACACGCCACATGCTTTTCCGTGGGGTATTTTCTATGGAAATTGTCTCATTCATTGTGGTTTGGTGCCCAGGGCAGTCCCCAGACACCCCTCCTTCGAGCCACAGGTCTGGAGTGCCCAGACACTGTCCAGGCCTCACTAGATCCCCCCCCCCAATAGTCAATTCTCATCGCCTCTAAAATACGGAGTTGGAGTTCTGCGGATACAACCTCTCTAGCATCCCAGAGGGACGTTCATCTGCAATCCCTTAGGGCCAGCGGGAGGGGAGGCTGGGCCCTCGGATTGGGGGACAAAGCTTCGGGGCGAGGTGGCCCTGACCACTCCTGGGGTCAGGGTGGTGGGCAGGGGTGCAGTTCCTTGCGCGGTCTGTGGTTGGAACAATTTCAGGAGCAGCTTGAGCTGCGCCCGTGCACAGGGAGAGAACAGAAAGGCAGGGACGGCCCCGGCACGTCTCCCAAAGTGTGTCTGGCTCCACGTGGCACTTACTAAAAGCGCTGGTTCTTTGGGGCGATTTGGTTCTAGTTTCTAGGTGTCAGGAGGACTCCTGTCCGGGTGAGCCCTGTGCCGTGGAAGAAGTTGGCGACTTAACTGCAGAGTCAGCTCTTTGCTGGGAGGTGGTGTCTCTTAGGAGACCTTGCTTCCCGAGGCCAGTGTGAGCGGCTGCCGCTGGCCGCACAGAGGTCTTGAGGCCCGAGGACTGTTGTGCTGGCGAGGAATGTCTGAGGGTCGCAGGACCGGAGAGGGAGGGGTTGGGGGGGGGGGGAGAGAGAGAGAGAGAGAGAGAGAGAGAGAGAGAGAGAGAGGGAAAGAGAGGGAAAGAGCATGCAAGAGCGAGCAGAGGCCACGCCGTCACCAGAAGTGACCACCATACCCTGTAGCTTTCCTCGCTGCGGTGTGAGTCTCACTTTCTAAAAGTGTTATCTTGCACATGTAATAGGTGAGCTCCCACCCTTTATTTAAGGTGTTAACATCCTTAATGAGTGAGGTTTAACAGTTTGTACTGGTTATAAACTAACGCATTGGGCTGGCTTGATTTACGTAGTTAACCACTTTAAAATTTATTCAGAACAAGTTTCCCCCCAATTGTTTGGGTATAAATCCTGGAAGTTTTTATTACATCGAGGACAAGAGGATAATGAAGCCAGCTGGGAGTTGAGGTTGGTTTAGTTGCTGTCTCTAGATTTTTTCCCCTGCAATTTTTTTTTTTTTCTTTCCGAAGGAACAATGCTTATATGCTTAATTTGGGCCACATGTTAAACTTGGACCGCATCCATTTGTGTGTGTACATTTCTTGCAACAATAAGTGTGTAGAAGTCCAAGATTGTTAATTACGGGTACATTAGACCGCATGCATTAATTCTTAGAACAACTTCCGGACAGATTCCCAGGCAATGGATTCCTGATTGGGCTCCACATCTTTTATCATTGTTTCGCAGAGGAATTTTTGAAGGATGGGGTTGAGAAAAAGAATTCCGATGTTCTCATCTTTAGTTTGACCTTGGCACATACAACCGTATTGTGCCGGGCAGAGAGAATTCAGCAGGGTTCCAGGCCTGGCACTAGGGGCAGAGGGTAGCTCATTACTTTGTAGGCCCTGTTCGTTCCTTCCTTTTTACAGCTCGTCCCAGGAATGGAGACTTCTCGGGAATGCCCCCACTGGGTCGTGGATGGTGTGTGAAGTGGATGGAGCTGAGATCTGGTCTACTCACAGGTCCCTTCTTTCCTCACAGCTGGCTCATGGCCAGTGAGGGACAGAGGCCTGAATATATGCCATGAGTGTCTCCTCACCTTTAGCCCTGGCAAGGTGACGCAGGATTCGTTTATTCTCCTAGTAGTTCTTAAGCGTTTCTTTCTTTCTTTTTTTTTTTTTTAAATATATTTTATTGATTTTTTTACAGAGAGGAAGAGAGAGGGATAGAGAATTAGAAACATCGATCAGCTGCCTCTTGCACATCCCCTACTGGGGATGTGCCCACAACCAAGGTACATGCCCTTGACCGGAATCGAACCTGGGACCTTTCAGGCCGCAGGCCGACGCTCTATCCACTGAGCCAAACCGGTTTCGGCTCTTAAGCGTTTCTTGAGCAGAGGGGAGAACTGGGGGGGGGGGGGGGGGGGGGGGGGGCTGGAGCTGGAATGGAGACATCTCACACGGAATGTCACACTGGGATCCCCAAAGATTGTGTTGGCCTTGGCCTTGACTGCTCTCCCTGGGAGGCAGCGGCCATGAACACCCTCCTCCCCATATTTTTGTTAGTTTTAAATAATATGTCATCTTAGTCTTGATTTTGTCTTCAATCCAAGAGTCATTTAGATGTTGCTAGTTTTTGGCTGTCATGAATAAAAGCCATTGTGAATATTTGAGTACAAGGGTTTGTACATGCATTCTTTTTTTTTTTTTTTTTGTGGGGAGGGCTTGGAGGGAAGATACTTGAATGGTGAGTGAGCATTTAACTTTTATGGAAGCTGCCAGACTGTATTCAGAAACGGTTGTCCATTTTGTGTTCCCACCAGCAGTCTGTTCCATTTGCTCCGTATCTCCTGCCAACACTTGATGGTATCAGTCTTTTCAGTCTTAGCAGCTCTTGGGGTTTGCAGTTGTATCTGTGTGGCTTTAATGTTCGTGTCCCTGCTGGCTCGTGATGTTGAATATGTTTTTGGTATTTATTGTGATGCCTAATGATGTTGAATGTCTTTCATGAACTCTTGACTATTTGGATGTCTTTTGTAGTGTCTGTTAAAAACAATCTTTTGTCCCTCATCCCTTAAAATTTTTTTTGGGTCATCTTAGTTTTAAGAAATCTTTTTTTATTCTTTAAAAAAATATTTTTATTGACTTTAGAGAGGAAGGGAGAGAGAGATAGAAGCATCAATGATGAGAGAGAATCATTGATTGTCTGCCTCCTGCACGGCCCCTACTGGGGATCAAACCCGGGACCCTTCAGTCTGCAGGTCGACACTCTATTCACTGAGCCAAACTGGCTAGGGCTTAAGAATTCTTTATGTATTCTGGGTACAAGTCCTTTCTTAGGTATATATAATATGTATTATGAATATTTTCCCCCAGTCTTTGGCTTGCTCCTTTTTATTTCCTTAATATGTTCTTTGAAAAATAGATACTTTAAAAAATTTTGATGAACTCCCAACTGATGTTTTTTTTTTTTTTTAAAAAGAGTTTTAAATCTTTGCTTACCTCAAGGTTTCTCAGCCTCAGCAGCGTTGATATTTGGGCTAGATAACTCTTGGTGTGGGATCAGCAGCACCCCTGGCCTCTCCCCACCGTATGCCAGGAGTACTGCCCCCCCAAAACCCCAATTGTAACAAGCAGAAATGTCTTCACATTTCAAATGACTCCTGGGGTGGAGGACAAAATTACCTCCAATTGAGAATCACTGGTCTACCCTAAGGTCACATAGATTTTTTTCCTGTGATTGTTTCTAGAAGTTTTATAATTTTAGCTTTATGTTTACCCATATGATAATTTTGAGTTAATTTAAAAAATATGTTTTTATTTTATTTTATTTTTTAGATAGAGGGGAAGGGAGAGGTGGGGAGAGAGAAACATCCGTCGTGGGGCTGCCTTTTGCATGCCACCCCGACTGGTTTCGAACCTGAAACCCAGGCATGTGCCCTGACCGAGTGGAGCCGGCGACCGTTCGGTGCACGGACGACATTCAGCCAACGGAGCCACAGCAGCCCGGGCCGAGTTAGTTTTTGTGTGTGATATGAGGAAAGGGTGAACTTATTCCCCCCCATTAATATATCTAGTTCTATTTGCTAATACTTTATGTAGGATGCTCGCAGCTGTTTTTAAGAGCGATTGGGCTGTAATTTTCTTTGCTGTGCTGTTCTTGGCTGACTTGAGTATCAAGCATATGTTTGCTTTGTGGAAAGAGCGAGGTAGATTTTAGTATTTCATATGCCGTGGAACAGTTTCTGTAGAGTACCGACATCTTCTCTTTCTTCCATTTTGGGAGAACTCACCAGTGAAACTGTCTGGTGCCTTTCTTTGTGGAGGAGGAGTTTTGCCTATAGTTTCAGTTTTATCTGCTTTACCTATTCAGATTTTCCACTCTTTCTTGAGGCAATTTTGGTAGTCTGTAGTTTTCCTAGAAAGTTTGTAATTTTAATTAGGTATTCATATATAAATATGTAGCATGCTGCTTTTATACTTTTGAAAATACTGTTTGTATCTGTAGGTAAATTTAAAAAATTCCTGCTCTTTATTTATATAAAATTACCCCCTTAATCACAGTTCCTAAAGATGTACCATTTTTAATCTTTCCAAAAGAAATAGCGTTTTGTTTGGCTCACCATCTCTATCACCATTTATTTTCCATGCTCTTAATTTCTGCTCTCTCTTACTAGCTCCCACCTCATTCTTCTTTTCCTAGTTTGAGATGAATTTAAAGCTGTATGCTTCTTTGTCCTGAAGATCACACCACTCGTAGGCTTTGATACGTAGTTTTTAATCCTTCAGTTCTGAATATTTCCTCCTGGGGCCCAAATGTTCTAACTTTGTCCACTTCCTGAGCTCACCAAGTTTCTGGACGATTTATCCCCAGGTAAATGGATTTCCCCCCTCATTGTGGCCGGTAAACGGTCAACGCGGTAGAATTTATTGACATTTCCCTTGTGGCCTAGCACCTAGTCAGGCCGGGAGTGTTGTGTGTGTTCGGAAACAATGTTCTCTCTCTGAGTCAGAGTTTCATTCATGGTGCTGGTTCAGCCTTTTCTCAGCCTGGCCCTGGCCTACTCTTTGTCTTGCTCGGTTTGTCTTTTGCATCTGGCTACCACTTTGGACGGGGCTCCGGAGCATGTCTTGTGTCCTGTGTCCCAGCTTAGCAATTCTCCTGTGTTTATAAGCCCTTTAACCTCTCGAGTGTCCAGTGTGTGTGTGTGTTTATGTCAGCAAGGTTTCCAACGGAGGTGTATTTGCCACGGCCTGTTCTTGCTTCATGGACGGCTCTTGGAAGAAGCTGTAAAGTTCTGCTCTGTGAAGGCTGCTCAGTCCATTCTCGCTCCCTGCGTCCAGCTTCTTTGTTGGCATTTGTAACATTGATTCCGTGGTGCCCTGTGGCCACTGGTGATTCCCAGGAGAGCTCTGTGCAGTCCAGCCCCCTCCAGCCCCCTCCGCTCCTTCTCCGCCCCCCCCTCCGGCCCCCTCCGGCCCCCTCCGGCCCCCTCCGGCCTGCAGCTGCACGGAGTCAGATGGAAGCAGTTGTTGGAGCTTGGCTATAAATTGTTTTTGGGGAGGTCGGGGGATGGGCAGGGCGTTCCTCTGGCTGGCGTGTCTCCGTGGCTTTCCCGCCCTCCCCATGACGACCCCCAGCCTGTTCCTGCCAGGAGACAGCTGCTCGGCCCCTGCGGATGGCCGCTGGCAGGGTGCGGTGCGTCCCGCCCGCAGCTGGAGCGGGAGAGCTGGATCGCGGAGTTGGCTGGGGCAGGTCGCCTCCTTTCTCTGGCCTCAGCGATGGGTCCTGCGTTGGGAAGTTGCTGTCCTGGTTTTGAATCCAGACTCTTCCCTTCACTAGTTGTGGGGCCTCAGGCATGTCAGTGGTCCCCAGGTCTCCCGTGCTCCGTCCTTCGGAACCCGGTGGCGCTCTTAGGCCGGCAGGAGAGTCAGAGGCTTGGAGGTGGCTGGCCCATCTCAGGCTTCCCACACGGTGGGGAGGGGCGGCAGTGACTGCTTCTTCTCTGCACGTTGGGGCTGCTGTGTTAGATCAGAGGTATTTTTAGCCCGTTACTCTGTACCCCGAGTTCCCATTAGTGTCTTGAGGCTTCTGCCTCAACCAGAATGCAGTTCTCATTTACCTGTTTCATGCGTTGGCACCCCACGTAAGAATCCTTTGAAGAAAGCAGCGTTTCCATCTAAAACAGTTTTAAAACCACTGCACTGTGATTCTCGGGGTCCATTTTGCATCCAAACTCCTGTGGTTTCGAGGTATGTATCCTCCAGGATTCCTGCAGCCCCGAGGAGCAGAAAGCCCCGCTCACATTCCCGCCAACAAGGAGGGGCTTGAGGACAGGAGGTGTGGGGTTTGGGCCGGTGCCAGGTGCCATATGTCGGGTGGCCGGGGGCCCCTTCCTGCCGTTTCCTTGGCTTCGTCCTCCCTTCCTGTTGTGGCTGCCGCACTTCAGTCCGAGTGGAGAAGTCCCAGCCGGCTTCGGCCCCGGGGCGGTGGTCAGGGGGGCTCCCGCCTCGCGGGCCTCACCAGGTGGGGACGGGGAAGGAGGCCGCGAGCCCATGGGAAGGTTGGGAAAGCGCCCGGGAAACCGCTGTGCCAGACAAGAGGCAGCTGCTGCGGGCGGGCGGGCGGGCGGGCGGCGCGGTGCCCGGAGCCTGCGTCACGGCCTGTTTGGCCTGTTTCTGTCCGGCGGCGTGGAGGCAGGGCCCGCGAGGCCTCCGCGCGGGGACGTCCCAGGCCCTGTGGTTCCTGGGACACTTGCCCCTCGGGTCAGCTCGCCACCTTGGGTGGGATTTTCCTTTTCCTTTTGTGCATTCAGGTCCCCGGGGGCAGCGTCCTTTGGAGAACTCGAGGCCCGCTCCCCAGGCCGGGAGCAGATCCGCACGCACTTCTGTCCGTCTGGCCGGGAGAGTTGGAGGGAAGGGAGATGGTGAAAGTATTTTTTTAAAAAAAATATGTTTTAAATATATGTTTATTGATTTTAGAGAGGAACGGAGAAGGAAAGGGAGATAGAAATACCAATGATGATGGATCGGCTGCCTCCTGCACGCCCCACGCCGGGGACCGAGCCTGCCACACGGGCATGTGCCCTGACCGGGAATCGAACCCTGACCTCCTGGTTCATAGGTCGACTCTCAGCCACTGGGCCAGGCCGGCTGGGCGAGATTGGGAAAGCCTTCATGTCAGTGTTGTCCCAGCACACGGAGGGGCCAGGGGACGGCCAGGGACCGCGGGCGCAGTGGACAGTGGCGGCTGGAGGGACGTGCCGGAGGAGCTCCTGCCGCCGGAGCTTGTGCCCGTGCCGGACCGCGCTCTGCTCTCACGTGTGTGCGGCTTGCACGCGGAGAGCCGGTCAGGAGCCAGTGGCCCCGGGTTCTGACTGTGTGTAAGGTCCGTGTGTCGCCGTCTCTGCTCTAAAGCGGTTAGACACTCTGAAGCACTGCCTTACGCTGAGAAACAGCGAAAACTCCCCGCAGCCCCTGCTCCTCGCCCCGGCTTGTAAGGAGAAACCCAAACCACTGGCCTGGAAGAGCTGAAGAGCAGGGTTCCTAGAAGTGACAAGGGTGCGTCGCACTGAGTCACTCCCGGGGCCTCCGGCTCCGCCCCTGCCATCTGCTCTAGAAGTGTGACCACAGTCAGAGGGAGGAGCCAGCCGCGCTCTCCTGTCCCTTTAGAGGTGGCCCCGGAGAGGAGGCAGAGGAGTTAGGAGGAGGCAGAGGAGTTAGTGGCGTCGGTTGACGTTCTGAGGTGGGGTGGGGGTGGGGGAGGATGAGGGTTTGGGCTGCTCTAAGTGGGTGCACCCCCCTGGCCTGTCTGTAAGATGGAGTTTCAGTAGAGACCATGAAGGCCATGAGTGAGGGAACCCTGCATCTAGTTGGGGGGGTGTCCTCTGGCAGGGGGCATAGCTGACATGCTTGGGGACTGGGGAAGGGGCCCTCGTGGCTGGAGCGGCGAGTGACCGAGAGGAGGATGTGGGGAGAGGACGAGGCAGGCTGCGTGAGCAGGGCCCCGGTCTGTAGGCCATGGCAATGGCTCGGGCTTTCATTCCGAGGGAGGGTTTTGAGCAGAGGAGTGACCTGGGGAAGCTGGGATCTTTGACAGATGGGTAAGACGTTGTAGGCTGGACCCAGGGTGTAGCATTGGTGTGGTGGAAAGGGGTAGGATTCTGGATGTTGTGAAGGTGAAGCCGAGGTGGCTTGCTGATGGTTGGTTGTGGGGTGTGAGGAGAGAAAGAAGAGAATTGCTTGGTGCCGGGGAAAGAATGGAGTCGCCACTTTCAGAGATGGGGAGGCTGCGGGAAAAGCACGTCTAGGGGAGAGAAGGAGTCGGCTCGGCCATGTTGGTGTTGAGGTGCCTACTAGACATTCGAGCAGGGAGGTCTGGTGGGCGGTGTGCCTCTGGGTTGAGGGCAGTGCTGTGGCTGAGCACCCCATGATGGAGCTGTACCCTCGACGGGGAGCCAGCAGAGGAGGCTGACCAGGAGCTGCCAGGGAGGCAAGATGAGAGACGAGGAGAGGGATGTCACAGCGAGCACCCGGGGCTGAGGGCTGGGTTTGCATGCGGCGGGCTCTGGTGACAGCGGCCCGGGTTTGGGTGGAAGCTGGGCTGGGTTTGAGGGAGGAGGGAGGACAGGACGTGGAGACGGTGGGTCTGGACCAGGCCTTCCGAGGAGCTAGAGAAGCAAAGCGGTTGCTGCCCTGGGACGTGGGCCCAGGGAGAGCTGTAAAATGGTGCTGGGGAGAAGGAGGGAGGAGGGAGGAGGGAGCGGGGAGGAAGCAGGCAGTCTGGGGGAGTGCCAGAGCCAGGGCTGAGGTGCGGGGACCGGCGGCCGGCTGGCCCTAGTGACCGGAGGGCAGGCAGAGTGTGGGAGGACCATGCAGGCACCGAGGGAGACGTGGAAGTTTCCAAGTCAGTCCCCCCAGGATCTAGGACGCCAGGTCTCTCTAAGGCCAGCGATGGAGCACAGGGCCGCTTCCTCTGCAAGTTAACACCGACGGGGTGAGCCCGTGTGAGCAGCTCACTCCCTGAACATGCGGGCATCTCTTTAGTTGCTCAGCGGACATTCCTCTTGTTCTTAAGTCTTTTAGGATCAGGTGAGACGATGCTGTTCTTCCTAAATGAACGTGTGCGGGATGTGTGTTCCCTTTCCCCCGCTGAGCCCCAGGTGCCAGTCTTACCTGCACCCCAGCATCTGTAAGCGGAGACGGTTCCTGTGTCACCTCATCAGCCTAGGGAAGAGCCGGCCCCCTCCGGGGCGTATTAGCATCGCGAACTGACCTGCTGAGCTGACTGCCCGGTACCGGGACCGAGGAGGCACACCTCCCTCCCTCTGAAGGGAGGTCACTGTGTCCGGGAGGGGTGTCCGGGGCCGGGGCGACGCCGGGCCGGGGCCTGGGCATTAAGGTTTGCGTTCTCTGCCGTGGGCTGGGTGGACCGTCAAGGCAGTTGGATTCCGACATCTGTGTAATTAAGGAGGTTTAGCCTCTCATCCAGCCCTTCCTTAGGCACATGAGGGACAATGGGTGAGGACATCAGGTGATGACTCTGATTTTTAAAAACTCCTCCCTGAGCAGGGTTTAGGGGGGACATGCAGGCTGGCGTCCTGGTGCCTGAGAGTGGAACTGGGCAAAGGCATGGGGCTGCGAGGCCGGGCCAGTCCTTCGGCAGCTTTGTGCTGGGGGGGGTCACGTGCGATCTGTGACAAATTCCACACCTTGCCCCGCTGTGAGGCCTCTTTAGGGACAGCGTGTCCTGTCCCCTCCTCCTGCCCCTCTGCTGGTGTGTGTGTGTGTGTGTGTGTGTGTGTGTGTGTGTGTCTGTCTGTCTGCTGGGTGTGTGTGTGTGTGTGTGTGTGTGTGTCTGTCTGTCCTGAGCCTTCCTCTTCCCCCATCTCTGTCTTGAGTGCCATCAGCTCGGAGGAGAAGGCCCAAGACAAGGTCTTGTCCCCCTCCCTTCCTCTCGCCTCTCAGTGCTTGCCCGTGTCAGGTGACGTTCCTGTTGGAGGCCCCACACCCACTTCACCGTTCTCTTTGTAAAGTTAATTTTTAGCAGTCTGAGTCCTGTTGAGCCATATGAAAGCCTTCGATCCTAGGCTCTCAGAAGCTCTACATTACCAGTCTCCATTTTCTTGGCAGCAACCTTTTGGGGTGACTCAGTTCTGTAGATCAGGAAGCTGGGGCTCAGAGAAACTACGCCTGACTCACAGCTGGCCGGGGCGGGCGGGAGCCGGGGCGGGGGCCGGGGCTGTGCCCACTGTTGCCATGCCCCCTTAGTGCAGTCACCTCCCTCTGTCTCAGGTGATCGGTAGGTCAGCCACTTGTGATGCTGGTTTTTAAAGCTTTGCTGGGGCCTGCGCCCCTCCCCCCGGCACCCCTGCTCTGGGGAGGACTAGCGCCTGGCTTCAGCCGGATCTCTCTCGCCACTGGCTTCCTGTGCCCAGACCTGTGGAACCACCAGGGAAAGACCTCTCCTTTCTTTTTTTCTTTCTTTCTTTCGTTCTCGCAGGCCCGTAGTTTTTCCACAGCTCTGTGGGTTTGTTAGAATAGGAAGTGAAGTGCTTCCTGTATGAGCGTTGGCCACGCTGTGTCAGATGCGCTTGTCCCCGGCCTTCAGGGTGCAGATTGTCACACCAAACCCCGTCTTCCTCCTTCAGTGTCAGCGGCAGAAAGTGGCGACACTCCGCTGTGAAAGTCCGTGTTGGAAGCCCTGCCTCTTGCTGTGCCGTCCCCTTCGCCCGCCTCTCCCCGCTTTATCCTTCCCCCTCTTAGTTTAAAAGGCTTGGAGATTTTTGAAGGGTACGGGGCTGGATGTATGAGCTGAGAAACTCTCTGATCATGATAAGGGGCAGTCATGAGCCAAACAATTTCCTCCATGTTTTCTGTTAAGGACTTGGATGCAGGCCAAAGTAGGAACCTCCCCCCCACTCCTTTATTGATTTTTAGAGAGAGGAAGGAAGGGAGGAGGGGCGGGAGAGAGGAGGAGAGAGAGAAACATCGATTTGTTGTTCTACTTACCGATGCACTCACTGGCTGCTTTTTGTATGTGTCCTGACGGGATTGAACCCACGACCTTGGTGTATCGGGACGATGCTCTAACCCAGTGGTCGGCAAACTCATTAGTCACCAGAGCCAAATATCAACAGTACAACGATTGAAATTTCTTTTGAGAGCCACATTTTTTAAACTTCTTCTAATGCCACTTCTTCAAAAGAGACTAGCCCAGGCCGTGGTATTTTGTGGAAGAGCCACACTCAAGGGGCCAAAGAGCCGCATGTGGCTCGCGAGCCGCAGTTTGCAGACCACGGCTTTAACCAACCGAGCTACCTGGCCAAGGCAGGAATATCCTTTTTGATGTTCAGATTGGGAAGACTTTACATTCCCCTTGCCCCCCCAGTTTTAGATTTTCTGCTCCCTCCAGATTCAGATTCAGAAAAACAATCCAGTGGCCATGCTATGGGAATTTAGCTTGGTTGTCTTTTTTTTTTTTTTTTTTTGTAAGGAAACCAAATTATAGATTTATACATGCTTATTCATTTTATTACTGATTCCTCTGTCCCGCTTTACACACCGATAATTGTAGGCCAATAATAAAATGTTTAATCGCTGTGTGACCGTTGCCGCAGCCCCGGGCTCGGGGGCCAGGGAACACAGACCTGTTTCCGAAGTGTCCAGCCCTGTGGCCATGGGAGGCAGGGAGAGAAAGGGCTCAGGAACTCAGTTTTCCAAGGTTTTTTTTTTTTTAAGAGTTGGGCACTGTTTTGTAACTGAATTAAAAAAATTTTTTTTATTGATATTTTACAGAGAGGAAGGGAGAGGGATAGGGAGTTAGAAACATCGATGGGAAGGAAACATCGACCAGCTGCCTCCTGCACACCCCCCACCGGGGATGTGCCCGCAACCAATGTACATGCCCTTGACCGGAATCGAACGCGGGACCCTTCAGTCCACAGACTGATGCTCTATCCACTGAGCCAAACCGGTTTCGGCTATAACTGAATTTTACAGATTTTATTTTAGACGTTAGCTGTTTTTAAAATGAAAGAACCCCGAATTCTATTTTACAAGGTATTGTAGTTTTGCAGCACTCAGTGATGGCATAGGAAAACCTGAGAGGCGTCCAGAAGACACCAGTGTGCAGTGCTTTAAAGCCATGGTCCAGCCCTAGCCGGTGTGGCTCAGTGGACAGAGCATTGGCCTGCAGACTGAAGGGTCCCAGGTTCGATTCTGGTCAAGGGCACGTACCTCAGTTGCAGGCTCAATCCCTGCCCCTGGTCAGGGCATGTGTGTGAGGCAACCAATCCATGTGTTGTTCCTCACATCGATATTTCTCTCTCTGTCTCTCCCCCTCCCTTCCACTCTCTCTAAAAATCAATGGGAAAATATCCTCGGGTGAGGATGAACGAGAAATAAATATAAATAAATAAATACATTTAACTGTTTCTAAAAAGATATCGTCCAGTTGTCCCCCTCTAGCTTTGCCTTTAGAATGTCCCCTTTCTCTGGACACCTTCACAGAGGTGTGGTCTGGTGGAGTCTCCGTTAAGCTCCGGGCTCCGGGCGGCTGTGCTGGCAGCTCGGACTGCCCTGCCGCGCTGCCCTCGGCTGCCGAGCCTGGACCAGGGTGGCGCTCAGTGTGGCATTCGCTGGAGCAGCATTGGGAAAGCCGAACGCCTTCCTGTCTGCGTTGGCTGACAGTGTGCTACTTGTGTGCTTCCTGCTAGTTGGTAACCTGCCAGCACCTTTCAGGATATTATGAAATTTAAACCAAATG
The DNA here is from genome assembly GCA_025583905.1 of Ia io. Taxonomy (NCBI): domain Eukaryota; kingdom Metazoa; phylum Chordata; class Mammalia; order Chiroptera; family Vespertilionidae; genus Ia; species Ia io. The sequence continues at coordinate 3,793,739 of JAJQQW010000005.1, read as the reverse complement.
AGGTTAAAATGGAACCTCTGTGCCATGAACAGATGCGGACTGAGTGCAGCAGTCCGCGATGGTCTTGGCAAAGGCCGTGGGATCATCGGCAGGGGCGGACGGGCCTCCGCTTTCTGTCAGGGGAGGGCTCGGCCTGTGTGCTTGGCGTGGAGGGTGAAATCAATTGTCCGCGTTCAGGGCGCATTTCCGCCACCCAGATCACTCTCACACCCGCGATCCCTTCCAGTGATGTGCCTTGGGCATGGCTTCCGCCCCCTCCCCGGTCCCTCTGGATCGGATGGTCTGCTTGTGGGCTGTTTTCCGAGTTCCTGATGACCCTTTGTGAAGGGCAGCTCTCTCTGCACTGAGTGGTCATGTCCAAGGAGAGTGAGTCCGGGACGAGAACAGCATAGATGTGTCCCTTCTTAAGCGGGTCCTCAGCCCGCTGGGCACAGAGTGAGGCGAGTGCCACCGGTGAGAAGGGAATGGTGGCCTTTCCGTGGACACCGGTGGGGGCGGAAGCAGAGGTTGCAGAAGGTGCTGCCGCTGGTATTTGGCCATTCAGCGGTGCAAAGAGAAAGCAGAACTGGGTGGGGGTGTACGGAGCAGACGTTTAAAACTTGGGGAAGAGCTGGAGGCAGCACAAGTCGATCAGAGTCACCTGGGACAGCCTGGACCTCTGAGTCCCAGCTCTGCCTCAGGTGGACTCCCTAGCTCCAGACATGTTCATGCAACGCCGAACCTGTCACGTCAGTGGTACTGATGCACGTCACGAGGTCGAAATGCTAAAGTTTTGTGGAATGTTTTGCCAGGTTCAGTGTTGTGTTGTCATTGAAACGACACGTTCTCTGAAGAGGTAAAGGAACCTTTTTGAGCGTTGAAAACAAGTAAGGCAGTTTCCTGTCGTGGGCAAGCATTTGCCCCAGGGGCTCGGAGGGACCGGGCTAGTTCCTGGTGCTGTTGGACCAGGGGCTTGCCGGATCCTTCTGAGCTTTGGCCTCTGACTCCAAAGCTGGAACCCGGGACAGGTGACTCCTGGCAGCAAGTGCCTGGGGGCTCTGCCCTGGAGGTGCTCGCACCTGAAGACTGCGATGAGGTTGGGGTCCCTGGCAGGTGTCCTTCCTCCCCCGCATCGATTCTGTGCCTGCCTGTCATTGTCCTGGGCGGGAGGGCCCTCCTACCCTGCGTGGCGGTGCGGTGGGGTCCCCGAGGTCTGGCCTTAAATGGTGGGAGAGGCCAGCGGGGCGGGCGCCAGAGCTGCGGAGCCAGGGGGTGAGCCCGCGCGGTCCAGAGGACGTCTGTCCAGCATCGTCAGGGGTGCTTTGACATGGACGTGGGTTTTTGGAGAGTGGGAGGGTACATCGGCTCAGTACATTTTACACTCTGGAAAATGAGGTGTAGAATGACGAGGATTTTGCTTGCCTTTGCTAATTTTCAAAGCCAAGGTTCTTGCACAGATCGTTCTGTGTCCAGAAGAGCAGTCTGACGGGCTGGGCTGCGCCTTTAAGGATGTTAACTGCCTTTCGCAAGGCTGGGCCAGGGGACAGGGCTCCTGGGTGGTGGCTCTCATGGACCATCTGCTCCTCCCCCTCCACCCCCCCGCCCCCCCCCCCGCCTTTGTGGGCCCCACCTCCCTGGGGCCCCTGGGGCCCCTCAGATAAGAGGCAGGACAGCCTGGAGCCCTGGTGACTTTTGGAAGACTTGACCCTGACATTGGGAGTTCGCGTTTCAGGAACACGCCCGCGGGCTGTCCTGCCCACCCGCTGCAGGAGCTGCCTGGAGAGCAGAGAGATTTAAACCATACGTGTGTGCGTTGGAGCACAGATTACATTTCCACACAGCTTGCAAATATTTTCTTCCAGAGGTTTGTTTCTTGCCAAAAATTTAAATTTTAATGTTACAGCTTAGTTTTCATTTTGATCTAATACGCTGGTCTCATTTCTTGCTGTCTGTTTTTTTCCTTGTCTCTCCTTGTGCAAGCCCGAACGGCTTAGTCGAGGATAGAGACTTTTCTGTGACGCTCAGCTGAGGGGTCTCACCTGGCTGTGACACGGTAGGCGATGTTCTGTTCACTTCAGGTAGAGCACTTTCTAGCACACACGTTTTTGGACAAAAGTTTATTATTCCTTAAAGATATCATTAAATTTTATTTAGTGTGTATAATACTTTTATTGTTTCTGAGACCATTTTCTGATTCTCTGACACGTTCATGCTGCCTTTAAATGTTCACATACATGGAGAGAACGGTTTCGGCCTGGGCCCTTTGATCTGGCAAGGAGTCTGGGATCATCTGGTTCCAAACACGTAATTTTCTTAAACAGTGCTATCAGATATTTATATGACTTCCAAGCTTATTATGAAATAGTCTTTAAAAGTGTTTATTACCAGCAGGAGCAGAGCTAGATAATAATTTGATCTAACTAGGGTGCATACCAGAATACACAACCGTTTCTGGAAAATGTTTCCTAAGTTTCCAGATAAATTATTTCATAGAGGATTATTCCTGAGTTCTTTACGATAGGAGGTGCTAGGCGTGTTTTTTTGTTTTAAAGCAGACACGAGTCCATTGGACGCAGGATGCTGCAGGCACTGATGGTCCGCAGATGTCGGGGTAGCTAGTGGAGAACGTGCCCTGGCCCTCCCCTCCTCTGTAAGTGACCGAGGACTGCGCCCGCGTGCTGCAGGCTGGGTGCGTGAGTGGCATCGAAGGCGCCAGCTCGGAGGGGCCACCCTGTGCGGGTGGCTCAGTCCACCCCCTGGGAAAAGCCGGCACTCAAGTACTTCCCTAGAACCCTCCCTTCCTGCTCCCATAACCACTTACCTTTTGGGTAAATCTTGACAGAGCAAATACGAAATGCACACACAGAAGAGACGTGTCAGCGAACGGAGCAACCGTTTTCTTTCTAGGGACCCTGATTTCCAGAGGAGCAGGACAGTGTCCCCCATTTCGCTCTTTTTCTTCTCTTTTCTGTTCCCCAAACACCCACTCTTCACAGCTCGCTTATTTAAATGCCATCCCTACAAGAACCACAGTGGGTTTCTGTTGGTAAAGAGCCGCTGAGTTAGGTGCTGTGTGGATTTCCTTAGAGTCTATTCCTGCCAGCCAGCTCGTTCGGAAATGATGCCTTTCCACCCTCTCCCCCACCCTCAGGCCGGGAAGCAGCGAGGCGAGGCTGGCGCAGGTGCACACCGGCGTCCAGTGTCCTGGGAGGACTTGGTCGTGGCCTCCGAACCAGAGGCTAGCCGTTTCCGTGTTAACGTGACTAACAGACACGCTTTACTAATGCTCTGCAAATAGGAACACTAGCTGCCAGCTTTAAGGGAAGATCCATGGGTCTTCTCTTTGAGGGGCCTTCCCTTGCTCCAAGTACAAAGTCAAAATGACTTCCTTTAAAAAAACAAAACAGAACAATAACAAAACTGCTTCCTTTAATCTGCGGGCCCCGGTGCGGCCCGGGGTCCCCATCTCCTTGGCCGCACCACCTGCCACCCGCACCCACCTGCCACCCGCACCCACCTGCCGTCCGCACCCACCTGCCGTCCGCACCCACCTGCCGTCCGCACCCACCTGCCATCCGCACCCACCTGCCGTCCGCACCCACCTGCCGTCCGCACCACCTGCTCCGGCCACAAGGCCCCCTTTCTTTCCCATCGGCCTCTCGGCCTTGCCGGGCCAGTCCCTCTGCGGAGTCCTCGTCCCACCACATCTCAGTCGCTGCTCCCTTTTGTTGGTGGCCTCAGGCAAATGCCCTCTGAAGGAGTCGCGTCGGCACGGCTCCTGGGCCGTTTCTGCCCAGGAAGGCGACCTTGCCAGTCCCAGCAGCACATACTACTCGGTAGAACTGTCCTGTGTGTTTGTCTTCTTGTTTGTTTTCTGTTCTCAACTGGACTGGACCCCAGGGGGGCCAGGGCTTTGGCCTGATTTGGTCACTGCCGTCCTCAGCCCCTCTGCAGTCCTGAGGCACGCGTGAAGAGGTTGACGAAGGTCAAAGGGGATGGGCCTTGGTTGATGACTTTCTGCTGCCGGTGGCATGGCTATTTTCTCCGGCGGCAGGCGATAGCCGCTCTGTTCCTGTGCGGACGGACAGGGGTTCAGAGGCACCTGCGTTCCAGCCGCCGTCACCCCGGGCAGGCACTTGACAAGCACACCAGCCTGTTTTTCAGACTTCGACCGGTGCCGGGGCCGCCGAACGGGGGAGGGAGAGGCAGTCCTCACCCTGCCTGATCGCCCCTGTGAGCTTCCCTCCCCCTGGCCCTCCCGGGCTTCGTGGCTGGGGTGTGACCAAGCCCCACACCCACGGGCAGGAGAATGCTGGGCTCCTTGCTGCCACCAGCCCCACGGTGGGGTTCCTCCGTTGCTGGATGGGCTTCTGGGGGGACTCTTCTCGGCTGGAGGGTATGTTGCCTGGTGTGTTCTGCCAGTCCTGGCCCCGACACGTGGTGGGAGGGCATCTGGGGAGTGGGCCGCGCCCTCTCCGAGGGAGTGCCTGCCATCCAGGGGCACTGTGTGGGGAGCAAACACCGACACAGGTGATCTGACCTCCGGCTCACCCCCGGCTGCCGCCGCTCCCGGGCAGGCCAGCCGGGCGGGTCCCAGGTGCGCTCTCCCTCTCACCAGTTCTGGTCACAGACTCTGCATTCTGCCGGACGGTCAGCCACATGCCTCCCTTTTTGCCTCCGCCCCGAGGAAATGAGCCCCCGTCTCCCAAACGGACAGAACATTCTCTCTGTCCCACTGGAGAAGTGAGACTCACTGTTTGGACAGAACTGACAAGCCATTCTTTTGTCCCAAGCATGCAGATTCATTCATGAACAATTCATTAACTCAAGAGCTACTTGGCCAGAGGTTTGAACATACAATGAGGTGTGTTTTTTTAAAAAAAATTCTCACTCGAGGATATGCTTTTTAAATTGATATTTAGAGAGAGAGAGAGAGAGAGAGAGGGAGAGAGGTTGAACCTACAGCCTAGGTATGTGCCCTGACTGGGAATCGAACCCGCAGTCTTTTGGTGTACTGGATGACGCTCCATCCAACGGAGCCACCTGGCCAGGGTGCGCACAGTGAGAATGCATGGGGAATGCTCGTCCCAGTGGGCCAACCTGGGGTACGTCTGATTTTGAATCTGATAGTGGACTCATTACATGACTTCGTCTTGTCAGTTCCGATATGAGCTGTAGCTGTAAAAGTAAAACCAGAAGTGGAACCGGCTTTCATGCCACAACTAGTTTTTAAGTAAAATAAACAGAGTAGAAAACACTCGTTGGCTTTCCAGCATTCCAGTGTGATTTGAACGGTTCCTGTCTTATACCAACACGATTCTTGAGCAATTACTTATCTGAGTTGATACTCTTAAGTGGATGGTAGAATTTTAAGAATTTTGATGACCGATGAGTCTTGAGGTGGCTTCGGGGCGGGTGGGAGCAGAGCAAGGTGGTGGTTCGTGGTTTCTGCCCTGGCTTCTGGTCAGCGTGGCGCAGCCGCCTTCGGGATCTGGCTGACGGCAGCCCCGTGGTCCTAAAGCACATGAGGCTTGAATGTAGAATAGAGAAGGTTCATGATTGGCACATCACTGACGACGACAAATGGATTTTCTTCCTTTGCAGTTACACTTGGGAAGCTGTTGACACCAAAAACCAGATGCTTTACAAGATCAGTGTCTGCGGGAACGTGGCCATTGCCGCGTGCGGGGCGTCGAGCGCCGTCTGCATGCAGGACCTGAAGACGGGCCGCTACCGCTCCGTGGGTGAGTGAACCGGCCTGGCGTCCCCGGGTGGGCACCGTCCCAGCGTTGCCAGGAAAACTCCGTGGCTGTATAGCTGCCTACACAGTTATATGTGCTTTGACTACGTAACGGACGGTTTATGTTCGATCACGGTTAAAAGGGGTAACAGTTTAAATGTCCACTATGAGATCAAATTAGGTGTCTTCCATTTAGTGCAGCGATTTTCAACCGGTGAGCCGCAAGAATGTTGAAAACATGCAATACCTGGCTCTTTCGTCAAGGGCACTGACCTCTCTTTCCTTAGGTTGGCATAGAAAAAAATGACAATAGCCAACACAACTATAGCTTCCCGGTGGGAATGAATCAAAATTATATCTATTTTTTTTTTGTCAGATTGGCAAAAAAGGTATTTTTTGGTGTGCCGCAGAATTTTAGTAATTCGTGTATGTGTGCCATGAGATGAGAAAGGTTGAAAATCGCTGATCTGGTGGAGTTCATCGTCACGAAGAATTATGCACATTTGTACTTATTGACCTAGGGCAGTGGTCGGCAAACTCATTAGTCAGCAGAGCCAAATATCAACAGTACAGCAATTGAAATTTCTTCTGAGAGCCAAATTTTTTAAACTTAAACTTCTTCTAACGCCACTTCTTCAAAATAGACTCGCCCAGGCCGTGGTATTTTGTGGAAGAGCCACACTCAAGGGGCCAAAGAGCCACATGTGGCTCGCGAGCCGCAGTTTGCCGACCACGGGCCTAGAAGGATGTTTCCCGCGTGGCTCTGCCTTCTCATGCTTTTCTCAAACCCTCTCTTCACTCTTCTCCCCTCCCCCCATCTCCTCTAGTGTTGGGCCTTTCCCCGTGTAATGTCTGCTTCCTCCTGAGGGTCCTTGATCCTCAGGCAGTGTGCGTTCACACGGGGTCAGCGATGGTCATGGGTTCTAGGCTCACGTTAACGATTAAGTAGTCCCAAGGGCCGGCATTCCGAGATTAAACGCGCAAACCTTTCTCTTGGGGCCCCACGTGACCCCTTTCCCTTGGGGAGGAGGGAAAGGGGCAGATGCCTAAATGAAGGCACTCAGGACCGACGTCAGAGCAGCAGGTGCCAGGGTCCTTGGATTTGGCGGCGTGGATGCCCGTGGCGGTTTGGCGGGTGAGGTCTCCTGGGGAGGGGCGGCCCTGAAGCCGGGTGCTGTGACGGGGACGGTGTGGAGGTGTGGAGCCGGGAGGGGCAGCGCTGCGGTAGCTCTGCCTGTCGTTTTGGATGGAAATGTTTCGAGGAAGAAGGTCTCCAGGGTCAGCTGGTGGAGGCCCGGCTCCTGCTTGGTTTCTTGGTCTCCCGTTGAGGAGACGTAGACTGAAAGCGCAGTGAGGGGTGTGCGGCCCAGGATAGTGACCTGAGGAGCGCCAGGCGGTTCTGAACTCTTGGGTCAGACAGGTTTTTTGTGTGAGATACACTTAAAACACGGGCAAGTGAGATGGCCATTTTCCTGACGGGCATCTTGTGATGATTCATGGAGAGAGGCCACGAGTGGGCCTGTGTGCCAGCGTCACTCAGGTTTTCAGAAAGAGGAAAAGGAGTTTTCCTCTGGACTTGACTGTGATACTTGACTGGAGTGTTTTTGGCTAATGAAAGTATGTCCTATAGGTGGTGGTGGTCTAGTAGAGTATAATGTCACCCCGGATGCAGAAAAACCATTGGAGGAGGATTTGTGAGATTGGCACGGTTGGACAAAATTTGAGAATGACCAAGTTCCGTAAGCTTTGGCCCTGGCTGGTGGGCTCAGTGGTTAGAGCTTCAGCCGGCCTTCCGGAGGGTCGCAGGTTTGATTCTGGTCAAGGGCATGCACATGGTGCAGGTTCCCAGCCAGTCGGGGTGCCTGTGGGAGGCAACCCGTGGATGTACTCTTACATCGATGTTTCTCTCTCTCTCTCTCTCTCTCTCTCTCTCTCTCTCTCTCTCTCTCTCTCACTCTCTCTCTCTCTCTTCCCCCCACTTCCACTCTCTCTAAAGTCAATGGAAAAAATATCCTTTGGTGAAGATTAAAAAAAAAAAAAAAAAAAAGAAAGAAAGGAAGGAAGGAAGAAAAAGTTTCATAGGCTTTGAAAGCCTGGCAGGAGCGTGGTGACATTCCGGGGTGGGTAGAGGATTGTTTGTGATGGTCATGGGGGAGGTGATTTGATGAAATGTGTGTTTAGAAAGCTGGGCCAGTAGAATAGCAGAGCTTGGTGGAGGGAGAGAGGCTGATGGTAACTAGATGAGTTAACAGCTAAGTTCCAGGTTGACGATGATATAAACCAGCCTTTTTCAATCTCGTTTTGCTCTCCCAGACACATACCACATGCTTTTCCCAGAGCTCCAAACTCCCCAGCTCCCACAGGGGAGGAGGTAGGCTAGGTGCTGTGAACTTTTAGCACTCGCAGTTACTGCCCTGTCCTTCAGCTCAAGGAAGCAAACGAGGGGGAGTGGATGAAGGTGATAGTAACATGTAGAGGTAATTCTGAATTAGATCTGATTTTGCTGACACGTGTCTTACAGTGGCTATAACGAAATTTGCCTTTATAACTTGTTTTATAACTAAGTTTCTTGTATACCGTGTGTGAGGTATTATGCTTTTAGGTAAAATAATCTCAATTCATTCAGCAACGTTTTTCAAGTAGGTGATTTCATTTCCCTCATTTTATAAATGAGGACACGAGAGCCCAAAATAGATAAGCCGCCGGCCAGAGGCTGGTTGCCAGAGGCTGATGGTTGCGAATGTGATGCTGACAGGCCAGCCCGGAGCCTGTACTTATTTGGGGCTGTGTTGTTTGGAGAGTCAGACAGTTGTAGAGCTAAAATGGGAACCATGATGGGAAATCTGAACTCCTGAAAACTAACTTCTTATGAACTTGCTAGAAGGGGGGGGGCGGGGGATAGTGAATTTTGAGAACAGGCACAAAAACTGGAGTTTCCAATAAATCAGAGGAACGGGAGAATTAGGATGGCAATAGATCCAAATATATATGAGAACTTAAAATGTATAACCAGAATTTTAGGTGTAATTTAGGCATTTATCTCTTAGCACACAGTATCAGACCTCTCCTTCATGTCATGTAACAGGAGTGACAGCTCAGTGAAAATTAAAAAGACAATGGAATGTTAGGGGAATAGAAATAGAATCTAGAGGAGGCAAGATCTTCTCTTAATAAATAAGACCAACAGCCTGGGAGAAAAATGGCAAAGTCTAAGGGCAGGCAGCTCCCGAAGAGGAAGTCCTGACGGTCAGGGCAACTTCATTAGTAAGTCAGGTGTAAATGCAAAGCAAAACAAGAAAGAAATCTCACTTTTCTTCCGTCAAATTGGCAGAGGCTTAAAGGGTTGCATCAGACAGTGTTGGCAGGAAGCCTAGTCGCGGGCACATTTGTGTAGTGCTGTGGAAGGGTTGTCTACAACCCTTTAGGGGAGATAATTGTTGATGCAAGTTTTATAGTGCCCACAGGGCTGTCTTTATACTTAGAAATGAAGAGTAAGGCCTCAGCTTTGGGTTAAATAATAGTACATTATTTTCGATTAAGAAATCAAACATTAGTTCTTCCTTAAGCAAATGATACTGTTGCATATGTAAGTCTAGCAGAGGGGAGCAGGTAGGTTTTATGGGGCCTGCAAACAGCATTTGGGTCCATTTACAACTTAGATGAGTCGTCATCACCACATTTTAAAGTGACTTTTACGTCTTATATATTTGATTTCCTTTGAAAATGTGATCTGACAATGAAACCTTAAGCACTGATAATAATAATTCTTAAGAAATGTAACACTTTTAAACTAATAAATAGGATGAACCTTAAAATTCTTAGTGTAATACAATTAGTCTAAATCATTTGCTCATGATAACCTTTGGAGCCATAACATTAAACATGGCAAGTATGGAAAATCACCAGAGGTGTCCACGTTCCTCCTAACATCCTAAATATTAATACCATGGTTTTAATTGAACTCATCTGAGGGTGAGAAGCTAATATATCCACGACTGAACGCCTGTGACCAGCCCGTTTAGCAGGTAACGCTCCCGCCAGGGAAGAATGTTAGTTGAGGTTACTCACCATCAGAGCCTGGGACGCTGGCTGCCTTCTTGCTGGGGACTTGGGCAGGACACAGGGAATCCGTCTGGTTGTAGGCGCTGTGTCGTGGCTTCATTTACTCAGGAGCCTGGCCGTGGCTTCAGGCGACACCTATGCTGTGTGGCTCCGGTGTGCAGCCTCGGGAACCTCCCCGCACCCCATGCAGCCCGGTCCCTGGGTTGAATTGTGTATCTCTGATTATGAAGATGTGAAAACATATTCTTTTCCTCTTAAGCACTATCTATATACATACATATATATGTGTATGTACACATATATTTGGTAAAACCATGTCATTCTATTGGATATTTAAGATATCTGGTTGAGTTTTAGATATAACTTATGCTTTTATGTCTTTCCCATTTATCCCATTTATGGTCTTTCCTGATAGTCTAGCAATTTCTGCTAAATTTTAAAACATATTCCTATAACCTAGTTTTGCAAATCTTACCAGTAGAGGAATTAGTACTGTACAGAGATGTTTGCACAGATTTTTTTCGTAGTGCTGTGATAAATAGTAGGCTGGGGACAGCCTACCTGTATGGGGCAGCTGAATAAATTATATGTCTTATTCTGATTTACTTGGTTAATTCCCAGATATGTGAATAAAATATTTAAAAACAACTGACACTTAATATTCATTTATTTGAAACACATACTTGAATGAATCAGTCACTAAAACAGACACGAACCCCTGTTTTCATGGAGCTTACACACACAAAACCACAGTGGCTAAGGAGGACACTAGAATGTGACGAATGCTGTAGAAACAGGGAAGGAGAGAGTCAGCGCTGGCAGGCTCAGGGGCATGTCTGTGCTCAGGCATATTAAGTCGGGTACCTGTTGCCGAGGAAGCCACACTCAAGCAAAGACTTGGAGCTGCGGGAGTGAGTCTTGTGCCTGTTGGGGGAACAGCCAGTGAGGGGGACGAGGCGAGTACCTGGGGGCGGGGGTAACCGGTGGTAGCAAGAATAGAAATCTCTTTCCAGGAGTGTTGTTGCTATAGAGCAGAACACGGAGGCAGCAGCTTGGAGGGAGAACCAGGGCAGAGAGGGTTCCTTTCCAGTTTGGTGGCAGCATGTGAGTCCACTTGGAAGGACACGACACAATAAAGACGGGGAGTGGGCAGCTAGGAGGCCTCGCTCGGGGAGCCTCGCTGGAGCACAGCGCAGACTAGCGCGGAGCGGGCCGCGCGCCCGCCTGGCGAGCCCCGCTGGAGGAGTTGGCGGGGCGCCGGGGCCGCCCGGTGGCCGGCCCCGGAGGCGGGATCACGAGGCCCAGCAGCCTCAGCGCGGCCGGGTAGCGAGCTCGGCCGGGCTCGGCCGGGGGCGCCTGGGGTTGCAGGCGAGGCCCGCCCTGCTGGGCTCCGGCGAGCGCGGCCTGGCGCGCAGGGTCTGCACGACCCGGCGCGGCCTGGCCTGGAGGGCGTGGCCCGGCCTGGCGGGGACGGGCGAGCGCGGCCTGGCACGCAGGGTCTGGAGGACTCGGCGCGGCCTGGCTGGCAGAGCGGGGCCCGGCCTGGCGGGGCCCGGCGAGCGCGGCCTGGCGGGCCCCCTGGTGCGCAGGGTCGGGAGCATCTGGCGCGGCCTGGCTGGCAGAGCGTGGCTCGGTCTGGCGGGTCCCGGCGAGCGCGGCCTGGTCTGGCGGGCCCTGGCGAGCGCGGCCTGCAGGGCTCGGGACGGGGAGCGCGGCCTGGCGGATCCAGCGCGCTCGCCGGCACGCTCGGGCGGCCCTGACCTGCTGGAGACCGCCGCCTGGCGGCCCTGCCAGGACACGGCGGGGCCTGCGGGCGCGGGCGGGTCTGGCGGGCCCAGGCGAACGCGGCGCGGCCTGGCGGGCTCGGCCTGCGGGGCGCGGCCCGGCGGGCTGGGCGCGCGCATCCTGGTCTGCAGGGCCCGGCCAGGAGAGCGGGGCCTGGAGGAGCCGGAGCGGTCTAGTCTCGGGGGCTCCTGCCAGTGCGGCCTGTTCGGATGAGCCCGGGCGAGCTCGACCTGGTCTGGCGGAGCGGGCCTGGAGAGCGCGGTCTGGAGGACACGGCGAGGCCTGGCGGGCCCTGGAGAGCGCGGCCTGGCGGGTCCGGTACGCAGGGTCTGTAGGACCCGACGCGGCCTGGCCTGGAGAGCTCTGCCTGCTCTGGCTGAGCCGGCCTGGAGAGCGCCGTCTGCTGGGCCGGGAGCTCGGGATCTGGTTGGGAGCACCCGGCCTGGAGACCGCGGCCTGGAGGACCGGGCGCGCGCGGCCGGGCGCGCTCTGGAGGACCCGGGGCGATCTGGCGGGCCCGGCGAGCGCGGCCTGGTCTGGCGGGCCCAGCGGGCGCGGCCTGCTCTGGCGGGCCCGGTTTGGAGAGCGTGGTGAGGAGGACCTGGCGCCCTCGGTCGAGTGGGCCCGGCGCGGTTCGGCGGGCCCAGCGCGCGGTCTGGCGGGCCCAGCGTGCGGTCTGGCGGACCCAGCGCGCGGTCTGGAGCACCCAGCGCGGTCTGGCGGACCCGGCCTGGCGATCGGGATCTGGAGGACTCGGTGCGGCCCGGCGGGCCTGGGCGAGCGCGGCCTGGCCTGGCGGGCTCGGCCTGGAGACCACCGTGGTCTGGCGGGCCTGGCGCGCGCAGCCTGGGCTGGAGGAAGCGCCCTGGCGAGCGCGGCCTGGAACTCGCGCGCTCCGATCGGCCGGGGCCCCGCCAGTGCGTTCTGGCCTGGCGGACCCGGCCTGGAGAACGTGGCCTGGCGGGCCCTGCGCGAGGTCTGGAGGACCCGGCGCGGTCTGACGGGCCCGGCGAGCGCGACCCAGCCCATTTGGCGCCGTCCTCGGGAGCTGGCCGTGGGCCTGGCGTGCTGGCCGCCGCCCCGCAGTCCTCTCCCGGCTTTCGTCCGGGGAGGATGGCCTGGCTGGCCGGTTGCCGCGGTGGTTTGCCGCGGTTGCGTGCCGCGGTGCGCGGCGGCCTCTCCTCGTGTGCCCTGGTCGGCAGCCGGAGTCGGCCGCCAGGCGGAGCGGGCAGAGGAGGAAGACGAGATGGATGGGCTGGCGCAGTGCCGAGGGCCTGACGCTGAGGGATGCCGCTGCCTCGCGCCGCGGCGGCAGAGCTCGGCCGGATCCCTCTCGGCCCGAGGCCAGGGCCCGTCTCCTTCCCTTTTCAGGATGGGCCCCGCAGTTACGAGGAGCCCCGGGAGCTCTGGGCACAGGGCCGGAACGGGCTGCGGTATGGGGGGACTGCAGTACGGGGGGAGGGTCTTTAAGCCGCGGGGATGCACGCCCGTGCGCGCCCTCTCGCGGCCGCAGCGCACCGCTTTCCGCCGCCGCCCCCGCGTCTCCTGCAGCGCCGGGCTGCGGGGGCGCCCGGAAGCCCCGCCCCATCGCCCGGTGCCAGGCCCGCCCACTGTGGGCGGGGCTTGGGGCGCTGTCCACAGGGCGCTGTCCACGCGCGGTCCGCGGGCGCTGTCCGCGGTGCCGGCGCTGCGGCGGCGCTCTGCGTCCTTTTGGCGGAGGGAGACGGCAGAGCGCACAGCCCTGCGGTCTGCGGCGCACGCGGGCGCGCAGGCGGCGGGGCACACAGCCGCCGTGCCGTCCGCGCGACGCTTCCTCTTGCCCGGTTGGCACCTTCGTTTTACCCCCTCTTCTTCTTTTAAAGACCTCAGCTGTGCGTATTGGATTGGACCGGTTAGACTCCCGAGTTCATGATGTGCACGTGTCCATCATCCGAAGGCTGACCTTTTAATTTTACGTTGCTTAAAAAATATTTTTGTTGATTTCAGAGAGGAAGGAAGAGGGAGGGAGAGATAGAAACATCAGCGATGAGAGAAAAATCATTGATTGGCTGCCTCCTGCACGCCCCCCACTGGGCCTGCAACCCGTGCGTGAATGGAACCTGGGACCCTTCAGTCCGCAGGCCGACCCTCTATCCACTGAGCCAAACCAGCTAGGGCTCATTTTATTTTTCGTTAGTTCGTTTTAGATAATGTAATGAACCCTACCTGACGAATTGTAAGTCTATTAACTAGTAAGTCTTTAACAAAATGTAGGAGGAACCCGGCAATAACCGCTATTGATGTGTTCCCCCAATTACGGGGAGTGACCATTAGCCCACATCTGTATTTAAAAATTTGTCCCTTCTCTTCCTTCCTTCCTTCCTTCCTCATCCCCCACCCCCCAGTCTGGGTGTGTGTGTCTGTGATGTTTTCAACTCTGTGGGGACTCGAGTGGTAACAGTATTGTGTTGCTGAAAATCAACTCCATCGTTACCTTTCACTGTGGTGTATTCCTTGTCACCCTATGCAATGTGGTGTGGCCCTACCCCAGGGAACCTGCGCTTCTGTTGAGGGCCATTCGGGTTGTTTCCAGATTGTTGCTAGTGTGAAACATACCAGTTGTTCTTTCACTTGTTTCCTGCCGGGAGTGTGCCTGGTTTGCTCTTGGGCATCTGCCTGAGAGTTGAATAGTTAGGTCATAGGGTACGTGAAAACTCAATTTTAGGGCATGATGCCAAACGGACTTAGGAAGTGGTCATACCAGTTTACACCTCCACGCAGCATAGGAGAGCTCTCCGCCGTATCTCCTCCCACATTTGGTGTTTAATTTTTGTCCATGGAATTGCTGAAATCGGTATGCCATGTGGTCTCGATTTGCAATTCCTTGTTCACCAGTGATGTTCTACATCTTCATGTATTTATTGACGTGTTTCCTTCTGTCTGAATACGTCCTGTCCATTTTATATTGAGTTATATTGAGTCATATAGGAGGCTTAGATTTTCCTCTTTGCTTTTGATATTAAAATTCTTCATATCTCAACTAGCTGTGGGTCTTAAAAAACACTCTCCTCTTTTTGTGCTCTCTGCCAGGCTATTCATTTTCCTTTATTTCCTAGATTTATAATTTCTTTTGGCCTTTGTGAGTTTATATATTCTAGATGCCAGTTCTTTGCCAGCTCTATGTACTCCCAGTTTACAACTTGTTTCTTTTGTTAAGCTATTATTGATAAATATAAAATTTTGAATTTAGTAACAGATTTACCAGTTTTTTTGTAGTTAATGCTATTTAGTGTTAAATACTTTCTTACATTAAGATATAAAAGGTGACTAACTATATTTTATACTAAAAATTTGAAAGTTTGGTGTTCGATGTTTACATCTTTAACCCATTTAGAGTTTATTTTTGTATGTGGTGGTAGGTAGTGATCCTATTTTATCGTTTTTTTTCCCCATATGGATTGCCATTTTGTTTCCAATTCCTTTTATTGAATATCCTCTTCTTTGCCAACTGATGATATATTGAAGTTTGATTTGCACAAATGTCTCTCCTATGTTCTAGTCTGTCAGTTTATCTGTTTCTATGCCAACTACCATCGTATTAACCAGTTAACTGCCATGTGTCCAAAACGGAAACCATCCCCACACACCATGATATTTTGAATTTAATTTAAAAAATCAGTTTGCAATGAATATTATAAAAATAAATATACGACTCACAATTTGGGTGTTCCTTAATGTTTTCAGTTGAAAATTCACACGAAAAATGATTTTAAAGTTGGTCTGTAGGTGCTTATGGCAGGCAGATGGTTAACACTATGTATACTTTTTATTCTTGATTATTACAGTAATGTCCCAGGCAAACTAAGACATGATTACTCGACTTGTGAGCCATTCTAAAGAATTTTGATTTATAGCACATATGGGAAGTTATTGAAGAATATCTGTGGCTGAGTTATAGGTTCTAAAATACATTTTTAATGATCACACTGGTGCAAGATGGATGGGGTGGGGGAATTTGAGGGACAAGACAAGAGTGGAGTTAAGGTGACCAGTTAGGCTAGAGCTAGAGGGCAGGTGAGAGATGAAGAGATGTGGGTGGCTTTGAGATGGAGGTAGAACCAAGAGAACTTTCCGGTGTGTTGAATATGGTAGAGAGAAAGGTAGGACTCAGTGTAATGTGTTTGGGGCTTGAACAGCTGGGTGGATGGGATGCCATTCCTGAGATGCAGAATTCTGGGGAAAGGACAGTTTGTAAGTCTATAAACTTTCAGATGAATTATAGCGCCACTTTTAATTTGCTGATGCTTGGAAATAGCTTTATGGCTATGAATATGTTATAGCTTGTTGATGCTCTTTCCTTTCCGAATAGGCGACTCCCTTTTGAAAAGTGCCACCAGAACTCTCCTGGAATTCAACACAACGGCGGACTGCGACGGGGAGCGCCGCGCACGTCACAAGATCCAGAGCAGCATCACCTTCCTCTGTGGCAAGACCTTGGTGAGTCCGCAGATCCCTTTGTAATCTTTTGTTAGAAATGTTCGCCCCTGGGGAGGCCTGGCTGTAGTGGTTGTTCCAGGGAGAATAAGTGAAAAAAATGGAAAGCACAGCAGATAAAAACCCCAACTGAAATCGCCATTGCCATTAAGAACCAATAAGTAAAAAATCCGAAGTCTATAGTTACAACGTTCGAGTGAAACTCGATCCACATCCTGTGTAGAACTACAAATCAAAGTGATGGATGTGTTTAAACCCGAAGCACAGTGTAATGTTTATTGCAGGCGTAATTTTTTTTCCTTCTTTCTAAAATCTCTTCCCCCAGCATTTTATTTGGATAGTTTTTAGGGCAATGTATTTATTGTTTTAAATGTTTTTCTTTCCTCATTTACATTAAACTGTAGAGACGGAGATCTATGTAGGACAGCTGTTTTCAAATGATGTGCAGCAGAACGTTTAAAACATGCAGTACCTATGTAGTCGGGGGCACCGACCTCTTTTTCCCTTAGATTGTCAAAAAAAAAAAAAAATGACAACAGCGAACACAACAATAGCTGTCCGGCGTGAATGAATCAAAAGTATACCAATTTTTTTTTTGTCAGATGGACAAAAAAATTGTATTTTTTGGTGTGCCGCGCAGAATGTTAGTAATTTGTTTATGGGCGTGTCTTGAGATGAGGAACGTTGAAAATCGCTGATCTAGGAGAAGTTTTTGCTAGCGGATAGTAGGCTTCCCAACCTTTTTGGGTATTCCTAGTGTTGAAAGGGGACATAATTGTTTAAAGTGTGATTTGTTCTTGCTGTCTCTATATTGCATGGGATTTTTAAAAATTTTAATATTTAGTGGTTAGTGAGGGACTTGAAGTAAATAATTGCTAGTTTTTAGGAAAAGCAATTGGTATACAGATCCTATGAACGTTCTCTAATCGGAGTAAGAGCCCAAGTATTTAGAAAAATCAGGGTGAGTAAAACTCATGTGGCCACCAGATTGCTTTAAAATATTATTTTAGAATTTGCTGTGACTGTTATATCCTCAGGCCCATAATGTGTCATCTCAAGAATTTTTTAAAGATAGAACTTACATGTTTCGTTTGGACCAGCCTATCTACTGCACTGTTGTCCATGTCGAAACCCTGGGAAGAAAGTCGGCTTGCCATTCTGTGAAATATGGAGGTCTGTTACTGAATAGGCTAGCTCCTGTTTGAATTTTAACCGATTTCCTTCAAGAATTCTGTGTTCACCATGAGAGAACCAGAATGGTGAACTCCAGATTTGCACATGGGCGTGTAGCGGTGAATTCCCGCCGGGTCAGGCCTCACCCGGCAGCGCTGTGGCTAAGTTTGGAGTCTACCCGGGTCGAGGCATTGGGGGGGGGGGGGGGGGGCGGTCTGAAGCGAGGCTGGCTAGGAACTCAGCCGGGCCTGGGTGGGCCTCCTCCCTCGCTGACAGGAAGCATGAGGTCACATTTTCTGGCTTTGATTTTGTTGGCATTTGGTTAAGAGAACATTTGGAGTTTGAGAGGATCAGGGCCCTGAGGATTGCTTCCCAGGAGTTTACTGTACTCGCATAGCTGGGGCAGTAGAACAGTGTTGGCCCGATTCTCCCCAAATTCCAGCATGATTTCATGAAGCCTTTGTCTCAGGGTTTTTGGGTTTGGGAACTCGGCGATGACCTTGTCGAACTAAAAACGGTTGCGATGGCCCGCCGCCCCCGCGTTGCTACTTTTAAAATGTTCATTTACGGCTCCTAACTGTAATAAAGGGAGCCGGCCCGTGCGCAGCAGGGTGACTTTTAACTTTATCCTCACAGGGCACGCCCGAGTTCGTCGCCGCCGTGGACTGTGTGCACTACTTTGAGTGGAGGACTTCCGCCGCCTGCAAGAAAGACACGTTCAAAGCTAAGAAAGAGGTAGCCTCAAGGTCACGTGCTGGGAAAGTACATTCTGGGCCCTTCAGACTGGAAATACTGGTTTGGTTGTGACTGTTGTGCTGGGTGGTTCTTCGCTCAGGACAGGGCTCTGCACAGCCCACAGGCCGTGATGGAAACAGAGCGGCCCACCGTGCAGGCAGGTTCCCTCTGGGTTTCCGGTGCCGGGCGCCTCGGTGCCCAGGGACTCGGCGGAGCGGGGTGTGGTGTGTTCCCGTGCCTCCCGGTGCCGTCTCTGCCGGGAGCTCTGGGGCGCCGCGGACGGGGCTCCGGGCCAGCTGTCCGGAGCCCTCCAGGTCTTCGCCAGCTCACCTCGGAGACTGGATGGCTCACCGTTCCTCCGTTCTTTCTTGGTCAGATTATTCTTTTAAAAAAAAAAAAGGATTTCAGAGAGGAGGGGAGAGGGAGAGAGAGGTAGAAACATTAATGGTGAGAGAGAATCATTGATCGGCTGCCTCCTGTACATCCCCTACCGGGGATTGAGCCCTCAACTCGGGCATGTGCCCTGACTGGGAATTGAACCGTGACCTCCTGGTTCATGGATTGATGCTCAACCACTGAGCCACACCGGCCGGGCCAGTCACGTCATTCTTTTTTTTAAAAAAAATATATTTTATTGATTTTTCACAGAGAGGAAGAGAGAGGGATAGAGAGTTAGAAACATCGATCAGCTGCCTCCTGCACACCCCCTACTGGGGATGTGCCCGCAACCAAGGTACATGCCCTTGACCGGAATCAAACCTGGGACCCTTCAGTCCGCAGGCCGACACTCTATTCACTGAACCAAACCCGTTAGGGCAGGTCATTCTTGTTGATCCACGAAGTGTCCTGTTCCCTCTACTAGGGCCTCCGAAGGTGGCTCTGCTGCGTGGCTTTCCCTGGTCACGGAGGAGAGGAGAGTGGTAGCATCTTTCCGCCTCACTTCTCCCGCCACCCGGGTCGTACCCGTGGTTTCCTGTGCTCGCCTGGACAGCGGTCTTCGTGGGTCGATTAGTCTCACTTTTCGCCATTAGTTTCCTGTTCTGAGGGGCTGAGTTCATAGTCTTAGGAGTGAGGAACGGACCAATGGGAGTTATTTTCACTGATGGCTTAATGCCGTATCGTTCAAGAAGGGCAAAAAGAGATACATTCGCTTTTTAAAAGTAAAGGCAGTGTCATGAGGAATGACGAGTGGTCACAGGCCTGCACCTACGGCAGTCCGGGAAAGAGGATGGGTCACGTGGCGTGGAAAAGGCCACGGTTGCCTCGCGGAGGAGCAGCAGGAGGCTCAGGGCAGAAAAGCTTCAAGTGTGGGAGGGAATCAGGCCCAAGGAAATGTCACCGATCTTTAGGAACGGTGTCAGGTTTACACTTAAAATTGTAAAGCGGAGGGTGAGCTGTTTGCCAGCATCCAGTGCGTGGCAGGAGGAGCCTGTTGGGGCTGCAGGGTAGCTGCCTCCTCCTCCCGGAGACCTCCACCTCCCCGGCGAGGGGCCCTGCCGCCCCAGCCTGCCCGCGAGGCTGTTTTCCTGCCTCTTCCCTCGCTCTCCTGAGCTGGCAGAGGCGGCTCCCCCCACCTGGGAAAACGCCTTTCCAGATGAAAGAAAGGAAGAAGAGGCAGTTTGTTTCCCTCCGCTCGGTGCGGCGGGTGGGCAGTCGCACACGGCAGCCGCGGCCCAGCCCTGCCCGGTCTGTGTTTGTGCAGCCCAGAGCGGAGAATGGCCTTCACGGTTTTATAGGCTGTAAAGAGACAAAGAAGAATGCAGGGCCGAGGCCTACGTGACGCGGGCTGGCATGTTTACTCTGTGGCCTTTGCAGCAGACGGGTGCCCTGCTCTAAATTGTGCTTTGGGGCGGAGCGGGGAGGGCCAGCTGTTTTTTCTCAAAACAGTGACATTTAATTTCTCTCCGAAGTGGATCTGAAGGTGCAGGAGAGACGTTGCAGTCTGCTCTCTGCTCGCCTCGGGGGCTGGGTGGCAGCTGGGCTTGATCCCTCTGGTGTCCGGGCAGGGAGGACCCGTTGGGGGCCTCGCAGGAGGAGTTTCTTGCGTTTTGAAAGGCTTCTTGCTTTCAGGGACCCGGGGACTAAAGGTCCGGAGGGCACGTCCCTGCTCACGACCTGAACCCCTTTCTGCCTCCCGTGCCGGCACCTTAGAGGGAGGACCCAAGGAGCATGTGGCCGCTCGCGTAGCCTGCTGTCACCACTCCGGGTCACAGTGCCCCCGGGTCACCATTGAGGACCTCGCTTTACCCTGTCTCCGGGATGGATTACGCTGACCGGCTGTGGTGCGACTCCAGAAATTGTTAAAACACTCAGCGTTTCTTTTAACTTAAATTCTTCATGGTTGAAAGTATTACATTTGTCTCCTTTCCCCCCCATGGGCCTCTCCCCGGCCGCTCCCGCCCCCCAGCACCTGCCCTCGCCCCCTCCTCTCTGTGTCCACTGGTTGTGCTTATCTGCATGCACACAGCACCCCGCACTCCTTAAGGAGAAACCCACTCAATCCAGGGTTGTTGCCGCCATGATGTCCACACCTCGCTCAGAGTTCCTGGTTTCTTTGTTTGTGTTGCTCTGACGGGCAGGAGTCACGGCAGTTCTCCGCTGCCTTTTACCGCGACCACTCTGGGCCCGTGCAGTGGGCCCTGGGAGGGTTTTTTTAGATTATAATTTCTCTAAAGTGCCACGGACGGACGCCCCCCACCCCGGCACTCCGGGGAACACAGGGGACTCAGACTCCGCAGCCACACAAGCACAGCTAACATACGGCGTGAACAAGGTCCACTCAGTGTGCGGAGCGGGGGGCCGCCGCCCCTCCCCCGCGGCCGCGTTCCTGCGCTCATGAATGTCTCCATTGCTGTGCTCCGTGGGGCAGGAAGTGGGAGGCCTTTCCCCAGGAGCCCGGCCGTTTTCCGACGCGCACTCCAGTTCTGTGGGCGCAGAGCTGGGCGGGCCCGCAGTTCCTTCCTGGCCCGCGCGCCGGCCAGCGGTGGCTGGCTGCCTGGAGCGGGGGTCTGAGCGCCGGCTCCTCACTGGGATCCCTCGAGCCCGTCCAGAATGGCGAGGCCTTGCACACGTGGCCCGTCTTGCCTTCCCCCCGGCCCCCCCCCAGCCGGGGCCGCTGCGCCTCGCTTTCCCAGGCTTTCATTTTGCAGCCGGAGAGGCGCCCCGCCTCCATGCCGACCCTCTCGCGCTGGCGTCTCTGTGTGAACGTGCCGGGGACGGCACACGTCAGATTCGCAGGGTTAGGGACGATGTGATTGCGTTCCCGGGCCCAGGGACAGTGTGCAGGGAGACCTTCCCTTTAATTTAGGTGACTTCTGAAGCGTGTGGGCCCAGCCTCTCTGCAGGATGTAGCCCGAGGCTTGGCGTCTGGCCCCTGTGAGTCATGTTCTCCCGGGACCAGATGTGCCAGCCCCTGTGGTTATCGCGGCATCTCCGATCACGGGAGCCTCTGCTGAGGGATCTGGTCGGAATGAGTGCGCGTGTGCCCTGAGGCTGCGAGGAGGTGCAAGTTGTTGGTTCAGTCCATTCGCTCTCCATGAAATCTCGGGGAACGGGGCTGGGGAAAAAGGTTAGTGGGTCAGAGCGATCCTGCAGGCCTGATAGCATCTTTCCAAGAAAGATTTGAAAGCTAAATATTACGCAGTTAACCTTTTCGCGCAGCCCTGCATGTGAATGGCTTCATTGTGAAAGACTGAGTCTCAAGAACATCGTGGCTACAAAACGATGAAGCAAACGGCTTTGAAATGATTGCCGAGAATACGAGTCTTCAGCGTGTTTCTTCGCACGGGTGGTGACAGGGGTGCCAGGCTGTTTTTTTGGAAATAAGACTCACCAGGGGGTTTCAAAGGCAGACCTGGCAGGAGGTGGTGTTATCTGGGTGACCAGGGCCTTGGTGAGTCTTGGCACATGTCTGGGCGCGATGCTCTCTCTGCTTGAGAAGTAGGAGCTGGGAGAGCCCGGAGCCGTGTCAGCTGCAATGGGCTCCGTGACATTTTGGAAACCAGAGGCCATTAGTTCCTAGAGACGAGGGAGTGGTGGTCATAATGAGAATCCAGGAAGGACGGGCTCCATGCTCGAAGGGGAGGGCTCTGTCTTCATCTGTTGCTGAGCAGGGGCTGGTGCAGGCATCGTCCTGAGCCCGTCTTTCAGGGCTTCCACAGGGACAGCGTGTGGGAGGAAGCGAGCAGATAACACACACCAGCGCCGTGAAGAGAAGGAAGGCGGGGAGGCACAGAGCGGCGGGGAGCACTGCTTTAGATCAGGGTGTCAGGACGGGCTCCCCGGGCAGGGGACGGTTCATCCGAGACCGGAGCGAGGTGGAGCGAGAGCTGTGTGATCCCGGGGAAGGGCATTCCAGGGAGATGCGAGGGAGTGTGGAGATCCACGGCCGAGCAGCACCCGGGGGCCCCGAGGCTGTGTCCTCGAGGTTGGAGGGGACTCGCTCTCAGTGTGGATCTGAGCAGAGAGTGATGTGACCTGGGGCAGCTTGGGCAGGACCGAGCTGGTGGTGGTGGGGACGTGGGCCGCAGGGCAGGGCGTGTGTAATCTGGAGGCAAGGGCCCGCTAAAAAGGCGGTGGGTCGCAGGCCAGTTGGAAGGTGTGTGTTGAAGACTGAAGCTCTCCTCTCTTCTAGGTGCCGTGCTACGCATTTGATGGCGAGTTCAAGAAGCACGATCTAAACCCACTGATCAAGCTCAGTGGCGCTTACTTGGTGGACGACTCGGACCCGGACACGTCTCTGTTCATCAACGTTTGCAGAGACATAGGTCTGGACCTGGGGGGGCGTGGGTGAGGGGTGGGGAAGGGTTGCTTGGAAGGGTCCTTGGCTTTGCCCTCCGCCTGCGTGCCCCTGCCTGGAGCCACGTGGCCGCGAGGCCTCCGAGATAGTGTTTGTCCCCACAGACGTCTCTGTGCACAGCCCCCCCTCGGCCCAGGAATCCGATCCCTCACACGTTCCCTCTGCACTGCGAGTCCAGCCCCGTGTACTCTCTCTGCCTGACACTTGGGGTTTTCAGATTCTCAAGTAAATCTTACTTCCAGTGAGATGGGGGCTGTGGGGGAGATGGATTGATTTGGTGTGTGGGCGCTGGAGGAAATGGAGTCCGGAGTTCCTGGCCGGGCTGGGGAAGCCATGTGTGCCCGGCTGTGGGTACCTGAGGCCCTTGGCTGTGAGCTGCAGGCTGGGAAAAGGGAGAGAGGGGTGCCCAGGGTCCGCGGGCACTTGGTCATGACCCATATTTCGTTCTGGGACGACGTCTTGCCTGGCTGTCCCTGAAGCTGCCAGGACTGGTGTGAGAAGCTTGGGGTCTGCTCAGCCACCTGCAGGCTGTGCCCAGCCTTGACCCAGAGAGGCCTGGGAAGCTGCGCTGAGCCCGGCTGGAGCCGAGCTTGGCGTTTGCTTCAAGGGCTGTGAGTTGTTAGTCCTGTGCTGGCTTTGCTGGTAATTAACAAAAAATAATTCTCCTGTTTCCTTTACATTCTTACTCCTCACATCGTGCTAGTGTATAGTTGGCCTTAGAAACGTTGGGAAAAGTTTTTAAAAAGAAAGCCAGCCCAGGAGAGGACTGTGGGCAGCAGGCGCCTGAGTGGGAGTGTGCACGTGTTCTTCATACTGTGCGTGGACATCACGCGCCCCTTTGCTCACCACTTCTACGTCGTTCTAAAATGGGAGCCGCTCGGCTGCCCGGGGGCCAGCGCCGGGCAGGTGTGTGGCTGGTTGTTCATGTCATTCTTTTGTGCTCCAAGGACGGCGTCTGTTGTTCTTCTGGAGAAAGGTCGGTAGGCAGAGTCTTTATCTGAAATGGGCCTGTAACTCAAATTTGGTGATCAAGTTGAATTCCGAAATAATATACGATTATTCAGAGTCACTGGATATAGTTTTAAAAGAGCTTTTTTCTTTCCAATTGACTGGCAGTTTAAGTTGGGTTCCGTGACTTGGATTCACACGGGGTCGCCCACACGGAGTGTCTTTACCCCGACACTCTCCAGCCCAGGAGATTGCTCCGGGCCTCACACCATGTGCGGAAAGCGACCCTGGAAACCAGGAACCGTGTCGCTTCCCTGCCGGCGGCTCAACTGCACGCTGAGGGCTCGCGCCTCACATTTGCCTCCAGTCCCCCGAGTGCTCCGTCCCCCGTGGGTCACTGCGGGCACAGAGCCCCCGAGCCGCGGATGCTCGGGCGCACTAACCACCCGGCAGGGAAATCTCATGATGTGGCTTGAGACCGACAGTCCGTGTCCTCCCCATCGTCTGACTCCTCCACCCTGTGAGGTGGCTCGGGGGCTGGGAAGCTGTGCAGAGGTCCGTGGTGGATCTAGGACTTGAATCCCGAACCGTCTGTGGGTTCTCTCTCGAGTCGATGCATCCTCACACAGACCACGGAGTCCCTGCCTTTGCCAGTCTGTGTGCAGATTGGAGGGGGTCAGGCTGAAGTTCCTGTGCTTCTAGGAGGAGGGGCACATTCCTCAGGTCAGCGAACACGAGCAGCCCCTGCTTAGCGGGCGCCTCTTACGTGCCAGGTGCGGGGCGAGTGCTCTGCATTCCTCCCCGACACGTGCCCGCGGCCGTGCAGGTGGGGGCCGCTGCTCTCCCTCCTCCTCACACGCAGGCAGGTCACGGATGTCCAAGGTCTCAGAATGGAATGCGGTCCAAACTTCTCCCTTACGTTGCTTATGGAGACTTTGAAAATGTTGATCTTGTTTTTTTCTTTCAAGGGACCTTGGGCCCGAGGGTAAGTGTGGCGACCCTTTGATGCTAATCCACATCCCGTGTAATGTTTTACAGACTCTCTACGGGGCCCGAGCCCGCAGCTGCGCGCCTGCCCCCTGGGCACTGCCGCCTGCCTGGTGCGCGGGGGCCAGGCCTTCGATGTGGGCCAGCCCAAGGAGGGGCTGAAGCTCGTGAGCGAGGACAGGTCAGTGTGCGCGGGCGGCTGCCCACCTCAGCAGGAGCTTGGCTTTGTAGTTTGTTGCAAGATAATGCTTGCAAAACCATGGCTTCCCACATGCTTGCAAAAGCACTAGTCATCGCGGTGAGTCACCGAGGCTGCCTGACTGCTAATCACTTGTCTCCCAGGCTGTGAGGACGTGGGTCGGGATGAGCGCACGGGGCTGCCTCATGTGACAGCTTCATGTGACAGCCCTGCAGGTGTGCCTGACGTTGGCCATGGCAGGTCCCCGGTGAAGTTCACCGTGTCCACCCTTATCTGCTCTTCAGAGACACCATCCCGCAGGGAGAGGGCAGGAAGGGCAGTGTGCTGGCTCCCTGCCGGGGCGTGGGGCCTGCTTCCTGCCAGGGCACCGGCCCCCCCAGGCCCCTCAGCCCCCCCAGGCCCCCCAGGCCCCCAGGCCCGGTGCTTCATTCCTCGTGATAAGACGCGCTGCTTGCACGTGCTCTCCCGCCTCTGCGCCTGACTTGGCAGGGAGACGCTTTCCTCGTGGGCACACGTGACCGCGGCTGGCGCTGGGGTGGAGGGTTTTGATGGCCCCCCGGTGGCAGGCACTTGATGGACACCTCGTGGGCTGCACTGCGTGGAGCTCATCAGCGCTGCGATTACAGATCGCATGTGGAAGGGGAGCCTGCCTGAGATGTGCGATGGTGGGGCGGCTTCTCGGTGTGTGTCTGCATGCGTGTGCGGGGCTGCTGTGGGCAGAGCACCACCGCCGGGTGCCAGCCGCGGAGGCTGTGTGCTCTCAGCTCCCAGGCCGGCAGTCCAGTTCCAGGGCTGTTTGTCCCGCGGCCTTTCTCCTTGTGCGGGCGGCCGTCTTCTCCCTGTGCCCCCCTGCTTCCCGTGGTGACTGTCTGCGTCCTGGTCTTCTCCTTTTCTAAGGACACAGTCCTGTCTGATTAGCGCCCACCCTGATGACCTCATCCTAATCACCTCATTGAATACCCCCTCCCCAAAGACGGTCACGTGCTGAGGGGCTGGGGTTAGGGCTTCCGCGGGAACTGGGGGAGGGAGGACGCCATGTAGCCCATAACGTCGTTCTACGTGACAAATGGGGGATTCTTCGGACCCGGGGGACTTTGTGGGAAGCGGGCGTTGAACGAAGGCCTGAGTGTGTCTTCCGAGGAAAGGCAGGCCCTGTGCCTCTGGCTGTTCTGTGGCCGGCTCACCGGGAGTGCGGGTGAGGCCCCGAGGCGGGAGACCCCCACCCCCTCGGAGGCCCTTCCCGCTGCGGCCAGCTGGCCAGCACGCTCCGCGATCTTCAGGTGACAAAGACGACTTTGGCTTGCACGTAGACCTCGTTGTTTGGAGAGGAAGTGGTCTTGCGGGCTGTGGCAGCAATGGCTTGACCTGCTCAGCTGTGTTTGTTTGGTTTTGTTAGAGTGTAATGTTTTTTGTTTGACTCAAACAGCTTTTCTTAGTATTTAAATTTACACGTTGCTTGTTTTATTTGTTTTTTAAAGAAAATAGCACTAAATTGAAGTTTACTTTTAAATTTATTTTCCTTCCCCAAATGGGAATGAATTAAAGTGTACTACGTATGGCTTCTTTTACATGGTAATCTTCCTTCAGTTTCCGGTGTCCCCAAATGAATGCTCAGGGCCCCCGGATTAATTTGAATGCGATACTTTGTAACGCTCCTGTCTCTCTGTGGCCTCCAGGCTGGTCCTGACCTACGGAAAAGAAGAGGCAGGGAGGCCAGACTTCTGTGAGGGCCACAGCCCGGCCGTGACCGTTACCTTCGTCTGCCCGTCGGAGCGCCGGGAGGTGAGGCTGGTCTCCCGGGACGTCCCAGCGCGCCCACTAGCCGGGCTACCTGGGAGCAGGGGCTGGGGCCGCGGCGGGCGGTGGGTCTGTGCGGGCCGAGCGTGCGGACTGTGGGGAAAACGTGCTTCCTGGGATGGCCGCGGGGGCGAGGCTCCCGGAGAACAGCTGGCCGATTGCTCTCAGCCACCTCGAGGGGCCCCTGGGTGTGCATGCGGGACGGGGTTTTGTTCTGCTTTTGTGGGAGACGATTTTAATTGTTCCGTGGACAGATTTTAAAAATTTTCATAGCTATGCTGATTTGAGTGGGTTTTGAAAAACCATCCCTACAACCCCAAACCCGTGACTTCATGGCCCTCATTGTTTGGGGATGAAACCAGGTAGAAGTAGCTAATGAGTCCACAGGAATGTGGTCAGAAATGAGCGGTGCAGATGCTGTGCAGACCTGGGGGCTCCGTGCAGGGCTTTGGGGGTCCCGCCCGGTGTGGAAGAATCGGCCGCGGGAAGGCCCCCTGGGCTCACAGGGGAGCGGCCGCCCTCCCTGCCTCCCCCTCCCCGCCGGCCTCCCCCTGCAGAGCTGCCAGCAGCCTGATTGCTCTGTCCTCTGGCTGTTTACGCAGTGGAGCACAGCTGTAAACTCCGTGAGGGTAGGGCGGTCTGGGTTGTCCTTGGCCGGTGCCCAGTGGTGTTGCATGCACGTGTGGCTGTGAAGTGTTTTAGCAGATGTGGGTGCCGATGGACGGGAGACAGCCCGCAGGAAGGGCAGGGCTCCCCCTGATTTATTCCTGTCTCCTCCGAGCGGAGGGAGCGAGGAGGAGGGGAGTGCTTGGGCCAGGGAGCCCTGCTCCCCTCCCCCCAAATAAACGTGGAATGTGCCGTGGCAGCCGGCCAGCTTTGTGCGCTGGGGTATGGGGACAAAGGGTTAGCCCCGACTAGCTTTCCGCGTTAGGTCCCCAGATCCCAGGGCCCGCCGTGGCCGCTCACAGGGGACCCGCCTGGCCGCCCCGGGCTCGACGTCAGTTCTGAATGCGAGGTGGAGGGGTTCTGATTTATTCCTTCCGTCTGTGCCTACGCATGGGAATGGAAACCTTCTCAGGCTGCGGGGGCCGTCTCGGGGCCGCGGGCTCACAGGCCCCCCCCCCCCCCCCCGTTTGCACTGCATGCAGTGAGGACCTGTAGGCTCGGAGAGGAGTGGGCGCCCCCTCTCCCGCCCGCCCCTCCCGCCCTCTCCTCCCAGACGTGAGGCACCGCGGTGTCCCTGCAGGGGCTGGTTTGCTGCTGGGAAGGGAAGGGTTCCCGCCCGCCTCGCTGCTCACGGGGCCGCACGCGGGTTACATGTGGCGCCTTCATTCGCGAAGGTTTACTTAGGCGTTTGCGCTGGCTGGCTGAATGCTTTTCGGAGCTGGGAGTTTAGTCAACGTGTACCTTGTAGATTTCTTTAAAAAAGCTTTAGTGAATGTACAGATGGCAAAAGCCCCCCGTTTTAAGCACAGGAACAGCATTATGCAACCAGTGCCCCCGTCTGATGTTCGGAGGTGCCCATCACCCCGACAGAGACCTGGCGTGGCCACTGCCACCTGTGCCCCAGCCTGGCAGCCCCAGCCCATGGACATGCCTTTCTGGGCATTGTGTGCAGTGACCGTGTAGGGCAGTGACCGCACACTGTGGGCCTTTGTGTCTGACGTCTCCCGCGCGGCCCGGCCACCGTCGGCACGTGTCCGACCTGCCCGCGCCGAGGGCTGAAAGCACCAGCTCTGAGTCAGACAGACGGAGCCGGACACGCCTCTTCACAGCTTATTCATCACATGACCCGTGTTTGCAAACCAGCACCGAGGACTGTGCCTGGCACGTAGCGGCGCCGGGTAAACATTTGCAGAGCGGCGGCGCTCAGAGGCGGCAGCCCTGCCTGATGCTGAGCAGCCACACTCCCGGCGATGGTTACGGACGGCACTGCCCTCCGGGAGCAGAGACCTCCCGGCCTCCGTCCCTGTCCCACCGCAGGCTCGGCCAGAGCTCCTGTCTGCGAGGCAGGGCCTTCAGAGCGCGATGTGTGGGTGAGGCCCCGACCCTGGGGCAGGAGCACATGGAGGCGTGCCCAGGCCCCTGGGGCAGTCAGGAGAGGGGTTCAGGGCCGGCTCCCTAGAGGCTCCCAGGCGCAGCCATTCCCACGCAACTTGGGGGGGTCGCTGGCCCAGGCTCCCCAGCTCTTCCGATTGAAAGGTGCTGCTGCCCGCCCTTTGCCTCACTTGCCTGGCTGCTGCCGAGGCCGAGGGTGTCGGGTGAGGGGTTCAGGGTGCACTGGCCGGCCCGAGTGTGACCCTGACGGGGCGAGGGTGCTGGCGTGTCACTGGGGTCGTGGCAAGTCAGAGAATCCAGACAAGTCCAGGCCACTGAGGATGCGGAACAGGGACCGGAAAACGTAAAAACCCAACTGCTGACTTCCGCGGCTTCAGAAGCGAGGAAAGCCTGTGTTTAAGCTGGATGTTCACAATGGAAGTTTGCACCTTCCCAAACCGTTTCCGATAGGGCACCCTTCCCAAGCTCACGGCCAAGTCCAACTGCCGCTACGAGGTCGA
This sequence comes from Ia io, assembly GCA_025583905.1. Taxonomy (NCBI): domain Eukaryota; kingdom Metazoa; phylum Chordata; class Mammalia; order Chiroptera; family Vespertilionidae; genus Ia; species Ia io. The sequence goes on along the minus strand of JAJQQW010000005.1, from coordinate 3,764,505 downwards.
GTGGGTCACCGAGTACGCCTGCCACCGGGATTACCTGGAGAGCAGCAACTGCTCCCTGAGCAGCGCGCAGCACGACATCGCCATCGACCTGTGGCCGCTGCGGCAGACCCGAGGTGAGCGGCGCCGGGGGCCGGGGCCGTGGTGCGCGGGCGTGGGAGAGGCCCAGGCCGTGGGCGCGGCGCTGTAGCTCCCGCCGCTGCGGCTGTGGCGCCCGGGGCCTCTGCTCACGTGTTCCCTCCTCTCCAGGCCATTACTACACTGCCGATGGGAAGGAGTATATTTTTTATTTGAATGTCTGCGGAGAAGTTGAAGCAGCCCCAAAGGCCTGTAATGAGAAACAGGCTGCGGTTTGCCAAGCGAAGAAGCCTGATTTCACTCAAGTCAAAGTGGCAGGAAAATTCCAGAGCCAGACTCTCCGGTGCGTAAACAGCCTTGCCGCGCTTTCCCAGTGCATTGTGTCTGTTCTCATAAAACTTACCCGACTTCCTGTGGCCCCTGCCTCCTCCGTCCAGCAAAGCCCGGGAGCCGGGAGGACCTGCCTGGGGCGTGGGCCTCGGTCCCTGGGCACCTCTTCCTGGCTGGACAATGAGATGGCTCCTGTAAAAGCTGTTTGCTTTATGAGCCATTGTTCGGAAGGAGCCACACTGTAGGAAACTCACTTGATTAGTTTACAGTGGAAGCGGCTTTTGTCCTTAAAAAGTTATCTTTCCTCGCTTTCCGTTGTCTCTGGCACTTGGAGGATCTGAAATGCCGTGAGCATAACGTAAAGGTTTTAAACAGCTAAGCAAACACACCCAGCCCCGGTCTCATGGCCCCTGACCCTAGTGGTCCTCGATCCTGGGCGATAGGAGATGCCGGTCCCCGGGAACGCGCATTGTGCAGGGCCCACGGGGAAGGCCGCCCGATGGCGGTGGCGGCAGCGCCGTGCGCTTCGCGGCCGTTGTGGGTCTTGTACGAAATCCAAGGAGGGAAGGAGGAGCGCGGAGGAGTGTGCAGGCTCACGGCAAACCTTCGGCGCTGTCCTGCCGCCGTGGCGACTTTGAAGTACGAGGACGATAAGCCCGTCCATTTGGAACTCATTTCCTCCCGCCGTTTTCCCCAGCTGGCGAGAGCGTGCTGTTCTGTGTCAGCACCGATTTGTTGGGGGCATGCGGAGGGCTTAATGGAGAAAGGTTTGAAAATGCAGGTTCCTCTCGGGTTCTGCTAAACACGCGTGCATGTGTGTTTCCACAACCCAGGTACTCGGACGGAGACCTCACCCTCATCTACTTCGGAGGCGATGAGTGCAGCTCGGGCTTCCAGCGCATGAGCGTCATCAACTTCGAGTGCAACGAGACCGCGGGTGAGTGTGCCGCGGGTGGGTGTGCCGTGGGTGGGTGTGCCGCGGGTGGGTGTGCCGCGGGTGGGTGTGCCGTGGGTGTGCGTGCCGCGGGTGGGTGTGCCGCGGGTGGGTGTGCCGCGGGTGTGCGTGCCGCGGGTGGGTGTGCCGCGGGTGTGTGTGTGCCCGTGGGTGTGCGTGTGCCCGTGGGTGTGCGTGGGTGGGTGTGCCCGCGGGTGAGTGTGCCCACGGGTGAGTGCTTGCGCCTGCCCAGGCGCCGGGCACGGGTGTTCCTGGGAGTGGAGTGCTGAATGGGGCAGTCAGGCGTCCTCCGGGCGTGGCACCTCAGCCCCCAGCCAGCGACACGCATCCTGTTTCCACTCCCCCCTCCCCCCCTCTGTTTGCTTTGGGAGTGGGCCCAGCGCCGGGCCTGCTGGGACGGAGGCTCTGCCTGGGGTTCCACGCTCACCAGCGTGGGTGTGGTTCCTGCAAGGTGGGTCTGCTCACTGACCCCTTTTCTTGTGCAAACTGAGGCTCCAGGGGACCCTTTAAGATGGCGGCCCTGTGATAGCGGCTGGATTTTGGGATCCCAGGAGGTCACAGGGCAAGTTTGGTTTTTCTGAGCGATTAGGAGACACCTCTTTTTTTAAAAAACTCATTTTTGTTGACTTCAGAGATCAAGGGAGAAGGTGAGAGAGAGAGAGAAGCATCAATGATGAGAGAGAATCATTGATTGGCTGCCTTCTGTGCACCCCTACTGGGGATCAAGCCCGCGCAACCAGGGCATGTGCCCTGACCGGGAATCGAACTGTGACCTCCAGGTTCATAGGTTGATGCTCAACCACCGAACCCCGCTGCTGGGCAGGAGCAGCTTCCTTGCGGTCACAGTCTGCATCTGTAGAGGAGACGGGATCCCTTGTCATCAGGGAGCGGGCCTGTCTGTTGACCTCCAGGTGGTGACCCCATGTGTCCCGCAGGCTGGCCCCACCTCTGCACCTGGTGCTGGTTCTGGAGCCGCCTGCCCACACGCCCACGAGGCCGCCAGCCCCAGCCCTCCTGGCCCCGCACACAGTTTGTTTTGTGTGTTTGTGGCAGCGTCGGCCATTTGGTCATGGGCAGGTTTTGGCATGGTTCGCTGCGGAGCCCGGGAGAGGCCGCTGTGTGTGATGGGAGTGGGGCCTGAGAGCCAAGCCTGGGGTGCGAAGGAGCTGGGAAGAGGTGGTGAGCAGGACCGAGCTCCCATAAACCGCCCGGCGGGCCCCAAAGAGGGGCCTCGTGCAGCCAGGGGCGGCCTCGCCCACATGCCCTTCCTCTTGCTCCCCTGCCCCTGCCCCACTGCCCCTCGTGCCCGTCAGCCCGTCCCACACACACCCTCGCTGACCGTGGAGACAGTGGCCAGCCCTGTATAACGTCCATGTTCTCCGTGAGCCATGCAGCACGCGTTGTGTTCGTACTTGCTGGTTTGATAGGCAATGGACACGGCCCGCGAGGCGCTTCTGGCCAGGAGCCGAGGGAGAGGGAGCGGCCAGCGTAAGGCAGGGTGATCGGGGCCCTGGGTGAGTGCTGTCACCCAGAACCTCACCAGGAGGGAGGCCCCAAGGCCCGATCTGGGATCTGGGGAGCCCCCAGGATTGAGGCAGTGAAGGAAGGAGGAGGCCCTGCTTGGGGGAGCCCGCAGGAGGGCAGGCGTGAGCCAGGCGCAGAGCAGGGTGGCTGTGGGCGCCGTCTGTGGCAGAGGGAACACCTCACCCAGGCCGTGAATGTGGGTGGCGGTGAGCAGCTCCAGGCGGTATATTTAGACTGTGGCTAGAGATGACCCTGGAAGGGAGAGAGGGCAGCCCCGGGACAGGCGCTTACGTCCTGTGGGGGAGGTGACGTGACCCAGAAGTGAGTGTGGGGCAGAGACGCTCGGCAGGTGGGTGACGTGGCTCTACTGTGTGGCCTTTGGCTGCGCCTCCCATCTGGTTCGAATGCCCTCTGCCCTCCCAGGTCCTCTGTCTCCATCGTCCTCCCCTTCCAGCTTCACAGGAGACCCTCTGTGGCCCCCTGTCCCTGGGAATGCAGCCTGCTGCTTATCTGTGTCCCGGATTCTCGGGCACTCGGCGTGCTGGCCCCTTCCCCAGCCGGGCCTCCCGGCTCCCCGCTGGCCGCTGCTCGGCTGTGGGTGACTCCTGTGGTCCAAGTCTCCCTCCCTTGTGATTACCTCCTGGCCTCGTTCGGGGCGTTTTACAAATGGCTTGGCTGAGGTCTCTGGGAGTGCGCTGATCTCATCCGGGCACGCTGGGAACATGGAGTCGCGATCCAGAGAGGGGGCGGAGGCGTAGCGGGGCGCACAGCTGGGGACTCACGGGAAGGGGTGTGGCTGTCGGTACAGATGAGCCGAGGCGTGAAAAAAAGACCGCAGGCCCCTTTCTCCTCCCTCTTTCACGTTCTTATTATAAAGAGTTTCCATAAGATGGAACATCACAAGAAGGATTTCCCCGCCACTCAGGTTTAAGGGTCCTTCACGTTTGCCAGATCTGCTTCATAGAAGCCACACGCCACTGATGGGACATAGCACTCCACCCCACCTTCGGCCTGACGGTTAGCAGGGGCCCCAGTGCCAGCACCTCGGTGTTTCCTGGCCATTCTCATGGCGACGGTGGCCAGGAGGTCGCTGGGGAGACGTTGGATGCTCTGGGGGGGCGGGTTTTGGGCCCGTGCTCAGGTCGGCCTTGCGGTATAGAATACGTGAGGCTGCTCGCCCCTCTGCCACCCAGTGCCTCCGCTCCCGTCACGCCGTGCACGCTGTGACATCATTTCATTGTCACCGTGTCCACGTCCACGTTGGGAGGTTGGAGAGGAAATCCTGGGTGAGCTCTGTGCTTGCTTACTGGATAACTGTAACTGTAGAGTCCTGCATGTGAACGGCTATTAACTGGCTGTGTGTGTAACGTGGCTGTTAATTTAACTTGGATCTCCACGAATTATTTATGCTTACGAATCTACGGCCCATGCACACTCTTCATACGTTTATTCTTTTCGCCGTAATATATTTTGAGCCATTGGTTTCAATAACTGACGTCTAGTTTGCCGTAATAGGATACCGTGTTTTTGTCAAATAAGGGCCTTCGGTCATTTTTTGGGGAGGAGGAGTCATGTATTAGGAGAGGCTAGTAAGAACTCTAAAAATGTAAGCGATTCACCACCTTAAAGGTTTATTTTCTTCAGTTAGTTCACGCCATTGGGGGGTCTGGTGGCGTAAGGGCTCACTCGGGCCTTTGTGCCTCGTGCTGTGTGGCTGCTGTCTGCAGACGTGGCCCCCGCGGACCCTGCAGGATGGGAGGGAGCAGCAGTTCTTTCTAAGGGGCGCAGGCCACCCTCCATGCAGGGGGCTGGGGGACGCAGCTGAGCTGTGAGCCCAGAGAGGAAAGGAACCCCGGCTGGGGAGGAGCAGCACTGTCTTACCACAGAGAAATGGAGGAGTGGGTGCTGCGGCTACACAGCCAGGGCGCAGCTCCGTGGCTCCCCTGGAAAAACCACTTCCCTCAGCTGGTCACGGAGTCCACATGCTGGGAGCCATGTACATGCCGTGCTGGGAGCCATGTACATGCCGTGCTGGGAGGGGACCACGGCGGGGGGCGGGGGAGCCAGGACCGTGGGATTGACAGAGCGAAAAGCTCGTGCACATGCTCGCCCACTGCACTTCCCAGCACACAGAAGAGGCTTGGGGGAGGGGCGTGTGTCTTCTACAAGTGTTTGAGGAGTTAAATAAGAAGACAGGCAAGATGCAGCCCACTGGTTATACAGGGACCCCCACAGATCCTTAGCGAGTCTCAGAAGCAGAACCCGCTCGGCGTGGGGTGGGCGCTGGGACCCTGGTGGTCGAACGGAAGGAAGGTGTGTCGGCGGAGCTGGAGAAGGACACGCAGCAGTTCGAGGAAACAGAGCTGTTTTCCAAGTAGCGGAGTGAGTCACCGGCTGAGGCGTGGGCGGATGAGCGGGCGGCCGCGCTCCCGAGCAGTGGACCCGCAGCAGGCGGGTGCGTGTTGTCAGCAAGGAGGGGGCGGCAGTGCTTCTTCGAGAGACAAGAGACTGGCTTTCACGCACTTTAAAAAGGGGGACGTGGCCGCCGCAGTGCGAGGCAGCGTTGCTGCGCTAACGAGCGTCTGGATTTGATTCCCGGCTCCTCGCGCCCTAGCTGTGAAACCATAGGCAAATTACTTAGCCGCCCGAATCTAGTAAACGGGGCTAGAATTGTACCTGTGCCATGGGTTCGTAGGATTAAACATGCCAGGTTTTATAAAGTGCTTAAATCAGAGCCTGTTCCTACAGCCAGCCCCACGGCACACGCAGACGCCTGCCCAGTGCCTGGCTCGGATTGTGCGCAGTGCCGGGGAGCTGCTGGTAGCATGACTGTGCTGTTTGTCATATTAAATGCTTAATAGGAGCTGCAGTGAAACCTCGTTTTCCCTGGGCACAGAAATCACTTCCCTTTCCTGGAGAACACTGCGCACTGTGGGCACACGCCGCAGAGAGGCGGAGCTGGAGGGCGGGGGGGACTGCTAGCCGGGCAGGGGAGGGAGACAGCCTGGTGCCAGCGCCCACCAGCCCGAGGGGCCAGGGGGAGGAGTCGGCACAGCTCGCCGACCCCCGGCTCCGACCCCCGGCTCCGTGGACCGGGGGCGACCCCCCGGGAGGGGCTGGCTTCCTGGGCAGAGCCGAGCTGTGGGGCTCCTTGTGGGGGAACGGGGGGCTCCCCGATGGGGTGGTCAGCAGACTGCAGATGCGAGCAGGGTGTGGGAGACACGTACGCATGCAGTCCCCAGAATGAAGGGTGCTGGCGCCACCTGGAGGCCAGCCTGCAGCTCTGCAAGGTGACGCCCACAGCTGCTGCAGTGGGGGGACTGTAGGAAGGGTCTCTCGTCCTCTTTCGGCCCCGGGAACTGTTCTTGCCCACGCGACATCACCAAGCCCCGGGCACTCCTGGGACAGCTCTGGCCGCCGCCTCCCTGTCGGTGGGTCTGGTCTGGCCCAGCGGCTGGTGGAGCTGAGGGCTGGCGGAGCTGAGCTGACCTCAGGCCTCATTAGCACCCTTTCAGGGCCCCATGCAGCGGGTGTCAGCAGCCTGTGTCCTACCAAGATGAAAGGGGCGCAGGCTGCTCTGAGGGTCGGGGTGAGCTGAGCCTCTGCTCTAATCTCAGCCCTCTGATCCCGGGCTTTGGGGCCGGGGTTTGTTTCTGTTCAGCTGCGTCTGGGTTGCTGGCTGTTGGTGTCCCATTTGCTGTGTTCCCTGTTTCTTCCTTCGCTCCTTTGACATCCTGGATTTAGGCATATAGTGGAGTGTTTGTTTTTAACATATTTTTATTGTCAATAGTATTACAGATCTCTCCCATTTCCTCCTCCCAGTCCCTCCACCGCCCCCCAGGCCTTCACCACCCTATTGCCGTGTTCAGGGGCTGTGCATATAAGTATACAAGTTCTTGGGCTTATCTCTTCTCGTCCCGCACATCGAGGTCTGTTAGCCTGTCATGCCTCCCTGCTTCGGGCCTTATTTTGCTGGTCAGTTCATTGTGTTCATTGGAATAGCGGAGTGTTTACTTTTCCTTTTCCAATTGCACAGGTAACGGTGGGAGAGGCGCTCCTGTGTTCACCGGGGAGGTGGACTGCACCTACTTCTTCACGTGGGACACGAAGCACGCGTGTGTGAAAGAGAAGGAGGACCTCCTGTGTGGCCTCACCAACGGGAAGCAGCGGTACGACCTGTCCGCTCTGGCCCGGCACGCAGGTAGGCCCCTATGCCCGCAGGTAGGGCCCTGTGCCCGCAGGGAGGGCCCTATGCCCGCAGGGAGGGCCCCGTGCCCGCAGTTAGGCCCTTATGCCCGCAGGGAGGGCCCCGTGCCCACAGGTAGGCCCTTATGGCCGCAGGGAGGGCCCCATGCCCGCAGGGAGGGCCCCGTGCCCGCAGGTAAGGCCCTATGCCCGCAGGTAGGCCCCCGTGCCCGCAGGGAGGGCCCCGTGCCCGCAGGTAAGGCCCCGTGCCCGCAGGGAGGGCCCTGTGCCCGCAGGTAGGGTCCCGTGCCCACAGAGAGGGCCCCGTGCCCACAGGTAGGCCCCTACGCCCATACCGTGCCCGCAGGTAGTTCCCTGTGCCCGCAGGTAGGCCCCTATGCCCGCAGGGAGGGCCCCGTGCCCACAGGTAGGCCCTTATGCCCGCAGGGAGGGCCCCATGCCCGCAGGGAGGGCCCCGTGCCCGCAGGTAAGGCCCTATGCCCGCAGGTAGGCCCCTGTGCCCGCAGGGAGGGCCCCGTGCCCGCAGGTAAGGCCCCGTGCCCGCAGGGAGGGCCCTGTGCCCGCAGGTAGGGTCCTGTGCCCACAGAGAGGGCCCCGTGCCCACAGGTAGGCCCCTACGCCCATACCGTGCCCGCAGGTAGTTCCCTGTGCCCGCAGGTAGGGCCCCATGCCCGCAGGGAGGGCCCCGTGCCCGCAGGGAGGGCCCTGTGTCCACAGGTAGGGCACCGTGCCTGCAGGTAGGGCCCCTATGCCCGCAGGTAGGGCCCTATGCCCACAGGTAGGCCCCGTGTCCGTAGGGAGGGCCCCGTGTCCGCAGGGAGGGCCCCGTGCCCGCAGGAAGGGCCCTGTGCCCGCAGGTAGGCCCCATGCCCGCAGGTAGGCCCCTATGCCCGCAGGTAGGGCCCCTATGCCCGCAGGTAGGGCCCTGTGCCCGCAGGTAGGGCCCTGTGCCTGCAGGTAGGCCCCTATGCCCGCAGGTAGGGCCCTGTGCCCGCGTGGGTCTCAGCCGTGTACGTGTTGGGGCTCATTTTCCTGTCTCCTTCCCCACGAACATTTGGAAGGGCTGTCACTATGTCCATTGCCAGCGCGCCCAGCGTGGCCTCTCCCTCCTCACGTAGCGGTAGGAATGATGAGAAGTGGCACTGACTCACGGAGGATGTCTGAATTTGCGGTCGGCACCACTGTTTTCTACTTGGGGTATTTTGAGCTCATCTTGCCATGTTTTAGTAAAAACTGCTAGTGCCTACTGTGTGTCAGGCCTTGTGCTTTGTTATTAGGAACTTAAAAAAAAGTCCTCACCCAAGGATATTTTTCCCATTGATTGCCTCCCACATGCTCCCTGACTGGGACCAGGGATTGAACCTGCAACCCAGGTACATGCCCTTGACCAGTAATTGAACCTGTGACCCTTTGGTGCAAGAGCCGACACTAACCACAGCACAACACTGGCCAGGGCGAAACTTCTTTTTTTAACTTAAACTCTTGTTGCTAAGAGAGTAGATCTTCCAAGTTCCCACCGCGTTTGTAACTGGTGAAGGATGTTCCCTCGGCTTCTTGTGTCATCTCGCAGCATGTCCATGTAGCAGGTCATGCTGTGCACCTAAAAGTAACACAAAGTTACATGTCAATTCTATCTCAATGGGAACATTTAAAAAATAAACAGAGAGCCGGCTGGGTTCCCACCAAACAGGTGGCTGCCAGGCTCAGAGGGTGGGTGAAGGTCGGGGCTGGGCGTGCTCATGCCGCGGGCCTCAAGCTTCCCCTTAGCCCCACTGCTCTTTGCCCATCTCCGCGGTGGGATCAGGCTCCTCTCCCACCTCCGGTTCTTTGGTGAGGCTGAAAGGAGAAAGGGCGTGGGAGCCCTGGGGACACAGCCTCGGTGTGCGGGCCTCGGTGTGCGAGCCTCCGTATGGGAGTCTCGGTGTGCGGGCCTCGGTGTGCGGGCCTCGGTGTGCGAGCCTCCGTATGGGGCCTCGGTGTGCGGGCCTCGGTGTGCGGGCCTCGGTGTGCGAGCCTCCGTATGGGAGTCTCGGTGTGCGGGCCTCGGTGTGGGGGCCTCGGTGTGGGGGCCTCGGTGTGCGGGCCTCGGTGTGGGGGCCTCGGTGTGGGGGCCTCGGTGTGCGAGCCTTGGTGTGCGGGCCTCGGTGTGCGGGCCTCGGTGTGCGAGTCTCGGTGTGCGGGCCTCCGTGTGCGGCGCGGTTCGTGGCCGAGGCAGACGTGTGGCTGCACAGATGCTTGCTGAGCGTGTGTCACCTGCGGCAGGGACCATGTGCTGGGGACCCAGCAGCAAACCTGACACGAGTGCCCTGTGCCCGTGGGCCTTAGAGCTGAGCAGGCAGAGAGCCTGGATGGTGAGGATGGGGCTTCATGGGGAAGCCGAGTCTGGCTGGGACAGTCTGGTTTTTATCTAGTTCTCAGCAGCGCGGGAGTTGGGTGTCCGCATAGCAGGCTGCATCTGTGGGGTGGAGATGGGACCTGGGTCAGGTGTCCACAGAGCAGGCTGCATCTGTGGGGTGGAGACGGGACCTGGGACAGGTGTCCGCAGAGCAGACTGCATCTGTGGGGTGGAGATGGGACCTGGGACAGGGCGTGAGCTGCCTGAAGTCACAGAAGGACCAGCTGTGATGGGACTCGCGTTTGGAGTCCCACCCGCTTGGGAACGTGTCACGTTAAGAGACGGTTCCTCTCGTGTGGAGCATGGGCGGGCCTGCCTGGGAGCGCGGCCTGCCGGAGTAGATGGACTGTGCTCTGCTGGGGACGTGGCCCCGGTCAGCTCTGGCGTGTGTGTTCGTGAGGAGGTTGGCTTTCTGTGAAGTGGAACGAGCTCTCGGCTCCGATCACAGCCCGGGGTGAGGACTGGTGTGGCCAAGTGGGCCGTGTTGCTGACCCTCTCCAGGGGCTCTTTACAGTCTAGTGGGTGTGACAGCAGGTCCCTTTATTCAGCCTTTTAGGAAACATCACGGCACGACACCCCTAGGGTCTGCACTTGTGGGCCCCAGCGCCTGGCCTGCACTTTCTCAGCTCTGGCACCACTGGCTCCCGGGAAGCTATGAGCTGAGCCAGACTCCTTCCCTGTCGCTTACACGTTCTCCTGCTCTACAGCTTTCACCTACCCCGAGATCCCGGCTTTCAGAGGGGTTGTCCTGCTCTCTCGCTCACTCATCGTGGGTTCTTCCAGGGTAGTGACGTGGGTGCCACTCCCCCACGCGATCGTAGCAGCGCCTTCGACACCCAGGCTCTGGGCGCGCGAGGAGCAGGTGCCATCTGGCCTCTCTTCAGTCCACCTGGTTCCTTCCAGCTGTTCCTGCTGGTCCATCTGCCCCAGGCTGGCCTCCTCTCGTCTCAGCACTGAGTGGGTGCGCCCCCTGCTGCTGAGGATCTTCATGTTTCTGTGTCATGTCTGACTGCCTCGTGAGCTGTTGGAGTTCAGGGACCACACGTGTCCGTGTGCCTTCTCGGTGGTGGACGGAGGGGCTGTTACTGACGGCCCGGTGCTTGTCCGTCCCGAGCGGGGCTGGCGTCCGGACTTGGTTTCGGTTTCTGATTTCATACTTTGGAGAATCTCACCGTTTAATGGTCTGTCCCCCCCCCCCCCCCCCCCCCCCCCCCGTTACCCCTGCTCCCCAGGAGGTGTGGGGCGTGGTTTATGGTTTATTTCTGTCATTTAAACAAGAAGCCGGACGACCTCGGGGTGTGGCTGTGCCTGCTGCCCGCCTGCCCAGAGCGAGAGGCCGAGGGCTGGCGGCCACGTGCTCGCTGAGCCTGGTGGCCGTTCCCCCCGCTCCATCGTTTATGGAGTGACTCACGGGAAACAGTCGCTGCCTTTGACGATATTTTCTTTACTTTTACTTTATTTTTCCACAGAACCGGAACGGAACTGGGAGGCCGTGGGTGGCAGCCAGAAGGGAGCCGAGAAGAAGCACTTCTTCATCAACATTTGCCACCGGCTGCTGCCGGAGGGCCAGGCCCGGGGCTGCCCCGAGGACGCGGCCGTGTGCGCTGTGGGTGAGTGCCGGCGCCGGGCGCGCCCAGGGTGCGAGTTGGGAAACCTCCCGGGTGGCCCAGCTCCACTCTGCGTTCAGCACTCGGGCTGGTGAGGACACAGGGGTGATGGCCGCAGCAGCCACGGCGCACCCGGGGTGGAGACGGGCCTGCGGTGGCCGCGGCCTCCTGATGGCCAGTCTGTGGCCGGAGCGGAGAGAACCTGTTGAAAACGCTTGGTGAGCTGTTCGCTCTGTAACCCAAAGAAGCACATGGCTAGTACTCATGCAAAACTGATTTTATTTTAACAACTTGACTGCTTGGTTTTTCAAACGTTATGGTGAAGGCGACTGGCATCTGATATTGTGGCCTTCGTCTGAGAGCCCTGTCCCCAGGTCCCTTCCGCTGGGCTGGGCTGACCTGCCCTGCTGACACGCCTTAGATGGGCGTGTGTATGTAGCGTGTTAGTGTCACTTAGGAGTCACCTTGAAAGTGACAGGCAGGGGAGTCACTCGAGTCTGTTACACGTGAAACAAGGAGTCGTGAGCCCAGGTGGGTGTCAGGAGTCACCCCTCCGCCAGCCCCGCTGGGGACGGACAGGCACCGGGCCCTCAGTAACAGCCCCTCCGTCACCCCCCTATTCAGAGGGTGCTGTGCCTTTCTGAGCAGGTCCAAGCGTGGCCTTTAAGGACATGGCCCAGAGTTTCAGAACTTGATAGTAAAAATCAACCAAACCACGAATTATGTGGCCACATCCTTGGCTGGCTGAACAGGTTTAGTTACTCTCTAGCCCCCTGGCTGTGCCGTTAAAAACTCCGTGCCTCGGGGCAGCTGAGGCCCCAGAATAGGGGAGCAGTGTTATTTGACGCAGGGGCGGGAACCTTTCTCTACCAAGGGCCACTTGGATATTAATAACATCATTTGGTCAACTTAAACATGTTGGTCAAACATTTAATTAACTCCTCACCCCTGATGCCTTGTCAGGGCCAGACCAAGTGATTTCGGGGGCCTTCTGTGGCCCACAGGCCGGAATTTCCCACCCCTGCTTTACGGGATGGCCTGGCGGGGGTGTAGCCTTCCCACCACCTGTGGGCGCAGGGGACGTGGCTTATCATTCTCACATTTTCCTGCTAAGCCTGCAGGTGGCCTTGGGAGTTTTTCTACGTGGCCGCCACCACCCGGCTGCACTTGTCACTCAGGAAAAAGTCGTTGACCATCTGGCCAGGGCAGGAGGCCGAGAAAGGGGCATGGCACACCTGCAGAGTTTTGGCACCTCTTCGTGGCATTACCGTTTTTAATCATGTCTTCTGTCTCCCCCACCCCCTTTTTTTCCAGATAAGAATGGAAAGAAGAGTCTGGGCAAATTTGTGTCTTCTCCCACAAAAGAGAATGGGAACATTCTACTCTCTTATTCAGATGGTGATGTTTGTGGTGATAAGAAGAGAATAAAAACTGATATAATACTTACGTGCAAGCCAGGTAAAAGTTTAAACAGAGAAAAGATAAAACGTATTGGTGGCTGTTGGCAGGGGTGTGCCCACGCTCTTCATTGCTGTTCCTTGTTGGCACTGCCGGGTGATGAGGCCGAAGGGGTGGAGTCAAGCATTTCAGGGTCCAGAACCCTTAATGGTGGTCAGTTGGATTTGATTCGCCCCACCCCCCACCCCCGCCCCGCCCCAAACCAGCCCAGAAATGGAGAAACTGTATGGTGCCTGAGGGCATCGTCATAATTTTCCTAAAGAGCTACGTTCTGCGCATGGTTGCTTGCTTAGGACTGATACACAGCGATCACACAGCCGCCTAACTCCTGGGAATGGCTTAAAAAGGCTGTCCGGCCCAGCTGGCGTGGCTCGGTGGTTGAGCTTCGACCTATGAACCAGGAGGTCACGGTTCAATTCCGGGTCAGGGCACATGCCCGGGTTGCGGGCTCGATCCCCAGTGGGAGCTGTGCAGGAGGCAGCCGATCAATGACTCTCTCATCATTGATGTTTCTGTCTCTCCCTCTCCCTCCCTGAAATCAAGAAAAATATATTTTAAAAAAGTGCTGTCCTTGTTTTCACCACGGAACACAATACATTCTTTTTTTTAAAAAAAAATTTATTTTTATTGATTTCAGAGAGGAAAGGAGAGGGAGAGAGAGATAGAAACATCAATGATGAGAATCATTGACCGGCTGCCTCCTGCACGCCCCACACTGGGGATCAAGCCCGCAGCCTGGGTATGTGCCCTTGGCTGGAATTGAACCTGGGACCCTTCAGTCCGCAGGCCAACACTGTAATCACTGAGCCAAACCGGCTAGGGCAATACATTCTTTACTGTCCTTTACTTACACTGTTTTACGGGGTCAAAACCTATAGAAAGAGGCACACATTTTTGTGTTTCTCAAAATGCAGTGTTTTGTGAATAATTTTCGATGTCACAGTCATATGCATAATGTTCAGGGACTTTGCTGTTGAGAGGGCTGAGAGAGTTGATCACGGCTCGGTCTTGCTGTCTTTAAACGTTGCCCTTGCTGTTGGACTCATAGCATGTTGCTGCTGTCGCTAACCGTGCTGTTACATTTCCTCCCCTCCTCCTATTGAGGTATTTCCTTGAGATAAATTCTCAGCTGTGGAATTAGCTCAGGGGCTAGGAGTATTTTTCTTTAAAAAAAAAAAAATGTTTTTATTGGTTTTAGAGAGAGAAGGAGGGAGAAGGAGAGAAAGAAACATCAGTGGGCTGTCGCCTGCACGCCCCCTACTGGCGATAGAGCCTGCACCGGGGGCATGTGCCCTGACTCGGAATCAAACCATCGACCTTTCGGTGCACCGGTCGGCAGTACCAAACCACTCAGCCCGGCTAGGACTATTTTTTTGAGCTTTTTACTTACTTTTTTTTTTTTTTTAAAATTATGGCATAATATGCATAATATAAAATGTATGTATTTTTTGAAATTGTAGTAAAATACACATAACATGAACTTCACCATTTTAACCGTTTTAAGTGGACAGTTCCTTGGCATGAAGCACATTCCCATTGTTGGGCAACAGTTACCACTACCATCTCCAGAACCTTCTCATCTTCCCACACTGCCCCTCTGCCCCTCAGTGTCCCCGCCGCCTCCCCTCCCCCTCCGTGGGGTTGACTCTAGGAGCCTGGGTGGGTGGGCTCGCACAGGATCTGTAGGACCACGTGCACAGCAGGGGGACGGGTGGTGACGGCTCTGCTCCGCCCACAGGGGAACTAGAAAGTGCCCCGGTGCTGATGGACGCCCGCGAGGACGGCTGCTTCTATGAGTTCGAGTGGCACACGGCCGCCGCCTGCGTGCTGTCCCGCACCGAGGGCGACAACTGCACCGTCTTCGACTCCCAGGCAGGTGTGTATCCCGCGTGTCCCAGCACCTGGCGGGCAGCGTCCCCGGGACCTGCTTGGGCTTTTAAAAAACGTATTTCCTATGAGTGTTTGAGAGGTGACCTGCTTTAGAATGATGTTAACATGTGGGACCAACATCCTGAAAACCTGGTGTTTGCGGTCACGAGAAACATCCTTAACTTCATGGTTAAGGGAGGTTTTGCTGAACGCGAAACCTGAGGGTCACGAGGAAATGAGTCGCGTGGAAAAGGCTTTTCACGCGAGTGTCTGGCCAGGAAACCCGCCTGAGGGATTCACGCAGGCCCTGTGGTACCCATCCCGCGTGGAGCGTCCGGGTTACGTGACCAGCAGTGGTGGGCTTTGCGTGGAACTTGGTGTTTGACAGTGTAAGCCGAGTGACACCTCCCAGCACGGGCAGGGCTGCTTCTGTGCCGAAGGCCGGGCCCTCGGCCGCCTGCCGGTCGCCCTGCCGCCGGCGTCTGGGAAGCGCGTCTGCGAGAGGCTGCGCCGAGGTCCCGCTGTCTGTGCCCGACTGACCTGCGCCTGGGCGGCCGCTCTCTTCTGTAGGGTTCTCTTTTGATCTGTCGCCTCTTACCAAGAAAGATGGCTACAAGGTTGAGACGGCCAAGTACGACTTTTACATCAACGTGTGCGCGGCGGTGACCGCGGGCGCCTGCCAGCCGGGCTCGGGGGCCTGCCAGGTGGCGAGAAGGCAAGTCTCCAGTCAGCAGCCCCGAGGTTTCTTGGGTAACAGACGTTTCTTCAGGGACAGGTGTGCTCTCTGCCTTCAGAGGCTGAGAAAAGGTAGCCTGCGAACCAGAGGATGCTGGAAGTTCTGTTTCCCTTGGCAACGAGGAGCGGTTTCCATGAAGCCCGCCTTCGTGTGGCTGGCTCCGCTCACTCGCTAGATAGACATTTGGGTGTTTCTCTACTCACTAGTGCAAATGAAGGGGTTGCACCTTCAGCCAGCTGTGGGCTTGGGTTCCTGAGGGGGGGGGGTTTGCCCTCTCACCCTCCCTCCCCCTGTCCCCCTGCCCCCGGGCTTAGCATCCTGGCCGGGGTCAGGGTGGTCTGTGCCCTGTGTCCCGGCCCCGCTGCTTCCCTTCCGGCACGCCGGCCCTCCTCCCGTTCAGCGTTGCAGGCGGCTGGTCTGGGTCTCCCTTCTGAGAGGCGCTTGCTTGTTTCAGCGATGGGAAGGCTTGGAACTTGGGACAGAGCAACGCTAAGCTTTCCTATTACGATGGGATGATCCAGCTGAACTACAGAGACGGCACGCCCTACAATAACAACAGACACACTCCCAGAGCCACGCTGATCACCTTCCTCTGTGACCGGGACGCAGGCGTGGGCGTCCCCGAGTACCAGGTAGGGATGGGCTGTTGGTCCCCGAGTACCAGGTAGGGATGGGCTGTGGGTCCCCGAGTACCAGGTAGGGAGGGGCTGTGTGTGCCCACATGGGCCCATGCACGGCGCTGCGAGAGGTGAGTACGTGAAGACGGTAGGAAAGAAGAAAGTGTCCTCGGGGCTGGTGCCAGTCTGGACTGAGACGAGGCTCTCCCCGTAGTGGGGGTGTGAGCTGGGTGTCCCTGGGGATAAACGGCCGCATTGTCTGGCTCAGGCGTCCTCAAACTACGGCCCGCGGGCCACATGCGGGTGTTTTTGCCGTTTTGTTTTTTTACTTCAAAATAAGATATGTGCAGTGTGCATAGGAATTTGTTCATAGTTTTTTTTAAACTATAGTCTGGCCCTCCAACGGTCTGAGGGACAGTGAACTGGCCCCCTGTTTAAAAAGTTTGAGGACCCCTGGTCTGGCTCCCCAAGAGCGGCACTGAGCCGCCTGCCGTGGCCCTTCACTCAGAGACACAGCTTTCATTCTGGCCTCCTGGCCGCGTTACCACCTCCTGAGATAGCAGTGGGTCCTGTAGGATTGCCGGGCCCGTAGGCAGTTTCCATCTCTGAGCTGTCCCTGCCGCAGGCCTTCCTGCTCCGATCGCCCGCAGCCCTGTTCAGCGGGTCCCAGACACACAGGCATCGCAGCCATCCCTCCTTCCCACTTAACAGCCTGGGATTGTCTTAATTTTTTGCTGGACACTCTTCCTGTTGTTATCATGAGGGAATGTGACCTTCCTTTCCTGCAGTGTTTATAGAGCACATCCCTGTCTGTTTTGTTTAACCCTGGCTTCCCATGACATTCCCTTCCTCTGCATCCTTGTCTCCCGTCTCGTCAGGAGGAAGATAACTCGACCTACAACTTCCGGTGGTATACCAGCTACGCCTGCCCCGAGGAGCCGCTGGAGTGCCTGGTGACCGACCCGCTCTCCATGGAGCAGTACGACCTCTCCAGGTGCGGGCAGCCTGCCCTTGGTCTCGCCCTGGCCGGTCCAGTTAGTGCGGAGGTCTCGCATGTAGGCCTCGCCGTGAGCCTGGTGCTGAGCCGGTGGCAGGGCGTGTGCTCTGGGCTGCAGGAGCAGGGTGGGGAGGTGACGCGGAGTAACCGTGACTGTGGGTCTCTGCACCGCAGCCTCCGTCTTCAGCGGCGTCATTTAAGTCCGTCGCTGTCGGTGCAGAGGGGGGCAGGTCGGGGTGTGCCGTGGTCTGCGTTTAGCCAACGCCACGCTGCTGGGTGTGTGAGTCACGGTGAGCAGCTCAGGAGTGGGACCATGAGGGCGTGTTTCTGCGTTTCTCTGAATGCTTAGAAATGAGTTGTCAGGCTTCACAAGCACACGCTGCTCTGGCATTTCAGGCTGGCCAAGTCTGAAGATGGCCCCGAAGGAAACTGGTACGCCCTGGACAGCGCTGGAGCCCACAGTGCGTGGCGCAAGTACTACATCAACGTGTGCCGGCCCCTGAGCCCGGTGCCGGGCTGCGACCGCTACGCGTCCGCCTGCCAGATGAGATACGAGAACAAACAGGTGCGCCTGCCTGCCTGCCGGTTGCCTGGTCTCCCTCGGCTGTGGGCCGCGTGGCGGTTTCTGGGCTCCCAGGTCACAGTCGGGCTGGCCCGGAGGCGGGCCTCTGAGCGGAAGGAGGCCTGCCTGTCGTGCGGTTGTGCAAATCATTGTTCAGATTTAAGCCGTGAGCGAGCCTGGGGCGGGGGGTGGGACGACACGACCTCTGGTCACAGTACGGGGCTGAGGAAACTCCGGTCGAGTGTCTAGTCTGAATTCTAAAGTGCCTTCCGGTGGCCGGCAGACGCGGGTGAAGAGTGGTTTTTGCTTCCAAGAGCTCTTGCTTCTGGCTAATGAGGGGGCACTGGCTCAGGAGCGCCACTGGGGGTGAACTAGGTCTAAGCATTTGCTCTCGTCCGGACTCCGAGCTGCCCGACGTCTGTCGTCGGGGGAGTGTGGTTACTGCCAGGGGTTTGGTATGTTCCCTTGTGCTCTTTGCCCGGTGAGTCTTTTCATTTTTTTAAAAATATATTTTTATTGGTTTTTAGAGAGAGAGAGGAAGGGAAAGGGGTAGAGAGATAGAAACATCAATGAGAGAGAAACAACATCGATCGGCTGCCTCCTGCACGCCCCCTACTGGGGGTTGAGCCGGCAAACTAGCATGAGCCCTGACTGGGAATGGAAACGGTGACCTCCTGGTTCCTGGGTTGACGCTCAACCACTGAGCCACGCCAGCTGGGCTGCGCGGCGAGTTTAAAATAAAGATGGGCGTGTGCTCCTTTAAAGTAGCACACCGGGAACGTATTTTCCTGGGTGGGTGTCGAGGTGCCTGGCGTTGCTGTGGGGGTGAGGTGGGTGCCCTGTGCGGTTTTGCACACCATCGTGTGCACTGCTGGAAGCAGTGGCCTCAGTACAGTCGGCGCTCGATGCCCACGGGTTCCGTATTTGCAGACTCATCTCCTCACTCACGTTTGTTACCCCTAAATCGATACCCACAGTCACGTGGGACATGGGCACAGTGGCCTGACCAGTACCTTCCCCGCTGAGGTGGGACAAGGGGACGCCCCCCCATACTTGTCTACTTCCTGCTCTCACGACTGGAGAGTGGGGATGTGAGGGACGGGGTGGGAATCGAGGCCTGTCTCTGATGAGTGTTAGGGGATGGCCGTGGGCAGATCACGGGTCTGAACGTGGTTTTCCTGTGGTGAAGACAATGGGACGTGCCAGCGGGAGCGCTTGTGAGGGTCTGGGGTCATATGGTGCGTGAGCTTTGTGAGCAGAGAGGTGCAGGGCGCCCCTGCATGTAGGAACGGGCTCCCTGCGCACTCACTCCATGCTCGCGGGGACTTCGTGGACCACGGAACTGAGTGACGCGAACCCGCTACACGAGCGAGGAGCAAGGACGCTGGGGCCCTCACGGACGTGCTGTTCGCAGGGTGTGTTTTCTGAAGTCGTCTCCATCAGCAACCTGGGCGTGGCCAAGTTCGGCCCCTTGGTGGAGGAGAGCGGCAGCCTCCTGCTGGAGTACGAGAACGGCTCGGCCTGCACCACCAGCGACGGCATGCAGACCACCTACACCACCCGGATCCACCTCGTCTGCTCCAGGGGCAGCCTGGTGAGGCGCTCGGCGGGGCGGGGGCGTCCTGGGTCTCCTCTGGCCAGCACCGCCTGGTGTGTCTCAACGGGGGCGAGCGAGTCTGGTGGGTAGAGGAGTCAGGTTCTCTTTTCGAAAGCGTGGACTTGGACTCAGACTTGGGTTTGGGTCCCAGTTGCACCCTTTACTGCTTGCTGGCAAGGCCTCAGGTAAATGTCTCAGCATCTAAGCCTAAGAGGTGTGGTGATACCTTCAGAGCAGGAACAGTGAGGACACACCTTGTAACTGGATGACGCTCATTGAGCACCCAGCCTATAGATTGACACCTAGCCCTGAATTTGACCTTCCAGAACACCCACCCGATATTTTCTCTCATCTGGGAGTGTGTGGTCACGTTCCTGTGGAACACGGAGGCCGCCTGTCCCATCCAGATAACGACGGACACAGACCAGGTACGTGTGCCGTCGGGACCTCTCAGAGCTGCCCTGACATTCCACCCGGTGTCCAGCTCTGCACACCCCCTCTCCCCTTCCTGATCTAACCAGCATCACCATGGAAACACTGACCAGCTGTTATCCCATCGTAATGACTTAGTTAACGTGTTAACACACGCCCCCTATTGGGGACTGAGCTCGCAACCAGATATGTGCCCTGCGTGGGAATTGAACCGTGATCTCCTGGTTCCTGGGTCAACGGCCAGCCACTGAGCCCTGGCAGTGGGCATGAGGGTTGCTTTCTCTCTGGGGCTCCCGTCGGGAGGACATGCAGGCTTGGGAGGCACTGTGTGTGCTGTGCCCTCCAGGACGTGGCTCAAGTGTGTCTCTTCCCGCCTTGTTCCCGCAGGCCTGTGCTATAAGGGACCCTAACAGCGGGTACGTGTTTGACCTTAACCCGCTGAACAGTTCCCAAGGCTACGTGGTCTCTGGCATCGGGAAGACTTTTGTGGTAAGAATTCTGTGTGAATCCCAGTTTGCTTTGAAATGCGACAGTGCGCTGAGGTCACCTGCAGCTGGTGGTGGGGGAGGCATCATGCAGCTGGTGTAATTTACAGTAGGTGAGAGTGTCCTTCACAGTAGATGAGGGTGTAGGTTACAGTAGGTGAGGAGGTAGGTTATAGCAGGCGAGAGTGTAGGTTACAACAGGTGAGGGTATAGTTACAATAGGTGCGAATGTAGGTTACAGCGGGTGAGGTTATTTACAGTAGATGAGGGTATAGGTTACAGTAGGCAAGGGTATAGTTATAGTAGGCGAGAGTGTAGTTACAATGGGTGAGGGTGTAGTTACAATGGGCGAGGGTATAGTTACAATGGGTGAGGGTGTAGTTAACAATGGGCGAGGGTGTAGTTACAATGGGCGAGGGTGTAGTTACAATGGGCGAGGGTGTAGTTACAATGGGTGAGAGTGTAGTTACAATGTGTGAGAGTGGAGTTACAATGGGTGAGAGTGTAGTTACAATGGGCGAGGGTGTAGTTACAATGTGTGAGAGTGTAGTTACAATGGGTGAGAGTGTAGTTACAATGGGCGAGGGTGTAGTTACAATGGGTGAGGGTGTAGTTAACAATGGGCGAGGGTGTAGTTACAATGGGTGAGGGTGTAGTTACAATGGGCGAGGGTGTAGTTACAATGGGTGAGGGTGTAGTTAACAATGGGCGAGGGTGTAGTTACAATGGGTGAGGGTGTAGTTAACAATGGGCGAGGGTGTAGTTACAATGGGTGAGGGTGTAGTTAACAATGGGCGAGGGTGTAGTTACAATGGGTGAGGATGTAGTTACAATGGGCGAGGGTGTATTTAGCTGCCTGTAAGAGTGTGAGAGGCAGAAGAGAGCCTCGTTGAACCCCGTAGAGAACATTCTAGATAACATGAGTCCCTACAGAACATGCTAGAAGTGGAGAGCCCCGATTACTTGGCATTGCACCGACTGGCCATTTCTGAAGTAGGAGATCCTGGTCTTTCAGAAACCCGCTTCTTGTCCGTAGTTGTTAATTTCTTATACGTTTCCACGCACACTTACCAGACAGAGAGCGGTCTTTCCTTCCGTCTTCCCACCTGGGGGCCTGTTCTCCTTCGTTTTCACGGGATGATGTCAACGTCTTTAAGAAGTCTAGGGTTATTCCATCATATGGCTTAGTTAACATGTTAGCTGTCTGTCATTCTCTAGTATGACTTGAAGTACTGTGAAACTAGGGCTTACGTGTGTCCTCTGTCACATGTGGTCATTGTTACCAGAAACGCATCTGAGCGTTCAGAGTGCGGGGCCGTATAACACGTGCCGCGCCTCGGAGGCAGCCCGTGGGCACGCGCCGTGGTCTTTGCCTGAGGTGCCGACTCCAGGACTCTTGCCCAAACGTGGGGCATTGGTGACCAAGCAGTGGGCATCCGCTGCCCAGCGTGGCCGGGGCAGGGTCGCGGGCTCTCCCCCGTGGCGAGGTGCGCAGCCTGATGGTGTGGGTTTGGTTCTTACCGTCTGGCCTGCAGTTTAACGTGTGCGGCACGATGCCCGTCTGTGGGACCCTGGACGGAAAGCCGGCTTCCGGCTGCGAGGCGGTGACCCAGACAACGGATCTCAACAACCTGAAGCCAGAGCGGCTGGTTGGACTCGAGAAGACCCTCCAGCTGTCCACGGAGGGTTTCATGACGCTGACCTACAAGGGCCCCTACTCCGATACCAAGGGTGAGCCCCGAGCCATGTTGTTGTGGCTATGACTGTCACCCTTTATAAGAGCGTAACGTCAGGGAGTCCCTGCGGTGTCTGAGTCTGCCTCCGGGCACATGTGTACCACACTGACGTGCCCTCGTGCTCACCCAGGTCCCGACTGGAGAGGTGGCCAGACCCCTGCTGCCCATTCGCCCCTCTTCCCCGCGTCCTTCATCAGTTGTCCCTCTGACGCGGGACGTTGTCACTTTTTTAAAAAAAATGTATCTTTATTGATTTCAGAGAGGAAGGGAGAGGGAGAGATAGAAACATCAATGATGAGAGAGAATCATTGATTGGCTGCCTCCTGCACGCCCCCTACTGGGGGGTCGAGCCTGTAACCTGGGCACGTGCCCTGACCAGAATTGAACCTGGGACCCTCAGTCCGCAGGCCAACACTATCCACTGAGCCACATTGGCCAGGGCACGTACAGTTTTGCTGTGTTAAGTTTCTTAACACTTTTACTCTTCCCTGCACTGTGTCGCACAGCAGGAACTTGGTACCAAAGTGCCAGCCCAGGCTGCTGGTGGTCAGGTCCCAGCCACGCTTCCTGTGTCAGGATGCTGAGTTGCACGTCACGCCCTTCTGCTTAACCACCTCCTCACTTGATGGGGACGAGGGCCCGGCCCTTGCCCAGGGCAGAGCCAGAGTCAGGGTCCAGATCTTTTGATTCTCATCCTGGCTCTGTCCTCAGACGTCCTGGCTCTGAAACCATCGAGGCACATTCTTGCCCACGCACCCCTTCTGGCCTTGATCCTTGCTGTTCCCCTGCCCTCAACGCTCTTTCCTTAAGATGGCCATGTGGTTCATTCACTTCCTCACCCTCGTCCGGTATCGGCTCAGGTTCACCTCAGTGAGCCGGGCCACGGCCTTTAACATCGCCGCGTTCTGTGCCACCATTCCTGGGACTTCTGTGCCCATTTCTAACCTTTTCCTTCTTACACTTCTCTCCTAGCCTGTCCTGGGCTGTGTTTAATGTGCTTATTATCAGGGCCACCAGATGGGAGTGGAAGCTCCGTTTTTTTTCACTCCTGTGTGTGATGGGAACTTGGTAAATGTTTTTGATTAAATCAGTAGAGGAGAGTTATGTTGTTTTCTAATGTTTTCATTGATAAACAGATGTTGCACTTGTATATTTTCTGGAATATAGGGTGGGGGAAAAGTAGGTTTACAGTTGTTTGTATGCGAAATAATAAAATCTGTATATATAAAAGCCTAAGTGACCTGCCAGTAGCTATGCTGTGCACTGACCACCAGGGGGCAGACACTCAACGCAGGAGCTGCTGAGCTACGGTGACTTGGCAGCTGCGGTTCTTGGGTGATGCACCCAGAACCAGAGAGGAGGGAGCCCAATTCTGGGGTGTGTCACCCAAGAACCAACCTCTCGCAATCCGGGACCCTTTGGAGGGGATGTCGGAGAGTCAGTTTTGGCCCGATCCCCGCAGACCAGTCCGAGGGACCTCACCAGTGCACGAATCTGGTATCAAGGTGCCAGCCCAGTTTGAGTCCGTGCACCAGGCCTCCATTAATAAGTAATAGTACAAGAGTCAACTCTTACGTGTACTCGCACCCTTAGACCTGCTCTTGCCCTGCCCTGTATGAGGCCAAGACACTAGGTTCACATATCACCCCATCTGCACGCAGGTCACTGTTGCCATGAACGTGGCCACTCCGGGTCTGCGGAGGCCCCTTGACGCAGACCTGGCGCTGTGAGGTCACTGTCTCCGAGGTGGCCTCGGGGGGGCGCTGTGATGGCTGCTGTTTCTCACAGTCTGTCCTTCTTTTCCTCAGAGACTGGTAATTCTTTTATCATCCGCTTTGTTTGCAATGATGACATGTACCCAGGAATCCCCAAATTCCTGCATCAGGACATCGATGCTGGCCTGGGCATCCGAAGCACCTTCATTGAGTTTGAAACGGCACTGGCCTGCGTGCCTTCTCCAGTGGATTGCCAGGTCACAGGTAAGGCCTGGGGGACCAGGAACTCAGAGCCTGGTCAGAAGTGTGTGTGTGCACGTGAGTGAGTAGGTGTGCATGTGAGTGTGTGTGCACGAGTGAGTGCACGGGTGCATGTATGCACGTGCATATGAGTGTGCATGTGTGCACATGAGTGTGTATGTGGCGTGTTTTACTTGCATGCCATGTGTGTTTGCACATTTTCTTTGAAGGATGCCTAGATTTGGAATCTTTCCCTTGAAGGGAATCTGGGATAGTTAATGGCTTTAAGTTACAATTTGGGACCAGAATTATATGCTTAAGAACAGAGAGGGAAATCTGGGGAAAAATAAAATACTCTCGGGCTTCTTATCTGAGGAAGAAAGACTAAAAAGAGGACCAAGTTGCGTAAGGTGGGCCCAAGGCTGAGCAGTGTCCCCGGGACCCTCCCCTGTGCCCTCTGGTTGGCCCTCCGCTCGGCAGCTGTGAGGGTCAGAGCGGGCGGCGTTTCTGCAGGGAGCCTCCTGCTGCTGGTGCTGCTGTGGTTTTCCTTTTTATTCTCACCTGAGGATGTTTTCCCATTGATTTCTAGAGAGAGTGGGAGGGAGGGAAGAAGGCAGAGAGAGGGGGGAACATCGATGTGAGAGAGACACATCAATCGGTTGCCTCCTGCAGGCACCTCGACCAGGGCCAGATCAAACCTGCAACCCAGGTACGTGCCCTTGACTGGGAATCGTACCCACAACCGTTCAGTGTGCAGCCGGCATTCTAACCACTGGGCACACCGGCCAGGCCCCCTCATCTCTGCAATGAGTGCCAGGGTGCAGCGTGGGTCTCCATTGGGTAGGAGGGCCGCACTCACAGCCGACGAGGAGGCCTTGCTGCCCTGCGTGTTCCATGTTTCAGACCTGGCCGGGAATGAGTATGACCTGAGTGGCCTGAGCAGCGTCCGGAAGCCCTGGGTTGCTGTGGACCCCTCGGCGGACGGACAGAGAAGAACGTTCTACCTGAGCGTGTGCACGCCCCTCCCGTACATCCCTGGGTGCCGAGGTGAGTGTAGAGCCTTGGACTCCAGTTCCTTCTGCCTTCCCCCTCTCCCACCCCCACCCCAAGTGAATCCCCCGGCTCTTGCAGGCAGCGCAGTGGGGTCGTGCCTGGTGTCCGAGGACGACAACTGGAACCTGGGTGTGGTGCAGATCAGTCCTCAGGCTGCCGGCAACGGGTCCCTGAGCCTCGTCTACGTCAACGGCGACAAGTGCAACGGGAACCAGCGCTTTTCCACCAGGATAACGCTGGAGTGTGCCCAGACATCGGTGAGTGTGCCCAGACGTCGGTGAGTGTGCCCAGACGGCGGTGCGTGTGCCCAGACAGCGGTGCGTGTGCTCAGACAGCGGTGCGTGTGCCCAAATGGTGGTGCAAGTGTGTCTCTTGTGTCCACTCCATTCCCCAGGTCCCTCCCACCTCTGAATCTTCTAACTCACAACTTGCCTGGGCTCCCACGGGTCCGGCCTTTGTGGGGTTCAGGTGGAGTGTGCTCTTCCGGGGCCATGTGGTTGACAGTGGCTTTCTCTCATGGAGGTGACACGTTGGCTGTTCACGTGGCCGTCCTTTCACTTCCTTCCTTGTTGCAGGGCTCGCCCACGTTCCAGCTGCTGGATGAATGCGAGTACGTGTTCGTCTGGAGGACGGTGGAAGCCTGCCCGGTGGTCAGAGCGGAAGGTAGGCCCGGCTCGCTGACAGCGTGAGGGCGGCAGGGGCCACGCCCTCGCCCGAGCCGCAGATGCGAGACCCTGCGATGACGGGCACGTGTGTGGCCCTGGAACACGCGTGGTGGGCAGATAACTGCTCTCTTCTTCCACTGTCACCTGGGGAGTTCCTCTTCTCATTACCGTTGACATACATGTCACGTTAGTTCAAGGTGTACAGTGTATGATTAGAATGAACAGGTATCTTTTTTTTAAAATATAACTTTTATTGATTTCAGAGAGGAAGGGAGATGGGGAGAGAGATACAAACATCAATGATGAGAGAGAATCACGGATCGGCTGCCTCCTGCACGCCCCACACTGGGGATCAAGCCTGCAGCCGGGACATGTGCCCCGACCGTGACTTGAACCGTGACCTCTTGGTTCAGAGGTTGATGCTCAGCCTCTGAGCCACCCGGCCGGGCTGCACAGATTATCTTTACCCTGGAGTTATGTTACTCCAGTACGTTGCCGACTTGACCGGCGGTGTTTTCCTCAGGTGCCTGGGTTGACGGGTGTGGGCTTCTCACACGTGAGCACCTGTGTAGGGGCACTTACTGTCTGTCTGGCTATGTGGATCCTCATCACGTGTCCTCGGCTTTTCTAGAAAGTTGTTTGCCAGGCAGTTCTCCGCACGTGTCTGTAGAAACAGAAGGAACGATGTGGGCGTGTGCGATGCCCACTTCGAGACGGCAGCTGTCTGGTGGGAAGGGGGTAACTTCTTGCTGCCAGTGTGAGTGACCGCGTTGTCGGGGACTCCTGCGCCCCTGCAGGAGACAACTGTGAGGTGCGAGACCCCAGGCACGGCCACCTGTACGACCTGAAGCCCCTCTCCCTGAACGACAGCGTGGTGAACGCCGGGGAGTACACCTACTACTTCCGGGTCTGCGGGAAGCTGTCCTCCGGCGTCTGCTCCACCGACGACAAGTCCAAGGTGATCTCGTCCTGTCAGGAGAAGAGGGGCCCGCTGGGCTTCCACAAAGTGGCAGGTACGGGGTGCTCTCTGCTCTCGCTGCACGCAGAGCCTGGGCTGCGGGCCGAAGGGGCCAGGCTGGGGTGCATCTCCTTGGGCAGGAGGACGGCTGCTGGGTGCCCACGGGGAGGTGCCTGCTTGCTGACTTCCTTAGCCAGGGTGTGCACGGATGGGGGCCTTCAAGCTTCGTTTATTTCGTTCATACTTAGCAATGCCAGTTACGGATCCAAAAACCTTGTTTTTTATCTTACTTATTTTTTAAAAATATGTTTTTATTGATTTCAGAGAGGAAGGGAGAGAGAGAGAGAGAGAGAGAGAGAGAGAGAGAGAGAGAGAGAGAGAGAGAGAAACATCAGTGATGAGAATCATTGATCGGCTGCCTTCTGCACACCCCCTACTGGGGATTGAGCCCACAAACCGGGCATGTGCCCTTGACCAGAATCGAACCTAGGACTCTTCCGTCCGCAGGCCGACGCTCTATCCACTGAGCCAAGCCGGCGAGGGCAGACTTGTTTCTTTTCTTTATTGCAACAGTGGGGCCGCTGAACCAGCCAGGGATGGGTGTTCCGAGGTAGTACTTTCTAGAATCGAGTCGGGGGACCCGTTCAGTAAAGGGTTTGGCTTTGGAACTCACAGGCATGCTGTGGATCACCGTGCCGTCTCAGCCGTGGGCGAGTGGTAGTGAGTTGAAGGACATTTAAAAAAGAAGTCCAGGGAGCGGCTGTGTGAAGGCAGCCCCCAGGGCCACGTGGAGGTGTGACAGCTGTTTGCTGACCGGCTGAGGAATGGCTGTGTGTCCTGTGGTCAGTCTGGGCTGCTGTAGCTCTGGGCCGAGAAGCCTGGCTCTGTGCCTCCTGCTGTGACATGGCAGGAGCAGGGGCACAGCTGTGGGCCGGCACCTCGGTCGCCTGTGTCTTGGGGTGCACGGTGCTGCGGGTGTGTCGTGGTCAGCGTGGCACCTGGCACGGCTGAACCGATCCCCGTTAACCAGCCGCCCCTCGCACAGGCCTCCTCACGCAGAAGCTGACGTACGAGAACGGGCTGTTGAAGATGAACTACACTGGGGGGGACACCTGCCACAAGGTGTACCAGCGCTCGACCACCATCTTCTTCTACTGCGACCACAGCACCCAGAAGGTGAGCGGGAGCCGTGGGGAGGGGCAGGTCTCCGCGGCGGGGTGCCCCCTCGCTGCCCTGCGCCGAGCTGAGTGTGAACATTATGGGGCCTGTGTTGGTGAATTTGAGCGGGTTTCAGGGAACATAATCACCCCGACCACGTCCACCCTTAAAACTCAAAGCGTGAACGCACGAAAGGTTCCTGTGTCACGAGCGTGTCTGTCCCTCTGCAGCCCGTGTTCCTCCAGGAGACCTCCGACTGCTCCTACCTGTTTGAGTGGCGCACACAGTATGCCTGCCGCCCGTTCGACGTGACGGAATGCTCCTTCAAGTGAGTCCCGGCCTCGGCGTGCTTCTCGGCCGGCCGGAAGCGTGACTTCGTGAATTGCTTTTCGTGAAAAGAAAAAGTCTCGCTGTCCTGATGCCCTCTCCTTGTTGCGTCGCGTTCTCTGCTTGGATTCAGTTTCCTCCTGTCTGTGCTGGGGCTGGCGTAGGCGCGGCTCCCAGGCTGTTCCCACCCCTCGCTCCTGTCTGACGGGACGCGGAGCTTGCACTAGCGTGCCGGCCAGCTTCCCGCTGACGGTGGCTGCCGTGCGCCTTCTCCGTGGCCCGAGCTTGGAGAGACCCACTTCTCGGGCTTGGTGTTTGGAGGTTCTTGTTAATATAAAATTAAAAAAAATACATTTTTTATTGACTTCAGAGAGGAAGGGAGAGGGGGAGAGAGAAACATCAATGATTGGCCGCCTCCTCAACGCCCCCTACTGGGGATTGAGCCCGAAACTCAGGCACGTGCCCTTGACCGGAATCGAACCCAGGACCCTTCAGTCCGCAGGCCGACGCTCTATCCACTGAGCAACCCCAGCTAGGGCTAGTTTTGTTGAACTATGTTTTTGTGAATTTGAGTTGTCGCTGATCTGACTGTTGGGGGTGTGGTCCAGGCTAAAGTCCTCTCCCTGGGGAAGATCGGATGCCCGGACAGCGTGCCAGCTGGTCAGGTGGACACAGCTGACCCTGACTGCCTGCTCTCCTCCCTGCAGAGACGGGGCCGGCAACACCTTCGACCTCTCGTCCCTGTCGCGGTACAGTGACAACTGGGAGGCCGTCACCAGCACCGGGGCCCCCGAGCACTACCTCATCAACGTCTGCAAGTCCCTGGCCCCGCAGCCCGGCGCGGGTGAGCACGGCGGGGGCTGGTCAGTGTGGGCACGAGGAGCCGGGCTTCTGGGGCGCCGTCTCCCTGTGACACGCACGGCTTCGGCCAGGCAGCACAGGAGGGTTATTTCAGGGTCTCAGTGACCGGTCCCTGGGGTGCCCAGGCTCTGCTGGGGACATGATAACCCTTTGGAACATGAGGAGGTGGCGGTGGGTGATTCTCAGCAGGGAGGAGGGGGAGGGCGTGGCGCGGAGAGGTGGGTGCCGGCTGTGTCCTGGGAGTGGCGTGGGCGGGGCCTTTTCCGAGGCAGGAGCCAGCCCCCCTGATCCTGAGTGTGGAGAAGTTGGCTGTGCGCGTGGGGCCAGGCGCCATCTGCCCTGACGCTGGGCGTTTACACAGCCCAGCCCCCGCCGGGGCCCGGGGCCCGGGGCCCAGGCTCTGGTTCCTCCTGCAGAGAGCGGTTTTCACCGAGGCCACGGCCCCTTCGCCTTGCTCTGTGCTGGGCAGGCTGGTGACATACAGTGGGGCAAGTTCTTTCTCCGGGGCCGACGGCACGGGCGTTTGGGGCCGGGAAGGGGGCCGAGTCCTCGGTGCCTCTTGCTAAAGGACAGCAGGCGAGGTTAGGGCACGGCCGTGTCCCTTTGGCCTCATCTGGGTATTTTAGCTTCCTCGTTTCGAGGCTCAGAAGGAATTCAGGCTGTTACACCCGGATCCCCGCACCCCGAGCCTCTGCGAAGACTCGGTGGTGGTGTCTGACTGACGTGAGAGAAGCAGGTTGTTTTAGTGAGGTCAGGTGCAGTCTGAGTGTGCCTGGCTTCACTCACTCGCCAGGAGTTAAATTCCAGATGGAAAAGCCTGAAGGTGGCCGCCCCTGTATCTCCCGTTGCAGAGCCATGCCCGCCGGAAGCGGCCGCGTGTCTGCTGAACGGCTCCAAGCCCGTGAACCTCGGCAGGGTGCGGGACGGTCCTCGGCAGGAGGATGGCGTCACCGTCCTGAAGTACGTGGATGGCGACCTGTGTCCTGACCAGATTCGGAACAAGTCGACCACCATCCGGTTCACCTGCAGCGAGAACCAAGTGGTAAGTGACCCGGCGTCCTCAGCCCTGGGCCGCGGCCCTGCCGGGGCCGGCGTCTGCCTTCCCTGGAGATGTGAGTCTCAGAGCTCAGGATGGCAGGCGTGGCAGCAGGTGAGCGGGCAGCGGGTGAGCGAGTGAGCGGGCAGCGGGCGAGCGGGCAGCAGGCGAGCAGGCAGAGTGTGAGCGGGCAGCAGCGGGCAGCGGGTGAGCGGGCAGTGGGCAGTGGGTGAGCGAGTGAGCGGGCAGTGGGCGAGCGGGCAGCGGGTGAGCGGGCAGCAGGCGAGCGAGTGAGCGGGCAGCGGGCGCGGGCGAGCGGGCAGCGGGTGAGCAGGCAGCAGGCGAGCGGGCAGCGGGTGAGCAGGCAGCGTCACGCCGGCCCTGTGGTCCTGGGCGCTTCTCTCCTCGGCCCCCCCACGCCAGGCCTGGCCGTTCTGGTTCAGAATTCATTGGGTTGAAGGCTCGTTCAGATCCCCGGGGGCTGTAGGGAACCGATACATGGCAGCGTGCCCTGGGGGGGGGGGGGAGGGGGGGGTGGGGGGAGGGGTCACCTTGGGAAGCCGAAGGTTGGCCGGACCTGGTCACGGCAGCACTTCCCCTCCCACCCGTGGACCTGGTTCACTACGTAACCACACGGAGCTGCTCACCCAGTGCTGCCGGGAGCCCTGCCGGCCGGTGGAGGGAAAGGGCGGGGGCGGGGCGTGCCCGGAGGCGTGGCCGCCGAGCGGACGTGAGCATCCTGTGGTGGCCGAGAGGTGGAGACCGGAGCAGGCTCGGCGGTGTGTGCCGGGCAGGGAATTCCCGGCGGCCTTTTCCGTCGTGCTTCTAACCACAGGTCTCAGTTCACTGGCTTTTTAGAACGTCATCATGTTTGCTCCTGTGAGCAGCCCCCCTGAGCATCTTTGTCCGCCCTGACCCCCCTCACCCTGTGGGAACCCCTCAGGCCCCGAGTGGGTTTTCGGCCCTGGGTGCGCCTCCCTCACCCTATGTGTGCGAAGCCCCCAGCGTTCCTGTGGAGCGAGCTGACGCTGCTCTTCCTAAACCTGCGCGTTCCTTAGTGCGGGACAGTCTCATGCTGCAGGGAGGGCCCGAGGGCCCGCCCCCCGCCCCCCGCCCCTGCAAGGTACACGATTCCAAACACAGACCTGCCCGTCAGCAGCCCCTGTCCCGCCCTAGAACGCCAGGCCCATGTTCATCAGCGCCGTGGAGGACTGCGAGTTCACCTTCGCCTGGCCCACCCCGGCTGCCTGCCCTGTGCGGAGCAACGTGCACGGCGACTGCAAAGTGACCAACCCCGCCACAGGTGAGACGTCACCAGCCCACCTCAGGGAGGGACCTGCCAGTCACGGGGCCCACGGTCGCCTGTGCGTGGGCACAGGGGCGGTGGGCCCCGCGCCTCGCCCGCCCGGGGGGCTGTGACTGGTGGCAGCTCGCCTGTGGCGGAGTTGGTGACGGTCTCTGCCCTCGGCAGGACACCTGTTCGACCTGAACTCTCTGGGTGGCAAAGGCGGACACACGGCCGCGTACAGCGAGAAGGGGCTCGTCTTCATCAGCATCTGCGGGGAGAACGAAAACTGCGCCCCCGGCGTGGGTGAGTGCGGCCCCGCGGTCTCGCCCCTGCGGCCGTCCCAGCCTCCGTCCCTCCAGCCAGAGGGCCGAGGACAAGCGAAGGCCACACGTCCTCTCCTGCCGCGGCTGCTGGCGGCGCGGTCACGTGATGGGATGGTGCGTGGGTGGCATTTGCTCAGACCATCGCAGACACTCAGAACCACGGTGTCGGCGTGAACGTGAAAGCCTGCGTTTGCGGGAAGAGCTCAGAGGACACCGGCCATGTGCATCGTAACCGTGTGTCTCTCCTCTCCCCCTCCTGGCGCAGGGGCCTGCTTCGGGCAGACCAGAATCAGCGTGGGCAAGGCCAACAAGAGGCTCACCTACGTGGACCAGGTCTTGCAGCTGGTGTACGAGGACGGCTCCCCCTGTCCCTCCAAGTCCGGCCTGCGGTACAAGAGCGTCATCAGCTTCGTGTGCAGGCCAGAGGCCGGGCCCACCAACAGGCCCATGCTCATCTCCCTGGACAAACGGACATGCACGCTCTTCTTCTCCTGGCACACGCCGCTGGCCTGCGAGCAGGTGGTGAGTCCAGGCTGCACGTGGACCCGAGGAGGAAGGCCTGGGGGCCCCGGGTGTCCTCCCAGCAGGGGCCTGGGTCTCTCGTCCCCTCCGATGGCCCCAGTGATCATCGGTTCAGCGTGCTGAGTGTTCTGTAGCTGAGCGTGTGGGGCCCTGAACCCGCCCTTCGTGCTTTTTTGGTGGTGGTGAACGCGTGTAGGTGTTAAACGTGTGTGGGTGAGGTGCAAGGACTAGGAACGTCCTGCCGACCCCAGCGGCCTGCCTCTCTCACAGACGGAATGCTCCGTGAGGAATGGCAGCTCCATCATCGACCTGTCCCCCCTCATCCACCAAACGGGGGGCTACGAGGCGTACGACGAGAGTGAGGACGAGTCCTCCGACACGAACCCCGACTACTACATCAACATCTGCCAGCCGCTGAACCCCATGCACGGGCTGGCCTGTCCCGCCGGGGCCGCTGTGTGCAAGGTGCCCGTGGACGGGGCCCCCATAGTAAGTGTGGGGAATGCAGTGGGGAGACCATGCCTGCCAGGTTCTCGACAACATGTCTGTGTGCTGTGCAGCTTGCTTTCCCCGGGGAACTCCTCCAGCAGAAGGCGTGGAGACCGACCAGGACCGTGTTCTGGGAGCATGGCGAGAAGCGGCGTGGCGTTCTGCGTCAGGCCACCCACCGATGAGGGTGGCCAGGTCTCTGAGCTGTGGACGGAGATGTGAACACACGTGTAGCTACACGCTTGTGTGTCATGGGAGGAGTCGTGGGCGGAGCAATATTTGTGTAAAGAGCAAGAAAGAACAT
This sequence comes from Ia io, assembly GCA_025583905.1. Lineage (NCBI taxonomy): Eukaryota > Metazoa > Chordata > Mammalia > Chiroptera > Vespertilionidae > Ia > Ia io. Next base: position 3,731,985 of record JAJQQW010000005.1, on the reverse strand, counting down.
GGAGAGCTTGGTTCCTGTGGACGCACACCTTGTGTCGTTAGCGTTCTTCTGAAACGCAAGCGCTTTATTTATTCTTAAATGTATTTTTATTGATTTCAGAGAGGAAGGGAGAGGGAGAGAGAGAAACATCAAAGATGAGAATCACGGACCGGCTGCCTCCTGCAGGCCCCCCACCGGGGATCGAGCCCACAACCTGGGCCTGTGTCCTGACCAGAGTCGAACCCTGACCTCCTGGCTCACAGGTGGGCGCCCAACCACTTAGCCACGCCGGCCGGACCACGTGCTTTCTTTAGGAAACCAGGGACTGTGAAGGGCTGACGCAGCTTTAACAGCGACACCTTCTGCCTCAGAAGTTGTGGTTTTATACTCGCGTTTTCAGTGCAGGTCTGCATCTCCAGAACCTGTCTTCACGAGTTACATCCATGTTCTGTCAAACCCTCGGTGGGTGGTGGTATTTAAAATGCACCTCCAAAGTGGAGTGTTTCTCTGTGTTCTTTAAGGAGCGAGCTTCTGTGCTCACATGCCTCTCCTTCATGTGACAGGCAAGCGTGTCTGCAGCGTCGTCAGGAGTGGTCAGGGGAGTTGCTTGAGGGACTGGCAGAGCCGCTGCCCTGTGGGCGGGAGGGGGGTGAGCCAGGCCTCGGTGGGAGCCCGTTGAGGAGTCCTGCCCACAGTGCAGGTTGGGGTCCTCGCTCTGGGTCACTGAGACGCCCCATCTGTATTATTGCCCAGCGACCCTTTTTCAGATTCTAAAAACTGGTCATTTCTCTAACCAGAGAGGGTGTTGCAGTGTTGTGGTCTGAACATGCCCCACAGTGATCAACAAAGTGTTACAGCTTCGTTTTCACACTCATTGTGCGCACACACACATTCTCTATCTCACACATACACATTATCACACACACACACACACACACACCACACACTACCACACACACATTCTCTATCATACACACACACATTCTCTATTACACACACCCACACATTCTCTATCTCACACACACACACACATACACACTTTACCACACACACACATTCTCTATCACACATACACACGTTCTCTATCACACATTCTCTATCACATGCACACAGACTCTATCACACACACATGAACTCACACACAGTCACAGCGTGTAGCTACACGTGTGTTCACATCTCCGTCCACACACACAATCACACACATACACTCTGTCACACACAATCACACACATACACAATCACACATTCTTTATCACACACACTATTACACACACACTATCTCACACATTCTCTCACACAGTCACACACGCACTATCACACACACACGCACATGCGCACACGCGCGCGCGCACACACACACACACACACACACACACACTATCTCACACACACTATCTCACACACACACACCCAGTCCTGTGCTCACATGCCTTTCCTTCATGTGTTCATTTACTCCAGAATCCCTACTGAGCAGCCCGTGTGCTGGGTGCTGTGCCAAGCTGAGTGTGAGAGGTGGCGGGGAGCAGGGCTGTCCCCTCCTGGGGGCACCTCCTGGTGAGCGGGTGGTCGCAGTGCAGTGCTGGGTGTGAGGCGGTCAGCGTGGGGCACAGACGGCGGTTCCCGCCTCTCACCGCCGGGTCCCAGAAGACCGTGCGACATTCTCAGGGTGACGGAGTCTTTGAACATTCCAGGGGCAGATGGGCCACTATTTCTAATCGTGGGGTCAAAGCTGATGGCCCCTGAAGCACTGCATTGTCCGTGTCGCAGCTGAGTGCCAGGACCTGCCGAGTGAGCTGCTACAACCAGCTTTCCTTAGACGCTGCTCTTCCTCCAAACAGACGAGGAGTAAACTTGGCCGTTTTATATTAACCTGAGCCCAGTGACTGTCCTGAAGTGCTGTTTGCGTTCTTCTTTGTTTAGGATATTGGCCGAGTCTCGGGACCTCCGATTCTCAATCCCGTGGCTAACGAGGTCTACTTGAACTTTGAGAGCAGTACCCCTTGCTTAGCCGACAAGCATTTCAACTACACCTCGCTGATCTCCTTCCACTGCAAGAGGGGCGTGAGCATGGTGAGTGTGCCCGCGAGCATGGCGCGTGTGCCACGTGGGGACAGTGGCGGCTGCAGTGTGCGGGGAGGCTGAGCTGGAGCCGCGAGGCCTGTTTCAGATCCAGGGTGCCGAGCCCACGGTCTCCCTGGGGTCCCACGTCTGGCTGGCGTGCATCTGCCTAATTTAGGGAGTGAGTTACAGGGCAGGTGGCACATAGGGGCTGTTGTAACCTAAAAACACGGACGGCTGCGTGCAGGAGTGGCATTCAGCTCCGCCTCGCAGCGTGTGCAAGGGTCATGACTTGGTTTAGACCCTGACGTTGGTGGCCGATTCTGGTTGGGAGTCTGGCAGACTTTCGGCCGCCGTGATCCCCTCGAATTCTTAAGTGAGCGAAAAAGGAGACCCCTGGAGTCAGCACAGGCCCAATGAAGTCGCACACTGACTCCTAAGGAGGTTATTGATTCCTGTTGCAGGTGCATTTAAAAAGTGATATTTTGTTACTGAGCCTTTGCGTGTGCGTTTCTTTCGATCACCTCCCCCCTCTCCCCCCCCCCCCAAATAAGAGATAAACTGTGATGATGGCCCCCATTTCTCTGTGCGGCAGAACTGCCAGGGACGTGCCTGTGCCCACAGCTCGGCAGCCGGTCCCTGCCCCTTGCACCGGCGTGCTTTTAGCAACCAGGGCTCTCCCACTGAATGTTTATTCCAGTTTTGGAAATACTTTAAGTCAGCTTTCTTCCCTCTGGTTTTTATCTTTAGTTGAAATGCTTTTTCCACGTGAGTTTCTAGGAAAATAGATTCTCAGCAGAAGCAAAAAATAAAATCCCCGACCAGTCCCACATCTGCTCTGGGGTTGTTGCTGAGCGAAGGAGTAAAGGCAGGATTGAGGCCTGCGCTGTGCGTGCCAGCTGGGGGATGTCGCCTCGTTGTACATGTCCCATGTCTAGAAGGGGGGGGCGCTGCCTGGGAGCGCGTAGAAGTGCTTGCTCCCCTCTTCGCCAGGGTCTGTCGTGACAGGGACAGGCCTCTCCCTTTCTTGGCAGGTCACCCCGGGACCTGGTGGTCTGCGGCCAGCTCCTGTTCCCTGGGTGCGGGGAGGGTGCCGCAGCCCCAGGGCCCAGTCTCGGCCCTGGTGGGGTTGTGAGCAGGGGAAGTGCCTGGCCTAACCCACGAGGCTTGTGCTCTTTCCCACAGGGGACCCCGGAGCTGCTGAGGGTTAGCGACTGTGACTTCGTGTTTGAGTGGGAGACGCCGCTAGTCTGTCCGGACGAGGTGAGGACGGAGGGCTGCTCCCTGATGGACGAGCAGCTCGACTACAGCTTCAACCTGTCCAGCTTGTCCAGGAGCACCTTCAAGGTAACTCCCCGGCCCTCACCTCTGTGCGGGCATGTGCCCCGGGCGGGCATGGGGGGGGTGCACTTAGCCGCCACCTGGGGGCATGGACGGACAGCCTGTGGGGGTCCTGGGGGCATGGATGGGCAGCCTGTGGGGGGTCCTGGGGGCATGGATGGGCAGCCTGTGAGAGTCCTGGGGGCATGGACGGGCAGCCTGTGGGGGTCCTGGGGGCATGGATGGGCAGCCTGTGGGGGTCCTGGGGGCATGGATGGGTAGCCTGTGGGGGTCCTGGGGGCATGGATGGGCAGCCTGTGGGGGTCCTGGGGGCATGGATGGGCAGCCTGTGGGGGGTCCTGGGGGCATGGATGGGTAGCCTGTGGGGGTCCTGGGGGCATGGATGGGCAGCCTGTGGGGGGTCCTGGGGGCATGGATGGGTAGCCTGTGGGGGTGCTGGGGGCATGGATGGGCAGCCTGTGGGGGTCCTGGGGGTATGGACGGGTTGCTTGTGGGGGTTCTGGGACGTGTGGCTAACCAGCCACGCTGACCCAGCTGTACTCCTGGGTCGAGCTCTCACTCCATAGGGCCTGTGAGGACTCAGTGACCCTGTGGGGCCACCGGTGAGGAACAGGTGGCTCGGGACGTGCTTGCGACCATGTACCCCAGGGGCAGGGCCAGGTCTCTGGTGGCTGGCGGAGGCCGTGGGGAATGCCACGCTTGCCCAGCTGACTAGGAAAGAGGCGGCTTTCTCACTGGTCACAGGGGCGGGTGCAGGGCGGTGGAGGCCCCCGACCGGGGCACCGTGGAGCCGGCGTGGGCTCTGTCTGCTCCCGCCCGCCTCACACGACGGTTTGCTGTGGTAATGAGGCCACGGGCAGCTCAGGTTCCTGGTGGTTGGGGGTCCTAGGTCTCCAGGCCTGTAATCTGGGTGTGACCGAGTCACGCAGCTGTGGGCCACGCCTACAAGACCCGCGCCTCCTTGGCGAGGGCACGCCCTGGACCCTGTAAACGGAGATCTGGCCTAGGCCCTCTCAGCAGGTGTGCCGGGCAGTAGATGGAGTCTGCAAAGGGTGGGCAAGCCAGGAAGGGAAGGCGCACGCTTACTCAGGGAGCGCCCACTCTGCTCGTTAGCGTGGGCCTCACCACCCCCGGTCCCGGGGAGGGAGACGGGCTCCAGGAGTGGGCTGAGCGGCTTGAGGTCTCACAGCTGCTCTCCATCCCAGGCCCAGCTGCAGGGGAGGCTGGCAGGTGCTGCCCCAGGAGGCAGGGGGAGAAGCAGGCTGGGCTGGGTGGGGAAGGTGGGGGGGCAGGAGGAGAAGCAGGCTGGGCCGGGTGGAGGGAGGGAGGTGGGGGGGCAGGGGGAGAAGCAGGCTGGGCCGGGTGGGGAAGGGGGGGGGGCAGGAGGAGAAGCAGGCTGGGCCGGGTGGAGGGGAGGTGGGGGGGCAGTGGGAGAAGCAGGCTGGGCCGGGTGGGGAAGGTGGGGGGGCAGGAGGAGAAGCAGGCTGGGCCGGGTGGAGGGAGGTGGGGGGGGCAGTGGGAGAAGCAGGCTGGGCCGGGTGGAGGGAGGTGGGGGGGCAGGGGGAGAAGCAGGCTGGGCCGGGTGGAGGGAGGTGGGGGGGCAGGGGGAGAAGCAGGCTGGGCCGGGTGGAGGGAGGTGGGGGGGCAGGGGGAGAAGCAGGCTGGGCCGGGTGGAGGGAGGTGGGGTCCTTTCCATGCCCTGGGGAGGTGCCCAGCGAGCAGGCAGAAGGCCGGGACTTGGGCAGGCGGCGAGCCCGAGGCTGATGAACACGCGGGTGCAGCCCTGTCTCGTGCCTCCTGCCCACGCTGCCTCCCTGCAGGGGCGGCCCACTCACAGCCCCAAGCGGTGTCCCCCGCCCAGGTGACTCGGGACTCGCGCACCTACAGCGTGGGCGTGTGCACGGCGGCCGCGGGCCTGGAGGAGGGCGGCTGCAAGGACGGAGGCGTCTGCCTGCTCTCCGGGAGCAAGGGCGTGTCTTTCGGGCGCCTGGCGTCCATGAGGCTGGACTACCGGCACCAGGACGAGGCAGTCATTTTAAGTTACGCCAACGGGGATACCTGCCCTCCAGGTAAAGCTTGGCGGCGGGGCATCTGCGTTCCTAGCGAATGTGGCGTTAGACCTGGCAGCGGGAGGAAACGGGAGGGAAGTGCCCCCTGTGAGCACCAAGACAGTGGATGGGACCCGGGACGTCGCGTCCCAACAGCGGAGCTCAGGCTGGAGACACAGGCCTGGGGACTGCTGGCCACACCGGGCGGGAGGCCTGGGGTCCGAGGGGTGCAGGGGGACTCTCTTATAGGGGGTCCTCCACGGGCAGCTCCAGGTCATCCGTTGTCGCGCTGCCAAGCAGAGTGATGCTGTGTTGGCAACCGGGCTAAGCCGCTGTCCTTCTTTCCAGAAACCGAGGAGGGCGACCCCTGTGTGTTCCCGTTCACCTTCAACGGGAAGAGCTATGAGGAGTGCGTGCTGGAGAACAGGGTGCGGCTGTGGTGTGCCACCACGGCCAACTATGACCGCGACCGCGAGTGGGGCTTCTGCAGGCAGTGTGAGTACCAGGGACCGCGAGGGGGGCTCCTGCAGGCGGTGTGAGTACCAGGGACCGCGAGGGGGGCTCCTGCAGGCGGAGTGAGTACCAGGGACCGCGAGGGGGGCTCCTGCAGGCAGTGTGAGTACCACAGACCGCGAGGGGGGCTCCTGCAGGCGGTGTGAGTACCAGGGACCGCGAGGGGGGCTCCTGCAGGCAGTGTGAGTACCACAGACCGCGAGGGGGGGCTCCTGCAGGCGGTGTGAGTCCGCGAGGGGGGCTCCTGCAGGCGGAGTGAGTACCAGGGACCGCGAGGGGGGCTCCTGCAGGCGGTGTGAGTACCAGGGACCGCGAGGGGGGCTCCTGCAGGCGGTGTGAGTACCAGGGACCGCGAGGGGGGCTCCTGCAGGCGGTGTGAGTACCAGGGACCGCGAGGGGGGCTCCTGCAGGCGGAGTGAGTACCAGGGACCGCGAGGGGGGCTCCTGCAGGCGGTGTGAGTACCAGGGACCGCGAGGGGGGCTCCTGCAGGCGGTGTGAGTACCAGGGACCGCGAGGGGGGCTCCTGCAGGCGGTGTGAGTACCAGGGACCGCGAGGGGGGCTCCTGCAGGTGGAGTGAGTACCAGGGACCGCGAGGGGGGCTCCTGCAGGCGGTGTGAGTACCAGGGACCGCGAGGGGGGCTCCTGCAGGCGGTGTGAGTACCAGGGACCGCGAGGGGGGCTCCTGCAGGTGGAGTGAGTACCAGGGACCGCGAGGGGGGCTCCTGCAGGTGGAGTGAGTACCGTGTGGACACAGCCGGCCGCCGGTGCACAGGGGCAGTCAGCCGAGCGGTCAGCGGGTCTCACCCACCAGCTTAGAGTCTGAGGCCCACACAATGTCCAGCTCTAGTCGTTTCCTGCCTCAGCAAAGTGACTGCTTGTCACAGGCCTTCAGGGTGGCAGGTGAGTGACGGGAAAGCCTCCTCCGTAGACTTTCTGCCACATGACAGGCCTGCCGGGTGGGATGAGCAGCGAGCCCCACTCGTGTGTGGGGCAGTCTGACTGCGCTCCCGAGGAGAAACACGTCAAGAATGACTTAGTTCTTTGGCCACCGAGGAAGAGTGGTGTCTGAGGAGCGGACGCGTTGGCTCTGCCGGGCCTGCTGCTGGGTGTGAGGCTCCGGGGCCGGCACTCGCCCCCGGCCCGGCGACACGGACATGTGCTCAGGGCCTGCCGAGCTCTCACCGTTACTAGCACTTCGCTTGTTGTTGTCCTTGGCGCCTTAGACAAGCTGGACCCTGCCCTTGGGGAAGTTTAGCGCCAGGGATGTTACAGCAGTGAGAGACGTGGTCTGGTAGGGATGAGATGTCTGTGAATGACACAGCACGATCTGCGGGGGCAGCGTGGGGCAGGCCAGGGGCAGCATCGGGGCAGCGTGGGGCGGGCCAGGGGCAGCGTTGGGGGAGTATAGGGGGGCTGGGGGCACCGTAGGAGGGACGGGGGCAGTGTAAGGGAGGTCTGGGGCAGCATGGGGGGGCTGGGGCAGCGTCAGGGGAGCATGGGGTAGCCGGGGGCATCATAGGGGGGATGAGGGCAGTGTAAGGGAGATCTGGGGCAGCATGGGGGGCTGGGGCAGTGTGGTGGGGGGTGGGTGCAGCTTAGTGGAGGGCGGGGGCAGCGTAAGGGGGGCCTGGGGCAGCGTGGGGGAGGTGGGTGCAACTTAGTGGGGGGTGGGGCAGTGTAAGGGGTGCTAGGGGCAGCGTACTGGCGAGCGGGGACAGTGTAAGGGGGCCTGGGGCAGCCTGGGGGGTGGGGGCAGCTTATTGGGGGGCGGGGGCAGCGTGGGGGGCGGGGGCAGCATAAGGGGGGGCAGGGGCAGTTTGAGGACAGCGTGAGACACAGCTGTGTGTGGTCTGACGGTACCCCGCTGCTCCCCAGCCAACAGCCACCGGACGTCCGCTATCATCTTTAAGTGCGACGAGGAAGCCGACATCGGGAGGCCACAGGTCTTCAGCGAGACGCGTGGGTGCGAGGTGACGTTTGAGTGGAAAACCAAAGTGGTATGCCCTCCCAAGAAGATGGAGTGCAAGTTCATCCACGGGCACAAGACCTACGACCTGCGGCTGCTGTCCTCCCTCACCGGGTCCTGGTTCTTCGACCACGAGGGAGCCTCGTGAGTACCCCCTGCCCGCCGAGGCGACCTGTGGCGGAAGTGGGCCGTCTGAAAAGCTGTGTTAGCTGCACGCAGGCTGCGGGCTCCTTCCTTGTCACGTATGGCCTTTTCTTTTTCTTTTTTTTGGAACATTTTTTAAATTGATTTCAGAGAGGGGGAGAGAGAGAGAAACATCAATGATGAGAGCCCTAGCTGATTTGGCTCAGTGGATAGAGCATCAGCCTGTGGATTGAAGGGTCCCAGGTTTGATTCCAGTCAAGGGCACATGCCCAAGTTGTGGGTTCGATCCCCAGTAGGGGGCGTGCAAGAGGCAGCCGATCAATGATTCTGGCTCATCATTGATGTTTCCATCTCTCTCTCCCTCTCCCTTCCTCTCTGAAGTCAGTAAGAACAAGAAATAAATTTTTAAAAAAGAAAGGAAGACATATGCATTAAAAAAAACACACATTAGTGATGAGAGAGAATCATTGATGGGCTGCCTCCTGCTCATCCCCTATTGGGGATCGTGCCTGCAACCTGGGCACATGCCCTTGATTGGAATCGAACCCAGGACCCTTCAGTCTGCAGCTGACGCTCTGTCCACTGAGCCAAACCTGCTAGAGCAGGCGTGGCCTTTCCTGAGAGCCATGGAGAGAGCTGCTCCGGTGCGGGGCGGAGGCTGACCGCCCTCTGGTCTCACAGGTACTACATCAACTTGTGCCAGAAAATAAACAAGGGGCCCCTGGACTGCTCGGACAGGGCCAGCGTTTGCAAGAAGGGCGCCTCTGGGGACGTGCAGGTGCTGGGGCTGGTGCACACGCAGAAGCTGGACGTCAGCGGTACGGCCGGGGCCTCGTGGCTCGGGCGGTGGAGGTGGGCGGGAGGAGGGGGTGGCTTCTCCAGTGCCTGGGAGGGTCCGTGCAGACTGGGTGGAACTCGCAGGCGCTATTCCCAGGACCATGTCTCAGGCCTCCTGGCGACTCCTGGGCAGGGAAGGCGGGGCCGCCTGGCATCGTGCTGAGAGTGGCTGTTAGTTGAGGTCTTGCTCTGTGTACTCTCCGCCTCCGGGTTTGTGTTCCTGTCACACGGAGGCCACGACTAGTCACGCAGTGGGTGAGCAGGAGGCGGGGATCGGACCCAGGTCTCTGCGAGCAGCGGGGTGGCCAGCGGCCCTCACCGGGCGGCCCCGGTGCCGATGACCCGGCGATGAGTTTCCAGAAAGCCCGGCATTTTTTCTGTCCTGGTCCTTGGTGCTGATTTTGATTCCTGACTTGGAAGGTTTTCATGATACATGAGAACGAACAGCTTTTCCATCTCTGTGTGTTTCAGATGACAAGATCACTGTGACATACTCAAAAGGCGACGCGTGTGGTGAAAACAAGACTGCGTCTACCGTCATAGAGCTGACCTGTGCGAAGACTGTGGGCAGGCCTACCTTCAGGAGGTGAGAGGGCTCCCTGTGGGGTGTGGCGGGGCTCAGCAGCGTTTCTCTCTGGTTTTCCCAGCTTGTGGATGTGAGAGCGGGAAGAGGATTGGATGTGTGAGCGGGAAGAGGATTGGATGTGAGAGCGGGAAGAGGATTGGATGTGAGAGCGGGAAGAGGATTGGATGTGTGAGCGGGAAGAGGATTGGATGTGAGAGCGGGAAGAGGATTGGATGTGAGAGCGGGAAGAGGATTGGATGTGTGAGCGGGAAGAGGATTGGATGTGAGAGCGGGAAGAGGATTGGATGTGAGAGCGGGAAGAGGATTGGATGTGAGAGGGGGAAGAGGATTGGATGTGAGAGCGGGAAGAGGATGCTGGTGCCCATGCCCGGGAGGGGCTGGCGCTGAGACTTAGGGCCTGGGCTCGGGGGGCAGGGCTGCTCCCCACAAGGAAAATGCGGGGGACACGCAGGGACTAGACGAAAGCTACCACGTGAGGCGGCATGTAACCGCCCTCCGTCTTGGAAGTCAGAGCCAAAGGGGTGTTGATGGGTGCCAGCCAAGGCCGGTGTTCAGGTGTGGGCCCACGGGCAGGTGGGTGGCACCTGGGAGGCTCTTGGAATTTACTAGAATTCTCCAGGCAGTTCTGCATCTGGCGTGAGGGGAGGTGTGGCCAGCAGAGGGAGCATGTGAGCTGCTGTTTGTGAACAAAGGATTGCCTCCAGAGCTGAGCTTGCCAGAGGGAAGACCCAGGAATGGTCCATTGTCCACTCGTGGGCAATTTATGAGTCGCAAACCTTGTCAAATAAAAATTAAAAAGCCCAGGAGCAATTTTTTTCAGCTTTTCGAGGCTGCACGGTTTCTAAGTTTAAGAAATTGTATTAAACTGTTGCCTCCTTTTTTGCGTGGCTGACATACTGGCTGGTCCTCTTTCCTGATACGGTTTTGAGGAAAGTGAACAAAAGAGCCGTCTTAGCCAGAGCTGCCTGCCCGTCACAGGGAGGCGGGAGGCCCCGGAGCCTGAAGGCGGGGGTGGGGGTGGGGGTGGGGCGTGCCTGTGGCTGTGTGCCATCTCCTGGCGAATCCCACCTGGCCCCGGCATGACCGTCCTGCCCCCACTCCAGGTTCGACACGGACACCTGCACCTACCACTTCGGCTGGGACTCGCGGGCTGCCTGCGCTGTGAAGCCCCAGGAGGTGCAGATGGTGAACGGGACCATCACCAACCCCATCAATGGCAAGAGCGTCAGCCTCGGAGACATTTACTTTAAGTAAGTGAGCCTTTCCGCCGAGCACTGCCGTGCGTTCCAGACGGACTCGGCAGCTCGGGCCTCTGCCTGATGGGACAGCCTGCTTCAGCCAAGGGAAACCGCTCCGCTCTCAGGTTTTAACACCAAAGACGTGAATTCTCTCGAGTGTGAACACAAAGGCGCCCCGCCCCCCTCACTTGATGATAAGCCCAGGGGTCAAGCCTAGGCTTTCAGAAACAACTTTTGATCAGGGATCTGTGGGCTTACCAGCTTCTGCGTAAATGATCAGCATCTTGGCAGCGTCCCTGGGAGCTTCCTGTGGTCAGGTGGCCAGGTGTCTGGCAGGGCTGGGGCCGGCGAGGCAGGTGTGTGCTCGGCCATTCGAAGAAGGCGCACTGTGCAGAGTGCAGGGTGGTGGGGACGGAAGTCTGCCCCCCGGGTGTCCTCGAGGGCCTGGGAGAATGGGGGCGTCCTGCAGTCTGCACTCGCTCCCAGGACTTCGGGTCTATAGTAAACAGCTTTCTTTTTAAAAATACATTTTTGTTGATTTCAGAGAGCGGGGGCGGGGGAGGGGAGGGAGAGAACTAGAAACATCAATGATGAGAATCATCGATCAGCTGCCTCCTGCACGCCTCCTACTGGGGGTCCCAGCCCGCAACCTGGGCACGTGCCCTGACCGGGAATGGAACTGTGACCTCCTGGTTCATAGGTTGACACTTAACCACTGAGCCACACTGGCCAGGTGTAAGCAGCTTTTTTAAAGGACTGCCCGAGTCACTGCTGCCTTTTCTGTCTCTCCAGGCAGTTCAGTGCCTCTGGGGACATCCGAACTAACGGGGACAAGTACCTGTATGAGATCCAGCTTTCTTCCATCACAAGCTCCAACAATCCGGCGTGCTACGGAGCCAGCGTCTGCCAAGTTAAATCCAACGACCAGCACTTCAGCAGGAAAGTGGGCACTTCTGATAAAACCAAATACTACATTCAAGGTAATTGCGTTTTGCCATTGTTCCATTTTACTTCCTCGAAGGAAGAGATTTAAATATTCATGAAGTCCCTTCAGTTGAAATCTCAGATCCTTTTTTAATTTTTTATTTTAATGTCTTGATTTTAAAATTAAAAAAAAAAAAAATCTAAGCCCTGATACTATTCTTGCCTTGTGTGCAGCCATCCCAGTGGGTTGAACAGCCTGAGTCCCAGGGTTCCCCTCTCTGATCTGTCTGCCTACACACTAACCTCCTGGCCTTCCCGCTGTGGCTGACTGAACAGTTCCAATCACCTACAGAGTGGGAAGTGGACTGCATCCACACAAGGCTCCCTCACTTCTAACACCAACTGCTAGTTTGGGGGGCTCCCATCACCAGTCTCAGGTTTGATCATTCCCTGGAAGGGCTCTGAGACTCACTGAGAGCCGTTAGTCCCGGGTGTAGTTCGTTACAGTGAAAGGATGTAGATTAAAGTCAGCCAAAGGACGAAGCACGAGGGCAGGGTCAGGAGGGAGCCAGGCCCTGCTGTTCTCTTCCTGCGGGGTTGGGGTGTGTGCATTCCCAGGTCAGCGCGCGACACAGTGCGCCCAGTATTGCCAACCAAGGAGCTCACTGCCCCCTGGGGGCCAGAGCTTTTATTGAGGCTCCATTAGGTAGGTTTGGTTGGTTGGTTAATTGGTTGATTAGCTGTTTGATTGGATGGTTGATTGGCTGGTTGGTTGGTTGATTGTCTGGTTGGTTGATTAACTGGCTGATTGGTTGATTGGTTAATTGGCTGGCTGGTTGGTTAATTCGTTGATTGGCTGGCTGGTTGGTTGGTTGATTGGCTGGCTGGTTGGTTGGCTGGCTGGCTGGTTGGTAGGCTGGCTGGTTGATTGGTTGATTTGTCTGGCTGGCTGTTCATTGATTAGTCTGCTGGTTTGGTGACTGGCTGGTTGTATGGTTGGCTGATTGTTGGCTGGTTGGTTGATTGGCTGGTTGATTGGTTGATTAGCTGGCTGATTGGTCAATTGGCTGGCCGGTTGGTTGGTTGCTCACTTGGTTTATTCCAGTCTCTAGGTAGGCCAATACCACCGAGCCAGCTGCCACTCAGATCCTATTGTTACCTGAGGACAAAGCCAGCCCTCTCTTAGTCAGGGCCCAGGCTGCCTTGCACACGGACTTAGGGAAGAGGCCCACGTGTGTGCCAGGTGGCCTGTGAGGAGAGCACACGTGGGACGTTTGATGGGAGACCCTTCTGCTTGGTTTTAAGTGTCTGCAAACTTTGTATAAGCTTTGAGAAGATGAGCTGTTATTGAGATAGTGATAATGACATTGCTGTGTTGTGTGTTCGCCTCCCATTCTGACAGATGGGGATCTGGATGTGGTGTTTTCCTCGACCTCCAAATGTGGGAAAGATAAGACAAAAACGGTCTCTTCCACCATCTTCTTCCACTGTGACCCTTCGGTGAAGGAGGGGATCCCCGAGTTCAACCACGAGACCGCCGACTGCCAGTACCTCTTCTCCTGGTACACCTCCGCCGTGTGTCCGCTGGGGTGAGTGTGGCGTCCGGCATTGGTGGGAGCCTGCTCTCGGTCACTTTCCTCTCTGGATGGACACTTACCAACTTCACCCACCTCCTCGCTCAAAATGCAACTACAGCATTAGTGTGTGTGTGTGTGTGTGTGTGTTTTCCGCCCAGTGTTTTATTGTGGAAAGAATTAAAACATGAACAAATCCAGAGAAGTGGTAGAGGTAAACCCTCCTAGCCAGCACCTGGCTTCAGCAGTTGTCCATGTCCTGTCTCCTTGGTCCACTCCTTGTCACTGCGCGTGCACCCCCAGACACTCCCGGCAGTATCGGCGAGCGTGCTCCCCCAGCCACTCCCGGCAGTATCGGTGCGCGTGCACCTTGGGCCCCGAGTGCCTCTCTCTTTTCACGTCTTCTTCCAGCAACGTGTCCCTCTTGTTGGTCCCTGGGAGGTGGCAGCTTTATCCCATCTTTGTTCCCAGCTAATCTTTTGTTTTCTAGTACAAACTACTAGATTGGCTGGTTGAAAGCTGGTTGTGAATTAACGTCACTTTAACTCGAGGGAAGTATTTTCTGCCCGAGTGAATGAACATTTATTCTACAAATCTTGAAAATCCGCCGGCGGCCAGGTTTTCATGGAAAAATCACGTTTCTGCTCTGAGAGCTTCTTGGTGTGGGAAGGGAGGTGGCAGCCTCCGTGGCCTCGGGAACCTGCCTCTCGCGTGCCTACCCTGGTTCCCTGGCCCGGCCACGGTGCCAGGTTTAGGGCCTCATCCGAAGCAAAGCACGTCCGTGGCTTTCCTCTTCGATGCTTTCTTTCTGTTTCACCCCGTTACCGTGGCCCAGCTTTGTGCTCTCTGCCATGAGACAAGGTCAGGGGAAACGGAGTTCTGGCCTGGTGATTGCTTTCCCTCATTGCTCGGAGAAGGACCCGCCGTCAGCAGGAAACGGTGGCAGGGACCCTGCCAGGAGAGCCAGGCCCCACCTTCGAGATCTTAAATCTTACCTTGGTTTTGATTTTTACTTTCTACGGGCGCTAGTCCAGCAAAAAAAAAAAAGGAAAAAAAAGCAAGAAAAAAAAAAAGCCTTGTCCTAACTGTCCCAGGAGCACGGGTGTAAAGCAAGACTCGACAAGTTTCCATACGGTGGCACCGTCTAAACGGCACACCTGTGCATTCTGTTAGGGACAGTGACAGGACAGTCACTGAGGAGTAGAAATACATTTGGAAACGGAGTCACACTTCTAAGTCCTCATGGGTCACAGAAGGAACCAGAAGCAGAAACCAAATTACACGGGGCCTGGGGGACGGGGAACACCCGACATCAGCCCCGGTGAGTGGGGGTGTCCCCGGCGCCGGCTGGTCCTGGCTCGGAGGGCAGAGTCTTCAGAGCATCTCCCAGGTCCCTCCAACTCCTGGCTTCTGGGCCCCGAGGCCCTACAGAGGGACAGGCCAGGACCGAGGAGTGCGTCCCTCAGAGCTCAGCTTTCTCATTTCCTCTGTCCCCGTGGCTCCAGGCCAGTGTTCAGCCTGTTTCCCGAAGCTTCTGCCTGGACTCGTAATCAAGACAGTTTCGAGTTGGGGTTTCGTGTCTGGTAGATCTCGTGTTGAGGTGTGACGTGTGGTGTGGCAATCAGAGCCACTCCCGAGGTGGGGACTGCTGGTCCCCGCTGTGGCGGCAGGGCCCCCGAGTGACGTGCCTTCCTTCCAGGGCGGGCTTCGACAGCGAGGACGCTGGAGCGGGCGCGCCGGCGCACACGGGGCTCTCGGAGCGGAGCCAGGCGGTGGGCGCGGTGCTCAGCCTGCTGCTGGTGGCGCTCACGGGCTGCCTGCTGGTCCTGCTGCTCCACAAAAAGGAAAGGCGGTAAGGAGAGGGGTGGGCAGTGGGCAGAATCGCGTCGGGTTCTGTGTTTTGGGGGACCCAACAGCACCCAGAGCCCCAAGTTAAAACCAGAGGGCGGCTTCCAGTTGCGTTTTATAAATGTCTGTGTTTCTGTGATGAGGTGTCCGGGTGCCCAGAGCCGTGACCCTGTCCCGGGTGCTCTGCCCTCATGCCCATGGCCACGCTCTGGCCTGGCTGGCCAGTTCCCGGGACGCCTGGATGTGCAAAGAGGGACAGCAAGCTGAACCCCTGCCACGAGCAGACTTCCCCCGATCTGTCTCCCTCTCTCCCTCTGTCCCTCGTGAAGTAATCGCTTAGAGGCACCTGCTGCGGGCAAGGGCTGGTCATTCATCCGTGTGCCTTTCCATCGGGTTTGCACGTCACACGTGACTGAGGCGTGCAGCTGGGAGCCCTGTGGTGGCAGTCCTGGCCCGGGCAGAGGAGCAGGCCAGCTCGGGGCTCCCTGTCCTCTCTCATCTGCGTGAGCCAGAGGCAAGCAGAGGGCTCGGGCGCGAGCCGCCCGGGGTTAGTCCCCACGCAGCCTCGGTGCAGCCTTGGGCTTCAGGAAGGTGTCCCATCGTTCATGCGTGGAAAAGCGGAAGCACCGATGTTCGATAGCTTGCTCCAGGCCTCGTTAAACCGCCAAGTGGTGGGGCAGGATTTGAATCCACTTCTGTCTGATTCCGTGGTGTTCTGGCCGCCGTCCTGGGTTTGGTGCGCCTGTGTGAGGAGAGGCATGGGTGGGGGTGGTGGCGCACCCGCTCTGTTAGGCTGGGAACCCTGCTCGGTCCACCTGGAGTAACTGGTCTCTTGCAGGGAAACGGTGCTGAGTAAGCTAACCAGCTGCTGTAGAGGAAGTGCAAACGTGTCCTACAAATACTCCAAGGTACGTCCTGCCCCCGCCCCCGGGGAGCTGGGGGTGGGGTGCTGCGCTGTCCGTCGGTGCTGAGGAGCACGTCCTCACCAGCAGCTGGAAGGAGAAAGGGAGAGCCATCGTGGCTGTTGGCCCGGACACAAGTCCGTCTTACTCCTTTATCCACCCCGGGAGGCGGCTGGTTTCCGAGCGCCTCGCCTCGCATTCGGTGGCCCCTGCTTTCGGGCTGTCCTGAACCCGTGTTCACGGTGGCGTCAGCTTTGTGCCTCTGGCGTTTGGATGATTTCCTTCAAGATGCGCTTTTAGGAAAGGGGCATCGTTTGGACCAAAGGGCATAATGTGCTCACGGCTCCTGATGCCACCGCCAAGCTGCCTGCTAAAGGCTTATCTCGGCTGGACCCCGACTCACGTCCTTCCCCCCGCCTACCCCGCCCAGGGCGCTGGGCTCCTGATGAGCCGCGGGGGAGCCGGACTCACCGCTGCGTTCCTGCCTCTGTGACGCCGCTGCCTGGCTGGGCCGCGCGGCTGAGGGGGCAGAACGGGGCCCTGACCTGGGGGGTGGGAGGGAGGGAGTGTGGGAGCGGACCTGGCTGCAGGCGGGCTCCACGGGCTCGGTTTGGTCCCCAGCAGGTCAACAAGGAGGAGGAGGTGGACGAGAACGAAACGGAGTGGCTGATGGAAGAGATCCAGGCGCCGGCCCCGCGGCCCGGGAAGGACGGGCAGGAGAACGGCCACGTCACCACCAAGCCCGTGGAGGCCGCGGCCCTCGCCTCCCTGCACGGGGACGACCAGGACAGCGAGGACGAGGTCCTGACCATCCCAGAGGTGCGCGTGCACTCGGGCAGAGGGACTGGGGCCGCAGGCACCCACCCAATGCGCCACCCACCGAGGAAGACGCTCCGCGACACCCGGGTGGGGCTGGTGGGCGGCGAGAAGGCCAGGCGGGGGCTGCCCCGGGCCGCGGCGCCGAAGCCCGGCCCCCCCGGCGGCCTGCGGTCCTTCCACGACGACAGCGACGAGGACCTCCTGAACATCTGAGTCCGGGCCGGGCCGGGCCGCCGCCCGCCGCCCGCCCGCCGGGCACGTCAACCAAATAAGACTCCAGCTCGATGATGCTTCTGTCATTTTTGCCTTTAACAAAAACTGGTTCAAAAGGGAATGATTTTTGTGAAGGGGGAGAGAGAGGGTGAGCAGGTCGGGCACCCCTCATCTGTGGTTGGTCACGGCCCGGGATGAGGCCTTGGTCCGGTTGGAGAGGGTGGTGCTCGGGCCCGGGTCTGTCCCGAGTCCTCATTTAAGTGCGTGGCGCCGGGCCAGACGCACTGGGGACAGAGGGCTCTGAGAGAACCCTTGCTGCTGTAGCCCTGTAGGTGTTTGACCGTTATATTTAGCAGTTACCTCTCTCTTCCTATTTATTGACTCTGACAATTACTCAGGTTTGTGAAAAAAAAAAAAAAAAAACACAAAAAACAAACAAAAACCACACAAAAAAAACAAAAACAAAAAAAAACAAGCCTCCCCCTCACTTTCTTCCTGCCGGAGGGGTGCGCGGCCACCCGTGGTCCCGGGAAGCTGTCTGCGGGGGTGGTTTCATACTTGTCGACATGTATCCTCTAAGTTAGAATACTCGTCTGTCTCCTCTCCTCTTGGCTGTCTGTTTCCTGCGGGCTCACGCACACGTGGCCCCTGAGTGCCTGGGCTTCGAGGGCCGCCCGCCCCACGCCTTGAGTCGGTACCGGCTCCGCCTTTGCGAGACGCCTGAGGCCTCGGCACGCAGCGCGCACCGCGCACCGGTCAGTGTTTCGGTGGCCGGTGCCCTCAGACGCCCCGCCCAGAGGTTGATTTTTGTGAGTCGAGATGTCAGAGGAGGTGACGGGCTAGGTCTCGCCTCTTCCGGTTCTCTGACGCCACCATTACTGTGCTTATTTTTTTAAGAAAAAAGTGTTTATCAACCATCCGACCTATAAGAAGCCTTAAATTGCACAGTGTGTGACTTGCAGAATGCATGCAGGCTGGCGGGTGGTGTCCAGGTGGGGGTGGCGGAGGCCGGGCCCCCCCCCGCCGCTGGCGGGGCGGGGCGACTGCGCTCTCCCCGCTGCTGGCTCTTCTCGAAGTGTTTAACGGATGGCTTTTCTCTTACTCTAGAATTGTACATAGTGTAGTCACCTGCTGAAAGGCAGACCGCCTCCGGGCTCATGGGTTTGTACTCAGTTTGGCTGGCTGATTTGATTTCAACTTGAGTATTTTTTAAAATTGATTTCTTTCCTCACTTTTTTTTTCAATCAAATTTACTGTAACGTAAAGTATTCAACGATTTCAATAAAAGATAAATTATTAACTGGGTGTCACTGCTTTTTCCCCGGGAGAGTGGGACGTTGCCGAGCTGCTGCCCGCCCGCTGCCCGCCTGCCCTCCCGTGAGGGTCCCGGGGCCGCGCTCGGGCTCAGCTGCAGTGGGCGGGTGACCCCTCACGCAGCACCTCCGTCCTCTCTGGGGTCGTCCCCACGTGTGAGACGGACGGAGTCCGCCGTGCTCCTCAGCGTCACCCACGTTTGGGTCGGGCCTCTTTCCGAGAAGGCAGCCTCGGGGGTCCCCGTTCACCAAAGCAACCCGTGGGTGGGTCCCACGGTCCCGGGAGGCGGCCTGGATGCAGCCGTGTTGGCGTGGCTTCTCCTGCACACACCCGTCTTCCCTCGGGTTACTGACCAGAGCGCCTAGGTGCACACGGGAAGCAGACAAAGCCGTCAAAGCAGGCTTCTCGGAGTCAGCAGCCTCCCCTCCATCCCGTTTTCTCGTGATCCGATTGGAGCGAGTTCCTTATTATTTTTCTTAGGGTTCCACAATGTTGTTGAAGTATCAGAACCACCGGAACGGTGCTTCTGACCCATTCCTCCTTTTTTTTTTTTTTTTATTAAATATATTTTTATTGATTTCAGAGAGGAAGGGAGAGGGAGAGAGACAGAAACATCAATGATGAGAGCGAATCATTGATCGGCTGCCTTCCGCACGCCTCCTGCTGGGGATCGAGCCCACAACCTGGGCATGTGCCTTTGACCGGAATCAAACCCGGGACCCTTCCATCCACAGGCCGACGCTCTATCCAACTGAGCCAAACTGGCTAGGGCTCATTCCTTCCTTCCTTCTCCTCCTTCGAGTGCTGGCATGTTGGGGTTGCTGAAGCCAACCCCAGAATGTGACCTTACGCAGAGATGGGGTCCTTATACCGATGACACGTTGTAGCGAGGTCGGCGGGTGGGCCCTAACCCGCCATGACTGGTGTCCTTGCAGAATGGAGACATGCAGACACAGACACACACAGAGGGAAGCGGATGTGAAGACACGGGGGGAAGACGGTCAAGTGCAAGCCAAGGCGAGCAGCCTGGAGAGCCCTGCCCTCAGCCGCAGGAGGAGCCCGCCCTGCCCACACCGTGATCTTGGACTTCTGGCCAAAGCGGTGAGGCGGTAACCCTCTGTTTCAGCCTCCCAGCCCATGGTGCTTTGTTACGGCAGCCCTAAGAGGTGCACCCAGACACTACAGGCCCGGCCCCGGCTTCCTCGCGGGGCCCGGCAGTGACGACACACACGGACGGCGACCACGGTAGTGCCATGCCCAAGAGCTCGGCGCCCATCTCGGCCGCCGTCCCGTGCCCGTCCCACACCCCCCCCCCCTTTTTATTCTTGGCATTTATAGAAAACATGATGCAGAAAATCCACGTGCTTTCTTGTCTGTTCATTCATTCATGGAGATGGTCTGTGTCAGGCCGGGCGTCCCGGCACAGGGCGGAGCCATGTCTAAGGCCCATGGTCCCCCGTCTCCCCTGAACGGCTTGGAGTTTGCACCAGAGAGCAGTCTGGGAGCGCTTTCATTCCCGGATGGGGGACTGACCGGACCCCAGGGGGACACAATCACTGTGACACGGCTGCTGGTTGACCCTGAACCTGAGCCCGGGCCTGCGCTCTGAGCCCATCCTCTGCCCGGGGCCCCATCACCCCCTCTGGTTCGGTCCACATGCTCAGGGCAAGCTTCACATTTGTAAATGGCTGAGGAGACAACGGCAGGGTAGGATTGCATGACACACGTGAGTCGGAGGAGATGAAATCCCGGGTCCCTAGTGAAGCGTCCGTGGGAGCCCCACCCTCGCTCGTGTCTTCAGGGATGCTCTGGCACCAGGACCGCACGCGTGACGCGGGCAAGGGGCTGACCCTGAGCCTTGGTTTCTCGTGTCTGATGCATGGGCAACTCAGGTGCTGGCAAGGGTCACGTTACATGCTCGGTGAGCACCAGGCCGTCCTCCAAGCCCGGGCTGGTGGCACCAGCCGGGCCCTTCGCAACGGGCCGTGGCCGCAGTCCTTGGCGGCTTCTCTCCTTTGCCGTTAGGATCGCCTGAAGCAGGGCTGGGAGAGGGGGCGAGGGAGTGATGCAGGGCAAGGTGAGGGTACCCCAGTCGCTGGTGGGGGTGGGGCAGCTCCTGGAAGAAAGTGAGTGGTGGGGGTTCAGGTCAGGTCTGGTCTGGCCTGGCCGCTGGGGAAGTGGGGGCGGGGAGGAACCCCGCTTTCTCCCCGTGATGCGTGGAGAGCAGGACCTTCAGGCTTTGGCCACTCCCCACGCAGAGGACCCACGTCAGGGGAGCTGGCACCCTCGTAGTCCTCTTCCTGTGTCACTCTGGGTTATCCCCCAAAAGCAGTTCTCTGATACCACGTTAACCTGATCCGACACCGTCTGCCTGGAGAGCGTCAGACCCCCCAGCTCAGGCCCCCAGCAGGTGCCCGTCAGAGGCAGGGGGCCCCAGCTCTCCCAGTTCCGCCTGATCTGGCTGCACACCGGGTTCCCGTGACCCGTCCCTCTGGGATTCCGTTATTTGCTGGGGCAGCTGGCAGGTCTCCGGGTGGTGCTGAGTTTATGGCTTAGCGAAGGGCACGGTGAAGGATGCAGGTGAGCGGCCAGGTGGAGGGGTGCATGGGGTGAGACGTGGAGGGTCCGAGCCCAGGAGCCTCTGTCCCTGCGGAGCCGGGGCCCCCCTGCTCCCCTCCTTCTGCCCCCGCCCCCCTCCTTCCGTCCCCTCCCCTGCCCCGTGTGAACGTGTCCTGGACCTGGGAGCTCTGAGCCTGCAACACGCGTTCTCACAGAGGCTTCCTCGCGGGGCAGGGCCTGCGGCTAGCTCACGAGGATGGGGGTGGGCTTTCCTGTGGCCAGGAGTCATCGAGGCGCTACCCGAGTCCTCGTTAGAACAAAGCCACTCCTCCCCCGGGGCTCCTGAGGCAGACAGACACCCAGACAGACTGCACTTCCTGCCTCTCCCAGGGCCGCGCTGAGTGTCCTGGGGCCCCCCCGCTGCCGCCCCGGGCTCCCCCTCTGGCCACGTGTGAGGGGATCTTGGAGCTGCAGTCCCCCAGGAGGGGCCGTGCTTGCTACCAAACCACTGGGCTGGAGGCAGCTCCAGTGCCCAGGAATGAAGGGCACCCCCTGTGCACCTGTCCACCTGTCCCTCCTGTGCGCCTGGAGGGCCCCCGAATGTCGCGAGTCCTGGGGCTCCTGCCAGCAGCCCTGGCCTGGGCCACGGGGCATCACGCTGAGGCCAGAGGCCCTGGGTCGTGTCCCGGGTCAGGCTGTTTCAGAGCAGCTGGGAGCATGCCCGGGAGACGGCGACGCTGGTGGGGGCCCAGGAAACCCAGCCGTGCTGCGTCGGGTGAGGACGGCGGGAAATGGGTCTGTCTGGGGAGCTGGGCCCTCGCACCCCGTTCTGCCCCATGCGCCCGGCCAGAGGACGGTTACCTGCAAAACCAGAGCTGTTTCCGGTGCGGCAGTGCTGCGGCCGACCCAGCGCCACGCCGGCTGCTGCCCAGGTCCCACCGTCCCAGCCTGGGCTCGCGTGTGACGTGCAGGGACGGATGGGGAGGCTCTGCCTGTTTGGGGGTGGAGGCCGGAGGACCCCATGGCCGGCTCCCAGCTCCGCCCCGTGGGGAGCAGGCCCTGAGGAGGGCAGGGTGGTCTGGGATGAAGGCCTGGAGCCTGGGGGCCCCTGGCCCGGCCCCCGGCCCGGCCCCCGTGTGTGCTCGGGGTCATCTGGGCCACTGTGCCGGCCACCTCACTCCTCCTGCCTGCTTCACCGCCTGCCAACCCCTCTACACCCTGCCGACAGCATGTGAGGCCGAGGGCCGGGTGGGGGCTCCCTCTGCCCTCTGCCCGCTGCTGTCCCTTGGGGAGTCCGCCCCGGGGACAGTGAGCTGGTGGAGTTAGGACGGCCCATCCCTGTGTCCGGAGCCCGGCACCACCTGCCGGGTGCAGGGACCTGGAGAATATTTGTTGAGTCAACAAATGAACCAGCACATGAACGTGAGCCAGAGGCGGCTTCCCTGGCCGGAGCGCTCCCTGGGCAGCCGTGCCAGTTCCGTGGAGAGGGAACTTGGGGCGTTGTTGCCTCCCTGCCTGCTCCCCCAGGTGCGGATGGGGCAGCCACCCCGCTGTGTTGCAGGGGCTGGGAGAAGGGTGAGGTCCTCTCCAGCTGGGTGCGCAGGAGCCTCATGCTCAGGCGGCAGCTCGATCGCAGACCTGCCCGCTGCAAGGGGCCCACGGACCACTGACCTGGCCGCTGCCGTGGCGGGCTGCTCCATGATGCGGGCGTGGCCGTCGTGCCCACGGTGGACGACGTGCTCGCGCACGTTGGGGAGTTCAACTTCTTCCAGAAGCAAACGTTTCTCCTCCTCGCTCTGCTCTCGGCGGCGTTCCCCCCCATCTACGTGGGCATCGTGTTCCTAGGCTTCACCCCCGAGCACCGCTGCCGGAGCCCGGGCGTGGCCCCGCTGAGCCGGCGCTGCGGCTGGAGCCCGGCCGAGGAGCTGAACTTCACGGTGCCCGGCCCGGGGCCCGCGGGCGAGGCCTTCCCCCGCCAGTGCCGCAGCTACGAGGTGGACTGGAACCGGAGCGGCCTGGGCTGCGTGGACCCGCTGGCCGGCCTGGCCGCCAACAGGAGCCTCCTGCCGCTGGGCCCCTGCAGGCACGGCTGGGTGTGCGACACGCCCGGCTCCTCCGTCGTGACCGAGGTGAGCGCAGGCCCTGCGTGCTGGGGAACGTGTGGGTTTCGGAAGAAACGGACACCAAATTCTCAGGTTTGGTTTCACGGCAAGACAGAGGGTGGGGTTCTGTGCAGTGAACAGTGGGCGCGGGTCAGGCTGCACCGGGCACCCTGCGCCACCCTTTGGAGCTGCTGCAGGGACGGGTGTGGCCTTGGGAGGGCACCGGGGCACGGCCAGCACCTGGGCAGCGGCTCTGTGTGAGTCAAGGCCGGTCTGGACGAGGCCACCGCTTCCCGGAAATGAGAGGCTACGGGGTGTCAGGGTCACCACTTTGGGGCTGGTCCCCTCCCCCTGCCTGGCCAGCACGCTGTCCAGGGGGCGGGGGCGGGGGAGGGGCCCGAGGGGCAGGTGCTGGGGCCACTTGCTTTTTGTGCTCAAGGCGTCCTCCACAGCAGCGGTCGCCCACCTTTTGGACCTCGAGGACCACCAGGGGCCGCGGACCACCGCTTGGCGACCGCTGCTCCAAAGACATAGCCCGTGAGAGGCCTGGCCGCCCAGGGACACGGACTGGGCGTCGCCGGGACTCGGGAGCAGCCCCAGGCGGGCGCTGGTTCGGTGCTGACACTCTGCCTGTCACGGCCAGGCGGTCCCCTCCTGTCCTGCGGGTCCGCTCCGAGCTGCCCCTGCTCGGGCACTGGGTGCGGTGCTGGGAGGGGCACGGAGAGCAGAGTCATGAGGCTTCCTCCGGTCAGCAGGGGGGCGGCGGGGAAGGTGGTTGGTGAGAATAAGACCCCATGTGGGCAGATGCAGGGGCCGTGGGCTCTGAGGGGTCACAGCAGCTGAGCTGCTCCGGCTTCTTCCGGAAGGAGGGGCGTGGGATGGAGCTGCCAGGAGAGGGCACAGCAAGGGGAGGGAGCTGGGGCTGCTGAACTGGTTCCGTTTCAGGGTTCGGTAGAGCAGTGATGGGGGACAGCGGGGTGCTCTCTCACCTTCGGGCCAGGACACCAGCCAAGTTAGACTTCAGATCCACAATGCACCTTTTTAGGGTATTGTCCCAGGCACCAGGCGATGTCTGTTCCTGGTAACGGAGGCTGGAATACAAGTGCTGCGTGGGGCATGCTTATACGAAAAGAAGTGTTCCCCCGGGTTCAAGTGCAGCTGCACCTGACGTTTTTCTGCTAAACGGGCAGCCTACCTTTGTGCCAGACAAAGGGGTTTGGTCTTACTAGGCGGTGGAGGGAGAGGGCCACACAGCGGAGGGGGTGGGGGCCTCCGGAGGCAGGGAGGCTGGGAAGGAGCCCCAGCGAGCAGTGACAACCACCATGTTGTCACAGGGACAGAAGGAAGAAGCAGCTTAAGAGTCACAGCCTGGCCTGGGCTGGGAGGAGGAGGGACGCACTTTGCTCGAGGGTCTGGCTTCGGGGGAAGGGCGAATGGAGCCACTGGCTGTGTGTGGGGGGTGGTGAGGGGTGGCCTGGCGGGAGTGGGGGCTGCAGGGGAGGCTGGTGAGGGGTGGCCTGGCTGTAGGGGGGAGGCTGCAGGGGGAGGTTGGTGAGGGGTGGCCTGGCGTGAGGGGGGGCTGCAGGGGGAGGCTGGTGAGGGGTGGCCTGGCGGGAGGGGGGCTGCAGGGGGAGGTTGGTGAGGGGTGGCCTGGCGGGAGGGGGGGCTGCAGGGGGAGGCTGGTGAGGGGTGGTCTGGCTGGAGGGAGGCTACAGGGGGGGTTGGTGGGGGTAGCCTGGCTGGAGGGGGGGGGGGCTGGGGGAGGCTGGTGAGGGGTGGTCTGGCTGGGGGGGGGCTGCAGGAGGAGGTTGGTGAGGGGTAGCCTGGCTGGAGGGGAGAGGCTGCAGGGGGAGGTTGGTGAGGGGTGGCTGGGGGGGGGGCTGCAGGGGGAGGCTGGTGAGGGGTGGTCTGGCTGGAGGGGGGCTGCAGGAGGAGGTTGGTGAAGGGTAGCCTGGCTGGAGGGGGGGCTGCAGGGGGAGGTTGGTGAGGAGTGGCCTGGCTGTAGGAGGGGGGCTGCAGGAGGAGGTTGGTGAGGGGTAGCCTGGCTGGGGGGGGGGGGGCTGCAGGGGGAGGCTGGTGAGTGGTGGTCTGGCTGGGGGGGGGCTGCAGGGGGAGGCTGGTGAGGGGTGGCCTGGCTGTAGGTGGGGGGCTGCAGGGGGAGGCTGGTGAGTGGTGGTCTGGCTGGAGGGGGGCTACAGGGGGAGGCTGGTGAGGGGTAGCCTGGCTGGAGGGAGGGGCTGCAGGGGGAGGCTGGTGAGGGGTGGCCTGGTGGGAGGGGCGCTGCAGGGGGAGGTTGGTGAGGGGTAGCCTGGTGGGAGGGGGCTCTCCTGGATGTCAGAGGACAAAAGGACCTTTAGAACGGGTCACTGTGGCTTCCAAGTGCCCGAGGTCTAGATGCCCCGAACACTGAGCGATTCCTGGAAGTGCGGACATAGCCAGAGGGGGAGGCGGCTGCAGGAGAAAGCGTTCCCGGGGTGCAAGTGGGGGCGGGGGCGGGGGCGGGGGACACGTCTGTGTGAGACTCCCCTGGAGCTGATGTAGGTGATCGGACACTGGGTGGGGCTCGAGGTCAGGAGGTCAGGAGAGGCTCCTGGCAGCAATGGGTCTCCCTGCCCCTGCTGCCCGCCCTCTGCTCCCCGTCCTGAGTGGGCCTGTCCCTGGGAACTCGCCATGGCCACTCATTTCTGCAGAACGAATCTGCAGCGTGGCCTGGCCTTGGACCTTGGAACTTGCTGGAGGGCGGACAGTGAGCTCCTGTGTTTGAATGCCCAGCGTCACCTGCTGGGGGACTGGGGCAGGGGTCAGTTGGGAGGGGACATGCAGTTTCTGCTTTGACACCCCCCTAGGAGTCCCTGCCCCCTCGGCCACACACCAGCCACAGCCCCAACCAGCCTAGGGGAGCCCTGACCTGGAGCATGAGCCCACGGTGAGAGCAGTGCTTGCATTGCTGTTTCCAAACTCGCCTGGTCCTGGTCACCTGGCTCCCACCCGTGACCTGCTGAGGCAGGTCCACGGCATCAGCTCTGGCAGGGACTCGGGTGGTGCTGGTAACTGGGCAGCCCTGGCGCTGGCCCACCCAGCTGAGCGGTGACCGGCCCGGGAGCCCCAGGCTGTGCCCCGCGGCCGCCGGCTGCAGCGGGGACTCGGGAGGCAGGGGGCATGCGGGTGTGTGAGCCCGCAGGTGACCTAGACAACCCTCCGGGAGGGGGGCCGCGCTTCCTGGGGAGGCGTGTTGGCGGTGAGCTGCCCGTCCCCAGCTCTGGGCGCCCGGCTTCCGCCCGGCGGGGCGGGGCGGGGCGGGGCGGGCCCAGGACGGTTCGGAGGCAGAGGGCTCACGTCCAGGGCGTAAGCAGCCAGGCAGACGGAACGCCAGGCTGGCTGAGGGCAGTGTCCAGGGACTCGTCACGATGGACCCCTGAGGCCGGGACAAGGACGAGGTCAAAGGGCATCTTAGAGACGGGGCGGTGGGGTGGTGGGGGGGAATAAAACCTCAGTGTAGACGTTGAGTGGTTATTACTCTCCGGGAGCCTTCATGTGATTTCTCCCCAGTGCTCACGGTGGATCCGTGAGGGGGACAGGACCGGGAAACGGAGGCCCATCGTTGCTAGGTAACGGCCCTGCCGTCACACCCCACGGGGATGTCTGGCCGGGTGGGGACACGAATCCGAGTAAGTGAGGTGGTGCAGAGACAGGGAGGAAAGGAAAGAGGTGGCCCTGGGCACCCCCAAATAGGGTGGGGCCGGCTGCGCCCCTGCAGATCCCCTCGTTCCCCAGAGCGCCACCCTTCTCTCCGACCCTCCAAGCTCTAAAGAGGGGGAGACGGAGCTCCCACATTTGGGCCTTCCGGTCCCAGGTGCGTGCGGCCTCACCCGTGTTTGTGCCGGACACGTGGGGCCTCCTCCAGACCCCCACAGAGCCAAGCCGCCCCCAGGCGGGCCTCGACCCCCCTCTCCCGGCTCGGGGCCCCTGGCCCCCGAGTGTCCCCCAGGCCGCTCCCTCCCGGGCCCTCCCGCACTCAGGGGGGGAGCGCCTGCCGCCCCAATCCGCCCGCCTCCTGGACCCTGTGTCCGCTCTTCCTGGGCCGCCTCTCACAGCGCCATCGTTCACGGCAGCATTAGCGTGAGTCTCGATGGCGTTTACGTGAAACATATGCCGTCCACAAGGACTTACTTCAGGGCTTTTGGCCCATTCTGGAAAACACGTTTCTTTCGCTGCCTCTCTGTTGGGTAAGTGCTCTGCTGTGCTGCTCGGGAACGAGTCTGTTGGCCGTGTTGTCCTTTAATGACCCCTGTCAGCGCAGAGCACGGATTCCTGGACTCAGAGCGTCCAGGGAGGCTCCCGATGGCGCTGACCGCGGCCCGGAAACCGAGCGTGCCTAAGGAGCCGCCGGGGGAATCCAGGGGAAGGGCGTGAGGCCCCGGTGTGCTGTGCCTGGCTCTGCTGGGAGAGGGGCTGGACGGCGGAGTTGGATGAGAAACGGCCTTGCGTGTGGGCCCTGCAGTCCAGCCTGGTGCGGGAGGACGCGTGGAAGGTGGGCCTCTCGGTCCCGCGGGAACGCGCGCTCCCTCCTGGGCGTCGGCCACGTCACGGACAGGCCCGCAGAGGCCGACCCGCCTGCACGCAGCGCCAGCGCCTCGGGGAGCGTGGCTTCCGGGGACGGCGACCGAAGAGATGGCCAGTGGGGAGCTCTTACAGGAGGGGACAGAGACGAGGTGGCAGCCAGGGCTTTGCATGCCTGTGGGGAGCGAGGCGGAGAAAGGTGGGGTTCAGGGTGGATCCCAGAGGTCAAACTGCACGCGGGGTGCATAGATGGGGCTGGGAGAAGGGGGCACAAGGCTTATGCCTCCAGCAAGTGGGGGCGGGGCCCTTGTGTGAGATGGGACCGCGTGGGCAGGAGCAGACCTTGTTGCAGCTCTTGGCGGGAGAGGGTGGGGCGTCGTCGGAGCTCTGTGCTGGCCGTGCTAAGGCTGAGGGGGTGAAGAGCCGCCTGGGAGCCCTGGGCGGCGGCCCCGTTGGGTGGAGCATGTCCTGTGTACTGGTTCCCGGTCAGGGCACACACCCAGGTTGTGGGTTCGATCCCCAGTTGGGGTGCATGCAGGACGCAACCAATCGATGTTTCTCTCTCCCATCAATGTTTCTCTCTCTCTCTCCCCCCCTTTCTCTATAAAAAATACCAATAAAAAGCCCCCACATGTTCTCAGGTGCGGATTAAAAAACAAATTACAAAACAACAACAGCAAAGAGTATCCTGTGGCCCTAACCGGTGTGGCTCAGTGGATAGAGCGTCGGCCTGCGGACTGAAGCGTCCGGTCAAGGGCATGTACTTCGGTTGCGGGCATGTCCCAGGTGGAGGGTGTGCAGGAGGCAGCTGATCGATGTTTCTCTCTCATTGATGTTTCTAACTCTCTATCCCTCTCCCTTCCTCTCTGTTAAAAAAATCAATAAAATATATTAAAAAAAAAAAAGAGTGTCCTGTGAGAGAGGAGGGATGTCAGGCAGGCGGTTGGACGTATGACTTGTGCTCAGAAGAGAGCTTTGGGCTGGAGTTGCATGTTGGGACTGGGCCCCGTAACTGGCAGTTAAAGCCGTAAACGGTGTTGGAGATGGGCCAGGAGCGGGCAGAGAGAGCGGACACGTGGAGGGCGTAGGGAGGGGCTGCTGGGGAAGGGAGTTTAGAAGAAATGGCAGGAGGCGGAAGGACAGCTGCCTGCCGGGCTGGTGTGATGCTACGGGATCGAGAGAGCAGACCGGCCAGGGGAGGAGCCGTCAGATCTGTGGACACAGCCACCTGGAGTCCCCAGGGCGAGGACGGGTCAGCGGGAGGCGAAGGGAAACAAGAGACGAGGAGGAGCATTCATGTGTGTGGACCACTCTGGACGCCGCCGAGCTGGGCGTGAAGGACAGCGGGGGACGGGGAAGTACCAGAGGGGGCGGGTCTGGGCGAGATGACGCCACGCGGGAGCGAGGGCCGGGGCGCAGGAGGGGCTGGGCCTGGTGCAGGGTGGAGGGGTCTTTGATGGGTGACACGGGAGAAGGTGGAGGCGGCGGACGCAGTGCCCTGGGGTCTGAATGCTCTGGGTGAGTGGATGTGGCTTCTGCCCGAGAAGTTTCTCTGCTAGTGAAGGAGGAGGAAGGCCGTTGGCTGGTGAGGGTGGCACGGGGAAGGGGTGGGACACGAGGAGTCTAGGAAGGAGGAAGGCGCGGGGGGGGGGGTACAAGCCGAGAACCTGCCAGGCCAGGGGAGACCCCGCGTGCGGCGAGGCCGCTGTCACCCCGTCTGCGCGGCCCCTTGCTCCCGTCTCACCCCGTAAGGGTGACGGCCACATGGCCCGGGAGCGTGGCAAGCGCCTCCTGCCGGCTTACAGGGGATGTGCTGGCCGGGGCTTCTCGTGGGCTGGGCTGTGGCTTGGAAAGCGCTGGGGGCTGCCTGGGAGAGCAGGGCGCTGGCGGGGTTGGGGGGATGGGTGCGGAGTGCAGTCGCAGGGACCTCCCAGGGCCCCCCGCTCGGCAGGGGTCTGCGTGCTCTGAGGGCGCAGAGAGGCTGAGCCCCCGGCTGGCTGACCTGCTCCGCTCGCCGTCAGGCGCGCACCTGGTCCTCATGTTCCCGTGGTCGGAGCCCCAGGTGCGAGTCACGGGACCCTGGGGCGGGGTGGGGTGGGGTGGGGGACCGTGGAGAGGAATTCCAGGGGGTTTTCCGGGGTCGGGGCTCTGAGACAGACGTCCTTATTTCTCCCGAGGCCCGACCTCACGTTAGGAGCGAGGCCCTGACCTCTGAGCGCTCCACAGTGAGGCGAGGAGAAGGAAGGAGGGTCCCCACCGTGGCCTCAAAGCCCTCACGTCTCACCGTTGGGAATAGCGCGTCCTGGCTCAGCATGGAGCTCAGAACTGCGGGACTCTGCTCGGAGCTGCGTCCTCTGCAGGTGAGGGGACTCCCGCACATGTGGGCACTCACCCACTCAGCTGCCCGGCACCAGGGCCTTCTCAGCACCGAGGTGGGTCCAGGTGCTTCCCACCTGGCCGAGCAGCCAGACCTGGGTCCGCCCCTCAGCCACCTGCTGCCTGTCCACTCGTTTGCATTTTCACGTGAGGTTTGTTGGAACTGAGGGCCTGAACTAATAGGGAGGTGCCTGGCACATAGAAGACCCCTCTTGCTGAAGGGTCACTCAGTTTCCTCATTAGCCTTTCCTATATAATAAAAGGCTAATATGCAAATCAACTGAACGACAGAATGGCCGGCCGTTATGACACACACTGACCACTGGGGGGCAGACACTCAATGCAGGAGCTGCCCCCTGGTGCTCCCACAGGGGGAGCGCTGCTCAGCCAGAAGCCCTGAGGCGGAGCTCATGGCTGGTGAGTGCAGTGGCTCCGCGGCAGCGCTAAGGATGTCTGACTGCCGGCTTAGGAGCGGGCCTCAGCCATCAGTCGGACATTCCTCGTGAGCTCCTAGACTGCAAGAGGGTGCAGGCTGGGCTGAGGGACCCCCCGAGTGAACGAATTTCGTGCACCGGGCCTCTAGTAGGTTAATAATAGTACCTGTCTCATAGCCCTGTTGGGAGAATGAATGCAATGGTAATATGTGTAAAAGGCTTAGATACAGGAAATGCTAGTTGTTATTTTAATGTGCAATTCGTGTGGCCTGCCAGAAGGTGGCAGCCCTGCACATTCGGGACAGGAACATCCAGGTTCTACATGCCTTTCTCTCACATTATCTCTTCATTGGGAATAGGTGGCTGTCCCCATTTTACTGGCTAACGGGCCCGGAGGGGGCACCCCGCTTGGCTGACTTCCTTCTTTTTCTCCGGACACTTGTCCAGGACGGGAAGCAGAGGCATCCTGTGCTTGTTGGGGCACAGCGGGTGTACCCCGAGGGGCCTCGGCCCATGGGCAGCTTGCCCGCTGGAAGGAGACAGTAACTCCTGAGCAACGGAAACCTCTCCTCCCAGAGCGAACACCGACAGCATTGCCAATGTCCCGGCCTCCCAAGTCCTGTCGTTTTCTAGAAGTGACACACGGCAGTCTCTGGATGTCCCCCGGGAATGGCTTCGTGGTCCCCTGTCTGCGTGCCACGTTCCGTACGTGGCTCTTCTGCTCTCGCACACGGATGGAGGGGCCCGGCGGGGCCCGGGTGGGGAGAGCGTGCGTGGCTGGGGCCCGTTAAAGACAGAGGGCGTGCTGGAGGGAGCAGCAGTGCACGTGGGGAGACGTGGCTGGCGTCTCTGCCTCGTCCGCCTGGGGCCTGGATCTTGGGAGGAGCACAGTGACGGCAGCAGTCACAGCTCACTTCGCCCAGGGCTTGCTCTGTGCCAGGGACGCCACGAGGGACTGCGGTCCGTGAGCTTCACAGAGCCTCAGGCAAGCCAGTGTGGAGGGACCAGCACGGCCCCGCTCACCCGCAGGGGAAGGGAGGCCCGGGGGGTGATGTACTGGAGGTCCCACAGCTTCTACCGCAGGCTGCTTCCTGAGCCGGCTCACTCGCCACTGCCCCCTGCTGGCCCCGGGAGGCCTGGGCAGCGCTCGGCCGGCACCTGGCTGTGCCTGGAGGCTGAGCAGCAGCAAGCTCCGTGGCCATCTCCATCCAGGCAATGAGGGGACGTTCTGTGAGTCACTCTCACATGAACCGGGAAAGGAAGTGCTCGTTAAGGCCTTCCAGGCCCCTTCTCTGATTTTCACACCCCTCTAGTGCTCTAGCCCCGTGGTCGGCAAACGGCGGCTCGCGAGCCACATGCGGCACTTTGGCCCCTTGAGTGTGGCTCTTCCACAAAATACCACGGCCTGGGCGAGTCTATTGTGAAGAAGTGGCGTTAGAAGAAGTTTAAGGTTAAAAAATGTGGCTCTCCAAAGAAATTTCAGTCGTTGTACTCTTGATATTTGGCTCTGGTGACTAATGAGTTTGCCGACCACGGCTTTAGACAATGAGGGCTCATCATTAAAAACAACAAAACGCGCGGCCCCCATGCTGCTCGGCAGCCCCGCGAGGGACCAGGTGTGCGGGTGTGGGCGAGGCCTCAGGTGTTTGCAGGAAGCGCAGTGGGCGGGTCTCGGTGCTGTTGGTCGGACCCTGGAGTTTGTGCCTCAGAACAGGGGGCTCACGCAGGGCACACGTTTCTTTCTCACAGTCAAGGAGTTGGAGGATGCCCCCCCCCCCCCCCCCCCCCCCCGCCCAGTCGGGGTGCCTAGAGCCTGGCCCAGGGGCGCTGTCTGGTTGCCGGACTGGCAGGGCGTCCCTCCCCAGGTCCCAGTGGCTGTTGGGGCCTGCCCGTCACATGACCCACATGCAGGAGGCCAGGCCCGGGGGGGGGGGGGACGAGGCGTGCACCCCCTTTAGGACGCGCCCCGATTGCAGGGTGTGCACCTCCCTGGCCAGCACACCTGGAGGAAGTGGGACTGGGGCTGCATTCCTGAGGAAGCAGGTGAGTGGATATGAGGGGTCAACCAGCTGTCTGTGCTCTGGTTGCTGGGATGCTGACCCTCCCAAACCAACGTGAGGGTCTGGGAGCAGAGGGACCTGCCCGGGGGCCCGGGTGGCCTGAAGCGTGGATGGCTGAAGGGCCCCTGAGCAGAGGGACAGAGGCAGCTTCAGGGGTCCTGGTGCCGTGTGTGCGCGTGTGTGTGCGTGTGCATGTGTGCGTGTGTGCGTGTGTGTGTGCGTGTGGCAGTGGGGCTCTCCACCGGGAGGGAGTGGTGTGCTGGGGCACAGGGCTGCCACCATGGGGTGAAGGGCCACCATCGACCGCTGGTGTGTGGGCCCCAACGTGGTGCCCACGGACCACCCTCTGCAGTCCCTGGAGGCCCAGCCCTCTCCGCGTGTTAGAAGAACGTCTTTCCCACTCCAGGATCCCGGTCCCCGTCATCAGCCTGAGTCGCGCCGTCTTTGCTTCGTCGCCGAGGCTCTGTGAACGTTTGCTGGTTGAGCTGTGGGAGGCCGGGCTTCCGTGGCCTGATCTCGGTCCCCGTCCACACCTGGCTTGTGGGTCAAGTGTCTTGAAAACGTTTATGCTCTCAGCGCCTCCGCTCTCCCTGCCGCCAGAGCCCTGGGACCCTCTCGGGTGCACCCCAGGCGCCCCCGGTTTTAGTCTCTTGTGTGCAATTGGCTGAAAAAAAAAATTAAGATTCCCAGAAGGGTTGCTGTGGGCGGGGACCTGGGAACAAGCCACGATGAAAACTCGAGAAGCCCCCCCACACGCTTCCATTCTCGAAGGAACACCAGATACCACCGCTCGGGACCGAACACGGGGTCAGAGAACAAGGCCTGTCCGGCGCCCCCGGCGCTGCTCCCAGGACAAGGCGCCTCGATGTGGAGGGCGCCGGGGCCGGGAATGACCTCAACATTGTAGAACAGTAGTCACAGTCGCTGGAATAAGGCGAGGCTGTAAAAGAGTCCGTGATGGGGCTCAGAGGGAGCAAGGCGTAGGGATCGTGCCAGGGAAAAGGCACACGCGTTTCCAATAAAGTTTACACGGTGTTCTGCTAAGTGTTCAACACGACTCATGTGCGTTCTCCGTCCGGGCTGGCTCAGCCCCGCGGCAAACAGGCTCAGATCGGAAACAGATGTGCAGGGAGGACGGCGGGCCTCAGTGTGGGATGTTCAGGGCTTGGTCACTTTATTTTATTTTATTCAGGGGGGGCCGGTTTGGTCATTTTAAAGGAAAGTGTGTTGGCCCTCCAGGATGGAAGTGACCTAGAAGCCGAGGTCAAGTCTTCCAGGGGCTCAATCCCAGTTGAAGACGATGGTTGGGAATAGGGGATATCGATTTGCTCGGTCCCCCTGCGGAAGGATGAGCCGGGCGGGGTGGAGGGTGGGCAGGTGGGCCTCCAGGCGGTGGGAAGCCCATGGGCGCGGCCCCAACCAGGACTCAGAATGCCAGCCCGGAGCTGCTGCCGTGGGCCCATCTGCCCAACAAGCCACGAGGGGGCCTTGGGCAGGAATGGTCACAGAATGTTTATATGTTGAAAGGTTATAAAAATGATATCTCAAAACAATGCAACTTCTAAATTCCTGCTGAAAAATGCGAAATTATGAGACAATTTCTTCCTACTTTACACATTCTTTTTTATTTAAAAAAAAATGTTTTTATGGATTTCAGAGAGAGGAAGGGAGAGGGAGAGAGAGAGAGAAACATCAATGATGAGAAGGAATCATTGATGGGCTGCCTCCTGCACACCCGCCACTGGGGATCGAGCCTGCAACCTGGGCATGTGCCCTGACTGGGAATTGAATCGTGACCTCCTGGTTCATGGGTCAACACTCAACCACTGCGCCATGCCAACTGGGCCTGCTTTATCACATTCTTTTTTGTTTTTTTAAATTTCTTTATTGATTAAGGTATTACATATGTGTCCTCATCCCTCCATTAAACCCCCCAAACCTCCCCCACTCATGACCTCACCCCCCTGGTGTCTGTGTCCATTGGTTAGGCTTATATTCACGCATACAAGTCCTTTGGTTGATCTCTCCCCCTTATCCCCACCCTCCCCTACCTTCCCTCTGAGGTTTGACGGTCTGATCGATGCTTCTCTGTCTCTGGATCTGTATTTTTTAATCAGTTTATGTTGTTCATTATATTCCACAAATGAGTGAGATCATGTGGTATTTATTTTTCTCTGACTGGCTTATTTCACTTAGCATAATGCTCTCCAGGTTCATCCATGCTGTTGCAAATGGTAAGAATTCCTGCTTTTACCGCAGCGTAATATTCCATTGTGTAGATGTACCACAGTTTTCTAATCCACTCATCTGCTGATGGGCACCTAGGCTGTTTCCAAATCTTAGCTATTGTAAATTGTGCTGCTATGAACATAGGGGTGCATATATCCTTTCTGATTGGTGCTTCTGATTTCTTGGGGTATATTCCTGGGAGTGGGATTACTGGGTCAAATGTCAGTTCCATTTTTAGTTTTTTTGAGGAAACTCCATACTGTTCTCCACAGTGGCCACACCAGTCTGCATTCCCACCAGCAGTGCACGAGGGTTCCTTTTTCTCCGAATCCTCCCCAGCACTTGTCATTTGTTGATTTGTTGATGATAGCCCTTCTGACAGGTGTGAGATGGTACCGCATTGTTGTTTTGATTTGTATCTCTCGGATAATTAGTGACTTTGAGCACATTTTCATATGTTTCTTGTCCTTCTGTCCTCCTTCGAAAAGAGTCTATTTAGGTCCTTTGCCCATTTTTTGATTGGATTGTTTATCTTCCTTTTTTTAAGTTGTATGAGTTCCCTATAAATGTTGAGATTAAACCCTTATCAGTGATGACATTGGCAAATATGTTCTCCCATGCAGTGGGCTTTCTTGTTGTTTTGTTGATGGTTTCTTTTGCTGTGCAAAAGCTTTTTATTTTGATGTAGTCCCATTTGTTTATTTTTTCTCTTTAGTCTCCATTGCCCTAGGAGCAGTATCAGTGAAGAACTTCTTTCGGCATATGTCTGAGATTTCTTTGCCTGTGGATTCCTCTAGTATTTTTATGGTTTCCTGTCTTATGTTTAAGTCCTGTATCCATTTTGAGTTTATTTTTGTGTATGGTGTAAGTTGGTGGTCTAGTTTTATTTTTTTTGCATTTATCTGTCCAATTTTCCCAACACCATTTGTTGAAGAGACTGTCTTGACTCCATTGTATGTTTATACCTCCTTTGTCAAATATTAATTGGGCATAGTGGTTTGAGTTGATTTCTGGGTTCTCTATTATATTCCATTGATCTATATGTCTGTTCTTGTGCCAGTACCAGGCTGTTTTGAGAACAGTGGCTTTGTAATACAGCTTGAAATCTGGTATTGAGATCCCACCTACTTTGTTCTTCTTTCTCAGGATTGCTGCAGCTATTCGGGGTCTTTTTTTGTTCCAGATGAATTTTTGGAAAGTTCATTGTAGCTTTATCACATTTTTAACAAAATTATTGTCAAAATTTCAAATGGTAACTTAAATCCAAATACAGAACCGGAGAAATTCTGAGATTCTTATAGGCACCGCTTTCCCCACTTCACGCTGCTCTGTGAACAGCAGCTCTGGGGTTTGGATTCGAGGGGGCAAAATAAGGTGGAGAACTTAGGACCCAAACCAGGGGCATGGAGACATCTTGTCTTGGAAGCTGCGAGATAAGACGGAAGACGCCCCATCACTTGGAATCGGGAGCTTCTGGAAGGCTTTTCCTTTGCCGGTGTGGTCCCCGCAGACCAGCTGCTCCTGCCGCGGTTGCTGTTGCTCAAAGCGGAGACACTGCTCGGTGTGTCTGGGCCGGAGCTCCAGGCCCCACACCAAGGGCTGCTCTCTGGGGACGAGGAAGACCGCTCTCCAGGACAAACGAGACTGGGACCGACCCCCCCTCCCCCCACCACTATCCCCAAAGCTGACGTGAAATCTTGTTCTAGGCAGGCTTTGTTCTAAAGGACAGTTGTGCAATAGTGGGCCACCCCGGTCCGTGGGAATGGCTGGGCACTTCTAACTTTTGGTGCAGAAATCTGGTTAGGTAATTGAGTGGATGTAGCACACGTTCCACCAGGGCTTCTGTGCGAGCCACTGACGGAAGGATGCGGAGACACTTGCCGATGGGAGTGGAAGGAAACCGGTGCCCTTGGCAATGACAAGAACGCAGCACCAAGGGCACACAGTGAATGAGCTGACGACCCTTCTGCCCTCCCGAGCGGCGGCTTCCGGATGGGACAGCGAGTAGTTGTTGGATATTGTTGGATTGTTTCTACGTCAGTCACCATTGGGAGGCGGCACTCCCAGACCCCTCCCCCCTTTTCATCTTTCCTTGGGTCAATAAAGGCCAAAACCAAGGCCTCAAGAAATCCCTCACTGGCTTCCATCCATTGATGTCAATCCATCAATCCACCCACCCACCATTAATTCATTAGCAGTCATTAACATTTATTATGTGCCAGACACAGGGTTTGGCACTGGGAATCCAGTAAGAGAACAAGGTAGACAAGATATCTTGCTCATTTAGAACTTAAATTTTAGCTGGGGGAGACAGACTAAAAACCAGTAGACATGAGTGAAGTAATTTCAGAAGGAAATAAAGTCACCCAAAATGATGGGACACAGAGAGAGTAGAATGGATTCCCCCACCCCCACCCCGAGGCTAATTTAGTTTAAGTAATTGTGAACGAAGTTTTCCTTTTTTCTCAAATAGAGAATATAAATGCAGTTATACCGTGGTTCCCGGTGGGTGTATAATCCCCTTTTTTCTACTAAGAAAGGACTAATAATATATGGAAATTCTTTGATCTGATGTTCTTTTCTTAGGAACCTTTCTGGTTCCTGGTTGCAACACCCCTTCCCAGTGTATGAGAGATTTGTGTCTTTAAGGTCCTGTTGTCATTCGGTGAGATGGATTGACCTTGAGCCCCAGGGAGATGGTGAGTGAATTTCTTCATCAAGCTTCAGCGTGGCCTCCTAAACTTTCCATTGCTGGAGTGGAAGGCCCCCGGCCCTGAGTGTCAGCCCGAGGCAATGGGCTCACTCTTCTGTTGGTCTGCCTCTCATGGGAACCACAGCTGGGGACCCGGGGTTGCTCGGAGTCTTGTGGCTTTCCAGTCCCCACGCAGAAGGCGAAAGCAATGCCATGGTGTTCAGATGGGGTTTTGGGGGGGTGGGGTGTCTCTCTGGATCAGGAGACACAAGTGGGTGGAATCCTTTAACCCACATCAGACTCTGGCTGGCAGGGCATTTGCCTCTCATTATGAGTGAAAGAGCAAAGTCTGGCCAGAGATGGGTGGCCAACCCCAAAACTTTGAGAGCGACCCATGCATTCTCTGGGTGGCTATAGTGGTGCCTTTCCGTGTCATAGCAAGAGACACCCTCCAGGAGACGGTCTCATCTACCAATGTGAGGAGGAGGGGCAGTGGGAGGGGGATGTAGATTTCATGTGCAAAAAAAGAAGTGAGCAGAGACAACAACCAAACATGAAAACGATCTAGGAGTTCAAGTCAAAGTGATAAACTTTAAATAACCCAGCACATGTTTCCTTTTGAAAGAGTACCCCAGCCCTAACCGGTTTGGCTCAGTGGATAGAGCGCCGGCCTGCGGACTGAAAGGTCCCAGGTTTGATTCTGGGCATGTACCTTGGTTGCGGGCACATCCCCAGTAGGAGGTGTGCAGGAAGCAGCTGATCGATGTTTCTCATCGATGTTTCTAACTCTCTATCCCTCTCCCTTCCTCTCTGTAAAAAATCAATAAAATATATCTTTTAAAAAACCCAAAAACCATGACCCAAAGGGAAAAAAAACTCGGGAAAACCTCTGCTGCCTGGTCTCCCCAAGTTTCTAGAAGACAACGGAGCCATGGAAAAGGGGGAAAAATCATTAATAGATTTATTATTTTTATTTATTTACTTAATTATTTTTAACTAGTAGCCCTGCGCACGAATCCGTGCGCCAGTCGCTCTCTGCAGGGCCTGGCCACTCTGTGCCCACTGACCAGAGGCTCTCCATGGCCCAGAGGCCCATCTGTGGCCGGGCGTGGAACGCTTGCCTCATCGCCATGGCGACGAAGAAAGCATTCTGCCCGGCCGCTCACACTGCCCACTCTCAGTGGCCGCCCCACCCCCTGGGACTGGGGGACTCCAGCGGGACTGAGAGGACTGGGCGCCACCATCTTGTGGCTATGGGTGCCTCCATCTTTGTGAAGGAGTGATGGGTAATTTGCATATTACCCTTTTATTAGATAGGATTCTTTTTAGAGAGGAAGGAAGAGGGGAGAGAGAGAGAGAAACATCAATGATGAGAGAATCATGACCGGCTGCCTCCTGCCTCCTGCACAAGCCCGAATCCTGAGTAGTCAAGTTCATAGAGACAGAGAGTAGAAGGGTGGCTGCGTGGATGGGGGGAGGGGGAGGGGGCAGGTGGTGTTTAGTGGGGACAGGGCTTCCGTGTGGGAAGATGAAAGCTTGGAGACAGATGGAGGTGATGGTTGCATAACAGTGTGAATGGATGTAATGTGGCTGAACGGTCAAATGGTTAAGCTGGTCAACGCCAAGTGTATTTTATCACAATTAAAAAGAGGTGCGCAGTCAGCACACCTCAGCGCTTGGGGAGTTTCCGCCCCATATGTCAGAGGAGCCGCCCTGGGCCCAGGCCCTCTCCACACTCTGTGTCCAGGGCCATGCATACATGCATACACGTTCATTGGCTGATCTCTTCCCACCCTCCCCGCCTTCCCTCTGAGATTCGACAGCCTGCTCCATGCTTCTGTGTCTCTGGATCTGTTTTGTTCACGAGTTTATTTTGTCCTTTGAATTCGACATATGAGTGAGATTTAAGCACTGGCCCGGCTGTGTGTCTTCTAGGCTTCCCGGGACCTAAGTCAATTGGAAATGACCATCCATGTCCTTCCAGATATTTTGTTTACAGTGTCTTTCTCCAAGGAGAGCAAAGCCTCAAGCCTTGGACACCATGATAGCCAAAGGCAGGCTGTATTGATTTTGATTGATCCCCAAAGGGTGCCATGGTGTTGGGGTTCCCCACAGGCCTGTAGGTGGAGCAGAGTTTGTGTCCCCCTGTGCATTTCTCTTACTTTGCTCTTGTCGCTGCCCGTCTGACCCCGTTCTGACCAGATCTCACTCTCACAGCCGCAGACCACCCTGCAGTGCGTCCCTGTGGCTCTGACCCCAGGGTCAGCCGCCAGCACGCTGACTAGTTCAGTTCATCAAAGCTGGCCATTGCACACTGTTGGCCAGGCTCCCTGGTTATCATTGCCGATGTTAGGGAGGAGCGCTCTCGTCTTGCGTAATCTCCTTGACCTGGTTAGGTTGCAACATAGCCGAGCGAGAGTGCCGTCCCCTCCTAAACTCTAGGACCTTGGTTTCTTAAGAGTATGCCAGAAAAAGAAGACATGTTCTTCTACGTCCCATTTTCACGTAATTAGTACCAGATTTTTATTATCATCATCATCTGGTTTGAATAAATAAAAACAAATAGTTCATTTAATCCGATTACTTTCCAATATTTTTTTAAGGATTAATTGGGAATTAGCATTGTTTCCTCACATGTCAGGAGAGCCTGACTTTTCAGTCACCGAAGGAACCCCAAGTACACTCATGTGTCCGTTTTCGGATAAACATTTACTAAGTTACTATAGTTCACTTGCTTCATAGAAAAGGAACTTGTGAGATCTTCCCTTGACGGCTAGCTGCCTTGATTAGTAATTACGCTGTCTTTTGTCTTGGTTAGGAAAGTACGTTTGGCTACTTGCTACAGTGACTGGATCAAATAGATAGCCAGGAAAGACTCAGAATTATGTATAAACTAGAGGCCTGGTGCACGAAATTCATGCACGGGTGCAGTTTCTAGGCCTGGCCAGTGATCGAAGTGTGAGTGCCTGGCATGGAAGGGCAGGTCCCAGGTGACCTCTGGGTCCTGGGCAGCACCTGTGCCCCATGCACCCCCTCTCTGCCTGAGCCATTGGGCCCCCGCCCAGCTCCCCCAGTGCCTAGGAGCCAGGCGGTGGCCCCGCACCCCCTACCCCCCACTGCCGCCAGTCGCTACCTGTGGGGCGATTGGCGTGTCCGATCAGGCCTCACTCATACCCGCCTTGGCCTGGTGCCACCCGCTCACCTGCTCCACCATCCTGCCACAGTCCCGCTTTCGTTGGGGCCCATTGGGGCCGGCAGCGCCTTCACTGCCACCCACTGCCAGTGCCGTGTCACTGACGTCCACCATATTCCGTGCCCGCCATGTTCTGTGCCGCTCCCTGGTAGTCAGTGCACATCATAGCGAGCAGTCAAACTCCTGGTGGAACTTCCGGTCCAGGGGACAATTTGCATATTAGGCTTTTATTATTTAGGATACAATGACATGTGAGCTACAAAGTGTGTAACCTGAAAAATAGTGCTTCAGAGAGTCAAAACCCCAAGTGACGAGTTACAATGGAAAGACAGATTTTGCAAGTAGTAGAAATGTTAAATTAAAAACCAAATCTTTCCCTTTAAGTGTGATATGTGTTTCTGAGCACAAGTAAATGGTACACCCAAAACTTCCACGTTGGGTACTTGGGACAGAGAACTAGAAAAAGAACCACAGAATAAGCCCTGAGTAAGAAAAAGGGAAATCAAGGTAAGAGAAGAAAATAATGAGATAGAAAACAGTGATGAAAAAGTCGAGCTGCATACGAGTGTGTGTGTGTGTGTGTGTGTGTGTGTGTGTGTGAGTGTGTGTGTGTGTGTGTGTGTGTGTGTGTGTGTGTGTGTGTGTGTGTGCGTGTGTGTGTGTGTGTGTGGAGTGTGAGTGTGTGTGTGTGTGTGCGTGTGTGTGTGCGTGTGTGTGTGTGTGTGTGCGCGTGTGTGTGTGTGTGTGTGTGTGTGTGTGTGTGTGTGTGTGCGCGTGCGCGTGCACGCGCATGTGCCCATGTGATAAACATTAAAGGAAATGAGATGAAACCTGGAATAGTTGTTCTGTTTGGTGTGATGGGGATGGACCAGGGGTGGGTTAAGGAGAGAAGGGTTGACCCACATATCTTATATGTGCTTTTTTGTGTATCAAATATGCATAACAAATATGTATATTTAAATACGTGCATCACAGGAAATTGGGGAAATGCCAAACTTATGAAGAAGAAAATTAGAACTTAACGTCTCAATCTTAACTCTGTCTCTCCTTTAGTCATTTTGGGTGAAGCTGTTCTCTAGTGGCTTGGTTTTTTCCTTGCTTTCTGAAAGCGTGCTTGTACCCGAACCCGTTTTTGTGATTCCTGGTTCTTTGTGCACAAAAGTGATTGCATGTGCTCCAAGGTGCCCAGAGCCCACAGACCCTTCCGCCAGGACCTGTGCCCTCTGTGACGCCTCCGGCTGCTGGGCGTGTTTCTGGTTTGTCTGATCTCTGTCAGAGTGTTGTGGGGTAATTTTCATGGCCACTTCTCCGAAATTCCTTGTGTAACCTCTGGCCCATGTCTAATTAGCCGGCTTTCCCCCTCCCTCAATCTCTCTCTCATCTCCCCGGCTCAGGGACTCCAGCCCTTGGCTGCCCGCTGTCCCCAATCTCTAGCTCCTGCGCCCACACCTCAGCCCCAGGGGCCCCACCTGCACACAGCACACTCTCCTTTATCCGCTGCAAATCCTGCTGATCCTTGGAATTGTAGCCACATGCCGGCTCCCGGGACACTGTCCCCGCTCAGCGGCCGGGACCAGCTCTGGCCGTGGGAGCCCGGGTGCGCTTTCCACTCTGCACCGCCCTTACCTGGTACGTCCTCTCCCCGGTGACCACAGAGCCCTGTCCATCCGAGGCTTCGTGTGACGCTGGCAGGGGAGTGAACATGCACACGTAGAGAGCGAGCCGTGGTAACCGAGGCTCTGAGAGGGCAGAGGGTCGAGGGAAGGAAGGAGGGTAGCCACAGTTCACCAGGCGGCCCAGCTTTGATAGTAATGATATGCATGAGGGTGTGAATGAAGGTTGACTATTTGATTTAATAAAAACGGGACCAAACAAAGCGTTAAGGGAAGAGAGAGGTTGTGTGTTGGGATGAAGGGAGAGGTGAGGAGAGCTAACTTTTCATAGTTTATATTTAAAAGCTAATAGGTGATAATTAAAACTTAAAAATCAGTAAATGTTAACATAAAGTAAGTTATTTAGATCCATGAAGATAAATCAAAGGGAAAAGACAGCTAAAATTGTTGAAAATGACCTTTGAGGAGTTGGTAAGGTAGAGGAGGTAATGTTCTGTTTTTCAGTATAGGTCTTGTAGGATTAGCTTTAAAAACCTACTTACTATATTCCTTTGGTAAAGTATGGGCACACTATTTTAAATCTAACAACGGAGAGACATCTTTATCAGACTGAACGGTATCACCTGTGGCTTAAGGAGGCCGACACAAACGCGGCTCCTAGTCCAGTGGTCGGCAAGCTCATTAGTCAACAGAGCCAAATATCAACAGTACAACGATTGAAATTCCTTTTGAGAGCCAAATTTTTTAAACTTCAACTTCTTCTAACGCCACTTCTTCAAAATAGACTCGCCCAGGCCGTGGTATTTTGTGGAAGAGCCACACTCAAGGGGCCAAAGAGCCGCATGTGGCTCGTGAGCCGCCGTTTGCCGACCACTGTCCTAGTTGAACGCTTCCGAGGCCTCCTGTAGGAGCACACGTTCGCACTGTCCGCTCTAAATACAGACGTAGTGGCTGCTCAGGTGGCCGTTCCTGATCCTTGTACTTCAGGTTCCCTTAAGTCCTAATTCAGACAGCAACCCACGTGTTCTAAACTTTCTTTACATGCGATACCGAAAAGACTAAAGTTCTTGGCATGTATTCTAGACAGCTTGCTATTGCTTTGGCTGTTTTATTTCTTTAAGAAAACAGGCTCTCTGCGCCCAATTTTATTGCTTTTTAGATTTTTTCTGTTTCCCTGGTTCACAACCCCTCTATGTGTCTTGATTTGATATCCATGTGAAGAATGGGGTAAAATAAAGAAATACGGAGAGGGAATGAAAATCCCAGCAAACCCAAGGCCATTGTCCGAGGAAAGCTGGGGAGGAGGGGGCTGGGGGGTTGCCGGATCTGGTCCCGCAGGTAGATTGTGACACAGCCGTGCAGCAACTCCACTCGGTCGTAGGTCTGGGTTCATGGGGTTCGAAGAGAAGGAAGGGGGACGTGGGCTTTGCAATGAGAGCAGGACTCTGATTCTAGCCTGGTGTTGTCAAAGCGCGTGCATAACAGATCTCTCTCAGTTTAGGGGGATGTCTTGTTTCTTGACTTGGAGGTAGATCTTGTTTTCTTTGTGTTTTCTTGGTCTGTAAAACAGAGTTGGAGATGGGGGAGAGACATCATGAGGAGGCTGGATACCAAAGTCACGGGGGTGATAAATAAACGCAACGAGACACGGGCAGGCTTCGCCCCGCATGCGTCGTGCAGTGAGCTCCAGGTGGGGATTCTCACTGAGAACGTGTGCAGAGCTTGGCGAGCAGCCCACTTGGCTGGACTGCTTCCTGCATCTCCGTGTGAGAGGGAGACGGGCCTAAGCCGTTATTTAAGGTGCTCTCCTCTCCTCGGTCACCAGGAATGTGGGAAATGTCTACGTTGAATCTTTTCCAGTTAAAAATGAAGATTGCAAAACCTAGACA
Organism: Ia io; assembly: GCA_025583905.1. NCBI lineage: Eukaryota > Metazoa > Chordata > Mammalia > Chiroptera > Vespertilionidae > Ia > Ia io. Next base: position 3,687,972 of record JAJQQW010000005.1, on the reverse strand, counting down.
CCATGATCATCAGTTCTCTAAAGCGAATGTGAGAATAATTTTTTTACCAAAGTTCATTTACTTTTCAACAGTTGGATAAGTGAAAAATCTGTTCAAAAATCTGTTCACATGGTCCGTGTCCGAACCATCTTGTCTTTGTGACTACCAGGATGTGGCTGACTCTCATAGGAAAGCTGTTTTCTTCATTTTGTTGTGCCCAGACATGCTCTCTTGACATGTTCCTGTTGGTGGCGGCCTTGAGATGGGTGCAGGTGTATGTGTACATCAGTGAACTGTACTCTCCTGCCTCACACTATGCAGAACATATTTTAAAGTCGGTTTCCCATAAAGCACCCGGGCCCATATTTTCTGTTCTGTAGGGCAGCTGTGAGGACTTTTGTGAATGATAACTGCGGTTATTAGACACGGACGAAGTGCCAGGCACGTTGCATGGCTTTCTCGTCTAGTCATTACAGAAACCCAGGCCAGCCAGGAACGGAGGTCCCCATTTCCTGATGAGGAAATCGAGGCTTGGGGTTAAGGCCACATGGACGGCAATGCGAGGGCCTGTCCTGATGGCGGCGCAAATCCCTCCTGACGGGCTGGCTGGGGAAGGCCTGGGACCTGAGGGAGGAGCACTGTGGAAGGAGCTCAGCATGTACTCCAGGCGACCTGGTGCGCACCTGCTCTGTGCTGGCCCTTGGATAGGACATTGCACAGGATGCAGTCTGTCCTCAAGCGGGGGCGGGGGGGTGTGCTCGTATGCACGGGACACTGCACTGAGATCGGGGGACAGGGGACGGGGGACGGGGGATGGACATCTGGATCCAGGACCTCAAACTGCAATGTCTCCATGCACCAGGCAGAAAGCACAAATGCACCAGGCACTAGAGAACAGGGCATGCGGGAATGTGGGGTCTTGGGGGGCATGCCCTCCAAAATGTGGAGCCGTCACTCAGCGCCTGCAAGTTGTCAGCGAGAGGAAATGCCTTCTCAGCATTACCCAATCCTCTGCTTGTTTGTTTATGTTCCCAGATGCTGGAAATCCAGTGGATGTGGAATTTCCCACTTGAACAGCTAGCATGTGGGCCAAGCTCAGCGCCGGGACGCTGGCATCCTGCGGTGGCCAGTGCGGCCTCCGGCTGAATTCAAAGGCCTCGTCCGACTCTGTGCTCCCAGCTCTAGGAGCCCCGATGCCGCGATTCCTCGGACGGCTCCGCCCTGAACGTGTTCAAGTGCATGCCTTGTAGAGTGGACAGACCGGCCCCAGGGGGCCCCGGATGGCGTCTGGATGAGATAAACAACAATATCGAAGCATACAGCACAAAACAAACTTGTGGGAAGTATGCCATCTACATCTCTCTTACATTTTTAAAAATGTTTACTGTTTAAATAGGTTTGTATGGTTCAAAATCCAGAAAGTGCCAAAAAGTACGCATCGAGCCCAGCCGGCGTGGCTCAGGGGTTGAGCGTCGCTCTATGAACCCGGAGGTCACAGCTCGATTCCTGGTTAGGGCACATGCCCAGATTGGGGGCTCAAGAGCACCCGGCCAGGGCTGCGTCTTCCTTTTTAATGGCCGTCTGACATTCTGTTGAATCACGGGCCATAATTTATATAACTGGTCTCCCAATCAACAGGCCTTTGGGTTGTTTCTTTTGTTATAGTAAGAAGAATTACCTTAAAGCATAGTCTCGCACATATGTTTTGCATATGTAAATTCTGGAAGTGTGGAGTTGCCGGGTAAAAGGGCATGTACCTTGGCAATTTTTATCCTATTGTCCTATCGCCCCTCAGAAAGGTTTCCAATCTGGAATGTAGGACACCGTCTCCACATTCCCTCCCGACACGCGTGTCCCCACGCGGTGCGATCATCAGCCATCCATGTGGAGATCCGGGCAGGGAGTATCTGCCCTTCCCTTACTCAGAAGGAGGTCACGTGTATTTAAGAGCCGTTTTTGTGTTCGCAGAATTACCTGTTCAAATCCTTTGCTCTTGTTTTCCTGTTGGGTGGTTGCTTTTATGAATTGTTAGGGCTCTTTCCACATCGGGGAAATTAACCCTTTGTGCAGGAGTACCTGTTTTCTCTAAGTTTGCGATACTATTTAAGCGTAGAGTAGTTTTTCAAAGCAGAATTTTAATGTTTACAAGGGCAAGTGCCGGAAACCGATCATTGTCTCACTAATTAGAAAGGGGTGGACAGGAACCCGGAAGGCTGGTCAACCTTGAAGCTGTGAAAGGTCAAAGCCAACCACTCCCGGTCTAATTGAGACAATGGTAGCCGAGGCAACTTCCCCACCAAATAATCATGTAAATCCTCACTGACAAGATAATCTGCCTGTTACTGGAATCACCTGCCTAAGGGCAATGGGTGTGTCCCAAACCTGAATAAAAGGGATGACAAGGCCAAGCAAAGCCTAGTCCTCCCACTAGAGGTGGGCCCCGCCTGGCCCCCAATATTCCCAAATTAATACTTTTCTAGTCTCTTTTCATTTGTGTGCGGCCTTCTCCAGAACCCGAACCCTGAACCTGAACCCTGAACCACGCGGGACGTGAAAGGTGTTCCCACAGGCAAGCTGATGGATCTTTTTTAAGTGGGTCCCAGAGTTTGGGCCATATGTACGAAGCCCTCCCGCCCTGGGAAAGCAGAGGTGTTCTCCTGTAGAAGCTTTCTTACTTTACGGCTCCTTTTTTGTATTCTCAAGTCTGATTTTGTGCGAACTGATCTCACTGGGTGGTGTAAGGTCTAGACTCTCCCTCGTCTTTCCTTCCAACTGGCTGCGGAGCTGGCCGAGAGCATGTGGGGGTGTCAGCTCTGTACCTCCGAAAGTTCTCCACCTCAGCGATCGTCTCGGGCAGGGCCTGCCCCCGGGTCTCTGGCAGCAGCAGCACCAGCCCTCCGGCGACCACGCCAACTGCAGCTGAAAAGTAGGCAGACGGGAACCACAGTGAGGGGGGACCCTCCGCCCGCCGGCATGGCTCGGTGGTTGAGCGCTGACCTAGGAACCAGGAGGTCACAGTGCGGTTCCCGGTCAGGGCACATGCCTGGGTTGCGGGCTTGATCCCCAGTGGGGGGCGTGCAGGGGCGATTCTCATCATTGATGTTTCTATCTCCCCATCTCCCTTCCTCTCTGAAATCAGTCAGACTACATTAAAAAAGGAGGGGGACTTCTGGTGCTATAACTAGAGCTCCCTTATTCCTTAAAACGTGACTGTGTCATTTCCTCTCCTGACGCATTTCTCTGCCGTCTGACAGCCCTACCACCGCCATAAATATTGTGCTGATCCCAAACCCCGCTGGATTGCACTTCCTTATAGGGAAATGAAACGCGGCAACTCACATTTGAGTCGAGTTTATTCTAGGCGAGGAACTTGCCATAATATTAAGATGCTTGGGAGTTAGAAAATAACTGTGAAAAAAACAACACACCAATTCTAAGAAAGGCAAGAACAGAACCCTGCCAACAGAAAGCACGTGGCGAGGAGAACTGAGTCAGGAACCTGGGTCGTTACTGGCAAATAAAGCGACCGCTTGCTTTTAAAAGGGTCGCTGTGTCACAGCCTTCACAAGGGTTTCGGGTCTTGGATTTCGACGAATTCAGGTGTTTCATACATTTCTGTTCTTTTTTTGCTTTGTCTCCAGCTCTAATTTTTTGTATATGTCGGGGGTGGGGGTGGGGGGGGGGTGGGTAGCAAACTTGTAGTGTTTTTGTGTTTTTAAGTTCCCAGTACAGTGTTGGGAGCTAAGGTTATATTTATTTGTGTGTTTTAGGCTGGTAACGTCGTAACAGCCTCTCCTCAAAGCGGTGCCGCGGAGGGAGCCCTGTGGCGGGGAGACCGCGGAGGGCGGAGGGCGGAGGGCTGAGCAGGAGGAGAGCTCGGGGCTCCTGCAGGGAATGCCCTTCGCCTCCAGGTCCGACCTTGACCTTGTGCCTCTGCGGGCAGGAGGCCGGATGGCTCCCGACCTGGAGCAGTGGCAGCCGCTGACAGCATTGCTCACACTGGTGTTACTGGCACTAGTTTTACCAATGCTGGTAGTATTACTAGTTACTAGTCATACTAGTTGTCACTAACAGGCACCTATTGTGAGGCCGAAAAACGAGGCCCCTAGAAAAATAGGTCTCCATTCAAAGACACCTCTGAGGGTTTCTTACCGAAAATCACCAGGGGGAGCTCCTGCCAGACGCCGGTGAGCCGGTACACCAGGAAGGGCGTGAGGATGCCGCCAATGTCACACATGGAGGAGCAGACGAGGACTCCGAGGTTCCTGCAGCGGAGAGCGCGTTTGACCTTTGACCTTCCCCCAGAGCAGCCGTGTCCCCAGCCCGCCCTCACGGAGGCAGTCCCAGACCACTGAGGCGTCTGTGAACTGGAACCAGCGTTTCCGGGACTCCCCGCTCACACACACGACACACAGCACGCATTCCGTTTGTGTTCTGTTACACTTGTTGTCTGTGAACAACAAGTTCTGGAAGCTGTAAAGGGGGGCGATTTTCACTGTCCGCTCTCATCCCGGCGCCCCTGTTTCTCCGGCCCGTTGGCGTGGCTTCGGTCCCGGTCCCGGGCTGTTGGGTAACCGTCTCTGGCGATCAGGGCCTCTCGTCGCAGCGCAGGTTCTGTTCCACCCCGGCTGCCGGCGTGGGCTGTGCCGTGGCTCCTGCCCGGGGAGGCGCTCGCCCTCCCTGACCCTGTGTTTCCTAAGTGAGGCGTCTGCTCCTGGCCCCCGCGGTTCTAGCCAGGAAACACCCCCGCATGCGGGGGGCCGCTGCTCACCGGATGAACGTGGGGTACAGCTCCGCGTTGACCAGGCAGACCATCTCGTAGGCCATGGTGATCCCCATGCGGCCCAAGCACGCGACTGTGACTCTCAGCCCCTGCAGGTCTGAGGGGAAACACGCCATCACACGTGTGCACACCCCTGGCTTTAAGCAGTGCGGGGTGCGGGGTGCAGAGTGGGGGGGCAGGGGACAGCCACATCCCAGCACGGGACAAGAGAGCAAACTTGGTTCTCCAGCGTCAAGGTGATGCCTGCCGACACTCACGTCTGTTTAGTTAACCTCAGACGCAACGCGAACACGCTTTTCCCTGAGAGCTCCGTCACGAATGACCACAGAACTCCACCCGCGGCCACGGCGGCCGCCTTCCGTCTAGAGGCCGCACGAAGGAACAGCAGAGGGGGGGCCTATATTCTGAGTGGCTGCTGATAACTGAAGGGCCCCGCCATCGCTCCCCGTTGCGGGAGGACTGGGGGGGCAGGCTTTTGCTCCCCCTGTTGAGAAGGTGTTCTGAGAGGAGAGAGAGGAGCTGGAGGCCTGTTCCCTGGCAGCAGCCCCTCAGGGTTTCTCATTAGTTCTGCAGGGTGGTGTGGGACAGTGGTCGGCAAACTGTGGCTCTGTTGACTAATGAGTTTGCCGACCACTGACCTAGACTCTCGATTCCAATAATTACAGGCTGTTGTTGTTCCTTGTGATTAAGCCCCTATCCCAGTGGTCGGCAAACTTAGTCAGCAGAGTGGCAAACCACGGCTCGCGAGCTGCAGTTTGCCGACCACTGGTGTGGGAGGTCAAGGGCGTTGCCTAAATAGCGTCTGGGAAGTGCGGGGTAAGACTGAGACCCGGGCCTCCTCACCCAAAGCCCATCCCCCTGCTCTGGCGGCCGGATGCCTTGTAGCATGGGCCCTCCCATCCCATCAGAGAACACTTGGGTGTAATTATATTACGGCAGGCAACCATTGGGTGCCAGTGTTCTTTTTAAAAATATATATTTTTTATTGATTTCAGAGAGGAAGGGAGAGGGAGAGAGAGATAGAAACATCAATGATGAGAGAGAATCATTGATTGGCTGCCTCCTGCACACCCCACACTGGGGATTGAGCCTGCAACCCAGGCCTGTGTCTCTGACCAGGAACCGAACCCTGACCTCCTGGTTCATAGGTTGACGCTCAGCCACTGAGCCACGCCGGCCGGGCTGTGCGAGTGTACTTAAAGGCACATGTGTTTGTCATGAAGGTCCTGGATAGTGGGTTCGTTCCACATCGATCTGGATGACAACTTACATGGTCTTCCTGTCAAAGGGATGCGATACCCCTCTTCCTAGGATTTTGGCCAGCAAGACCCTCGCTCAGCCTGACACTTACCTTCCGGGATAAACACCGAGGCCAGACAGGCTGCCCCCGCCACCATGTTGGCTCCGGCCCAGGGCCAGCGGCGGCCAACGCGGTCGATGGTGAGGAGGATGAGGAGGGCGGCGGGGAACTCCACCAGGGCCGAGTAGAAGAAGTCCAGGTAGATGTTGCTCCCTGCGAGGCCCAGGTGCATGATGAGGCCCTGGTAGAGGACAGAGCCGGTGAACCTGGGCGGAGAGGAGAGCTCAGGTCAGGGCTGGCGGGAGCCGTCCCGGGAAGGGGGGCTTCTGGGAAAGTCAGGGTTGGCCGTAAGTCACCCTTCTTTGTCATCTCATTATTCCTATTCCTTACATCAGTGGTCGGCAAACTCCTTAGTCAACAGAGCCAAATATCAACAGTACAACGATTGAAATTTCTTTTTTTTTTTAAACTTAAAGATTTTTTAAACTTAAACTTCTTCTAACGCCACTTCTTCAAAATAGACTCTCCCAGGCCGTGGTATTTTGTGGAAGAGCCACACTCAAGGGGCCAAAGAGCCGCATGTGGCTGCGAGCCGCGGTTTGCCGACCACAGCCTTACATCCACTGCTTTTTCACTATCTGACCCAAGTGGCGGCCTGCAGTGGCCTCCGCACCAGGACGGGGGAGAACCTAGGAGAGCATCTCCTGGCCACGTCTGAAAGGCAGGAAGACATGTCTCAGCGGGATTTACTTAGTAAAACTCTGCGGGTCCGCAGTGGTGGGTGCTTCTCTGGGGCCTCCTAATGCTGAGAGCAGAGGACCGATGGCTTCCTTCACGTTTTAGGAAGCCGAGGGCCCACGGGCGCAGCTCCCTTCTTAATGACTTCTCCCGCCGCCACGCAATGGCATTTTGACACTGTTTCTAGGTTGTTGACGGGAAGTGTTCATTGTCTTAATGGGAAATATGAGGATAGTTTGCAAGAGCTGCCAGTACTCAATTAAAAGAAGCAGAAGCACGGGGCCAGATTTCACGGCTGCGTTTTTTCACGCAGTGTTGTGAAGGGGCTTAACTAATGCCCACGGGCTTCGCTGTGCCAGTGACCGTGGCTCTTCAGGCGGCTGGTGTGTGTCACCCCGTGGGCACTGGCAGGAGGGCGTGGTGCGGGGCGGCGCTCAGCCCGCAGAGCAACCTGCAGCAGTGGGCGCCGTCAGGCCCTGTCCCTGCGTGGCAGAGCCACTGGCTCATTCCTGTGGCTCATTCTTGTTCAAAAGTTACTTCTCCAGGAAGAAGAGACGGGGAAAAGGCTCTTTCCTTGCCGGCCCTGCACCGTCGGAGAGATCGGCAGCCGGCATCGGCTGAGCTATGCTGAGAGCCCTCCATGCAGACTGTAAAAGGGCGGTTCCCAAGCCCTTCTCTCGGTTAATTCAACAGCGTCCCCCGCGGGGGGGGTGGGGGTGGGGGCTCTGGCCTCAATATCTAAAAGCCTCCCCGGCGATTCCGAGGGGAAGCCACGACTGGGAAGGCACTGACTGGGGCTTTGGAACTGGACGTTGATGCCAAATCTGCCCGAGAAGCGTGACGTCAGGGAAACCGCTGTAAATGGGCCCACCTCGCTGTCCACGTCGACACGAACCCTGGAACTGGGCTGTGTTTGAAGGTATCTTGTGCCCTTCCACAAAGCGAATGATTGGGATTAGAAGAATTTAGAAGGATTTTATTTTATTTGTTTTACTTAAAAATATATTTTTGTTGATTTCAGAGAGGAAGGAAGAGGGAGAGAGAGATAGAAACATCCATGATGAGACAGAATCACTGATTGGCTGCCTCCTGCACGCCCCGCACTGGGGATGGCGCCCACAACCCGGGCCTGTGCCCTGACCGGGAATGGAACCGTGCCTGAGCTCATAGGTTGACGCTCAGCCCCTGAGCCCCGCCGGCCGGGCTGGAAGGGTCTTAAGGGAAGAGTAGACCTACCAGTTGTACATCAAGATCAAGGTGTGCTTCCGTATCTGAGGGGTCCGGACCAAGTCACGGAACGACGGGCTCAGCTTCTCGCCGACTTCCTCCTCGGGTCTGAGGCACTAGACACAGCGAGAACATGGGTATGTGGAGCGGTGGTGTCCCTGCGTCCCACCGGGAGGGAGCAGCCGTCCGCCCTGCTGAGTGCTGTCATGCAGGACCAGCTCAGCCCTTCACACAGCCTGGCTCCTCCCATCGGTACCGCGGTCCTGAAGTGGGTTTCGTGGGTCCACCCATTTCACAGGAGAGGAAGCTGCAGTCCAGGGATAACCCAGGCACAGACATAAGTGGCGCTCCCCTATTTATGATGATGGCGCCTCCCCTGCAGGTGAGTATGCTTCTCCCCTGTTTGAAATGTCTGACAGGGAACCGTGATTCCTGGTCCCATGGAAGGCCCTGTTGCCTGTGGCGGGCCCTCTGATGGCGGCTTTTCCCGTCCTCGTCCCCCCGCCCCCCCCCCCCCCCCCCCCCAGCGCCGGCTCACCTGGAGCGCCGCGGGCATGGCCCTGCCGTTCTTCCTGGCGATGTGCCTGAGCACCTGCATGGCCTCGGCGTGTCTGTTCTGGGAGAGCAGCCACCTCGGGGACTCGGGCACGCACCTGGGTTCCGGCCAGTGTCAGCAGTGCGTTAGCGGAGGGGAACCCCCACCCCAACCCCGGGCGCTGCCCCCCACGGCCACACCAGGTTTCTGGGAGGGACCTCGCTCAGCCAAGGGACACCCAGCAAGTGCCAGGGAAGCCTGCGTGGTGGGCCGGGCCTGCGGGGTGGGGGGCGGGGGGCGGGGGAGGGCAGGAGTGAAGGTCACCTGGGCACGCAGAGGGAGGGTGCGCGTGGGGAAGGTAGAAAAAAATACGGCAACCGATTTCCTGTTCGCTCCAGACGGACGTACCAGTAATAGAGCAGGAAGCAGAAGTTGGGCAGGGTCACCGCGAACTGCAGCCACCGCCAGTGGGGGAGCGCGTAGGCCGCCCCCGCGAGCGCCAGGAGCCCCCCGGTGAAGGCGGCTTGGTAGGAAACCCCCACGGTCCGCCGGCAGCTCAGCCCCGCGAACTCGGTAACTGCGGAGAGAGCCACGCCGTCGGCGAGCCAGGACGTCAGGCAGCTGGCTGTCCGACCACCGCCGACCCAGAATGCCAACCTCACAGCGTCGTCCCAATTCTAGACCTTTCCATGCAGCTCCCGCATCTTTGAAAGGTTCTTTGAGGCCTGTTTTAGAATTATTGCTACGGAGCTAGTTCACGTAAAAATCTCCTAATCCCACATTAGGTGGGGTGGTGAGCAGCACGTCTGATTTCCAGGATAATTTCAAGGATAGAGGCCTTTGTGTTTCCGATCCACGCAGAGTTCTGACGTAGAGGAACGAAGGCAGCGATAGTTCAAAACCGGAATACGTGAGTCCGGCACGGAATTCCGGTGGAGGGTGGCTTTCATGTAAAGGAATGCCTCCGTGGAACTCGCTCTCCTACGCAAGTTAAACATTTTCCTGGCCCTCCTGTTAATGTGTGGACACGGCCTGAACAGCTCGCGGGGCGTTCCCCCTGCCTGGACTCAGGGGGTCCCGGCTCCCACACACAGACGTTTAAATTCCCTGGGATTTTGCGAGCTGGTTGCTAAACCCACTGGCACCTTAAAAATCTGTCACGGTGGGAGAATTTATAACTCAGAGATTGGAAAACACTATAAATCATGGTTCTCGTTTTCCACGAGCCGGTTGGCCAGCACGCCCCCGCGCATGCTAAAACAACCAGCTCCACGCCACCCGCGACGTCACGGCGGCCTGCGAGCGCTGCGCTACAGGATTCAGGGAGTAGTTATTTCCACATCGCAAACGCCCTGGAATTGAAGTTCGAGATACGCCACGAGCCACGGAGTTTCTGTTTAGAATGTTTGGTAGTTGTGTTGCAGCCTTCACCCCTTTATGAACCAAACAGAAATGCACCTAGAAATGTCTCTGTCGACAACTGCGAATGATCCAGAAGCACTTTCCAACAGAGTTAAACAGAGGGAAGCGAGTGCTCCCTCAATAGGAACGCCTGTTGGTCACAGAAGCTTCCTCCTGTCGGCAGGCTTCCCACGGGCCGTGCCGAGGGATGGGAAAGAGGGGTGTGGAGCCTGAAACAGTTTCAGTTCCTGCAGTTGAATTCCACAAAGTCCTACATATGTGTCCCAGCAACCACACTGCCACCCGGATAGCTGGGTACATGAATTCCTCTGTGGACCAGACATCACTAGTGTCTGCTGTGACAGGCAGCCCATAGCACCCCGTGCCACCCTTTCTTCGTCTCCCAGGACCCCCCATGTTCACGTGGCCAGGTAGGGTTTCAGGCACAGAGTCTAGTTCCCTCGTGCGGCATGAGAGCGTTGCTACCGTTATTTCAATGTCAAGTCCCTCTCCCTCTGTCTGGCTGCTGTTCGAAGGCCGCTGAAGGGAAAGCAATGCCCAGGGTCTGCTGATGGGCATTTTGTTCTGATGCTGCTTCGAAGAGGCTGTGCTGTTAGCGTCCAAGCCTCCTCCTGCCCCCCGTGGCGCTGAAGCCTAAGTCTGGCTGCTAGTGAGCAGGATGGAAATGACCTCCCAGCCCTGCCATGGGCTGAGGAGCCTGGCCTGGCCAAGCACTGTGTCCTCAGCCTCCTCGTGTGTACGTCGGGGCTAACTGTGCTTTGCTGGAAGGGCTTTATGCAAAGTATTCAAGTCCCTCATGAATCTAACGTCTCTCTCAGCATTGACTTTTCATGGCTAGGCCTTGCAGGCTCGGTGTTCTCTCTACGTCCTACCACATGGGACAGAAGACACAGATTCCCGAGGAGTTACGTAGGAACCTGGATGGTGCGATGTTGGCCCTCGCTGCTGACGCCATTGTGCTCTCTACCGGAGGAATGCACACTGAGCGCATTGAAAGGAGTTTAGGAATTCTTGACGCAGAAAAGACACACCTCTGGATACCGCCGGGAAGGCGAGTCCATGTGCCTGCCACCTCCCCACCTGCCTGCCACCCCCCACCTGCCTGCCACCCCCCACCCGCCTGCCACCCCCCACCCGCCTGCATGCTGGCAGCGCCGACCCTGAGCTCTCCCGCTGCAGCCCCAGCATCTTACTCAGGATGTAGCCGATCAGCCAGCCCACCTTGCTGACCAGCCCTTGCACCAGGCGGAACAGTAACACCCAGGGGTAGGTCGGGGCAACGGCCATGAGAACTCCCGACGTGGCATTGATGAGGATGGTAAACAAGAGGCAGGGCTTTCGGCCGAACCTGCGAGGAGCAGACACGGAGAGGGGAGAGACTGAGGTTAGGTGCACGGAGGCTGTGGGAAGTCACGGAAGTCACGGAGATCTAACTTCTGAATGACGGACGCGAGCCCGACTCGGGTCGGTCCTGGTCCAGACCTTCCCTCTGTGACTCTGCATGCACTTTAGGCACAGTAGCCCCATCAGACCAGGGCACCGCTCAGTCCCACGCTGTGAGGGTTTGAGGGCCAGGGTTATTCTGCCAGAGTCTAAATTCTCACAGGGTCCCTGGGGGTTCATCTGTGCATTGACATTGGGGAAGCACGGCTTTCATTTCACTGAGCCTCAATGTGCTCCTCTGCAAAACTGGGAATGATCAAATCTCCTTCCCACCTCCCACCCCCAGACATAAAGAGAGGGAGAAACAGCTGTTCGTTGTCCCACTTATTTATGCATTCATTGGATGATTGTTTATGCGTTCATTGGATGATTGTTTATGCATTCATTGGATGATTTTTGTATGTGCCCTGACCAGGGATCGAACCTACAACCTTGGTGTATCGGGACGATGTTCTAACCAACTAAGCTACCGGCCGGGGCCTCGAATCTCCTTTTGAAGGCTGTCATGACCCTAATTGAAATACGAGGTGTGGGGGTGCCCAGCACGGTGACTGGCACGTAGGAGACCTCGACTTGGAAGCATCCACGTGGTTGGGTAAGTTGACTGGGACCCACGGGGCCCTTGATTCTGCTTTGAGCTAGTTCCGTCCATTCTGGGAGGCCCTGGCTCCTGAGAGCTCATTGTTATATTTTTAGACACGCTGTGAGCTAACGGTTAAACAGCCCTCAGAGTTAAATGAGATGCTTATAATTAGGTAAATTTCATTTAAAAACGCATGTAATAAGTATGTCGAACGTATCAATTCCCAGGTATGTCATGGTGTTTGACCATTACAGACGCTCATGAGCTGATTTGTGTCTTTCTGTTGTGGTGCCTGGCTCCAGCCAACCCGGTGCTCGGTGGCCTCAGCTCGGTAGCTTGCAATGGACCATGTGGGAGTATTTACACCACGGGAATCAGCAAATGTTACAAATTGGGGCCTTTCCCCTCAGAGCCAGTTGTCCAACACGGATAGCATACCACTCTATGCTGCACTTGTAATTACTGGCGGTTAGAACAGAAAACCTGGACTTGGTGAGAGATTCCTTTTTGGGGTCAGGTGATCCTCAAAATCATTCTTCAGGAGGCTGTGGGTGATGAAACAAATTAGATATCTAATAAAAAGTTTATTTTCAAGTTCCCTAACATCGGTCCTTCTTCCTTTCCCTTCCTCCCTCCCCCCCTCCCCCTCTCCTTTTCTTTCCTTCCCACTTTCCATTTGCAAAGCTGACCTCCAGAAAGTTGACTTGGTGTCAGACTCTGTATTCTTATTTACAACTTTTTCATAATCTGCACACACAAAGAGAACAGAAAAAGAGGCAAAACCAACAGAACCTCAGACAATTTAAGAAAAAGACCCAGCGGTAGGGAAGGACCAGCATCTGGAGGGAGAGCAGTGAGCGATCAGCTCTCCCCGGGATGTGAAGAGTACGAGACACAACGAGGCCATGAAGGCGGTGGTGATTGACGGGGATGATCAACCAGGAACGCACTGTGAGGAGAACGTTGGGACCGTCTCCTTCTTTGAGTGGAGGAGAATCATTAACCCGCTACTTAATCAGTGTGAGGCGGGGGCAGCCACCTATCTGCTCCCTTCTGTCTGGGCGAGTGTCAGAGTCTGCACTTTCCAGTGAGGGAGGGGGTGGAGAGGGGGCCCAGAGCCAGCAGGAGGGCCACAGCTGGATGAACACAGGGGACTCTGGACCCGCCCCTCCCTCAGCGTGTCTCTCCTGACTTCAGGGGTCATCTCCAAACAACCATCCTCAGCTCAGAGGCAATAAAAATAAGAGCAAATGACCTTCCTCTTTGCCTCACAGAGTCCCAGGAGCAGCCTTTGAAGGGAGCTGAGCAGATAGTCCCAGAAGTGGTGTGGTGGATGGGCTGCTGGTGGCCCAGCCTCTCAACACCTTCCCTCTCTCTATCCCCCTCCCCTCCCCCTTCCCTCCCCCCTCTCCCCTCCTGCTACCAGAGTGGGCACAGCTTTGAACATGCAGATGCCCCTGGGAGTGTGATAGATGAAGCCATCCTTCAGTTTAACATGATGCAAGTTTTAATACAGCCTGACAATATAATATAATCAGAGAAAATGGTCCATTTACATCTAATAGTGTATTCACAAGGCTGGGTTTATCTAGATCCTAGATATAGTTGGGGTAGTAAATATAGCATAAAGCATATTTACTTTAGCATTTATTTCAGAATTAAATGTATATTGTATTTTGTTATCCTATATAATAAAGAGCTAACACGCTAATTAGACTGGACAGCGGAATAATTTTCTGGAATGACCAGTGGTCAGGGGCAGGACTGCAGGGCTTCGAGGCAGCCAGGGCTGCGAGGGCCTCTAGTATGATAATAATTGTATATTCATATAACAGTATGTAGTATATACTTACATAAAATTGCATGTTTATATAAAACTATGTAATTATATAACTTAGATATATTTCTAAATCTCTATCTCACTAGGTAACCAATGATGTCCAAAATGTTGAGCACAGTGGCTGGCACATGGAAAACACGGGAAAACACTGTGTGAACAGCAGGCATGGTAGGTATTAAATCGTTAGCCCTGATGGCCAAGTGATCTAAAGTGCTTATCAAGTATAAAGCAAATTTTTCTGTTCCTTGTCCTTTGAGGACTCCTGAAAATACCGAACTGGCCATCAGCAGAGCAGAGATCCATGTTGTAAGGACCTTTCAGCGCAGTGAATCTGGGGTTCCCTAGTGATGGGTACATAACAGTTCTGGGGGAGCTGGGAGTCACGGGACAGTAGCACTGAAGACATAGGACATTGAGGGGACCACCTGCGGGACGTCCCCCCCATGGTGGCTCCCTCGTCTCTCTCCAGCGACAACTCTGTGGAAGTGGAGAGCTATCCTCTCAGTGTAGACCGACCCGCCTCCCTCTCACCCCACGCCGTCCTAGGCTCCATGCCTACAATCGCCTCCGGCCCTGGGCCCTGAGCCAGGAGTCCAGCCATCCGGGCAGTGTGCACCGATGCGGGCACAGGACAGGCAGGCAGAGGACCACGGAGCTCAGAGCCGGAGGCTCAGGACCGGCTGGATGGGGAGGAGGAAGAAGGACTTGGGCCAAACCATCTATCACTCTCCCTGCCACCCTCGGCTTCTGCATGGGCCCCGGGCAGAACCACTGCCGAGTCCCGAGCCCTCTCCGAGGACCCGGAGGACGGGGTAACACTCGGCCGGGCTTATCTCCGGCAGAGGAGCTGAGGCGGCCCCGGCGTGCTGCCAGGCAGGCTCCTGCAGTCTGTGGACTTTGAGAAGCCGGCATTCCGGCAGGGACGGCTGAGCCCACGCTCCCGGAGCCTGTGGCACCCACCTGTCGGCGACGTAGCCGATCCCCACAGAACCGAGGAAAAACCCCACGTTCACGGCCGCCTGAACGAGGTCCAGCATCCAGGAGTTGGCACACACCAGGTTAAACTGCCGAGGGGCCGGCAGGGTCCCGCGTCCAGAGGGAGAGAAACAGAACTGGTCAGACCCGCCTCGGCCTGGGGAGCCACCCTCGTGTCCCTGGCATGGAACCCATGGGCCGGGAGGCAGTAACCGGCTGTTTCCTTGCCATTGTGTTAATTTTCTCCTCACAAAAGCTTTGTCCCACGATCTGTTTAGCATCCCGCCTGGCAGGAGGTCGTTAGGTTGCATCAGCTGAAATTGGGTAGTTACTTCGTTTCTGCACAGAACAAGTCCCCTTTCTAATTTCAGTACCGGGAAGCAAATAGTGTGTGAGCAGCACACAGAAGCTGTCTGGAGAAGGTTGGGTTGTTCCTCGTCTCTTTACTGTCTCTTTAAGGCCGGGAAGGGGGGGGTGGTGGTGGAGGGGGGAGTGCTTTTGTTTCGGCCAAGGGCCATTTGGATATTTATCTATCTATCTATCTATCTATCTATCTATCTATCTATCTATTTATTTATAAAGCCCACAACCTGGGCTGTGCCCTTGAATGGAATCCAACCTGGAACGCTTCAGTCCATAGGCCGACGCTCTATCCACTGAGCCAAACCAGCTAGGGCCCATTTGGATATTTATAACATCATTCGCGGGCCATACAAAATTAAAATCAACTTAAAAATTAGCCTGCTATATTTGGTCAAACATGTAATTAGAACTCACCCCTAATGCCCTGGCAGGGCCTTGTATGGCCCCCAGGCCGGACGTTCCCCACTCCTGCTAATGTCTGGGGGACTGGGAGCGTCTGGCGAAGGCTGTGACACTTGCTCTCTCTGGAACCAGAGGTGGTTGTGGACGGAGGGACAGGTGCTGGCCTGGAGGTCAGGCGATCCCTGTTCAGGGCTGGCAGCTAACCCTCTCCCGCTGTGGCCTCGGGCGGAACTCTTCCCGGCTCCGGGCCTCCGTTTCCCATTTCTGAGGGAAGGGGTGAGTGTAGCCACGCTGTAAAGCCTCAAGTTTGTGTGGGGCTAAATCTGTGATTTTCAGCATTTCATGCAACTCCCAGACCATCTGAGGTCCTTAAAAAGGGCCCCTGGAGCTGAATGTCTTCACACGAGCCACGCAGTCTTTCCATGGAGCCAGGCAGCTGGCATGATCTGTGTTCTCAGAATAATTGCCCCCTCCCCCATTTTGCTTTGCCTCTAGGAAAAGCACATCTCTATTTTTTGTTTTCTCTATATTTATTGAAATGAGCTTTTGCCATTAGATGCTAACGTTGCCTCTGGTTTTTAATAACATAAGGGAACCATAGCATAAGCTCCCACCCCAGCTAGCCAGCAAGAGCACAGCGCATGGAGTCAGTCAGGCACCGCTCAGGTGGGCCTGCAGGCTCTCAGGGGACCCTCTGCCTGAGGGGAGCGTGGAGGGGGAGGCAGGGCTGCCAGATAAACAGGAGGCTTGAATCTTTCCCTTCCCGGCATTATTTCCGGGAATTCTCATGGGCTTTTGCTTGTTTCTTACTGCTGGGAGTTGCATAAATGAGAATCATGATCGAATTTGACCAGGTTTTAGCTAATCCACTCATACTCAGACAAATAAGAGGCTGCATGTTTTTGTCAGAAACTCGGGTTTTCTAAGATACCCTGAGTCCAAAGAGCATGCGTGGGCCTTATTGGCTTCTTCCATAAGAAAAGCTACACTATTTTTTTTTAATTTTTAATCTTTATTGTTGAAAGTATACCATAGGTCCTCCTTTTCCCTCATTAACCTCTTCCAGCACGCTCTTGTCACCCCCCCACTCCTGCCCTCACCTCCCCATTGTCTATGTCCATGGGTGATGCATAAATGCATACAAGATCATTGGTTGATCTCTTCCCACCCACCCTCCCCTGCCTTCCCTCTGAGGTTCAACAGTCTGTCCATGCTTCTATGACTCTGGGTCTATTTTCGATCATCTGTTTATTGCGCTATTTGCTGTTGGTTTAAGTCCTGCCTCACTCACCTCGGTCACGATGGAGGAGCCGGGCGTGTCGTACACCCAGCCGTGCCCGCAGGGGCCCAGCGGCAGGAGGCTCCTGTTGGCGGCCAGGCCGGCCAGCGGGTCCACGCAGCCCAGGCCGCTCCGGTTCCAGTCCACCTCGTAGCTGCGGCACTGGCGGGGGAAGGCCTCGCCCGCGGGCCCCGGGCCGGGCACCGTGAAGTTCAGCTCCTCGGCCGGGCTCCAGCCGCAGCGCCGGCTCAGCGGGGCCACGCCTGGGCTCCGGCAGCGGTGCTCGGGGGTGAAGCCCAGGAACACGATGCCCACGTAGATGGGGGGGAACGCCGCCGAGAGCAGGGCGAGGAGGAGAAACGTTTGCTTCTGGAAGAAGTTGAACTCCCCGATGTGCACAAGCACGTCGTCCACCGTGGGCATTGTTGCTGCGGGCAGGAGGGGTCTGAAGCGCTTCCCGGGCGTCCACGAATGTCGCGGCCACGAATGTCACGGGCAGGCTGCGGCCAGCTCAGCACAGCTCGGACCAAAAGTCCAAGTGTGAGCGTGAGCTCACGTGAGAGACAGCCGCTCTGCGCAGACCTGCCTGCAGCCTCCAGCCGGGCCTGCTCTGCCGGATGCTGATCCTGCTGCTCCCCTGACCGCTCCCCTGATGTGCCCCGAGCAAGTAACGGCCAGATGTGTCAATTGCAACATCACTCTCCCCGTTTGTCACTGCCTCCTACGGGCACCACAAACAATCCTCGCTCTGTGTCCCTGGGTGAGAAATCCGAGTGCACGCACACCACAGACCTGTTAATCTTTCCCCAGTAACCTCATGTCCGGGGAAGTAATGCTCTCATACCTCGCCCACTTGGCCCCTTCCCTCCAGGGGCTGGGAGGTGCACGGGCTTGCTGGCCTGGGGCCACGTGAGCCCTGGACTCGGGGCAGAGCCTGGTCGGCAGGAAGGAGGTTTGCGGACTCTACCCCGGGCTCCTGCTACAAACAGTGCTTGGGCCCTGGTTCCGCGCTGTGGTGGCTCGTTTGGGTTTTCTAGTTCTACTTTTTAAAAAAATATGTTTTTATTGATTTCAGAGAGAGACAGAGACAGAAACATCAATGATGAGAGAGAAGCATTGATCGGCTGCCTCCTGCACGCCCCCCGCACTGGGGATCCAGCCTGGCACCAGGGCACGTACCCTGACCAGGAATCAAACCATGACCTCCTGGTTCATAGGTCCTCACTCAACCACTGAGCCACGCCAGCTTATAAAAGCAAGAAGCAGCCCTAACCGGTTTGGCCCAGTGGATAGAGTGTGGGCCTGACGATGGAAGGGTCCCAGGTTTGATTCCGGTCAAGGGCACGTACCTTCATTGTAGATTCCCTGGCCCTGGTCGGGGTGCATGCAGGAGGCAACCAATTGATGTGTCTCTCTCACATCCATGTTTCTCTGTGTGTCTCCCTCGCCCTTCCACTCTCTCTAAAAATCAATGGAAAAATATCCTTGGGTGAGGATTAACCAAAAAATAATAAAAGCAAGAAGCAGGGTGCCCGTGGGGACCCGTCAGGCCCTGGGTGGCCTTTGCCAAGGCCGAGGGCAGGCAGGCAGCAGTGGGCAGGGGTCTCTGCTTCCGAGGTACCAATGCGTCACAGACGGAAAGTGCTGGTCTCGGGGAGCGCTGGCTCGTTTCTGCAGCCATCGGAAGTTGTGGGGAGAAGAGGCCGGATGATGGCCAGATGGGTGTGGCACAGATGGGTGTGGCACAGATGGGTGTGGCACAGATGGGTGTGGCCTTGCATTTGAGACGCTTTCCAGTTCGTTGCTCAGTAGCTCTCTAGATGCAGGAAAATTTTCCAATGAAAATGAAAACATTTTTAATAAAATAAAGGGCAGATAAGTAACCTCAACCAGTAAAAGGATAAGGCAATGTCAAGCAAGAAACGCATACCTTTAACCCCCACTTCCTGTTTTATAGTAGATGTACTTTTCCTATTCTTCCCACCGGGTCCGACTGAACACCCTGGAAACTGTACATGAAGTGACCACAAGATGCCTGGACAGGGGGGAGGAGGCACACTGGCTGGGAACCCCAAAGAGTGACACGGGCAGGGGTTTCTTCCTGCCTCACAGACCCAGGCTGGGTGCTGGGGAAGTGACAGGCAGAAACACCGGGGAGTGCAGACCTCAAAAGCCCCCCAAAAGCCTGCTCTGTTGAGATTCCCAGGAATAAGAGTTTTCCAATAACTCCTGTGGGCATCTCATTTTTCTTTTCTTTTAATTTCTGGTCAGTCTCTTGTTAGCCGCAAATTATCATTGTCTCTCACACTTTTCTTCAAGAATGCCGGAACTCCGTGAGACGTGACTGCGCTGAAAGCCGCTGTCTGCACCTCTGTGGCAAGGCCCAGCCCTCTGAGCACCGGGAGGCGTGGGTGTGAGTGCCCTGACCCATGGGGCATCCCGCAGGGTGGGTGTGAGTCCCCCTGACCCATGGGGCATCCCGCGGGGTGGGTGTGAGTGCCCCCCATGATCCCGCATGGGGCATCCCCCTGACCCATGGGGCATCCCGCGGGGTGGGTGTGAGTGCCCCTGACCCATGGGGCATCCCGTGGGGTGGGTGTGAGTGCCCCTGATCCATGGGGCATCCCGCAGGGTGGGTGTGAGTCCCCCTGACCCATGGGGCATCCCGCGGGGTGGGTGTGAGTGCCCCTGACCCATGGGGCATCCTGCGGGGTGGGTGTGAGTGCTCCCAGTTCACAGACATTGACACTGAGAATCAGAGCTCTCGGGGTTTCCTCAGTGTCAGCAGCCAGTGAAGGATGAGTTGGAACCTGAGGGGAGGGGGTCCCCACACTTCCCCTGCCATCTGTCATTGGCTGGAAGTGCATGGCGGGTGGGTGAGTTAAAAAATGACCAAGGTTCTAAAACCTGCCTGCGCTCCCTGGGACCCTGGGCGGTCCTGACGGCCGCTCACTAGATGTTATGCTCACACCCCAGATTGGACTCCATTTCAAGACCAGGTCTCCGTGCCCCGAGCAAGAGGGCAGCCGGTGCGAGGCAGGAAGGGTAAGAAGACTTGTGCCAAGGAGAAGCGATATTGAAATCCCTGGTGAGTTACTTAGGGAAACGATCAGATAAGGAGAAGGGGAGCCCACAGGCCACTCACAGCGCAGCTTTGCCTGTCCTTCTACACCTTTCCACCCCAGGCTCACAGGAGCAAAGTCCACAGTGGGCTGCGTGAACCCCTCCTCCGCCCGGGACAGGCTCGGTCTGCAGCAAAGCCACGCAGGGGTGAACACAGAGGGGAGCAGGTGCCGGGGGAGGGGGGAGGGGTTGGATGGAGCTGACTTACCATTGAATCCAGTCTCTCTCTCTTTTTAAAAAAATATTTTTATTGATTTCAGAGAGGAAGGGAGAGGGAGAGAGAGAGAGAAACATCAGTGATGAGAGAGAATCATGGATCAGCTGCCTCCTGCAGGCCCCCCACTGGGGATCGAGCCTGCAACCCAGGCCTGTGCCCTGACCGGGAATCGAATGCTGACCTCCTGGTTCATGGGTCGATGCTCAACCACGGAGCCAGCGGCCGGGCTTGAATCCGGCCTCTTGTGCGCTGCTCCCTCCACTGTGTGGGGTGCGCGCTGGTTCAGGGTGTGACCAGAGGCTGCCCGCCCAGGCGGCGCGACCATCCCACCCACGTAACCGGGTGAGTCCTCGGTAATTAATGTCGGGGGCATTCTCACCCTTTTACCAAGTTTCCTTGTAATGTAAAAAATGCTGTCCCGGCGCTCTCTCCTGGCTGCACCCAGCAAGGCCCCTTGTGCCCAGACTGCCTTTCCCAGCTCCACCCGGAGCACGGGGGCACCAGAGCGCAGGGCGGAGTCATGCAGGGCGACGTGGCAGTGGGTCCCTGACGGTGAGGAGGCGCCGAGCAGCCTCAGGCTGCGCTCAGGTGAGTCTGCCCGAGACAGGGATGGCTGAAGGCGCTGCCTCACGGGGTGCGGGCTCGGGGTTCTCCAAGCGGCTCACGGGGTGATGGCAGCAGGCCCGGCAGGCTGGGCGGGGAGGGGGAGACAGGCACAGCCACACTGTGGTCCGGCCTTGCCCTGGAGCATCCCTGTCACCTGGGCGTGTGCCCGCCGTCTTTTGTGAATTGGCGACAGCACTCAAGTTAGAGAGTGAGGAATGGACACACCCTGCGGGGCTGCTGAGCACAGTGACCGCCATGGTCAGTGGGCCTTCACCCCCCTTTCTGCCTCTTCCCCTGTCCCCCCACCCCCCGCCCTTGCCTTGATGTCTGCTTGGATGCTCTGCCGAAGGACCCGGCTGTGGCCTCCATTTCATCAGCCTAGGAAACTGGGGCAGCTGCCCGGTGGGGTGGCGTGTGTTCCCGTCTCCCTCCTGTGCAGGAAGGCGCACCCCTCCTCACCCCCGTCTGACTGGCCACCCAGAAGTCTCTGGCCCCTCGGCCTCACTCGGTGCGTTTCTGGTGACGGAGCCCATGCGAACGCCTCCTTCTGGCTTGCTCAGGCCGGCCTCCTGCCATTTCTCTCGGGATGAAGGAGGCAGAGAGAGAGCCTGGGTTGGCCAAGTGGCCCTGGCCCGGGGGATGCACAGGTCAGGGGACTCCCAGCCACGCCCCCCTGCGCGCTCCGGCACCACCGGCCTGCGCGGCCCTGCCGTCTGCCCTCCGTCTTTCTCCTTCACTCTCCGTGTCAGCTGGGGGCCCAGCTGGGTCAACGGCTGCCCCCTCCTCTTCCTCTCCTTGGATCACACCCTCATTCATTGAGAAAAACCACGAGGTCTATCACTGACATGCATTCCTCCAGAAACCCTTCGCCTTCCTGCGGGAGACCAGGGCAGGGAGAGAGAAGCCAGGAAAAGGCTGTGGCCTTCTACTGGAAACCAGAGTGTCTCCGGGTCCCGGGAAGCGCCAGGGCGGGGCTCCCCACCCAGGCTCAGGGCGGGTGGGCTCAGCGAGGAGAAGGCGGGCTTCCTGAACAAAGCCTCTGTGGAAAACGATGAATGGGGAAGGTCATTTTGTGAGGGGGACATTTCCTGCTTTATCTGTAAAATCTGTGCGTAGGCCCAACCACCTCAGCCACCCACGGGAGCCTTGCTCACCTGTTTCCCACCGTCTAGGACTCTCACACGCCCTGTGTTTCTGTCAGCACCAAAGAGATCATTCAATGAGTCATTTATTCAGCGAACACGCCCCGACAGTGAAGGCAGCGTCCTGCGGGTGTGCGTTACCCTCCGGGAGACCGAGGCGGTGCCCGGGGCACAGAAAATATTCACTAAGAAACTGTCGGCAAAGACCGAGGAAGCTTTACTCTGCTGTTGTTGCTGTAAACATTAAAGAAGTGCTCATTGCCCACATGTGTTGGGTGACATGCAAGAATTATATTAACACCGAAGATAAAGAATCTGGGACTGCTTACAAATACGGGATCTGGAGTGGAAGAGAGGCGCTGGAATGCTACCTGTAGACCCGCAGGGTCCCGGGGCCAGGATGCTACCTTGTTGGAAATTGAGTCCAATCGAGTTGAAACCAGGTTTCTCAACTCAGCAGCATCCTGGTCTTTACGTGCTCGACGCCAGACGCACCTGCCCCCTGGGCTGTGAGCCGTGGCCCAGACATTGCTGCCTGAGCCCCGATGAGAAGTGCCTGTAAGAGCTTTATCTCAGGGGTGAGGACTTGAGGCCAAGGAGGTGAGCGATGGCATGGAACCCGCAGCAGCTGGAGCAGACCCTGGACCAGCGCTGCTGTCGGCTGCTGCCTCTTCCCGGCTCTTTGCACGGAAGCGGTACCGGGACCTCCTGGCGGACGCCACGCGGCTCTGTCGGCACCAGGGCCTCGGAGCAGACTCTCAAATCAAGTGGCTTCTGTTGAGAACCCCAGACTTGGCAGCGCGTGCTGAGCCATCTCCAATGAACGTAAGAACAAGATTTTTGTGAAATTCCAGCAATGCTGCTGAGCCGATTACGAGTGCCCACGTGGTTCCTCCCAGCTCACATTCTCCTTGGAGGAAGCCGCTTGTCCTTTGCTGGTGACGTGACGGAGGCTGAGCCCGTCCCGGAGGACTGCGGCGCCGCTGAGCGCTTTCCATGGCGCTGGCGACTGGGTGGCCCCGTGCTTGCCAAGCAGTGAGCAAATCCACACGCAGCTTTTGTCCGTTGGATAATTGGGTGTGACGGATGCAAAGCTGAAGTTCACGTCAAGAAAACCTCCCGTTTCCTGGGGCCCTTTCTCCTGCTCAGCGTGCAGCCACCTGGAGAACCCCCGATAATTCACATGTTTGAAACCCGTGGTCCTGTCACTCGCTCTTGCTCACCATGTTGGCAGATAAGTAACGGAGAGGGCAAAGGGGAGAGAAACCCGACTCCAGACGTCCTTCCTCGGGGACTGCTCAGGCCGGCGCCCTTCGGGTTGCTCAGGGTCGCTTGGCGCCCGGTGTGGATTCTGTCACGGCCGCGCTGCTGTCATTCGGCCCAGCGGCCTGTGGTTGGAAAAGACCCCCGGAGCCAGCAGACGCCGGCGACATTCAATCTCCGCTGCAATCCGTGTCAGTGTGCCGGTGACGAAGGTCTGACGGGCCCCGCCCGCAGCGTCTGTCCCAGCCGGTCCCCCTGGCAGGCGCCCCGCGGCCACAGCAGGTGCATCTCCTGCCCTTTGTCCGAGTGACCCGGAGCCGGGGCGATGGCCGGGAATGCTGCTGACGCCATCGGGCTCAGCGCCCCACCTGCTGCCCTCCCCCCTGCCCACGGTGAGGAACCGTGTCAGCCTGGCCGGATGTCCTCGGCGCCCGGATGATGAATTCGGGGCTGGCTTTGTGCAGGAACCAGGAATGTCCTCCGTCAATGGAAGGATCAGGGGGCGCTGCCCGGTCTCAGCACCATCTCCTTCCCCCCAATCCCGATCCCGCCCGGAGGATGCTCGATGCTTCCAGTCCCCTGTTGCGGGCAGAGCAGCATTGAGGTGGCCACGGCGGGGTCGCAGGGCGGGCTGCAGCAGTGGCCTAAAGGTCTGGTCCCACCCTCCCGGCAGTTGAGAGGAGTCGGTGACAGCTCAGCCTGGGGCCTCGTTGCTCACGCTGCTCTGATCGGGGGTTTCCGCCGCAGCCGAGAGGTGAGTGCGAGCCCCCACGTTTCCTCCCGAGGGTCAGCCCCCGCCGTCCGGCTGGGCTTCCAGACCTGGTGAGCTCAGACAGGCACAGGCGCCCCGGCGGTGGTTCGGCTGCTCTAGTTTTCAGTTGAAGGAACCGAATCCCAGGCGCCCAGGTGACCCATTCAGGGCCACGGCCCAGATGCCCCGAGGAGCCCGCCCTGCCGCCCCCTGCCCCACACCACGCAGCGTGTCCATTCCACATACAGCTCCCCGCGAGGCGCGGTCAGAAACACGAACATAGTGGATGGCAAAGCTTCATGGTGGGCTGAGATTCAGGACGGAAACACGTGGGCAAATGACGTGCTTCCTGGGGAGTCGCCAGCAGGACCGAGCGCGGGATTCTGCGAATGTAGAGCGAGGACACGGCCCGACCGCGCGTCTCTGGTTCTCTGGACCTCTCCCTGCGTGGCCACCGTGATGACGTGTCTCAGCTTGGGGACCAGCTGGTCAGTTGTTGCCGAGGTCACCTGAATGCAGTGGAACGGAGTCGCTGGTCTCCGCTGCGCACCACCCCCCGCCCCCCGAGCTGGCAGCAGCAGCTATGGGCCGAGGGCCGGACCCACGGAACTTTCTGTGGCCAGCAGGTCAGTGTGAGCGCTGCCCACGACGTGGCCGCGGCACGTGGCGATGGGTCTCTGAAAGTGGTGAGTGCATTTTCAATTCGATTCACTTTTGACTGATTTAAATGTAAAGTTCCGCGGCCGTGCGTTTGGACAGTGCTGAGAAAGCCCGCTCTCCTGGGCTCCCCGCTACTCTGGTGACTGGCCGGGGCAAGCCGGGGCCGCTCCCCGCGAACCCCAGGGCCCAGTTCCCCGGACTCTGCAGACTTCAGGCTGAGTGTCTGCTCCCCCTTTGGCCCCAGCTCGTCACTGGCTCTCCTCCCGGTGCGCGCAGGACCGGATCCTCAGGGTGAATGCCCCGCGTGCTAAGGGCGGGGCAGGTGGCGCCCCTTTTCCCCGGGCCTTACGGAGAGCCCCCCGCCACGGAGGGCCAGCAGCTCCTGCATTTCACGGCTCAGTCCTTGCTCCGTCTCCCGCTGAAGGCCTCTGCTTCCCCCTCCAGCTCCCTGTGCCCGCGCCCGGGCTCCTCAGCTCTGCTCTGTGCCTGACCTGGTGCCCGAGGCACGAGGGAGGGATGTTCAGCGATGTCATGTGGGTCCTCAGAGCATCCTCTGCAGGCACCGTCCCTGCCCGGCCGGACCAGCTCTGTGTTAGACAGAAAGGAGCGCTGGGTCAGGTGTTCCCTCTGGCAGCGCTCCTGAGGTGTCTCCTGACTTCACGGCGACCGATGGTCACGCGGAGAGCGAGCCACGTGGCAGAGGAGCCGCTTTGCTTTCGTTTCACGGATTTCTGTGAGTGGCTTTTAAAACTGCTCAGCGTTCTGGCTCGTGGAAAGGAATTTTGCAGCGAGCGTCGGGCCGGGACCCCTGAGCTCCGTTCGCGCTCGCTCTCCACGTCTGTTCTTTCTCAAAGTCGGTGGCCAGTTCTGGGTCCTTTGCGTTTCCACAGGGATGTTAGAATTTGCGTGTGGGATTCTACAGAAAAGCCTTCTGGGATTTGGATAGAGGTTGTCTTGCGTCTAAAGATTCATTTAGCAGGAGTTAGCATTTTAACAACATTGAGTCTTTTTGATGGGTGAAATGGCATAGCTCTCTATTTAGGTTTTCTTTAATGTCTTGCATCAATATTTTATAGGTTTTCAATATAGAAGCCTTTCATGTCTTCTGTCGACTTTTTTTCTAAGTATTTCTTATTTTTGGCGCTATTTAAATTATGCTTACTTTTCATTGTTGATTGTTGCTGGTCCATAAACATTTTTCACACATTTATCCTGTATCTTGCAACATTGATAAACTCGCTTATTATCTTGTGAAATTTTACTATGAAGTATGTTGGTGTAATTTTTTTTTAATGTTTCTTGTGCTCTGGGTTTGATAAGTATCTTGGATCTGTGGGTTTATACTTTTTGCCAAATTTAGAAAAATTTTATCCATTATTTCTCTAAAATAGTTTTTCTGTTGTCCCCCTCCCTACTCATCTTTAAGTCTTCAAATATACATAAACTAGGGGCCCGATGCAAGCAATTCGTGCAAGAGTAGGCCTTCCTTCCCCCGGCTGCTGGCACCGGCTTCCCTCTGGCACCCGGGACCCGGGCTTCCCTCGCAGCCCTGGCTTCGTCCGGTCTAATTAGCATATTACACTTTTATTATTATAGATTAGGCCAGTGGTCGGCAAACTGCGGCTCGCGAGCCGCGGTTTGCCGCTCTGTTGACTGATGAGTTTGCCGACCACTGACCTAGACTCTCGATTCCAATAATCACAGGCTGTTGTTGTTCCTTGTGATTAAGCCCCTATCCAGTGGTCGGCAAAGTCATTAGTCAACAGTGTGGCAAACCATGGCTCACGAGCCACATGTGGCTCGTGAGCCGCAGTTTGCCGACCACTGGATTAGGCTGTTTAAAGTTGTCCCACAGTTTGCTGCTAATTTTGTCATTTTTTATAAAGTTTTTTTGTATTTTATTTTGTGTCGTTTTTATGGCTATGTTTTCAAAGTCGCTGTCTTTTGTTCTGCAAAGCCCAGCCGGCTGTTATCATGTCCAGTGTGTGTTTTGTCTAGAACAGTGGTCGGCAAACTCATTAGTCAACGGAGCCAAATATCAACAGTACAACGATTGAAATTTCTTTTGAGAGCCAAATTTTTTAAACTTAAACTTTTTCTAACGCCACTTCTTCAAAATAGACTCGCCCAGGCCGTGGTATTTTGTGGAAGAGCCACACTCAAGGGGTCAAAGAGCCGCATGTGGCTCGCGAGCCGCAGTTTGCCAACAACGGGTCTAGAACCTTGTAGTTTTCAGCTCTCGATGCTAATTGGGGTCTCCTTTACCTGAACATCTGGAACACAGCTGTATGGTCAGAACTGGTTTTTTGTCCTTGTTTGCGGATTCTAACATCTGATTAGTTCTGGGTTGGTTCGGATTGGCTGGCTTTTCTCCATTGTATTTATTTCCCTGTTTCTCTGCAGGCTTCGTGGACTGACTTTGTTTGGTGCTGAGCATTTTTGTGTCTATAAATACACTCGAGCTTTGTTCTGGGAGGCAGGGAACTCACTTGGGAAAAGTCTGACCTTTGCGGGTTTTGCTTTTAGACATTCAGTTGGAACAGAGCTCATTATTCCAAGCTCCTGACGGAGGCAACTCCGACGGCGCTACCTGGTGACCCTTCATGGTGATGCTTCCCGGTCTCGCCGTGGGGACGGCTACTCTTCCCTCAAACCCTCTTAGACAGTTCTTTCCCAGCCTCGGTTTCCTCACCTGCATGCGCCTCTCAGTTCTCTGCTGAATTCTTTTAAAAAATTGATTTTAGAGAGAGAGGAAGGCAGAGGGGGAGAGAGAAACATCCATGTGAAAGAGACATGTTGGTCAGCTGCCTCCTGCATACCGCCTGCTAGGGATTGAGCCCGCCACCCGCTGTCCTTTTGGGGCAGGGGACGATGCTCAACGCACTGAGCCACACCGGCCAGGGCTTCCGCTGAGTTCTCGAGGGGACCCTCCACAGGGCTCAGGAATTCTCTCACTCGGTGCTTTATTCGGCAAACTCGGGGCTTCCACACGTCAGCTCTGTTTGCCCAGGGAGTCCACTGGGCACCTCCTGGGGTGCCTGTCTCTGATCCTGGCCTGGAGAGTCCCCTGGCAGCGAGCTGGGGTGACCCCTGGGCCCACCTTGTCCATTCCCCATTTCTCAGGATCGCCGTCCTTCATGGGCTGATGTTCGGTGCCCTGAAAACTGCTGCTTGATGTACATCACGTGGTGCTTAGGATGGTTTCAGGCAGAAACCAGTCTGGTCTGTTACTCCAACTTGGCCTGACGCAGAGGTGCAAATGAACTAGTTTTTTGTTCATTTGTTTGTTTTTTACCATATATGTATGCATGTGGCTCTGAGTTTGCATCACACGATTTCAATATTTTCCATAAGTAAAACTGATCTCAGCTTCACCCTGGACCTGAACAATGAGTCATTTCTGAGTCTTGTTTGCAGGTAGGCCTTACCCGCCAGGTGCTGCCTCGAGAGAACGCCTGCCCTCGCTTCCTGCTGGTCACTGGCGTGCCTCCGGGGCTCTGGGCCTCTCAGGGGATAGCGTCTCTGTCAGTGAAATTCCTCTTTGCTCCCATCAAGTATCCACTTGGCATGTGGTTAAGCTCACTCCATAAAATTCCAGCTTTTGCTCCCTGAGGATGTTATACCCTGACTTCTCCTAGAGGGACCACACCACACTTCCAGTTGAAAAAACCGAAGCCCAAAGTAATCTACTACGACTCCATGCACCACGATGAGGCCCCCACGTGGGAATCCTGAGAGATTTCGCATAGACGTTCAGCAGGTCGGTGGGGTTTCCACTCGAGGGTTACAGGCCCCTGGGTGGACACAGAGGGCTTGAAACAGAGCCAGGGACGGGCAGCCCGCACCGTCACAGAGACAGAGACAGGGACGGGCAGTCCGCACCGTCACAGAGACAGAGACATGGACGGGCAGCCTGCACTGTCACAGAGACAGAGCCAGGGACGGGCAGCCCGCACCGTCACAGAGACAGAGACAGGGACGGGCAGCCCGCACTGTCACAGACACAGAGACAGGGACGGGCAGCCCGCACCGTCACAGAGACAGAGACAGGGACGGGCAGCCCGCACCGTCACAGAGACAGAGACAGAGACGGGCAGCCCGCACCGTCACAGAGACAGAGACAGGGACGGGCAGCCCGCACCGTCACAGAGACAGAGACAGGGACGGGCAGCCCGCACCGTCACAGAGACAGAGACAGGGACGGGCAGCCCGCACCGTCACAGAGACAGAGACAGGGACGGGCAGCCTGCACCGTCACAGAGACAGAGACAGGGACGGGTAGCCCGCACCGTCACAGAGACAGAGACATGAACGGGCAGCCCGCACCATCACAGAGACAGAGACAGGGACGGACAGCCCGCACCGTCACAGAGACAGGGACGGGCAGCCCGCACCGTCACAGAGACAGAGACAGGTTCGAGCAGCCCGCACCATCACAGAGACAGAGACAGGGACGGGCAGCCCACACTGTCACAGAGACAGAGCCAGGAATGGGCAGCCCACACCGTCACAGAGACAGAGATGGACAGCCCGCACCGTCACAGAGACAGAGACAGGGACGGGCAGCCCGCACCGTCACAGAGACAGAGACAGGGACGGGCAGCCCGCACCGTCACAGAGACAGAGACAGGGACGGGCAGTCCGCACCGTCACAGAGACAGAGACAGGGACGGGCAGCCCGCACCGTCACAGAGACAGAGACAGGGACGGGCAGCCCACATTGTCACAGAGACAGAGCCAGGAATGGGCAGCCCGCACCGTCACAGAGACAGAGATGGACAGCCCACACCATCACAGAGACAGAGACAGGGACGGGCAGCCCGCACCGTCACAGAGACAGAGATGGGCAGCCCGCACCGTCACAGAGACAGAGATGGGCAGCCCACACCGTCACAGAGACAGAGATGGACAGCCCGCACTGTCACAGAGACAGAGACAGGGACGGGCAGCCCGCACCGTCACAGAGACAGAGATGGGCAGCCCGCACCGTCACAGAGACAGAGACGGACAGCCCACACTGTCACAGAGACAGAGACAGGGACGGGCAGCCCGCACTGTCACAGAGACAGAGCCAGGGACGGACAGCCCGCACCATCACAGAGACAGAGACAGGGACGGACAGCCCGCACCGTCACAGAGACAGGGACGGGCAGCCCGCACCGTCACAGAGGCAGAGACAGGTTCGAGCAGCCCGTACCATCACAGAGACAGAGACAGGGACGGGCAGCCCACACTGTCACAGAGACAGAGCCAGGAATGGGCAGCCCACACCGTCACAGAGACAGAGATGGACAGCCCGCACCGTCACAGAGACAGAGACAGGGACGGGCAGCCCGCACCGTCACAGAGACAGAGACAGGGACGGGCAGCCCGCACCGTCACAGAGACAGAGACAGGGACGGGCAGCCCGCACCGTCACAGAGACAGAGACAGGGACGGGCAGTCCGCACCGTCACAGAGACAGAGACAGGGACGGACAGCCCGCACCGTCACAGAGACAGAGACCGGGACGGACAGCCCACACCGTCACAGAGACAGAGACAGGGACGGGCAGCCCGCACCGTCACAGAGGCAGAGACAGGTTCGAGCAGCCCGCACCGTCACAGAGGCAGAGACAGGTTCGAGCAGCCCGCACCATCACAGAGACAGAGCCAGGGACGGACAGCCCACACCGTCACAGAGACAGAGCCAGGGACGGACAGCCCACACCGTCACAGAGACAGAGCCAGGGACGGACAGCCCACACCGTCACAGAGACAGAGACAGGGACGGGCAGCCCGCACCGTCACAGAGGCAGAGACAGGGACGGGCAGTCCGCACCGTCACAGAGACAGAGACAGGGACGGACAGCCCGCACCGTCACAGAGACAGAGCCAGGGACGGACAGCCCGCACCGTCACAGAGACAGAGCCAGGGACGGACAGCCCGCACCGTCACAGAGACAGAGACAGGGACGGGCAGTCCGCACCGTCACAGAGACAGAGACAGGGACGGACAGCCCACACCGTCA
This sequence comes from Ia io, assembly GCA_025583905.1. NCBI lineage: Eukaryota > Metazoa > Chordata > Mammalia > Chiroptera > Vespertilionidae > Ia > Ia io. The sequence goes on along the minus strand of JAJQQW010000005.1, from coordinate 3,657,331 downwards.
CAGAGACAGAGCCAGGGACGGACAGCCCGCACCGTCACAGAGACAGAGCCAGGGACGGACAGCCCACACTGTCACAGACACAGAGATGGGCAGCCCGCACCGTCACAGAAACAGAGACAGGGACGGGCAGCCCGCACCGTCACAGAGACAGAGACACGGACGGGCAGCCCGCACCGTCACAGAGACAGAGACAGGGACGGGCAGCCCGCACCGTCACAGAGACAGAGACACGGACGGGCAGCCCGCACCGTCACAGACACAGACATGGATGGACAGCCCGCACTGTCACAGAAACAGCCCATTTTCTGCAGGAACAGAGAGCGAGGCAAAGCCCCTGTATCTTAGGAAACTGGAAATCTGTGCCAACGGGTTTTTCCCAGATTATTGTTGGTCCTTTTGTTTTAAAGAGTTTTAACCTACAAAGGTGTTCTAACTTTAAATAGATAGATACTTTTCTTTCATTTTTTTCCCATTGCTTTTCTGCCTTGACACTCTCCTTACAGAGAAGGCATACACTTTTAACATTTATTATTAATTTTATGGGGTTATTTTTAATATATTATTATTATTATTATTATTAAATTCATAGGAAATTTATTAGTGGTATGAGATAAGAAACCAATATTATTTTTTCCAAAATGTTAAGAAATTTCCCAGAACTATTACTTAAAAAAATATCCATCATGCCTGGCCGGTGTGGCTCAGTAGTTGAGTGTCGTCCTATGAACTAGGAGGTCAAGGTTCGATTCCCAGTCAGGGCACATGCCCGTGTTGCAGGCTCGATTCCCGATGGGGACCATGCAGGAGGCAGCCGATCGATGATTCTCTCTCATCATTGATGTTTCTATCTCTTTCTCCTTCTCTCTTCCTCTCTGAAATCAATAAAAAAAAAACATTAAAAATAACCCATCACCATTGATTTGTGATGCCACCTTTGTAAAATGAATACTTCTGTGTACACTAGATTTGTTTATGGGTTCTCCGCCTCTTCTGTTTTCCTGTTTGTACCTCTATAACGCTGCTCTCAACTCTAGACAAACACCTACACTATTCCTTATCATTCATAAGAATAAGACTATTCTTATTCATTCAGTCTATTTTCCAGATAGACTTTGTGTTAACGTTTTGAAGTTAGAAGATTTAAAAAAACAAACATTTTCTCTGGGATCAAATAGAACATGTGCCTTCTTTACGGGGTGGGGAGGACTGCCATTTTTACACTACTTTTCTCTTCACCATCGTCCTGTCCAGAAATATTTTCTCTCTCAATGTAGGCAACTCCGTTATCTCACAGAGACATGCATACATTCCCTGGGCATTTGAAATAAGATTCTCCCCACGCTATTGCTTTTGTTGATATTGTGGCTGGGAGCTCTGGGCTTTAGAACTGACTTCCGTTGGTTAACGGGAAAGATAGTGGTGTCTGCAGTTTCCGTGGGTTTTGTACGTGTGTGATTTTTAAATCAATGGGTCACTTAAAACTCGTAATGGTCCCTTGATTATGATTCTGTTTAACCAATACCAGGAAACTCTATGAGATGCTGAGTCGGAGAGCGGAGATCATTAACTGAGAACGTGTAAACTACCCTCACCAGGGGATGTATTTTGCTACAAAATCCTAGCGTTCCTTAGAGATGAGCACAACTTAGAAAAACACACATGTACCTCATTGCCAGTGACGCCGCAGTCCTGGCGTGCAGCTGCTGTCCTGTTAGATGCTGAAGGAGAAACATGGGCGACCACCTTCTGAGGAGTGAGCACCATCAGAATGCCGGTGAGTTCCAGTCGTGCCGCACCTCTGTTACCTGCCAGTTCCCCACCGGTGACCCCCTTCTTCCAGAATGACCCACTCGCCCGGCTGGCGTTGCTCAGTGGTTGAGCATCGACCTATGAACCAGAAGGTCAGGGTTTGATTTCCAGTCAGATCACATGCCCGGGTTGCAGGCTCCGCTCGGTCCCCAGTGTGGGGTGAGGGGTCAGTCAATGATTCTCTTTCATCATTGATGTTCCTATCTCTCTTGCTCCCTCTCCCTTCCTCTCTGAAAGCAATAAAAATATATTTAAAACAACAACAACAACAAACAAAACGAACCAAAATGAGCCACTTTGTTCCATATGGAGGCGGAGAGGGGGTTCGAGCCGCCCCCGAGCCGTTGTTCTCAGCTGTTCCCTAAGCGCCCAGCATGGAGGGGACGTGCCGCTGCTCCCCGGGCTCAGAGCGCCAGCCGCGGCCAAGACAAACACCCGGCCCTCCCTGGAAACTTGTGCCCGGTCACGTTTGTCTGGGGAGGCGGTGCCTGGGCCTCAGGGCAGCTCCACAGGCTCTGACCCCGGTGGGAACTTGTAAAACCATCAAAAACCACTTTAGGGAGCTCTGCAAACACATCCCGTGGATTTGCCCTGAAACCCGGGGCACGCATCCAACTGCCCCGGAGGGAGCCCGCTTGGCCAGGGGCCTTTGGGGGCCCAGGGGTCAGGGAGAACCGGACCTCTGTCATCATTTGCCCCCGGCCTGGGGTAGTCTTGCACCTCCTCGCTGTCTTTGCTCCCGTTGTGGCTTGAAATACCCCGGAGAGCAACTCCCTGGGAGGAGAAATGAGCTTGATGCCCAGGGTCAAGGGCAGTCCAGGTCCCCAGATGGTGGAGGATAACGCATTTTACAGCGTCAGAGGGATGGGGACAGAATCTCCCGTGGCACCGAGAACACGCATTAGTTATGTAACAAGCACAGCGTGCGCTCATGTGCCAAGGCTTCGGTTACAAGGGCCGAATGAGACCCAGCTGCAGGCGTCGGAGAGGATGACCTAAGCCCGGCAAGAAGTAGGGGAGACCTTCACGCTCAACGACAGCCTCTGCTCCTTTCACCCGTGCCGGCCGGTGAGTCGGAGAGGAAGCGTGGAGAGCAGCAAACATGCCGAACCGTTTAGGGATAGGTTGTAACGAGTGCAGCGGCCCTTGTGTGTACCACGCACGGAGGTTAACGCGGGGTGAACAGTGGGACATGCCAGAACACCAGGGCGGAATCTGTGTTCTTACCACCCACGTGAACTCGAGCACAGCATGTTTGTCCTCATCTGTGCAATGGGAAGAGCCCTGCTGGTGGCCCCAGGCTGTGGAGACGCCGATTGAGGAAACACGTGTGCAAGGTTTTTGAAAACAGATGATCTACAAACAAAGGCCTGAGTGGTAGGTTCTGGGAGAAACAGTTGAGTTCAAATTCCCCAACGTTTGCTATCACAGTACTAATGTCTCAGTGAAACGAATGGGCATTGATACTGAGCAATTGGCATAAGTATTTGTGATAACTTACTTTTCTAAGCGATTGCGCCATCCCTGGCTGCAGTTATTGAACAGGGAACAACGTTTTCCAGTGAAAACTAAGAACCCAAAGTGTGACTTGTGGTCCCAGCCAGTGTTCAGCCCCCTTTACTTACCATTTTAAAACTTCAGTGACCCGTCTCATGGGTTCTCAGAGAACTGGCTCAGGGGTCAAGGTTAAGGACTGGCTCCTCACGTGGGTCCGTAGACTGGTCATTGCACAGGCACAGTCCGCACCTCGCAGACTGTGCTGCTGACGAGGCCAAGGCTCTGCCTCAACAGGGAGGTGCAAGCAAGCCCTGGGCGCTGACCTTGTCTTCTCACACCATCGAGAGTGTATCGGCGCCCAGGCCTCCTACGGGCTCAGCTCCCACGAGGCCAGGGCTCTGCTCTCTGCGGTCAAGGATGACGTCTTCTCCGTCTGCCGTGCTCAGCCTCTGGCCCTGAACTAGGAAAAGGGCAGGTTTCAGTGAACCCCGAGCACGAGAAGAATAGTGGAGAGACACACAGCGTGCTTCCTGTCCTTTGTGAGCTGGGGGAAGGCAGTGCTTTGCTGCTGCTGCTGCTGCTGCTGCTGCTGCTTCTTCTTCTTCTTCTTCTTTAAAATATATTTTTTATGGATTTCAGAGAGGAAGGGAGAGAGAGATAGAAACATCGATGATGAGAGAGAATCATGGATCGGCTGCCTCGTGCACGCCCCCCACTGGGGATCAATTCGTAACCTGGGCATGTGCCCTGACCGGGACTCGAACCATGACCTCCTGGTTCATAGGTTGATGCGCAACCACTGAGCCATGGCAGCCGGGCGGTGCTTTGCTTCTGAAGACAGCGTCACACGCCTGGTCTGGGCGGATGGCTGAGCGGGACAGGCCCCCTGCCACTCCCCTTTCTGGGCGGTGCTTGAGCAAGACAGTCACACTTGGCAGGGAGATGGTGCCCTGACAGGGGCAGAGCTCCGAAACTGTCCTCTCCCCGGTCCTCTCCTGTCCTCTCCCCGATCCCCTCCCCAGGGAGTCTGAGGCCGGGAAGCCACCTTGTGGTGTGGAGGGTCCTCCTGGGCCCGAGAGGAGGCAGGGAGAGGCCAGGTGCTGAGCCAGCGGCCACCCCGGCCGCACAGCGGGCCTTCCCAGGAGGAAGACCGCAGGAGGGGCTGGGGCCGAGCCAGGCCCAAGGAAAGTCTCTGGTCTCAGAAGGCTGGGATCCCAAGCTCCCTGATCCTCCCCCCGCCCCACAGAGCAGCATCCCTGGGGCCCGGTTTCTTCCTCTCCGAAAGGAAACAGCCTCGCGGAGCATCCTGGGAAAGTGCTGTGTAACTGTCCCCTGGGCAGCTCAGCTCGGCGGGGGACAGCTGTGCTCTGGCGCCTGTGCCTCCATGTTCCCAGGGTGCACGCTGAGGTTCCCAGGGAAGGACAGAGGGGCAAGCCCAGCTTCCTGGCTCCCTGCCTCCCTCCCCTCTCCATGGCACTCACCCCCTCTGCGCTCCCCTGGATCTGGAGCCTAGCTGGCTGCCCGGGAGCGCATAGAAGCGTGTCTTTGTCCCGCACACCGGGAGGCGGGGGCCGGCGGGCTCCCCGGGGGGACACAGCAGAGCGGGCTGAGGCCAAGGCCAGCGTGCTGGTGCCTCACACGGGGCCTGCGTTTTCAGACTCCACCGGCCCCTGGGCGTCTAGGTCTTTGCCAAATGTCTGCGCTCACGGCTCAGGGTTTGGTTTGAGGAACGAGACAGCCCATGACTAGTGCGATGGGTCCATGTACGAGGCCACGCAGGGCAGCTCATTTCCATCTCCTTCTCAGTCTGTGCACCCATGCAGACTGGGGAGACAGAGAGATCCGAAGGGTTTTCAAGGCATTTCTAGAACAAACACACACACACAAACACTTCCCACCTCTCTGAGCGCAAGACGGAACCGCGGCAGCGCCACATCAAACTGCAATGGACGTTCCAAAGGAAACGCAGGCTGTTCTTTAAATAAGTGGGGGTTTGAGGGTGGTGTGTGTCCCCCTTGTCTAGGTCGGTGGGTTGTCCACCCAGCATGGTTATTGGACTCTGGTGCGGGAGAGGAACTCAGGGAGACCCGGGGGTGGGGTGGGGGTGGGCAGCTGGAATGCATTGAGTGGCCGGAGCTTGATCTCTGACCCTTCAACCCCCAAAGGGAGAGGCCTCCATGTGCCATTTCGTGAACATCCTGTGACAGATGTCACCCCCGTCATCACCAAGACGGAGCCTACAGTGAGGCAATGGGGTCACTGTTGTTTTCTTTCTGTCTCTCTTTTTTAAAAATATTTTTACTGATTTCAGAGAAGAAGGAAGAGGGTCCCCCCTTTCGCGCCCCCTCTCGCCCTGTAGGACCCCTCAGAGCCCCCCAGCTCCTCCCTCCTCCTGAATGCTGGCTGTGTGCTGGGCACAGGGCCAGGCTCTGGGGTGCAGCCGACTGCTCCCCGCCTCGTGGGGAGGGTGACGGGCAAGCCAATCCTTGTCACCGCCTGTGCCCAGAGCCGCGGGGACACGGGACCGGGCGCTCTGACCCGGAGAGTGCGGGAGGCAGCGAGGCTTCCCAGAAGCGACACTGACCCCGGGCGGAAAGGTCAGGGGGTGCCAGGGGCCAGGAGACAGGGCGAGCCCACGGGGGAGACGGGGAGAAGGCACCCGCCTCTGGCCTGGCCCCGGCTCCTCCCCGGCCCCTGTGCCCCGAAGGCCCCGCCTGGCCTCACGCACGCCCTGACCCATCCGGGCTCTCCCCTCGGAACAGGCCCTGCTCCAGGCCGCTCGCCCCGGCTGCGGCAGCCACGCTATCTCCTGCCCCGGGCACCGGCGGGCCTGGCACTGGGCGCTTACCGAGTCCCACAGCCCTTATCGCCGAACCGCTCCCCTGGGCGTGGGATCGGGTGAGGATCTAGGGTTGCCGTCCCCCATTGCCTGGGGGCGGCGCTGAGAGCGGGGGCGGCAGAGGCCTCATCCCTGAACCCTCGCACCCCTCGAAGGCTTTGCGGGCATCGGGCACCAGCAACCTCCTCCCGATGCTGCTATTTGCAGAGCAGACTCCGTCCCAGAGCACCCACCCGAGAGGAGGGCTTTTCCCGTTCTCTCTCCCCGCGGCTCACGGTGACTGCCGCCGCCCACAGCCCTGGTCCCTGAGCTCGTGAGGAATGAGGGTCACCTCGGGGAGCTGCCACGTGGATCTGGAGCGGAATCAACCCACAGCTCTGACCTGGAGGCAGGAGTCCTGAGCCACCTCGGGCGGGGCTCCTCCGGGTTCCAGAACCTTCCTTCCCTGTGCCGTCGGGCCGGAGCCGAGCCTCCAGCATTTCAGTTGGCTGACCAGGCACTGACCCGGCACTGACCAGGCACTGACCACACCTGCCGCGGGGACGGGACACCTGGACCCGCTCCTGCTGCCCGGACAGAACCACTTGGCGTTGGCGGCTCCCCCAGAGCAGGCCTGAAGCGTGTCGCTGAGGCGGAGCTCCGGGGCCGTTTTCCCGGGTCAGCATCTCACAGCCTCAGCGACGTGCCCGTCCTCTCAGTGGGACAACAAGAACAGACCCGCGTCCGGTGTGGCAGTCACAGCCCTCAGAGCGAGGTGCGTGCTGTTTGAGGTCAGCGGGCGGGCCTGCTCCAGGGTCAGGGCCTCTGGGTGCGGGCACATCGGGGTCCCAGTCCGTCCGCGGGGCTGCGGGTGGGGAGGGGAGGGTGGCAAGGCCCTGCCCCCACGGGCTGGCGCAGAGGCTTTGACCAATCCGGGCAGAGGTGATGTCTCGGGAATGGCTACTCTGGTCGCCAGCCTCTGAGGGGACCTCCACCTGAGGGGTGTCCCCCGCGACGCCACGCGCAGCCGTGTACTCGGTGCATTAAACCGGAGCGGGTTCTCCCAGGAACCACGACCGGAGGGTGGTGTGGCCAGTGTCACCCCCCCGCCCCAGCGGGAGGGACAGGCTGGGCCCCTGCTCTCCCCTGGGCACTGGGTGACCCTGGGCCAGTCGCTCAGCCTCAGGACGCCTTCTAGTCCCAAAGGCTCGGACGGGCTCACGCTTTGGAGGCAGTTGCGGGGTGCGAGGTGGAGAAAGGCGCTGCTGATCGAGAAACAACCATATTCCACAGTCTCGCCGTCTGGCAGGAGTCGGAGTCGGTCTCGAGTCTGCGTGGATGCTGTCAGGCCCACACCAGGGAGGCCACAGCGCCGGGCGGCAGGCCCACCCCCCACAGAGGAAGGGAGGCCGGCCCGGGTGCGGATGCTGCGGGCGGGGATTAGCTTACCTGGTGCCTCGGAGGAGCAGGGCTGGATGCAGAGTGGGGGCTGCGGTTTGGGGACAAGAGAAGGACTGGGAGACGGAGGCCATGGTGCGAATGCGGTATTTAATCTGCTGGAATGGCCAACACAGACGCATGGGGAACAAGAGCAGTAGCCTCGAATGGGGAGTCCGCGGTCTAGTGGTTCCACTGGCTGTACCTCATGGACCAGGAGAAGAAGTTGGGAGCCACCGTGGCTGACGGGGGTGGGGCGGGGGGTCGCCAGCAAGATACTCAGAAGCAAACACCAAACCGAAGCACCAGCAGCAGCGCCTTTTCTTCTCGCCCTGACTTGAGAAAAGGACGCAGGGATGCTGGAGACTCCAGACATGTCCTCCGGGTTTAGGAACAGAATACGAGGAAGTAGCAACACATTCCACCACATCGAATGGCGTTGTTCTCAGATCCCTCCCCCATTTTGACACAAATCGGTCCCAGCTGTCCCCGGCCGGCACCGTGATCTGACACACCCATTTTACAGACAGAGAAACTGAGCCCTGGGCGACAGAACCGCCACGTGCCTTAACCTTCAAGGTGCTTCAGGACACAGAGCACCTGAGCGAGATCTCTGGAGAGCACAAGGTGTGTTGCTTATGTCGGCAGGATCATTAGCAGAAGCGAATGGCCTCCATATGTCCTTGTTGCTCTCGATCCTGAGGTTTGTGTAAGCTCCGGGACCTCAGAACTGTGGAATTATGGGGATCGGAGGGCGCGGCGGGTCTGGAGTCTGTGGGCCCTGGCGGTGCCCTCGGGTGACGCAGCGGCGCTGCCCCAGGCTGGAGGGAGGCGTTCGTGGGGCGATGAGGACTCGGGGGGGCGGGGGGCACACCCATGGAGCTCCTCTCTCCGGCATTGGCTGCTGGGCCACACTCAGGGGGTGATGGGCGTGTTTAAGCAGCGCACTGATGTCGGTGGAAGGACGCTAAAGTGCACTTCCCCCACGTCAGTGTGCTGGGCCCTTTCTCGGGCGGGCTGAGGGTGGGAGTGCGGCCCGAGGGACAGGACCCTCCCGGCCTCCTCTGCTCAGGGCGGCCAGACAGCACCGTGGGTCCTTCAGCTTCCCTAGAACAGAAGGCAGGAGGGTGGGGGTCAGGCCAGGCCCGCAGACAGGCACCTACTCACCTGCGTCCTGCTAAAGCTCCTAGCCTCCTGCCTGCGAAGTCCTCGGCTCACCCTGTTTGACCCACAAAGCTCCGAGATGGTGGGTGGGGTGTCAAAGCCGCCCAGGAGGGAGACTGATCAGGCCTGGGCCACCGAGCTGGGTGCCCGGCTCTGGTTCAACTGCTGCCGGAAGGAAGGAAGGAAGGAATTAAGGAAGGAAGGAAGGATGGAAGGAAGGAAGAAGGAAGGAAGGAAGGAATTAAGGAAGGAAGGAAGGTAGGAATTAAGGAAGGAAGGATGGAAGGAAGGATGGAGGGAAGGAAGGAAGGAGGAAAGGAGGGAAGGAGGGAAGGAAGGAATTAAGGAAGGAAGGATGGAAGGAGGGAGAGAGGGAAGGAAGGAGGGAGGGAGGGAAGGAAGGAAGGATGGAAAGAAGGAAGGAAGGAAGGATGGAAGGAAGGATGAAAGGAAGGAAGGAAGGAAGGAAAGAAGGAAGGAAAGAAGGATGGAAGGAAGGAAGGATGGAAGGAAGGAATGAAGGAAGGATGGAAGGAAGGAAGGAAGGAATTAAGAAGGAAGGATGGAAGGAAGGAATTAAGGAAGGGAGGAAGGATGGAAGGAAGGAAGAAGGAAGGAAGGAAGGAAGGATGGAAGGAAGGAAGGTAGGAATTAAGGAAGGAAGGATGGAAGGAAGGAAGAAGAAAGGAAGGAAGGAATTAAGGAAGGAAGGAAGGATGGAAGGAAGGAAGGAAGGAATTAAGAAGGAAGGATGGAAGGAAGGAATTAAGGAAGGAGGGAAGGAAGGAAGGAGGGAAGGAGGGAGGGAGGGAAGGAAGGAAGGGTGGAAAGAAGGAAGGAGGGAAGGAAGGATGGAAGGAAGGATGGAGGGAAGGAAGGAAGGAAGGAAGGAAGGAAAGAAGGAAGGATGGAAGGAAGGAAGGAAGGAAGGAAGGATGGAAGGAAGGAAGAAGGAAGGAAGGATGGAAAGAAGGAATGATGGAAGAAGGATGAAAGGAAGGAAGGAAGGAATGAATGAAGGAAAGAAGGAAGGAAGGATGGAAGGAAGGATGAAAGGAAGGAAGGATGGAAGGAAGGATGAAAGGAAGGAAGGAAGGAAGGAAGGAAGGAAGGAAGGAAGGAAGGAAGGATGGAAGGATGGAAGGAAGGAAGGAAGGAAGGATGGAAGGAAGGAAGGAGGAAAGGAGGGAAGGATGGAAGGAAGGAATTAAGGAAGGAAGGATGGAAGGAGGGAGAGAGGGAAGGAAGGAAGGATGGAAAGAAGGAAGGAAGGATGGAAGGAAAGAAGGAAGGAAAGAAGGATGGAAGGAAGGAAGGAAGGAAGGAAGGATGGAAGGAAGGAATGAAGGAAGGATGGAAGGAAGGAAGGAAGGAATTAAGAAGGAAGGATGGAAGGAAGGAATTAAGGAAGGAGGGAAGGAAAGAAGGAGGGAAGGAGGGAGGGAGGGAAGGAAGGAGGGAGGGAGGGAAGGAAGGAAGGAAGGAAGGGTGGAAAGAAGGAAGGAAGGTTGGAAGGAAGGAAGGAAGGGTGGAAAGAAGGAAGGAAGGAAGGGTGGAAAGAAGGAAGGGAGGAAGGATGGAAGGAAGGATGGAGGGAAGGAAGGAAGGAAGGAAGGAAGGATGGAAGGAAGGATGAAAGGAAGAAAGGCAGGAAGGAAGGAAGGATAGAAGGAAGGAAGGAAGAAGGAAGGAAGGATGGAAAGAAGGAAGGATGGAAGGATGGAAGGAGGATGGAAGGAAGGAAGGAAGGAAGGAAAGAAGGAAGGAAGGATGGAAGGATGGAAGGAGGAAAGGAGGGAAGGAAGGAATTAAGGAAGGAAGGAAGGATGGAAGGAGGGAGAGAGGGAAGGAAGGAGGGAGGGAAGGAAGGAAGGATGGAAAGAAGGAAGGAAGGATGGAAGGAAGGAAGGAAGGAAGGAAGAAGAATGGAAGGAAGGAAGGAAGGAAGGAAGGAATTAAGAAGGAAGGATGGAAGGAAGGAATTAAGGAAGGAGGGAAGGAAGGAAGGAAGGAAGGAAGGAAGGAAGGAAGGAAGGAAGGAAGGAGGGAGGGTCCAGGGAGAAAGGGAGGCTCGGGTGGCGTCTGAACCTTACAGGGAGGAAACAAGCTCAGGGAGAACTTGATTGACTCAAAGTGTCACAACTGATTGGCGGGCTGTGGGGCACGGGGCTCTGGGGCGTGGGTTGTGGGGCGTGGGCTGTGGGGCGTGGGCTGTGGGGCGTGGGCTGTGGACTCCCGGGCCAGTGCTCCTCCTCCCCAGGACCCCCCAGTGCCTCTCAGCGGTTTGCAGGAGGTGTATTTCTGTTGATTTTAAAAGCGAATTCGCCCCGGTGGCCCGGTTCTTGGACGGATGGCTGTAGCACGCACAGGGACCAGCGACCTGTGGAGACGTCTGAGTGGGTGCTGGCGGCTGTGGGTGCGACCAAAGGGCTTCCGGTGGGGCCCCATTCTTTCTGGTGAGGAATCGCCTGTCACGGGGTCCGGAGGAAGCCTCCTCCAGGGCAGGCTGGCAATTCCACAAGAACAACCTTCCCGGGTTATTTTGGGAGTTCTGTTCCTCGGGAGAAATGAGAAGTACAGACCTACATGGGAATGGAAGGCGAGCGGGAGAAAACAATTTGTTACTCGCTGCGGGGCTGGAAAGGGAGAGCGTGTTCAAGTTCTTGCCCTGCTTCGGGCAAGAGGCGCCAATGTTTGCTTTCTTCCCGCTCCTATTTTTAGAGGACAGCGAGGGCAAGGTGCCTTCCTTCCTGTTTATATCGAGATGGCTTTTTCCAGGAGCAGAGTTGTGAGTGGGATGGTGGCCACCCCAAAGATACGTCCCTATCCCACCCCTTCCAGTGACTGTGACCGCACTTGGGGAAAGGATCTTTGCAGAAGCCACGAAGGTAAGGATCTTAAGATGAGGCCCTCCTGGATTACCTAGGTGGCCCTACGTCCACGGCAGGTATCCTTATAGAGGCACAGAGGAGAGACAGCGAGGAGAGAGGCCACGTGAAGACAGAGGCAGGAGTGGAGTGACGCGGCCACAGCCAAGGGTCACCTGCGGCCCCGGAATACAGGAGAGGTGAGGGATGGCCTCTCTCCCGGCCCCACAAGGGGCGGCACAGCCCGGCTGGCACCTTGACTTTGGACTTCTGGTCTCCAAAGCCACGAGAATAGATCCCTGTGGGTGCGAGCCACCTGTCTCGTGGTCATTTGTTACAGCAGCCACGGGAGACCGATACACACTGTTACAGGAGCTGGGCCTTCGGTCCCGTTCCCTCCACTCCTCGCCTGCCTCTGACAGTCAGTTCTGGTCGGGAGGTGCTGAGAGCGCTCTGATGTGTTCTTTGTGACTTTATCTCAGAGCGGGCGGGTGCGAAAGTGGACAGGAAACACGCGATGACTGCAGGCAGGGAGGGAGAGCAGCTGCTGACAGACCCGGCTGGCAACGGACTTGCGAGGGGTACCCCGAGAGTCAGCGAGGCTTGGTACACCGCCTAGGAGTCGTCCGTCCTGGCGTCCACCATGGAGTTCTTCGCACTGGTGACTGAGGGAACTGAAAAGGAGGGGTGATCAGGGGTGGGGGGGGCGGTGCCGATATTCTTCCGTGGTTGAGTCAGGAGACACTGTCCGAGGTTTCCCGAACAGGAAGTAGAGATGAATAACTTTATTTAAACGGGGAAGAGCTGAACATTATTCTGTAGTCATGAAATACGTAGAGGGTTATGGGGAAATGTGTGTCTTTTGCAGAAGTGAGTCAGTGAGTTGCTAAACAAGCCCTGGCCGGGGGCTCAGTGGTTAGAGCACCAGCTCACGCAACGAAGGGTCGAGGGCTCCATTCCTGGTCAAGGGCACATACCTGGGTTGCAGGTTCAATCCCCAGCCCCGGTCAGGGTGTGAGCGGGAGGCAACCAATTGATGTGTCTGTCTCACATCAATGTTTCTCTCTCTCTCCCTCTCCTTCTCCCTCCGCCCCTCTCTCTCTGACCCCCTTCCTCTCTCTCTAAAAGTCCATAAGCATATCCTCAGGGGGAGGACTGAAGAAAAAGAAGAGTTCCCCAACAGGAAACAGAAGCCCAGGCTTCACGGGTCACAGGCCCCAGGCCCCAGAGTAGCTCTCAGTGGGGCTGACAGTGGAAATCATGAAGGGGGGCCGCCCTGGGAGGGGCCCCAGGGGTGGGGAAGGTTATACGGAGGACTGTTGTTTCCCCATATTTCCTTCCCCATCATTTATTTATTTATTTATTTATTTATTTTATTTTATTTTTTAAAAATATATTTTATTGATTTTTACAGAGGAAGGGAGAGGGATAGAGAGTTAGAAACACTGATGAGAGAGAAACATCAATGGGAGAGAAACATCGATCAGCTGCCTCCTGCAAGCCCCCCACTGGGGATATGCCTACAACCAAGGTACATGCCCTTGACCGGAATCGAACCCGGGATCCTTCAGTCCACAGGCCGACGCTCTATCCACTGAGCCACAAGAGGTCAGGGCTCCTTCCCCGTCATTTAACTTTTTCACGTGCATATATTATTTTAATTAATTGTCTGGAAATAAAAGCATCTAACTAAAATACACTTTCGAGGTAGGCGCTGGGGAGAGTGACGAAGGAGGAAGAGGAGGATGTGGCACAGAGCTGGGCCCTCTGTCCTGTGTGGGCGCCAGCCCCCCGAAAGGACAGCTTGCAGAGTTCTTGGAAGGCTCCGGGGTCCCAGGGCCCTGGTTGCGCTCCTCCCGAGGGCCCGCCTCTGGGCTCGATCGCCCGGCGCTGAGGACAGGGCCTCACGGGGGTGGCGGGGTTAGAGACTGACGGAAGCAGCGGATGCTCTTTCTAGAGGAACGGCTGTGGCTGCGGGAGCGGTGTCCCTGCTCCTGATTTCCTTCCAGAAGGTCCCGCCAGCATCAGTGTCTGCAGCCCACGGAGCTCGTGGCCGGCACTCACGGCCGTGCAGCCCCCCAGCAGATCCGGGGGGTTTGGGAGCTGGGAGGCCCGTACCTTTGCTTAGAAAAGAGGAGGGGACAGAGGCATCGTTACCACATGGCGTCGCCCAGTTCGCTCTTGTCGCTGTCCTCTGTTTGGAGTCCATTTCGACACCGGCGCGGGGAGGTGACTCCTCGGCGGGGGCCGGGCGGCGCCTGTGAGGATAAGATGAACGAGCCTCTCCCGGGCCTGGAGGAGCCCTGCTCGGCGATGCCAGGGCCAGCTGCGATGCCTCCGTTTGGGGGTGGAAATCCTATTTCATATTTTTTCGACGCCGTTGACGCAAGAATGCAGGTGGGAGCCATTTACCATGGAGAGCAATAAGGAGCGCCTTCCCTGAGAGGCGTGGGAGCCCCGAGCGGTGACAGCCGTGATCCATGGCGTTCCTGGGCCCCTGCCCGGTCCCTCTCGGGCAAATGGAGAGCCAAGAGCTCTGGAAATGCATCACGGACGCTGATAAAGACGCGGAGGAGAAATAGACAAATATGGAAGAGACTCGGCGCCCTGGAGCGGGCGCACACCCCGGCTGCATCCCAGCCCTGCCTCTCGCTGATGGTATCTTTCTTCTCTGCTAAACTTCAGTCCCGAGTGAGAGGAAAGCAGCGCGGCCAGATGGGAACACAGTCAGCGTTAGACTCTGACAGACGTGGACTTGAATTCTGCCTTAAAAAAAAAAAATCTACTGTTGAAAGTACTACAGATGTCCTCCATTAACCTCTCCCCCCTTTAACCTCTCCCAGACCGCCCCCATCCTCCCCCTGCCCCCAGACCCTGCCCACCTCATTGAATTCTGCCTTTGCTCTATTTTGTGTGTCAACTCTGCAAACCTTGGTTTTCTCTATTAAAAATAGGCACAACAGTGCAAACGCGATGACGGGTGTGAGGATGTCTGGGACACTCGAGTTTCTGTCCCACCAACAGAGAGATGAGCTGAGGAGGGGAGAACAACACGCAACTATTCCGCCTGCCAGCCGAGGGGGAGAAGAGGCCGAGGAGGCGGGAGGCCGGGGTGAGAGGAGATGGCGGTGAGGGCACACGAGACGAGGAGGCTCAGAGCTGTGCACGATGGCCAGAGATGAGCATTTGGGAGCCCGGAGGCTGCGTGGATCAGCACCTCGGCTGCGCAGCCACGGCTCCCTGGCATTGAAGCTGGAGCTGCGGTGGGGCAAGCTCGCCCATGAGAGTCTGCAGAGGAGGAGGGGAGGGTGGTCTGGGCAGAGCCCTGTGGGTGCCCATGCGGAAGGAGTGCACACAGGACAAGGACCTGCCACAAGGCCGGAGCCGTGGGCTTGGGGCCCACATGCTGCAAGGGGGAGGGAGAGCTTTTTATTTTTATTTTATTTTATTTTATTTTATTTTATTTTTTATTTATTTTATTTATTTACTAGAGGCCCGATGCATGGAGATTCATGCAAGAATGGGCCTTCCTTCCCCTGGCTGCCGGCACTGCCTTTGCTATGGCTGGAGCTGCCTTTCTGCCTTTGCTCTGGCCTGGAGCTGCCTTTCCGCCTTCCCACACTGCCCAGAGGCCCAGAGCGGCTAAGACGGTATGGAACGCCTGCCCCCAGCCGCTCGGCGCCTGTGTATGCAAATTAACCCATCATCTTTGTTGGGTTAATTTGCATACTCACTCCTGATTGGCTGGTGAGCATCATGAAGGTATGGTCAATTTGCATCTTTCTCTTTTATTAGTGTAGATTTATTTATTTATTTATTTATTTATTTATTTTTATTGATTTCAGAGAGGAAAGGGAGAGGGAGAGAGAGAGAGATAAACTTCAATGATGAGAGAGAATCATCGGCTGCCTCCTGCACATCCCCTACTGGAGATGGAGACCACAACCCAGGCATATGCCCTTGACTGGAATCAAACCCGGGACCCTTCAGTCTGCAGGCCTGCTCTCTATCCACTGAGCCAAACCAGCCAGGGCAGGAGGGAGAGTTTAATAACATCAAGGCTGCTAGGAAGTCAGAGGAGAACCAAGTCTTACGGCTGGATTAGCAAGGTGGAATAGTCTCTCGTGACCTGCCAAGTCTTGTGGAGTGGCGAGCGCAGCTGAATTGTGCTGGCCGAGGAGGGGACGGGGCCCAGGGGGGATGTGGTTGTAGGAATGTGTGCCTTCTTCCTGCTTTTTCCCTTCCCTCCTGCCCCTCCCCTCCCCTCCCCCTCCCCTCCCCTCCCTTTCCCTTCCCTTCCCTTCCCTTCCCTTTCCCTTTATTCTTCCCAATCTCCCTCCCCTTTTCTCCTCTTTGAGCACAGACCTAAGCATGTGTAACTTCTTGTGGAAAAAAAAAAAAGAAATGAAAGACACAGGCAAAACTCTGATCGGCTGCCCAGACTGATGCCCCCCGCACCCCCCACCCCGCTCTCCACAGCCACCCAGTCAGGTACCATGAGTCACCCTTGAGTCTATCTTCTCCCCGTCCCCACCCCCAAATGCTCTTTCCACTCTGTCAGTCCCAACCTCCCAGGGCACTGCCGGGTGGGGCTGCCCGCCTGCTCTCTCGGGAGCACAGGCAGAGTCTCCTAAGTGGCCACCTTGCTTCAGTCTCTCACCCGTAAGGGTCTTTTCTCAGTGAAGCCGCCTCCTCTCTCAGGGAAGTCTTCTCACGCTGAACGAAGCTGCAGGAGAGGAGGCGTGTGACTTCCTGCGATTGCCTCTGCACACTCCCCCTCCCTCCGTCTCAGACCCCGCGCCTGGCAGAACTGCCCACCCCTCTTTTAAAAAGATTTTTGTTTTTTTTGTTAATCCTCACCAGAGGATATTTTTTCCATTGCTTTTTAGAGAGAGTAGAAGAGAGAGAGAGAAAAGGGCGGGGAAGAGAGAGAGAAACATCAATGTGAGAGAGACTCATCCATTGGTTGCCTCCTGCACTGGGGCTGAGGATCGAACCTGCAGCCCTTTGCCATGCGGGCCGGCACTCTAACCACTGAGCACACTGGCCAGGGCGGGCCATCCCCTCATCTGTGTCGCTAGTGCTCCAGCCTGGCACCTCTGATCTGATCTCCTAGGCCCCCTCCCCCTCCCACCCTAGAGAGCAAGCTCTTTTAAGGCGGGATGACATTCTATGGGTCTCTGTATCGCCAGCACAACAGGGACTCAGTGAACGGACAAACGAAGGCAGGACCACGAAGGAGACAGGGCCGCACCACACTTTTGGGGTTCAGTTCTGTAAGTCACCCAAAGCCACCAAATCACAGCCACTGTCCAGGCCGCACTCACTCATGGACCCACCAGACACCGTCACAGACCGAGGCCCGCCGCCAGGAGATAGCGGTCCTTCCACATGTCTGCGGGAGAGGGCGCCAAGGCCCAGGTGACAGGGCTTCCTCACGCCCCTCGGGGAGGTGACTCCTGCACCTTCAGGCTCTGGGAAGGCTTGCAGTGACGGCTCCCCAAACTCACCCGCACCCTTTGTTCTCAAGTCACACCCGGAGGTTCTTACTCCCCCTGCTGCCTCCGTGGTCGTCCTGTGATCCACCAGCACGGTGGGGTGATCCTGCGGACGCGTCACACGTGGCTCCTACCTCATTCCGCTGGCGTGGCGTTTGGTGTCATCTCCTGACAACAGCACGGCCCACGGCAGCGTTTACAGCAACCGCTTCCCACACGCGTGGCGCATGGTGAGTTTATGACATGTTTTAGAGATGAATGGCTTTTCTTCAGCTGAGGAAATCGATGCCCACCTGGGAGAGTCCACTCATCTTACGAGGTTTGGGTATTTTTGGTGGAAAACTTTTTGCCCCACCCGTCCGAGGATTAAATACAGCAAGAGATGCGAGAGTCATTATTCTGATTTATTCCCTGGGATGGACGCGGGTTAGTCGGTTTCCTTTGGGGAAGTACGACTTCCCAGCGCGCTCTGAGGGAAGCAATAGTGTTTCCAACTTGTTCGAGATGGCGAGCTTCAAAAACCCGACGATTTCCTATGTTTAAACTTGAGACTTCAGAGGTGGACGCCTCAGTGAGACTGTACATACAGCCCCGACTAAAACGCTCGCTTCTTGTTTAAAAGTTAAAAGGCACGCACTTAAGGAGTCCATGTCTGGTCGGTTCCTACAGGTGAGCTCGTGTTACCCGACCTTTCTTTAACATCATCACACTTTGGGCTGTCCCCGGCCAAGGGCACGGGGCTGCCGCCAGCAGGGTGCGCTGCCCAGCCGTTCGCTCAGTAGCATCTGGAGCCGCTTCCATGCCTCATGGTTGTTAGGGTTGCCCTTCCTGGATTTTAGAGGCTCACCTTCACATGTCTCTCCCAAGCCAAGTTTCCCAAATGCCCGGACTCATCGATACTACGGAGAAGGGGCTTGGCACCTGGAGAAACGTCCTTAGAGGCATTACGGTTCCCATTGGCGTCATTGGTGTCATGGCGCATGTGCGCGAGGATGATGCCAACGGCCTCGGACGTCCCATCTGCGGAAGAAAACATTTCACAGTTGTAAACCACCCAGGTGGGGAGATTTCATCAACATCAGCCTGCCTATCGCTGGATCCGGCACATACATGCACTGCGTGGAACGCACATCTGTCACCACACGAGGGCAGACCGCGCGATGGGGCCTATATAATGCCCGAGTGGCGACAGGGCACCAGTCGCCGGCCGCCTGCCAAGTTTTCTCTGCGAACTGGTGTTGGCACCACCTTCCCGGGACCGGCAGGACAGACGCGCATCAGGAACCGTCAGGAGCAAAAACTAGCAACTGCGCCAGGCGTCCGGGCCCGTTTTGATAACATGAGACCATGGCTTTCTCGCTCTTGGGTGAATAGGAAAGAATCGGTTCTGGAATCCACCGGAGACTAATTTTTCCCCCTCGTGTGTGGAGGGAAGATATTATTAGAGCAAAGCATTTAAAAAAGAGGTTCAGGGGATATCAATGTTCTAAGAGACTAACCAAATGAGTCACGGAGTGTCCCTTAAAATAACGCACGAGCTGACGGGTAATTTGTAGACTGCCTCGTGAGGTGCCCAGCGTTGCATTGGGAAACACGGACAAGAGGAACACTCAATGCAATGTGTTCCTGCCTGTCCGTGAGGAGACAACGATGACGGGTGTGTAGGACACCATGGGAGAGGCGTAGCTCCCGCTGGGGGCGTGCGATAAGCACGGAGTGGCCCGACCTGGGCATGGATACTGAGGAGTGAGAGAAACAAGGGGGGTTTAGCAAAGAGGCCGGGGAAGGAGGACGGAGTGCAACTTGCAAGTGGAAAGAATTTTGAAAAAGAGTTAACACGTTGATTGAACCCTTCTTTTTGTCCAATAAAGACTATGCTGAACAGTGGACTTACACAGTTTTATTTATTTCTCTCTATGACCTGATGGGTTTAATACTGTTCTTTATCTCAAGTTTACCAACAAGGAAACTGAGGTTCAATGTGAGTGAGTGACGTTGCTGAGACTGGATGGGGAATCCTAGCCTTGTTGTTATAAAGACCTGGGCATCACCCTCGCTGGTCTGGCTCAGTGGATAGAGTGTCGGCTTATGGACTGAAGGGTCCTGGGTTTGATTCCAATCAAGGGCACATGCCCGGGTTGTGGGCTCGATCCCCAGTAGGGGGTGTGCAGGAGATAGCCAATTGATGATGCTCTCTCATCATTGATGTTTCTATCTCTCTCTCCTTCTCCCTTCCTCTCTGAAATCAATAATATATATATATATATATATATATATATATATATATATATATATATATATATATAAAAGACACAGGCGTATATATTAATGATAGAAATGTGTGTCTATATAGTAGATGTGTGTAGGCAGAAGACAGTGAAAAGAGACGGCTTTTCAGATATGAGAGGATGAAAGATACAGGTAGGAATTGGCTTCAGTTTGAGGCATCAATGATGTCTCTTAGTAACTGGGAAGGAGGGCGTACCCTGGGAGGGTAGATGGCAGATGAGTTGATATGGGAACCCCAGTGGGAATGCCAGTGTTGGCATGTGACAGAGGGCTAGGCTGGAGCTGAGAGGCAGGTGTGGACCCGCTGGCCGAACAGGTGAGCAAGGCCATTCTCTGTGCTCCGGGCACACAGACAGGACGTGTAAGGACGGGTGCCCAGGCGCGCCCTCTGACCTGACTACAGCCAGGAGACCTGTGGGAAAGAGGCTGAACCCTGACTGTATTTGGGGGTCAAACACACAGCCCGAGGGATAAACGGGAGGTGAGAAGCAGCGGGCCCTGCGGCTGGGGCTTGAGGGGAAACCTGGTCAGTCCCCCCCAATTCCCACTCCCCCCGCCCCCCTCTCTCTCTCCCTCCCTCCTTCCCTCCCTTCCACTCTCTAAAAACCAATGGAAAAAATACCCTTGGGTGAGGATTAACAAAACAAAAGAAAAAGAAAAGAAAAGCCTGCCCCGTGTCCACGTCACCATCCTGTTCTATAGTTTCACATGAGACAAAACTCAGCTCACGCCCACCACCTCCTCTCCCCGCCCCGAGAAGCCGTGTCTACTCCATCCTGGACCAGGAGAAGACGTTCCAGTGGGAGGTCTGGCCCCACACCCTTTCAACACGGGCTCTGACTGGAGAACAGCCCAGGAATGGGATGCGACTGCGCAGGACACGGAAGACCCTGCCCGCCGTTGTCTCAGAGGTTCCTGGCGGGCACAGGAGGAAGCAGAGAACTGTCCACTGCGTGTGGGCACATAAAGGACAGCCCAAAGGAAGCTCTGGGGACTCAGAGATGCTCGAGGCCGGAGAGAAGGACCGAGCCTGCTGCCGTGAGGATGGACTTGCCTCGGGAGTGAGGGGGCTGGAGCTGTGCTTGCGACAGAGGCTGGGTGACCAGGAGGCCCCGCTTCTCGAATCTGAACCACTCCGGTGTGTCTGTAGGTGTGTTATGAAATGCACACACAGAACCCTACATGCCCCGTGTGACTGTATCTATTAAGCAAAAACAACAAGCCTTTTGTGGTAAAATCACGAATCAACACCAATAAATAAAACAGTAAACAAGTAGAAGAAACACACCTTTCTTCTTCTTTTTTTGGTCATAGTCTTGTTTTTGTTTTATTTCGTCAATCCTCACCTGAGGACATTTTCCCATTGATTTTTAGAGAGAGTGGAAGGGAGGGGGAGAGACAGAGAAACATCCACGTGAGAGAGACACATCGATTGGTTGCCTCCCGCACATGCCCCAACCAGGGCCAGGGATCGAGCCTGCAATTGAGGTACGTGCCCTTGACCGGAATTGAACCCAGGACCCTTCAGGCCACAGGCCAGTGCTCTATCCGTTGAGCCAAACCAGCGAGGGCTGGTCATAGCCTTCTTTTAAGATTTTGGCTAAGGGAACCATGAGTGGTGGTTGTATTAGTAAAAACTTCTTAGTATTTGCCCATCTAAAGATGAACGCTCATTTCGAAGCAGCCTGTGGCTCCGAGCCTGCACTTGTAAGTTGATTCTGAGAACACGGCAGCGTTTCCCCGCAGACGCCTTCCCCGAGGACTCTGAGCCTGTGACCTCGATGGAACCCCCGAGGTCTGGAGGGGAGTCCCGGAGCCACTGTGACACTGAGGAGGGAGACGAGCCGGGAGGGGGGCCTGGGCCTGGGGCGCAGGGAGGTCGTGTTCTTGGAAGGAGAGCCCATGGCACAGGCGTTTCTGGCACACGTGTTTCCAACCAGTCCTCATTACCTTTTTTGTAAGAATAACCTTTTATTTTGAAATAGCTTAAGGCTCACAAGACGTTGCAAAAATAGTACAGAGTTTGTGTGTGCCCTTCACCCAGTTTCCCCAGTAACCGGCTCCTGCATCGTCATGGGATGTGGTCGAAAGCGGGACTCTGACCTTGGCACGCCCCCGTGACCTCGGGAGGGCGCTTCCCCAGGTTTGACCAGTTACCTTTTTTCTTTCTCTAAACAAGGATAATGCTTTGGAATTATTAGATCATTTCTTTTTCCAGTGTTGAAAATGCAAAAAAAAAAAAAAAAAAAAATCTTTATTTTTACAACAAAATCTCCCATTATATACTCTAAAAAATTTAACTGACAATGTTATTTGACTCAAGGCTAAGTAGGTTTTATGTTTATGCAAATTACTTTAGTTTTGGTATTAAAAGGTAAAGATTTTCTTTTCAGTTTCTAGAACATATGATATTTGTAGTCCCAAAAGTAATTTATGAAATCACGACTTTAAAAATTAAACTGAGACAGTGATTTCTAGTAGTGTGGGGCCTGGGTCCTAGTCCCACCTGCTGCTATAAACTGAGTGAAGTCATTTTATTTTATTTATTATTCTTGATCATGTTTTATATTCAGTTACAGGTGACATACAATAGTATATTAGTTTAGGTGTGCAACCGGGTGCTTACACATTACATAGACTACAAGTGATCATCACGGTAAGTCTCGTACCCGCCTGGCACCATACGTGGTTATGATAATCCTATCTAATAAAAGAGTAATATGCAAATTGACCATCACCCTAAGACACAAGATGGCTGCCCCCATGTGGTCAAAGATGGCTGCCCCCATGTGGACACAAGATGGTCGCCACAAGATGGCCCACAGGAGAGGGCAGTTGTGGGCAGTTAGGGGTGACCAGGCCGGCAGAGGAGGGCAGTTGGGGGAGACCAGGTCAGCAGGGGAGGGCAGTTGGGGGGGACCAGGTCAGCAGGGGAAGGGCAGTAGGGGAGGGGCAGGCCTGAGGGGAGGGCAGTTGGGGGGGACCAGGCCTGCAGGGGAGGGCAGTTGTGGGCGATCAGGCAAGCAGGAAGGGCAATTAGGGGTGACTGGGCCGGCAGAGGAGGGCAGTTGGGGGAGACCAGGTTAGCAGGGGAGGGCAGTTGGGGAGGACCAGGCCTGCAGTGGAGGACAGTTGGGGGGGGACCCAGGTCAGCAGGGGAGGACAGTTGCGGGGGGACCAGGCCTGTAGGGGAGGGCAGTTGTAGGTGATCAGGCCAGCAGGGAGGGCAGTTAGGGGAGACGAGGCCAGCAGGGGAGGGCAGTTGGGGGGGACCAGGCCTGCAGGGGAGGGCAGTTGGGGGGGACCAGGCCTGCAGTGGAGGACAGTTGGGGGGGACCAGGACAGCAGGGGAGGGCAGTTGGGGGGGACCAGGCCTGCAGGGAAGGGCAGTTGTGGGCAATCAGGCCAGCAGGGAGGCAGTTAGGGGTGACCGGGCCAGCAGAGGAGGGCAGTTGGGGGCAACCAGGCCTGCAGGGGAGGAAAGTTAGGGGTGACCAGACTGGCAGGGGAGGGCAGTTAGGGGTGACCAGGCCAGTAGGGGAGGGCAATTAGGGGCAATTGGGCCGACTGGAGAGCAGTTAGGCGTCGATCAGGCTGGCAGGGGAGTGATTAGGGGTGATCAGGCTGGCAGGCAGAAGCAGTTAGGGGCAATCAGGCAGAGGCAGGCGAGTGGTTGGGAGCCAGCAGTCCTGGATTGTGAGAGGGATGGGATCGGGCCTAAATGGGTGGCCAGACATTCCTCAAGGGGTCCCAGATTGGAGAGGGTGCAGGCTGGGCTGAGGGACACCCCCCCCCCACCCTGTGCACGAATTTCGTGCACCGGGCCTCTAGAGTTATGGACTAATTATCCATTTGTACCTAATCCCCGAGTGAAGTCATTTTAATTTTAATTTTATTTTTTTGTTAATCCTCACCTCGCATGGTTCTGAGGAGCAGAAGGAATCAGGGGTGAAGTGCATGGTACAGTCCTGGATGCATAGTCTGTTCCCTGAGCTACTGGAGGACGCGCTGTCCGATGGGAGTGGGGAGGGAGGGGATCTGGGGAGGAAGGGGAGCTGGGGAGGGAGGGTTAGGTGATGTGACTGGGATGGGGGCCAGCCTGCCTTGGGGAGAGCGGTCAGTTTAGGTGGGGACCGGTCGTTTCTGAGGACCCCTCCAGGAGGACGTGAAGGGCTTCAATGTGGTTGCCCTGAGATGACTGGGAAAGATGGCTGGCTTTCCCCTCCGCGCGGACAGAGCCACGTGCCAGCGCGCTCTGAATCGGCGGAGGCAGATCTGCGTCACACAGAGACTCTAACCTGTTTTCAGGAAAAGTAAACGTCCCACATACCTGTCATCTCACTGTAAAGTTGGGTTAGAATTTAGACCCTAAATCCCAGAGTCTAAGACATGAGAATGCGACAAAGGCTTGTTATCCCTTCCCCTCTGTGCCCTCAGATGAGTCCCTGACCTACAAACCTCTCTCTCAGCGCCTGGCCGTCCCTCCAAGTGGTATTTATGGTGGTGTCTCACACAGAGCCCTCCAATCGCTATACTAGCACTCAAGGTACATGGTAAAACCATCTAGACCACAAGTTATTCGACAGAAAGACAGAAAAATCAGAACAGGTGTATGTGTACCTACTCCTGCCCAGCAGCCGTATAACACTGCCCCTTACATCAACATCTCCTGCGGGTCTTGTTCTCCTGTCCTATTCCTTTGGGCCACCTTTTAAAAAGGGTTTGTTTTGGACTTTTCAGGTAACTCCCACCTTTTCACATGTAAGCCATAGCTTTAACTTGCGCAGAATTGAATTATTTCATCTTCCAGCCTTCAACCACCCGCATTAGGAAACCTATGTTAACATATGCACCGACTGCACTAAAATGACCTGGATTACTGGACTTCATACATTTTTGTCTTTGTATTTTAAGGAAAATAGGCCTCAAACTCATTGCATGTTTATAGTTATTTTACAGTGAAAGAGATGACACAGCGACTGGTTTACGGGCTGGGGATCGAACCTGCAACCCAGGTGCGTGCCCGTGACTGGGAATCAAACCCAAGACCCTCTGGCCTCGGGCTGACGCTCTAACCACCGAGAAACACCGGCCAGGGCCCAGGTAAACTAAAGAATTTTTATGGAGACACCGAAGAGATGGCCTAGGATGCACCATTAGGGCTGGTCTGTGAATTGTTCTCTGTCTGCAATCAGGTAAGTGCAGAAACTGTGAGTGGCATTAAGAAACTTTTATACCGAACTGACGTCCCCACGACATCCAAGTGTGTGACCACTGGGCCCGGCTTCTGGAACGGGTGCAGGCCTTTTCCGATGTTGTGTGTCCTGAGAGGCAAGCCGTTCGTGCCCAATAAGCCCACATACTGGTGTGCGACAGATGAGGAGCAGACAACACGCGCGTCTCCTTCGCCAGAGGGCTGAGAAGCTCCGGTGTCCAGTGCGGCCTTGGGTGTGTGGAGAGAGCGTTATTCTGTCTAGAGGCTCCTGTTCAATGACTGCATTCCCTTTCTAAGCCCCACAGAGGGGGCGGGGAGCCAGGCTCTCAGTGATGCCTGCCGCTTTCCCCAGCCGGCCTTGTCCCTTTGGAGGTCCAGA
The DNA here is from genome assembly GCA_025583905.1 of Ia io. NCBI lineage: Eukaryota > Metazoa > Chordata > Mammalia > Chiroptera > Vespertilionidae > Ia > Ia io. The sequence continues at coordinate 3,632,358 of JAJQQW010000005.1, read as the reverse complement.
ACCAGCGGGCCTCCCTGGTGCCCTGTCCGGGGAGGGGGCGGGCGTCACCGAACCGCTGAAGGCGGGAGGCCCGGGAGAGAGGGCCCTTGGGCTCAGCAGGTAGCAGCACAGCCGCCCCTCGCCGACACTTTCCCGAAGTCTAACCCGCGTGGTCTGCCCGTGCAATGGGCTCAGGGTCCTGGGAACCGGCTGCCGGACCGGGGTGCGCGGAGCCGCCTCTGTGCCCCGAGGGGAGGGGGCTGGAGGAGCCACTCGGCGCCAGTCCCCCGGCTGCACCGGCGCCGGAGGCCACGTCCAGGAGCCGGAGTAGCGGTGACGCTGCGCTCTCTGCCCTGCAGGCCGGCCGCGCGGAGCAGCTGCTGGCAGGGGCCGAATGGACCGCGCGCCAGGCCCGGGCTGTGCCTGTCCCGCGCAGACCGGCCGGTCCCGGCGCGCCCCCCCGGCCCCGCCGCGCCCCCCCGGCCCCGCCGCGCCCCCCCGGCCCCCCGCCCCCGCGGCGCGCCCCTGGGTGCGGGGCCGGGGCAGCTGCGGGCGCCCCGAGGCGGGGAGGCTCGGGGCCGGCGGGACGGACGGGGCGGCTGGCGCGGCGCCCGGGGGCGGGAGCGGGAGCGGGCGGGGGCGGCGGCGGGTAAGGCGGCGGCCGGCGGCCCGCGGCCACTCGGAGGCCGGCGGCGGGCGCGCACCATGCCGTCCTTGGACGAGGCGCTGCAGCGGGCCGGCGAGTTCGGGCGCTTCCAGCGGCGCGTGTTCCTGCTGCTGTGCCTGACGGGCGTCACCTTCGCCTTCCTCTTCGTGGCCGTGGTCTTCCTGGGCAGCCGGCCCGAGCGCTTCTGGTGCCGCGGGCCCGGCGCGGCCGCGCTGGCCGAGCGCTGCGGCTGGAGCGCCGAGGAGGAGTGGAACCGCACGGCGCCCGAGCGCGCGGGGCCCGGCGGCTGCCGGCGCTTCCAGCTGGAGGCCGCCAACGCCTCGGCCGCGCTCAGCTGCGCCGACCCGCTCGCCGCCTTCCCCAACCGCTCGGCGCCGCTCGTGCCCTGTCGGGGCGGCTGGCGCTACGCCCAGGCCCGCTCCACCGTGGTCAGCGAGGTGAGCGCCGCCCGGGCCGGCACTGGGCGGGCGGGCACTGGGCGGGCACTGGGGGTCGGTCACCTTTGGGGACCCGGCCATCCCACTCTTGCACGTGCTGCGTCGTGAATGCCCTGCAGCGCCCCCCGTGCGTCTCCCTCCACGAGAAGCTGGGGTTTCGGGCGGGAAGGCAACACAGAAGTCACGTTCTGGGACACCTCGCACACCCTCCCAGGCATCTGAGCATCCTGCGCCAAGTCTGTCGTCTCCGAGATGCGTTTGCACTCATGGAAATTGGGGGGCAGCTGGCGGGGTGGGGGTGGGGGGGGGGGGGGCGCAGGCTCCCTGGCCGCGAGGCTGAGCGGTCCCCTGGGCTGGGGGGGGGGGGGGGGGCAGAGGGCAGGAGAAAGGACCTTTGAAGGCAGCGCCACTTTCTCCTGTTGCCAAAATGACGGTAGAAAGGCAAGGGGACAAAGGTCCAGGCTCTCCCAGGAAGTGTTCGGGTCAAACTGCTCTGGGGCAAAGAGCAGCCGCGGGGAGACGTTGGGAAAGATGCGTTTTGGAACTATTTTAGTTTTCCCTCCGCGAATCAATCACGGGGCCGCCAGGAAAGCTACCTGCCAAGTGGTGGCTGTGGGGGGGCGGGGGGCAGCGCCCACATTTCCCTGAGCTGTGGGCAGGCAGTGCACGGGGCAGCCGACTCCCACCCGCTCCCCGCAGGCCTGCTCCTGGCCGGGCTGCCTGCAGGCTGCCAGGTCTCCTTCCTGAGCGCAGACACAGGGGTAGCCCCCACCCAGCCTGGGAGGAGGGAGGAGCCCTTTTATTGAAATTTTAACTAAAAGCAACCACACGATTGCATGTGCTCAGGCAGGCTGGGAAAGAAAAAATCGTGTCCTTATTTATTGACATTAACAGGTGTTTTTAAAGCACCCGCTTGAATAGTGAGTCAAGCTGTGGATTCAGCCGCTGGTAGTGGTGGTGTCTCGTCTGCCGCCCTCACCTCCCTGGGGCTGGGATCTTGGGACTGGCTGTGCTGTATGCCGGGTGTGGGTGTGAACGCACTGTGAGTGGGCCTGCGCTCAGGGCTCTGGAGCTGAAACCCCACGGGGGCCGGCCGGGCCGGGTAGGGTGCCTGTGTGTTTGAGGTGCTTCCGTTGCTACCGCATCCACGGGTAATTTATAAGCTGCAGCGGTCTTGTGGCTGGGGCTTCCCAGCTGCAGTGGGTAACGTGGATGGGTGTGGGCAGGGCAGGAGCCTGCACTCAGCTGCGGTGTTAGCCCGCGGCTTCTGTTTCACTCAGCGCGGCTGCTCAGCGTGTACTTCCCAGGCCCGGCCGGAGACCCCGCCGGGAGAGGAGACACCGGACTTTCAAAGACAAGTATTTCCACTTCAAACAAAGTCAAGTGAACGTTCAAAGCAGAACGCATGCACATGCGAGTGGAGTTCCCAGGGGCATGCGTGGTTTCTGAACATCAGCGAAGGCAGACACAGAATGTGTGAGCTAAGCCCAGACAGACACGCTAGAAGCATTCCGGGGTTCCCGGGTGGTTGCAAGCTTTCTGGGGTCATTTCAAGGAGGGCAAGGTGGTCTCTCTAAAGGTCAGTGGCTCCTAAAAGGCAGTGGGGAAGGCCGGAGGGCAGGAGATCGGGGTCCGGCCTGGAGTGCAGGGAGCTGGGCTGCGTGGGTGAACCAGCCTCTCGGGCTTAGCGTTCGCGTCTGTAAAATGACGGGTTGGGCTGAGCCCTCCGAGGCCCTGCAGATGCGTCAGGGCCATCACTGGGTGGCTGCTCACTGTGCTCAGAACAATGACAAAAATCCTCAAGGAAGCCCGGCTGGCGGGGCTCAGTGGCTGAGCGTCAACCTATGAACCAGGAGATCAGGGTTCGATTCCCGGTCAAGGGCACTTGCCTGGGTTACAGGCTCGATCCCAGGTGTGGGGCGTGCAGGAGGCAGCTGATCCACGATTCTCTCTCATCATTGATGTTTCTCTCTCTCTCCCTCTCCCTTCCTCTCTGAAATCAATTAAAAAAAAATCTTTTAAAAAATCTTCAAGGAAAATTAAAACTATTGGGAAGGCACTCCTTCAGGCCCCTGGCAAGTTCTGAAGTGTATTAGAGAGATTGTTTAAAATGTCCCGAGTTGTTTGCTTCTTCTGGTTTGTTTTGAATTTGTTGATCCTGGAGAGGAAACTCCCCCCACCTCCTCGGGAAGTCAGCCATCCGGAACAGCTCATTCTCGCTCAGTTCTGCACGGCGAGTAGTCTGCTGTCTTTGGTTTAGAACACGGCCCAGTTCGCTTTGGTTCCTCCATATTCTGTCCGATGGGGTTAAAGGATCTTCAGTTCTGCCTTTGGCTAACACCCTGTACCCAGTGTGCTCTTAGAGACGTGCCGTCGAACATACTTACCACCGAGAGGGGCTTTCTAAGGCCGAGGCAACCAGATGCCAGACTATCTCCCTATGGCTGTCCTGTGTCATCCTCGCCCCCTGTGGGGGATATCATTGTCCTTGGGCTGACAGAGGAGGTCCCTGAGCAGGAGAGGTGACCCAGGCCCAGACCTAGCTCAGCCGAGTTGGGTCAGATACGGGGCTTGATTGGAAGAGGGTCCCCTCTCCTCCATGCTTGGAACAAGTCAGGCAGCGTGACACCCGGTCACTCGTACCTCAGAGCCCCCAGGGATGCTCCTCGAGGCTCCCACGTGGTGGCTACGTGGCCCCCTGGCCGAGGGGCCCCTCATTTCACGGTGTCAGGCCAACAGTCACCCAGAGCAGCGGACGGGAGGCTGTGCCTGCGTTTCCTGGAAAGGGCTCTCTGTGAGCTTGATGTGAACGTTGCAAAATGGGCATTTAAGCCCACTTCGCATCTTACACAGCGAAGCCGCGCCAAGGAGCTAAGTCAATGCCAAGTGCCCTGCCCTTTCAACCCGCCCCTCCTCCCTGTTTCTGCTGCTCCAGGCAGGGCCCTGGTAGCTCATCTACATTTAACATCCTGCGGGCAGACCTTCCTCACGTCCGCATCTCACCCTTATCTGGTTGTCAGACGTGGGCAGGACCGAGCAGGGTGCTGTGCAGAGAGGTCCGGGCCCCCACACCCAAAGGTGTCAAGTCATCGCCCAGGAGCGAGTCTTTGGAACTCCTGTCAGGGCGCTTAAATGCTTGCGTGGACCCCAGGGGAGGGCGGGGAGCTTCTCGGAGTCCTCACGAGGAGCTGGGCTTCAGGGCGCCTTGAGAAATAGACCGGCGCGTCCTTGTTTTCCCCCTGAACCCCAGTTTTCTCCCACAACCAAGGAGAGTCCATGTGAGGGAGTAGCTGCTCCGCAGCGGCTGCTCCATCCCTGGGCTGTGGGCCTGCTCCACGGGTCTCCGCTCTGCTTCTCTCTCCTCCGACCCAGGACAAAGGGCCGGCGGGTGGCCCGCGCTGACATCCCTGCCACCGGCATTCCGTCCTCACTCTTCGTCACGCAGGGCAGTGCCCTGCTGTGGGTCCTGGACAAAGGACTTCAGCCCGCGTTTCAGTCGGGACTGAATCTCCCATTGGCCCTGGGCTCTGGAGAAAGATCGTCACTGTGTGCTGTTGTTATTTCCAGCGTGGTTTGTGCCTTCGCTGTCTTTTGCTGCGTCAGCCTCCGCAGGAGGACGTGGGTTTGGTTAGGACTTCAAAGCGCCAACTGGGACACTGTCCGCTTTCGGGCTCATTAACTTCTCCGCTCTGTTGTGTGTTCTGCTTTGTGGATTTACGCTCCCTCTGCCTTGCCCAGCTTCCGCCGGGCGCTCAGCCCAGCGGTTCCAGCCTTCTTTTCTGGTCCCAGCCTTTAAAGCTGTAGGTTTACTTCTCTGTGCTTTTCGACTGCACCGGGCACGCTCTGGGACGCAGATTTTAATTACTCCATCCGCAGGATTTTAAACTTCTATTATTATTCTTCTTTGGCCCATGATTTACTTTGAGGCTCACTTTAAATTTTCAAGTGTGTGTCCATGTTTTTATCTTTTAATTGTTGACTTCTAATGTAACTTGGTGGTCAGGAAGTGGGGTCTCTATGGTGCTGCTCATTTGCATTTCATGGAAACCTGCTTTGGGGCCGTCTAGGAGGTCAGTTTTTAGAAACGTTTCATACATGCTTGAGATGAAGGTGGGGTCTTTATTTGGCACAGGGTTTACAGGTGCCCAATGCTGGAAGCTTGGCAATAGTATTGTTAAAATGTTCTAGATTTTCATCAGCTTTCCATCTGCTCGGTCTCTATGGAGACTAATGAAAGAGTATTGAAATTTGCCATTACGTTGGTGGGCGTGTCATGTTCTCCCTATATTTCCAGCAGATTTTAGAAGTTATGCACATGAGGCAACTTTACTGGGTGCATGTATGTACAAATTCAGAATTTGTTTTCATTGTTGAAAGTATTACAGAGTCTCCCATGTTCTCCCCTTTCCCTCCACCCAACTCCTCAAGTTTAGAATTTTTAAATCTACATAGTGAATTGAACCTTTTATTATAGACTAGAGGCCCGGGACATGACATTCCTGCATGGGTAAGGTCCCCAGGCCTGGCTTGCCATCAGGGCCCATCTGTGGGGTGACCGGTGGGGCGATCGGGTCCCCTGCTGGCACCTGCCTTGGCTGGTGGCCTGGCTCCTCCCACTCACCGGCCCTGCCCCCCGCCGCCGCCACTGGTCACGTCTCTCTTCGGGTTGACCTGCGGGGGGGGGGGGGACCCCTGCTGGCACCCACCTTGGCTGGTGCCGCCCACTCACAGGCCCCACCTCCCGCCGCTGCCAGTCAGGGCTTGTGGGGCAGCTTCTGCATTGAGCATCTGCCCTCTGGTGGTCAGTGCGCATCATAGCGACTGGTCATTCTGCCTGTTGTTCCGTGGTTCGGTCGATTTGCATATTAGGGTTTTACTATACAGGATAGGGACCCTGTTTAAATCCGTGATGTATATTATCACAATGCCTCCTTTGTCTGGCATTAATATAGCTCCTCCAAGTTTCTTGTAACTGACCTTGACCTCAGCCTCCGAGGACAAGGAGGAGTCCAAGAGGAATAGACTAGGAAAAGGATGCCCAGGTCTCCTCGTCTTTGCCCTCATTTCCACTGTAGCCACTTGTTAAATGCCCTTGGAGGCAGTGGGTGGGTGCATTCCTGTGACCCACCCACAGAGACTTGGACTCAAGAGATCCATAACCTTCATTTTTCACAAGCGTGTGAGGCCCACAGAGGTAGTCCGTGGACTACACATGGAGACGTGCTGGGTGTTTTTCTGTGAGGAGCATGATGAGAGCATCATGGGTGGAACAGCCTTATGGGTGGTTGAAGCCCGGGACAGTTCCCCCAACACACCCTGCAGACCTTGGGGCGGAAGCACCACCCCTTTACCACGAGGCGGGAGTCCCGGATGTTATCAGATGAAATGCTGTGTTTCTCTGCAGAAAGCTTGGGGCTCTCCAGAGATGGTCAACTGATAGTAAAGTCCTGTAAGCATTTAGGGGAGGGAACCCACAGCTGAGCCACACTCCCTGGGCATCTTAGCAAACCTTACAGTGGAGCCTCGGGCAAAGGCAGGACGCAACCCAGTGGGATATACAACATTTGGGATATGCCACATGGGACACATGTTTACTTTTTGATATGTGGGTTAAAGAGTCTTGGCATAAGGCAGATTAATATGGTAGAAAGTACATACATGTCCTTGAGGGTCAGATAGATCTGGGCCTACATCCCAGCTCCTCTGTCTCTCAACTTCAAGGGCGCATCACAGAACCTGCCCGAACCTCAGTTTCCTTAGCTCTAGAATGGGCATAGTAACACCTGCCTTGGAGATTGGTCTGACAGGGATGCAAAGTGCGTGTCTTCGTGCCTGGCCATGTGTGATGCTCAAAAAATCAGTTCCTGTCAACACGTAAAGAGTCCCGAGCTAGTGGAGGAGGGGAAGGGAGAGAGGGAGTGCGTAGTGGGCCAGGCTGGACCCTGGAGCTGGAGTTTGCTGACCTCTGACCTAGCACAATGCATCACGAATACATTTGCCTAATGACAGCGAGCCGGTGGGCGCCTCTCCTCAGCTTTCCTTCTTGGTTGGTGTCCGCTGAGGTAGCAGGTGTATGCTGAGATATGATTGTGTCATTTTTCTTGGCTTCTAATGCCGATATGGGAGTTTCACAGACAAGACGTGAATTCATCCATCAGACTATGGAAGGCAGTTTTACTTTGTATGGGATTAAAGTCTGTTTCTTTCCCTTCCTTCCTTCCTTCCTTCCTTCCTTCCCTTCTTTTTTTCCTTTATTTTTTTAAAAGTCTTTCATTACTGTTTGGGCACCACGGAGGCAGCCTGGGTAAGATGGTGGTTGTCTATGAAATGCCGTCAGCCCTGTGGTGGCCAGCGTCAGAGCCCCCAGGGAGGCCTGTGTCAGAGTGGGACGGGCCAGGCCGCGTCGGGGCGTGCTGGCCAGAGGAGGGGAACCGAGGCAGAGCGGTAGCCCCGCTGCTCAGGACAATGGACCGTGATACGGTTTCGTGTAAATGAGGTCCCAAGGGTTTGGAAGTCTCTGCCGTTAGCGTAGTGAGGTGTCTGGAGTGGGAGCCCACATGTCATGAGCTCAGGGGGCTGAGGCGACCGCGCCCTCCGGAGAGGAGACGGACATCCATCGCCTGGACGGTGCTGACCAGGCAGGGAGGGCCGGGCTCCCCGGGGGAGCGGCTCCCTCGTCCAGCTCTCCGCAGCTGCCCTGCTGGACAGCGGCTGGCGGCTCAGATGCCGTCTCAGTTGCTGCTGATGCCCCGCGTACGCACGGGGTGGCTCTGGTTTCACGGGGCTCTGCCAACTGGAAGCACCCGTGGCCACGGCTCAAGTTGAAAGACAGCACGCGTGTCCCCAGCCCCTCGGACCGGGACCTCAGCCGCTGCCACTAAGACACACAGGAGGCCGGGGCGCCAGCCTCTCCTGTTCTGAAGACTGTGGGCGCCGATGGGGAAGGGGCTGCGAGACAGCAGTGTGTGCGTTTACCAGGGAGGGCTTTCCCCAAGCCGTGCTTTGCAGACATGCATGTGAAATGAGTTTCCTTTCATCGTTCTCAAGTGAGCGTTTCAAAGCGAACTCGCTGAGGGAAGTCACATGGGTAAGTGAACATATTAACTATCCAGGGTAGGTGAGGAGATTAAATCAAAACTAATTGAAATTAATTTGGCATCGATTTTAAAACAATCAAATAAAAAAATACATTTCGGAGTTGCCGTAGTGCAAAGGAAATTGTTCCAAGACCTTTCCCCACGGAGTTCTTCACATATATACACAGACATCATTGATTCTAAAGAGGAAGGGAGAGGGAGAGGGAGAGAGAAGCATCAATGATGAGAATGAATCGCACACAGTTCCCGCCTTCTTGCTTCTTGTCACTAAATGTGGCCCCCTGAGTCCTCAGGTGTCTGGTCTCGTCTGGGGTGGCTGGACTGGCTCAGACCCTGCACTGGGCCCCGACTGCAGGCAGAGCAGAGAGGTGCGGGTGTGGCCCCGGACGTTCCTGAACCTGGGGAATCTCAGGGTGGAATAGACAGCCCCGGAGCTGCAGGGGCGCGGGCAGGGATCTGGCAGCACCTACAGGGGCGTTTGCTCACGTTTCACGTGAGAAAACAGGGTCAGCTTTCCTGATTGTGCTGGTTGGCGGGGGTGGGGGGACACCTTTGCAGATAAGGGTGGTTGGCGGGGGTGAGGGGACACCTTTGCAGATAAGGGTGGTTGGCGGGGGTGGGGGACACCTTTGCAGATAAGGGTGGCCCCATGTTCCCAGCAGTTAGAGGCTCTTGGAGGACAGATTTGTGTGTGTGTGTGCGGCGGTGGGGGGGTCCCTTCCTGTATGAAGCCTCCCAGGTGCCTGCGGGGTCAGGTAGGGAGCTGGCTTGTACTCAGGTCCTGCAGCCTGGCCGCAGCTTACCCTCCGGCGTTCGCGGCTCTGCACCGTCCTCACAGCGGCCTGCACCGCTGAGCGCTCACTCCAGGCCTGTGCCTCGCGGAGCATCTCAATCCTTCCACCTGTAAACGTCACATCCGTTGGACATGAAGAGCAGCTGAAGCACAGAAAGAGCAGTTGGGCACCTTGTTCAAAACCACAGAGAGAGGAACGGACAGACCAAGAGTCCATCGAGGCATTTCCTCCGAAGCTCGAGCGAGATTTTCCCGCTGCTCCGACGCAGGGCCTGATGGTCCAGGCTGGGTTGACTCCACCTTCTTCATGGTGCCACAGGTGCTTCAGGGCGGGAGTGGTGACCCGATGCCTCCGACCTCTCCCCAAAGCCACAGGACCCCAATGCCTCACCTCGTAGGCAGTCACGCCCTTTGTCAGCAGAGTTTGTCGGGTTCGTCTGTGCAAGTGGCTTTCACTTTCTTACGAACAACGTCCGAGTGATGAGCTGCGCTGGAGGATGTTGGAGCGGCTGGGCTCTGTGACCTCCATGAGCAGGTTCCAGCCACGCAGACGCGCAGCCAGAGCACACGGAGCCCTCTGGCCCCGACGCAGAATGTGCTGGTCTCTGGCCACGGGCAGGGCAGCCCGGCACCGCCTGCACCTGTCGCTTTGCCGGGCCTGCCTGGTCCTGGGAGAGGCTGCTGTCCAAGAGGCGTGCCCACACTCCGCCCGCCTTCCCCGGCCCCTTCTGAGCATGGGTTTTGGAAAGGAGCTACAGGATTCTGACATGAGGCGCTCCTTCACACGTGTGAAGGCACCAGACATTCTTCGGTAAATCTGGACAGAGTGGAGGAGGAGGGGGGAGGGGTCATCTACCGGCTCCTCCTCTCAGGACCAGTTCCTCCCTAGGCACGAGCTGCCTCCCTCAGTCAGTGTGCCCAGAGTGGCGCCTGGTGGAGGCCCTGAGGGGGAGGCCAGGGGCGCAGGGCCTGGGCAGAGGCCAGGAGCTGGAGTGGCGGTCGGAGCTCCCTAGCTGGGTCAGGAGGCAGGAGAAGCTCAGAGGGGGGCAGAGGGTCCCACGTGGGGACCAATAGACCATCGGTTTCTGCACAGAGTCTGGCTCGAGCTCTTAGGGCCGTGCTCACCAGTGTCTGCCTCCGTGCGCAATCACCTGCACACGCACTCCTGCCTCGGCCTTCCATCCACCTGGCATCAGAACCCCCCCTCCCCGGCCCCGCCCGGGAGCCAAGGGGTTGCCCCGAGTCCCCACGTTGTCTATCTGCGGAGTTTCTCCTTACCATACTGTGTTCTGCATGCCAGCCCCACTTGCTTCTAGGGCTGGCACCTGGGGCTGTCTCGGGGTGACCAGCTGTCCCGTTTGCCTGGTATTGCGGGGTTTCCTGTGACAGGACTTTCAGCGAGAATCCTGGGCAAACCGGACAGCTGGTCACCTTTGCGCTCCAGGAGGGTAACTGGCTCACAGGATGGATGACGATGGAAAGTGGCGAACAGCATGGTGTGTCGTAGAGGGGAAGGTGGCTGCATGAACACAGGGCTCCCGTTGGTACTTGGGGACACGGTCCAGCTCTGCGTATGACACTGTTGGCATGTCTCCGCCCGGTAAATGGCGGGTGAGAAGCAGGACTGCCAGGGCGGAGGCCTTGGGGGGCAGAGCTTGCGTTACCGAGGGACACTTTCCCTAGCTCACGACATGGCCTCCTGCCTCTGGTTGGTGAGAGGCCACTGGCGACCTCCCCCAGGAGGCTCCCAGCGGCTGGCTGCCCGGGGGAGGGGCCTCCTCAGGAGGGAGGGGAGGGGAGGGGGAGGGCCGAGGAAGCCTCTGGCACAGAGCAGCTGGTTCTGGAACCTTCACCAGTGACAGCGGGCGTTTCTCCACTCGGCACAGCCCCGGGGAAATGGATCTGCCTCTCTTGATCTGAATGATCAGAACGGCGGCCTCGGCATTTGGAAGGAATTAAGAGTTGAATCTGACCCAGGTTTTAATAGTGATAGTCTGTTTCTGTGTATTTTTTTAAAAAATTTTTTATTGATTTCAGAGAGGAAGGAAGAGGGAGAGAGATAGGAACATCCATGATGAGAGAGAAGCATGGATCAGCTGCCTCCTGCACCCCACATTGAGGATTAAGCCCACAACCCGGGCATGTGCCTTGACTGGGAATCGAACGGCAACCTCCTGGTTCATGGGTCGGCACTGAGCCACGCCAGTTGGGCAAGAAGCTGTTCAGTTTTCTTCCACCAAGACAGGACCTGACCCGTCTGTCCCATCCCCTCCTGTTATCTTGGGGTAGGGGGGTCCTAACAGCCCCTCCCCTTGGAGGTCAGTCTCTCCCCGCGCTCGGGCCCCACCTACTTCTCAGCCCCACCACGCCTGCCCCTCCCTGGCATTTGCTGCCACCACATTGGAACAAGCTCAAGGTCATCTTCTCGATAGGACACTGCCCATGGCCACACGTCCCTGCGCTGAGGACGTCTGCTTCCCGTCCACATTCTTGCCTTCCTCCTTCCCCTCCACCAGGGGTGATGTCCTCTGTCCCCACCATCCCACAGACTCGGCCCTCACCAGGGTCTCCCGCACCCCGTGGCCCACTCCCCTCTCATTCCTGGTCTCGTGTCCAACACCACCGTGTGCCTGTGCTGCGGGTGGAGCAGGATTCACGCGTGGGCACTGTTCTGCTCCTGCTGGGCTCCCCGTCCCCTCCCGTGCCCTCCGGCCGCCCTGTGCAACGGCTGCTGGAGCAAGCACATGGGCAGCTGGCACAGCTGGGCGGCCTGGTCTGCTGGGCCCACGCACTTCCAGGAACCAGAACTGATCCCCGTGGTGACACACGAGTAATGCGGGTGAACTCTCACGCGTTGCATCATCTTCACTGCCCCCCCCCCCCAAGTGCCTGCCTGGGACCAGGACGCCCTTGGAGATTCCGTCCGGGTGACTGGTGTGCGCCGTTCCCCACCTTCTCAGGGACACCCCTCTGTAAGCAGCACAGCCTCAAGCCGGCCTGTGTCGATGCAGAACCCCGAGTGCCTGTGTTTACCTGTGTCACCTCCCGAATGAGGCCCATTCCATTCGCATTTCAAAACCTCCCCACAAGGAGGGGCTGCAGCGCCCATTCCCGCCTCCTAGGAGGTCTCACTCCTTCATCGGGAGGGAAACCAGGTCGGGATGCGGGATGCGCTGCTGGGGAGAGCCAGCCCGGGAGCAACCGGGTGGCCCCTGCGTGTGCGTCTCGTGGGCCACCTCACAGCCTCGTCCTCTCCATCCTCGGTGTCACCAGGAGGCGAGTGGGTACAGAGGGCGTGGCGCATGCGCACCGTGGACTGACTCAGCGTAAGGAAGGTGCGAATCCTGCCTCCGCAGCAGCCTGCAGGGACCCGGAGGGCACTGTGCTGAGTGAAACACGTCAGACATGTGCCCGGTGGTTTCACGTCTGTGTGGGCTCTGAAACACAAAACAAATGCATAAGCAGAACAGAAACAGACTCAGAGACACAGAGGACCTCTTTGTGGTGGCCAGGGGGGAAGGGGGTGTGGGGCTGGGTGAAAGGGTGAGGGGTGAAGAAGTACAAATGGGTCGTCACAGAATAGTCACGGGGTGTAAAATACAGCATGGAGGATAGACATTGTAATAACTGTGTGTGCTGTCAGGTGGATACGAGATTCACCCGACTGATCACTTAGTAAGTATGTAAAATCTAATCACTGGGTTGTACACCTGAAACGGACATAATATTGTAGGTCAACTGTAATTGAAAAATAAAAAATTACCTGAAGTAAAAAAAAGAAAAAGAATTATGCTCTTGGTGTTTAAATTGTTTGTTTTGCCAAGGAGAGAAGGTCCTAGAATCCAGAGCCACCTTGACCACGTGTCTTTTTCTTGGCTCAGACTAAGCTAGCCACCAGGCACACAGACCGCGGCTCAGACTGTATTAACCACGTGGAAACGTCCCCGAGCTACCGGTCTGAGAGCGACAGGGACCTCAGAGCAAGGCTTCGCGGAAGGAAACCCGGCGGCGGTCCCGCTCTCCTGCGTCACGCCATTTAGCCCAGGGGTCCTCAAACTTTTTAAACAGGGGGCCAGTTCACTGTCCCTCGACCGTTGGAGGGCCCGACCGTAGTTTAAAAAAACTATGAACAAATTCCTATGCACACTGCACATATCTTATTTTGAAGTAAAAAAACAAAATGGTAAAAACACCCGCCCGTGGCCCGCGGGCCGTAGTTTGGGGACGCCTGCTTTAGATGCTTTTAGAGCCATGGTCGGCAAACTGCGGCTCGCGAGCCACATGCGGCTCTTTGGCCCCTTGAGTGTGGCTCTTCCACAAAATACCACGGCCTGGGCGAGTCTATTTTGAAGAAGTGGCGTTAGAAGAAGTTGAAGTTTAAAAAATTTGGCCCTCAAAAGGAATTTCAATCGTTGTACTGTTGATATTTGGCTCTGTTGACTAATGAGTTTGAGTTACACAGATAACGAAGTTGTGTCTGCACTTTGGGTCAAATAATTATAAACTTTACAGCCACAACAGGGAAACGTCCGCAAAGCTTCGCCCTCCAGGCGGAACAGAGCCCGTCCCCTATTGTCCCCGGACGTCCTGGGAGCTGTCCCACTGGGCCTGGCCAGAACCTTCCGCGGGTGACAGGCTTTCTCAAGTCCCTTTCCCGGATACTCACCAATTCAAGATTTTGTGAAAAGAAATGTGTTGTCCAAGCCCACTCAGCCTTGCTCTCGCGTACAGACCAAGAGGACAAACGCCAGGCGAGGTGAGCACTGGGCCGCAGGGGGAGCCGTGGACGCAGGTGCGGAGAAGCGTGGGATCGGCTCCAGGTTTGGTTTGTTTGGATCCGTTTACCGTTTTTTCACCGTCAGGCACTTTGTTGACGTGTCCGACCGCAGCTCCTGCTTCTCTGGTCGGCTTCGTCATTGTCACGTTTCTCCTCGCACACGGTTCCCTGCGGCTTCACTCCTCGCCTAAGCTAGTGGCGTTACTGTCCTGACGTGTGTGTCCTGGGGTTGGTGACACTCCCTGTTCACAGAGTCAGAACGTTCCAGACCCTGAGAGCACGGGCCTGAGCGAGGTCTGCTCCGTGTCCCCGAACCTGATCCGCAGACAAACGAAGGCGCGGGACGTCCTAGGGGATGTGTCTGAGTCCGAGCGGCGGTGAAGGATTCGAGTCTGACTTCTCAATGTTCCTATCCGAGTCGGCCACTTTGGTTAGAGTTTAAAAAGGCGTGTTGCGCTGGGGAAGGGCCGGGGTGGGCTCCGCAGGCCCCTCGCGGGGGCTGGAGAGGGCATCTCAGTGGCCTTCTTCTGCTGTGGCACCAGCATGGCGGGTGCTGTCGTCAGAGCGGGTACCCATTGGAAAGGGCTTTGGCAGAGTTTGGAAGGTGTGCGTGTTACTCCGTGTTCTGACTAGATTATGAAAACCTTTGGCAACTGTGGTTTCCAAGTGGAGAAAAATGGTCAGCAAGAATACTGGAAGGCAGAAACTAAAACCTGGTAAAACGTCCTGGGTGCTCGTCTCCATCCTCAGGGTCCTCGTTAGGGGACGCAGGGACAGTACCGCACCCCGGGAGTCCTTGACGGCAGAGTCTAATGGGGCTTGAGGCTGGGTGTCGGGGAGAGGCCCCAGCGGTTAACAGGGCACCGCCTCACCCCTCGCTCGGGAGGCGGGGCAGCGGGGGTGCGAGGAGGTGGTGTCTGTCTTTCTTTCCAAAGAACAGATAGAGACGGTCGTGTGTTTACTGCCCTCGAACGGGATGATTAAGCTCATTCCCAGTGTGGCTGTTGTTGTTGTTGTTATTAGTTTTTAGTAGTTTTCCTGTATCCGTTTCACCCAACCTACAAGAGACAGCTCGTGACATTCTTCCAGCTCTTCCCCTGGGTCTTACAGCCCACAAGTGCCAATGATCACTTTACACTTGGGAAAAATTTCCCATAGTATCCCTGGTGCTGTTTTCAAAATGCCAGGCAAATGTGACAGAACTAATTTTTGTACCAGTAAAAGTCCCCACGTTTCTCGTTTCATGATAGTTCACTGGGTATCTTCTTTTCCCAAACCAAAGAATCAGAAAAGGCATCTAAATGTGTATGATCATGACTAGTTTTAAACCTTATGGTGTTGTAAAGGATGTATCCTGACATTTCCAGGAGCCACTGGCCACCACTCATAGTCATTGCAGTGTTACCTACTGTATTCCTTATGCTGACCTTACATGCCCGTGACTGTTTGTAACTACCAGTTTGTACTTCGTAATCCTTCATCTTCTTCATCCAGACCTCCAACCCCTTCCATCTGACAACCATCAGTATGTTCCCTGTATGTACAGTCTGTTTCTGCTTTGTTTGTTTATATTGTTCTTAAGATCCCATATATAAGTGAAATCACATGTAGTCTTTCTCTGACCTATTTTACTTAGCATAATACCCTCTAGGTCCATTCATTCTGTCACAAGTGGTAAGATTTTATTCTTTTTATGGCTGAATAATATTCCGCTATATATATCACTGCTTTTTTATCCAGTCATCTATTGGTGGACACCTGGGTTGCTCCCATATCTTGGCTATATACACTAATAAAAGAGAAATATGCAAATTGACTGTACCTCTGTGATGCCCATCAGCCAACCAGGAGTGAGTATGCAAATCAACCCAACAAAGATGGTGGGTTAATTTGCATATGCAGGCGTGGAGCGGCCTGTCGGGGCGAGATGCCTGCTATGAGGGGGAGGGCAGAGGGAGCTACAGGAGTGGAGCACCGGCTGGAGCGAGAAGACTGAAGGCTCTGGCCGGCCAGAGCGAAGACTCCGGCTGGAGTGAAGATGGAAAGCAGCGGCTGGAGTGAAGGCCTGGGTCCCGGGTGTCCGAGGAAAACTGGTGCCAGCAGCCAGGGGAAGGAAGGCCTATTGCATGAATCTTTGTGCAACAGGCCTCTAGTTGTAAATAATGCTGCAGTGAACATAGGGGTGCATATATTCTTTGGATTTGGTTTTTGTTTTTTTTCAAATGTATACCCAGAAGTAGAATCACTGCGTCATAAGGCAGTTCCATTTTTAAATTTTTGAGGAAATGCCATGCTGTTTTCCAGTAATGGCCACACCAATCTGCATTCCCTCCAACAGTGCATGCACCTCTAATCACAGTGTGGGCTCAGATCCCTGACAGGCTGGATGGGGACCCTGGATGGTGCAGGGTGTCCCTGGAGCTGGGAGGGTGGGTGCTCTACCTGCCCTTCAGCCCTCCTCCTGCACCCCTAGCACCTGGGCAAGGACGACTGGGGCATCCTAGGACTTTGGGACAGGCACTGCTGGGCGGGAAGGTGTGTGTGTGGGGGGAGGGGAGGGGCGTGCTAGAAACACTATTCAGTTACACAGGTAACAAAGTTGTGTCTGCACTTTGGGTCAAATAATTATATCCTCGCCAACATTTGTTGTTTGTTGATTTATTGATGGTAGACATTCTGACAGGTGTGAGGTGATATCTCATTGTTTTAATTTGCATCTCTTGGGTGATTAGTGAAGTTGAGCATTTTTTCATATGTCTCTTGGCCACCTGTATGTCCTCTTGGGT
This sequence comes from Ia io, assembly GCA_025583905.1. Classification (NCBI taxonomy): domain Eukaryota; kingdom Metazoa; phylum Chordata; class Mammalia; order Chiroptera; family Vespertilionidae; genus Ia; species Ia io. The sequence continues at coordinate 3,615,822 of JAJQQW010000005.1, read as the reverse complement.
GGTCTATTCAGGTCCTTTGCCCATTTTTTAATTTGATTGTTGGTTTCTATGGTGTTGAGTTGTCTGAGTTCTTTATACATTTTGGATATTAATTCCTTCTTGGATGTATTATTGATGAATATCTTCTTCCATTCAGTGAGTTTGCTTGTAATCCCATCAGTGAGTTTGATGTAATCCCATTTGTTTGTTTGTTTATTTTTGCTTCCTTTTCCCTGAGGAAAAAATATTTTTAAAACATTCTTTCTAATACCATATGCAGGACCTGTTATTATTCTAAGGTGGATTACTACTTGAGTAATAAAGACAGCTGCTCAGCAGACCCATTCTAGGCAGGAGGTGTCCCCTGCGAGGCTTGAATTCCAGTGTCAGGTGTTAGCGTGTGTATGACGAAGCAGCTTCCACGGAGCCCGCTCCTCGCCAGCACTTCAGTGGGCCTTGGTCTCCGGGACTGAGAACACTGGCACAATATGCGTCAGGTACGGTGCAGAGCTCTCTGTGAACTCTGCTTTCGGGGAAGGTAGACGAGTACATTGTTCTAAACACTAAGTGTTAAAATTATCCAACAGTGTCCTCAAAGTTTAACATGTAAATTAAGACAGATATTTAATTAAGCTTAAGAAAGAAGTAGTAAATTGGTATATCTTATTTTCTTAAAGTATATCTGTACAACTAGTAAGAGTAATGACATAGAGACCCCTTATTAACGAAGAGATTGTCACATCTCCTCCAGCCACCATCTTTCTATCGATCTGGAAAGCTGAGCCAGGAGGGAGCTAATGTGATGTGGAGGGGCAGGGGCAAAGAGAACATCAGCAATACTTTACGTCTGAGATTCCAACCTCCCACGTCATGACACTAACCCTTCATTCAGTTACATTCCCAATAGTTCAGTGGAATAGAGAAAAAAATTTAACTAGGAAATTCTGAAGGGCCCATTTATATCTAGAGGCCCAGTGCACAAAATTTGTCCATGGGGCGGGGGGGCGCTGTGTGTCCCTCAGCCTGGCCTGCGCCCTCTTACAATCTGGGACCCCTCTGGTAGGGTCCCTAGGCCTGGCCGGCGATCAGGGCCTATCGGGGCTTTCCTTCCCCCGGCTGCCGGCAGCTGGCCCCGCCCCCGCCCCCGCCACTGCCACAGCTTGCCATCTGTGTGGTGCTGCTCTCCCTCCTGACCTGCCACCAGTTGCCACCCTCTGCAGGCAACAGGCGTGGGGTGCAATTGCTTGGCTGGCCTGGGCCTCCCTCTGTGGGCGAACGCTGGCTGGCCCCACACATCCACCACAGCGTCACCAGCCAGGTAGCCTGGGCCTCCCTCTTTGGGGTGACCAGAGGCCCCACCCACCCGGCCGGGACTTCACTATCGAATCGCTGTGTAGAGGGTGGCCTGGGCCTCCCTCTTTGGGGTGATTGCAGAGTCTCCCCCGCTCATGCTCGATTGATCGCCCTGTTGGCCGGTGGCCTGGGCCTCTCTCTTTGAGGTGATCGATTGTGGAGCCCCCTCATCAATTGCCCCACAGAGGGTGGCCTGGGCCTCCCTCTTCGGGGCGATCGTGAGGTGATGGCGGGCCTCCCGACGAATCGCATCACACCCACCTTGGCTGGCCTGGCGCCAGTGCATGTCATAGCGTGGTCGTCCGGAAGGTCGTCCAGATGGTCGTTCTGCTGTTCGGTCGTTTGGTTGATTTGCATATTACGCTTTTATTATTACAGATGAGCTAGTTAATCTTCTGAATGAAATGAGACATTCTCTTTAGAATTATTTTATAGTCTGAAAGCTAATTTTATGCGATTTTAAATGTAGAAATTAAGTATTATCATGTAGGTATTATGTAAATATTATCATGTAGCACACCAAAGTGTGCTAATTTCCAATTTTATCTAACTAAATTTGTGTTAAAAAAATAACATAAAAATTCTCTTTCACTTATTAACTGACTGCATTTCGCAGCCCAGGCACAGCATGGGTAGCAGAAAGCGCAACCCATCCCTGGGAGTACGTGAGAGCACAGCCTCCCACGGGCGGGCCAGCTGGAAGTTGGGGGGAGACTCCCCAGAAGCAGGAGAGCCATGGAGAGCACACATCCTGGAACCTGAATGTAACCTCCTCCAAATCCCAGCGGTGACCACCAGAGGGCCAGGCTGCACCAGGCCACTGCCAAGAAGCCATAACAGTGAGCTACATTACTGACTGCTGGATCACAGGCTGCCCGAGTTTGCAGAGCGAGTCCAGACCCGTGAACCTCCCATCGGAACAAAAGCCTCCAATCATTAGGAGAGCCCAACAGGAATCACTGACGTGACTGTTATCTGCCAGCTTCAAGCCCTGCCCTTTGACAGCTCAAGCCAATAAGACAAAGAACAGGAAATGTGATCATGGGAGGAGGTGTGTGGTGGGAGGTGGGGGCAGAGTGGCAAAGGTGGCCCAACAGGGCTGACTCTAGTGGTCTTAGGTGTTGGATTTAGTAGCCAATGACTTTAAGACAGCTATCAATGCATTAAACCAGTTAAACTAGGTTCAAAGAATTAAAGGAAAAATGGTCTTAATGAATAATAGAGAATCTCAACAGAGAAATAGAAACTTAAAAGTGGAAATTCTAGAACTGAAAACTATAATAAACTGAGATGACAAATTGACTAAATGGGCTCAATAGCAGATTGGAAATGGCAGGAGGAAGAGTGAGTGAACTTGAAGGTAGACCAATAGAAATGACCCAGTCCTGAGAAAGAAAAAAAGGTGTAGACAAACGGTGCCCCGGGAGACCTGAAGGACCACCTCAGGGGGCCAGCACGCAGAACCCCAGTCCTGCCTGAGCATCCGGCTTGCGGTCAGGGAGGGATGGCAACTCGTGAGAGCTGAAATCTGCCAGGAATGAGTGTGAGGGGTTGGTTTTTATTTTGCTTTTTAAAAATCTTTATTGTTGAAAATATTACACAGGGGGCCTCTATTCCGGTGAGGGCACCCTGTTCCAGGTGATGGTGCAGACTCCTGGGCTTCCTCCCTGTCTCTCATCTCCCTGGAATCTTGTTCTGTCCTGGAGCCAGGTCATCTGCTCTGGGCCTTTCCACGTTCAACCTTCCAGACTTTTCCTCTCCTTTAGCAGCTCCTCCTCGCTGTAGCCTGAGCTTTTAAGATGCCTCTGGTTTCCTGAGTAAGAAACTTCCTGTCCCGCCCCCCTGGACCTCACTCCCTTCCCCATTGGGTGGTGGGGAGACAGGTGGTTCCTCAGCTTAAACTCAGAGCTGGGCAGCCCGTGTGTTGCAGGCATATCTGCACCTCGGAGCATTCGTGCTCCTGTCTGTGTGTCTGGGCTGCCGTCACCCTGCTCAAATAAATACTCTTCTTTTCCCTTGAATTTCCCTCTAAATCCAGCTCATTGTGGAAGGACCTGTTTATGCCCACCTTCTTCGTGCGTTTGACTGGCTGGGCACCCAGGTCATTTCTTGCTCTGAAGTCCTGTTGTTTTTACTAGGACAGCCAGTCCCATTCACGTTCGATCTCGATGGCTCTGCCCTTGCTTCATAGGAGTTGACCTGGACTCCCTTGGCCATGGACAAGCTCCTCAGCGAGGTGGAAACCAGGCACACACCTCACTGGCATCCCCCAGCCATGTCTGCATCCCCATGCCAACCACGCCAGTGGAGCCACCGGGAAACAGCTGAAAATCCGCTTCTCTACCTGCAGCTCATCTGGTGCTTCTTGCGTACCCTAAAAGCACTCGTCGTTGGTGTTAAATTAAGTTGCCCAAATAATGCCCTCAGATCACGTTCCAGATGTTTTTATTAGGCCTAGGATCCGTAGTGACACCCTTTCCTCTCGTGGAGGCCCAGCCCGGATGATTTTCGCTGGGATTACCATCGTTTTTAACCGTCATTAGGCTCCGTGATGGGTCTCCTTGTTGGTTTGAAATGGAACCTGCCCATGGAGGTGCACAGGACACTGTTTAGCCAGTAATAAATGTAGTTGGGGCACCCCACACCTTGAGTGTGGCTCTTTGGCCCCTTGAGTGTGGCTCTTCCACAAAATACCACGGCCTGGGCGAGTCTATTTTGAAGAAGTGGCGTTAGAAGAAGTTTAAGTTTAAAAAATTTGGCTCTCAAAAGAAATTTCAATCGTTGTACTGTTGATATTTGGCTCTGTTGACTAATGAGTTTGCCGACCACTGCACTAGGGTCAAGCTGAAGGCATACGTGATGCTGTTAACACCGATGAAGAGGTTAATGGCTACTGATTTCGACCTAAGAGCTGATCAGCAATGGTTGAGTTTATACCTCATGCTTAGAAAATCACATCTCGGGCTCATAGGTCATGCCGGAGTCTTCCCTTCTCCCTCAACAGCACAAACGGCGCTGAGTGGGACCTCTCCTGGCCATGGCGGAGAACCCTGGGATGTTCTAAGCTCACAAGCTCGTATGTGCGTTCATTCAAGACGATGGCGCGACGGCAGCTGCCAGTCCTCGGGGCCCTTTCCCCGGGGATTCAGGAGCAGGCGAGTCCCCTCCGAGTGTCCAGGTCTTTCGAACACCTGCATTTCCTGCCTTATTTATTCCCTGGATCTTCATATGTGGGAGACATTCTGCTGCTCCGGTTTAAAGGATCACGTAGAACCAGAACTTGAAGGCACGTCTAATAGGACCTGGCCCTGGCATTTATCATTACAACTCAAATTCATGTTACATCTGGATTCTAACAACCAGGAAGCGCCAAGAAAAGCCCTCGGTTGCAAACCCCTCTGAAGTATCTAATTGCTCTAGAGTTGTGCTTTCTGCGCAACGAAGCCGTGTAGTCCCTCCAGCATCACCGACGCCGTTGTCGAGCGTTGGGTCAGATCAGCTTTCTGCTCAGGCCGAGGGCAGCGGTTGTCTTGTGTGCCAGTGGCTGCGGGGACAATGAAGAACAGCATGGGTGCGCGTGGATTTATGAGCAGTCGAAAGTAGTTTGCGAAATCCTGGCATGTGTGCGCTGGGAACTAGATGCCTCCCCTGTTCTGGATAGATGGCCTCCGGGAAAAGACACGGACATCTGTGGCTTTGACTTGGACGTGGGCACATTGGACGAGAGGTGGTGTCGGTCTCCCTGGGAACTACAAGTTCCTAGCACTTCACTTCGGGAAAAGGGCCTTCGCCTAGGATGCCCGTTGGCTTCGGGGTCCGCTGGCCGCTCCTGGACCAGGAAAGACGCTGCCAGCCCCGAGCACGGCGACAGCAGGCCGTGGGCCCGGAGCGGACAGGAGGCCGCGGCCCCGCGATCACACACACGCCTCTGAGGTCTGTGGCCGAGTATCCACTCCCTCTGGACACGTGTGTGAGTGTGTGCGTGCGCACGTGTGTGCTTCTCTTTACCGGTACGTGAGTTAGTTTCGTGCTCTGAAGAGATGGCCGGTCCCCAGCCACGGAACCGGAGGCCAGGCTAGGCGTTTTGAGCAGGAGGGGGTTTAATGAAAGCGTTTGCACGGCAGCCGTTTTGGAGGGGCCAGAGAGTGAGGAGGGGAGGACAGGACGGGCAGCTCTTCCGGCGGCTCGGCCCACCACAGTGCTCCAGAGCCTGCGGCCCCTCATCCCTGACCTGGGGGGCATAGGAACTGGGAGAAGGGGGGGGGATATCTGTAATACTATCAACAAAAAATACATATTTAAAAAGAAATCACACCCTTGGCCATTTGCAACTGGCAGAAAATATTTATAAGTCGATGTAAAAGATGCACGTGACCAATGTTTACATTTTATTCAAGGAGCATATGAGCAAGCATGTTTGAAGATCACGGACCCGTTGCGAGATGAGGCCGGGTGTTTTGAGGCTAAGCTAGCCCCCTGTCTCTGTGTGTTTCCTTGTTCTCCAGTTTGACCTGGTGTGCGCCAATGCCTGGATGCTGGACCTCACACAAGCCATCCTGAACCTGGGCTTCCTGGCCGGAGCCTTCACCCTGGGCTACGCAGCGGACAGGTAGGCCGCAGGGCGACAGCCGCTTCACAGCACCGTGTCCCAGCGGGGGTGTGGGGCTGAGATGTCCACGGTTAGAGAAATATTCCTGCTGAGTGCAGCAGGCCACGGTCCTTCCTCTCCTCCTGACAGTCTTTTCTTTCCTTCTTAAACCGCATGTCCTTTCTCCTCGAGCCGCACAGTTGGGGGGGCTGCTCCGCGGGCGGGAGGGCGTCCCGGGGACCCGGCCCAGCGAGGCGGCGGCTGCACGGGGGCTGGCGGGCGCTGCTGCCACCGCGGAGCCGAGTCTCTGGCTTCCCCAACTCCCTGGCGATTGATTCATTTAGTCGTAGGGCAGCCCCTCCCAGGTTTGTTTCATTTAATTTAAAAAAAGACCTGTCTTTTAGTCTACAGATTTAACGCTCTGCAGAGAAAAGGTTTTCAAACTCCTAAGGGCGTCGTATCTACTGTCCAGCACCCGCGAGTGGCCCAGGCCGCGGCAGGCGCAGTGGGTGCCTGTGGTTCCGATGGTCACGCCTTCTCTTCAGATGCTTCCGTGTCCCGCACTGTGGGTGCTAGCTGCTCTGTTCATGTCTGGCGATTCCTTTATCCCAATTCCGACGACGGAAATGCTTGTAGCAGTTTAACCCCACTCTCCAGACCAGCCAGCACAGGGGTAGGGCTGACACATCTGGCTGACCAGTGCTCCGGGCACTCCAGCCCATCCTGGGTGGGACCTGGTGACCATGTTTGCAGTGGGCGGTGCTAAGGGTACCCCCAGAGACCTGCCCACAGCAACGAATGCGCTAACTCAAGGCGACAAAGCACCCCACACCCTGTCTCCAGTGATGACCTGAGTTTGACCAGACCAGGACGTCAGGATGGTGGTGCCTTCGGTCTCCTGTCCTTCCCTTTGTCCGCTCTGAGCTCCTCTTGCTGTCCCCCACGGCCCTCTTCTGCACGCGACTTGCTCCTTGGTCCTCCGTGTCCGGGGGCTCTTTCCCGTGTTTTACGTGTGTTTTCCTGCTGTTTCTACTTCCAGCCCTGTCACTCCATCTTTCCTTTCCTAACCTCCCCGGCTGCCTGCGATTTGGAATTGAGCGACGTCTTTTTCGTATGCACTGCTTTCATTCTGTTGTTGCTCTTCTTAGTTAAACATTGGCTTTTGCTTTGTCTGCATGTGTTTCTGGCACCACCCACAAACATGTCTTCACTCGGAAGAACTGGTGCTGGCCGGTGTTCTAGGGGCCCTGCTGTGTTAGGGGGAGACGTCTCGGTCCCAGGAATACTTCTGCCTCACCACCCGGCCAGCCATCTCTCAGCTCCTCCTCCTCTTTGTAGCCTGGAAGGAAAGGGTACCAAACAAGATAACAGGCCACAGCTCTGTGAGGAGCCACCGCAGGAGGGCGGGGAGTGAATTAGACACGGAGGCTACTTCTGCCTCCGCTCCGCTGACAGGCAAGATGCTCTACCTGTGAGTGTGGCGGGAAGTGCCAGGGAAAATGTTATCAGGTCAAATCTCTTAAAGGTCATTGGTGACAGATTTTCACAGCCGATAACTCGGCACAACGTTACGGAACCATTCAGCATCAGACTGGCAGCTTTTTTTGTACACGGTACCCTGTTCCCCTTTCCTAAACTACTTAATCATGTGATGTAAATGGCGACATAAAATACAAAAGAACATCTCACGTTGGTTTGGACTTTATAAAGGATTTTCACTGTCGAAAAGTAAAACAAACTAACAAAAAATCAGAAGCAAGCAAGCCAGAGTCTTGGCGCGCAGAAGGAACTTAGCCCACGTCCTGCCCCTCCCCCTCCCCCTCCCCCTCCTCCTCCCCCTCCCCCTCCCCCTCCCCCTCCCCTTCCTTCAGCGGCCCCTCCCCTGCAGGCCGCAGTGGGCGGAGCGTGGCTCAGGGGACCCTTCCTCTCCGCACACAGGTACGGCCGAATCCTCGTCTACCTGATATCCTGTTTCGGTGTTGGCGTCACTGGCGTGGTGGTGGCATTTGCACCAAACTTCCCCGTGTTTGTGGTCTTCCGCTTCTTACAAGGCGTGTTTGGAAAGGGGACATGGATGACCTGCTACGTGATTGGTAAGCCATGCCTGGCCCCTGCCTGCCTGGGAGCCAGGGCTGCGGGGGGAGCCCTGCGGGCTAGTCCGCCTTCCTGTGCGGGTGGTGGCCTCGTGCTGCAAACGGGAGGGCGCAGGGCAGGACGCAGCCTCTCTGGGAACGGCAATGCCACCTTACTCTGGGACCAAATATGGACTGTCACGCAATACTGGGGTGACCCCTCTCCAGCACTGCCATCGTGTTATCACAGGGTTGTTTTGCTTTGCTTTATTAGAGGTTAATTTTTATTAAATTTCAGTAGTTCCTTGAAACATTTTTGAAGACTGTTCCGTGTGTTTCTGTGGTAGAGCTCGAGATGACTCTCCTGTGTTGTTCCTTCCGCGTAAGTGGAGAGCGTGGCAGCACGCTGAGTGTGACTGAACGCGAGGAGCCTTCCGGTTAGGGGACCGTGGCTCTCTTCCCTAACTAGAGGGTGACCTTCTGGGAGTGAAGGAGAGGACGCCGTCCCTCCGCTCTTCGCTCATGTCACTGGGAGAGTCCTGGCCGCTGCCGTTGGCTCTGTTTCCGGGGGTGTCTGGACGGTCCCCTCCGCGAGTCACGGTGGATGGGTGACCAGGGAGATTTGAGGGTCACTCGCGATCCTTGGGCTCCCACTCTCTCCTGTTATGCGAGGCAGTTCCTCCCCAAGCAGCACCCCCTTTGGAGGCCCTCGGAAGGTCTTCTAATGGGCGAGGAGGGAGAGAGAGTGCCAGGAGGGTTGACTGTCGCTGGCTGGGGCGGAAGGGATAACTTTGAAATATGAAGCGTTTTTAAGGAAACCCAAGTCTAGCGAATGTTAAAAGTTGTGGTGTTAGGGCAAGAAGGGAGATCAGAATAGACTTAACCACAGACAGAGACCCATTCGGGGGTAAGGGGCGGAGAGGAAGGACGCCAGCCACAAGAATCTTCAGTGATTTTTGTGTGTGTGTCAATCTTCGCCCAAGGGTATTTTCTTCATTGATGTTTAGAGAGAGTGGCAGGGAGGAGAGAGACACAGAGAGAGAAACATCGATGTGAGAGACATACCGATTGGTTGCGTCCCTCATGTACCCCGCCCGGGGCTGGGGATAAAACCCGCAACCAAGGTACATGTGCCCTTGACCCGAATTGAACTGCAACCCTTCAGTCTGCGGGCTGATGCTCTAACCATTGCGCAACTGGCCAGGACCCACCACTCCCCATCCCCAGGGATTTTTAAAGAAATATCACACACATGAAATGTCCAGCACTGTGGAGAGAGTTAGCATTTGGGAGAAACTATCTTGTGGTGGTGAAAAAAAATGTGTAGAGTCTAATATTCCTAACGAGTCTCTTAAAGAGATTATGATATGCGTATTTTTAGAGAGCAGTGATCAAGTCTGACCCGTCTGTTATGTTTTCCTAATTACAATGCCTTTCCCAAATAGTCATCATGGATGCGTTCCTAAAACCAACACTTAGATTGTTTGTATTCCCAGAGGAGTGCGGGCTGGTGCGAGAGGGGCGGGAGGCCGAGGGTGACTGTCAGGCTGTCTGGGAGCATGCTCCCGCGCCCGCCCACTGGGGAGGCTGGGGCTGGGCGAGCTCCGTGGCCCTGGAGCAACGGGGGCGATGCAGCAGGTGCAGCCTGTTTGTTCGCGTTGGAGCCGATCTTGAGGTCCCCAGGCCTCTGTGTTTGTTTCCCTTCAGTGACAGAAATCGTGGGTTCGAAGCAGAGGAGGATTGTGGGAATCGTGATTCAGATGTTTTTCACTCTGGGAATCATAATTCTCCCGGGAATCGCCTACTTCATCCCCAACTGGCAGGGCATCCAGCTGGCCATCACGCTGCCCAACTTCCTCTTCCTCCTCTATTACTGGTAACGTGGCGTTCGTCATCATTGAATGCATGCTTACCCCATGGCAGTGCACACTCTACGCTTCTCGGGCAACGTGAACATGAAAACCATTCAGGGGTTGTGCTAGCATCTGCAGAATGGCAATGGGCGTTGAGAATTTCTAGAGAACTGGAAAATTTATAGAGATTATTTGACTAATAGTTGTTACTAAACTGAATTAGTGAAATAGCAAAACACAAATTATATTTTATTTTGTAATATCTTCATGAAAACTACAAGGCAAAAAAAAACCCCACACATATCTGCCAACAAGTATTTCAACACAAAATAAATGCAATGACATTGATTTGCTCCTCTGTATATTCTGTGAAGCAAATTAATATTGCTCAGAGATTCTCTGAGGAGTAAGGAAATGTTAAGAGCGTGAGAAACGTCACCAGAAAGCTGCAGGTCTATGCATTGGACTCCTAGTGGAGTGAACCTATTTCAATCATTCCTCTCGCTTTAATCCATGGGCAAATCTGTTTACATAATTTGGGGTTTTAACCGTGTCCCAAATGCTCACTAAACCCCAGCTCTTTCCATGAGTAATGGAGGACGCTGGATCCCAGAGGCACCTGGTCTTGCCAGAGCAATGGAATATGTAACTGTGTGTACCGTGAGCAAGGATCCCACTATTGAGTGAGCATCTTTTCCTTCCCCAAAAAACCTGCAAAGATCATCTGTGTTTTTGAGAATCTTCTAAACTCGAAGATTCTCCTACATTTGCATCGAATGGAAAGACCCATCTTGATAGAGAAACTCGAGTCATAAAAGTCCAGGTTTTGAAATTCCTACTCGTAACTCAGAAATGCTTTCTCCTTCCAGGGTGGTTCCCGAGTCTCCCCGCTGGCTGGTGACTCGGAAGAAAGGAGACGAGGCCTTAAAGATCCTGCGGAGCATTGCCAAGTGCAACGGGAAGTTCCTCTCGCCCAGCTACTCGGAGGTACTGCTATCTGTCACTAAAACAGCCGTGGCTAAAGTGGGTGAATTCGTCGCTGATGCGCATGTTACCAAACCTCTAATCATGTTTAGTTTGGCTATAAAAAAAAGAAAACCGTGGTGAGAAAGAAGGTGCGTTAAAGCAGAAACGTTTGTGAAGTTTAGTAGCGTTGTGTTGAGGTTTCGTGGTCATTTAGTCCACACTTCCATAGACGCGCCAGGCTACTTGAATTACTATACTCGGCCTGCTGTATAGCCCCATTGTATTGACTCCTTCATTCATCGTCATTGAACAAACTAGAAATCTCTTCTGGACATTCAGTTGAGTCTAAAGATTTGTCTTTGCCTTTAGTCTCAGAAGCACTGTGTATGTGAACCAGAGCTCGAACAAGAACGTAATACTTCAGCCTTTGGAAGTATATATGCTGGCTGTCCTGCCTTATCCCCCTCCTGCTTCCTCCCTCCCTCCAACTCTCTCTTCCTTCCTTCTTTCTTCTTTGCTTCCTCCAGCTAAGGCTTTTGGGTACCCCTATATCGCAGCTGTAAGAGAAATTGGGGGGATTAAAAGCTCATCACTTGTCTTCAGGAAGGTCTGATGTACAGTTGAAGACACAGATATGTTTGGAGCACCCCCAGAATAACTAGGGGACAGCATATAAAATAGGTGACCATGCTGAGCTGCAGAGACGTAAATGAATGTGGAATAACAGAAGGGTTATTATGAAAGAAGTCTTAGAGAAGAATTTGGGGAGGATATAAAGCTTGGACACAACCCTTTAAGAACATGAGGTTGCGAACATTGCTTTCTTCATAGCATCCAGTTTGTTTTGATAGAAGCGTTCTGGTGAAGCTTGAGGTTTTGTTGGTTTTAGCGCCGCCTCTCCGGCCCCGGAGCTTGCTCAGATATATCTGGGTTTCTGCCGTCTCCTCTCGCCCTCACGTTAGGCTGCAAGCAGTGGACTCTGTGTTTATGAGGGTTCCAGGGACCAGGTGCCCCTGTTGGGAGCAGATTAGTGATGGGCCTGAGGCTCACAGATCATAAAGTACATGGTAGAGATATGACATCGTCTGGTTAGCCACTAAGACCAGTTGATCCCTGTTGCTCTCGGAGCACAGTTAAGCTGGGTATTCCTGCTCAGCTTCTCTCAACACACTAGCTAGCGGTCTTCACAGCTGGCTCCAATGTGTGATCATTTGTACTCAATCTTATGAGTCATATGAATATTTTTGCTCTCCATTCAGCAGTACCCTGAAGACATGGCACGTGTTGTCCCAAAGCTAAGCCTATGTAAGCGCTAAATCAAGGTTTTGAAAACACACATTACCCAGGCATGTCCCGTGTTATCATGAGAATTACGAAGAGGCCAGAGGGTGGTTCCCCAGGCAGTGGCTGTAACAATCCTGTGAGTGTCCAGTTCAGGCCACTCCCGTGGACCCACTGGCCCGCTTTGAATCCATGCGCACCATAGAGATCACCGCGGCTTGAGGCAGAGCTGGCCTAGAGGGTGCAGCTCCGTGTTCCCCTCGTCACAGAGCCTTGCCGATTTCCCAACCGCAGCCTTTTCCGTCGCTGGCACCAGGGGTCCCAGTTTGTTTTAGGGGTACCGGAAGACTAGCTAAAGTGACCCCACGATTCTCCATACTACAGAAGACACCCTGAATTCACTACACACTGGGACTACTGACCCACTGGGCTTTAGTGAAGGGAATGGGAAATGTGGAAAGTTCGGAAGTAACCAAAGAAAAGTTGATGCCTCACTTTAGTAATTAGTCATGACTAACTAATCACAGGCAGTAATTAGTAAAAGGTTATTGTGAAACACCAGAGAGGAAGCTGAAACAGGGAGCCCTCAAGTCAACATGAAATGAGGCTCGGGGCACATTGTCGTAAAGCAGCTTAGATAGTGAGAAGGCCACTCCGTTCGGTGACTCAAGTAACTGTGGCCCGTGTCCCTGACTGTGCTTCGCAGTGATGGGTTAGAATATTACGTTTTCTAAAATGATAGGCAATCGGTCGGTAGTTATGGCGGATCAACCTCAGGAAACAGTTCACGTTTTGCTTATAATTTCCAGAGGGATAAGCAAGAAATGACTCAGGTCAAGTTAGCCTTGCAGGATAATCTAAGTAAAGCGTTGCTTGTATGATAAAACTGTTTTTTTTTTTTCTGCTCAGGGGATTTTTAAGGCTGATCTTTGTCTTTTATTTTAGCAGAAGAAATTGGGGCAATGTTGGATTTGATCTAACATTCAGCCAGGTAGATTATTCTGGGAGTTGGCTGTCCTATAAATCATACTGGTTGTATTTCACATGGATGTCTCTCCTTTCTTGGGGGAATCACCTCTGGCTCTCTGGCTCACTGACCCCTCGGCTTTCATTTGCCAAAGTTCCTGGCTGGCCGCTGACTGGTGAAGAGACAGCAGCAGGTAGACATGCAGGTGATCCGAATGTCAGGCTCTCTGGATATACCAATACTGCAACTATGATTCACAGCAAAGAAAGCCTCAAATCGAAAGCCTCAAATCGAAAACCAGGGCAGCACAGCTGGCTCAACCCAGGGCAGCACAGTGGTTGAGCATTGATCCATGAACCAAGAGGTCACCAGTTCGATTCCCGGTTCGGGGCACATGCCTGGGTTGCGGGCTTGATCCCCAGTAAGGGGTGAGCCGGAGGCAGCCGATCAATGTTTCTCTCACATTGATGTTTCTCTCTACCCCTCTCCCTTCCTCTTTCTAAAAAAGCAATGCAAACAAGGCAAGTGGGTTGAGCTCATAGGAAGTTCTATAGAAAAACGGGAAAGAATCAAAGGAGGGGCGGAATGTGAAACTCTAGGTAGTTACCCAGCGTGGGAGGAGGATTCGCTTACACACCTGGTTCAATTGCCAGAGGAGGGTTTAGTGATTCAACACGTTTTCAGTTATCTGGATGACCTTGGATTGTGGTAGATTACATTATTGTTTGAAATATTCACATCCCCCTCCTTTCCATTGAGTGGAAATATTCCCAGGCTCCTTTGATGTTGGGCATGGCAATGGAATTTGCTTAGTTCCCACGGTGGATGGAGTGAATGTCCTGCCTGTTGACGTTGGGCGTGGTCATGTGGTTGCTTTGGCCAATGGTAGGTCATCAGATGTGACGCAGGAGTCTTGAAATGGGCTTGTGTGTTTGGGTTTGACCTCTGCACTTCAGCCGTCGCAGTGAGAAGGATATTCCCAGATCTCTCACTGGCCCCAGAGGAGACCGAGCTGCTCCGGCAAAGCTCCCCCAAACCTAGATCAGCGGTCTCCCAGACAACCCACAAACGTGCGGGCTAAGGGAATGCTTGTTACTTTATGCCACTAAGGTTGATGTTTGTTATGCAGCATTATTTATCAATAGCCAACCAGTACATTGACCAAACAGCCATTGACCTGGATTACACAACTAGAGTACTAGCTGTGGGAGTAACTTAGCAGCAGTTTTGTTTTCATTTTGTTAAAGGATTTTAAAGGCTCTTATTTTAAAGATCCCCACCTCTCCCCTACATTCCTCCGCCTCTTGTCTTTGTATGGAATGTGCTAGTGGAAAATTGTATATTACAACTCTAGCTAACAAAGAGCCTCTAATACTACAGACCTGAATATGTCCATATTTATTAGTGATATTGTTGCGCCCTGTTGACCCAAAAAAATAATAAAGCATGATTGTGATTTCCTTATTTTTATGATATTCCAATACAGTTCATTGTTCATAGCTAATTTACAGATCCTTAAAACGTACGTACAGATGCTGCTCAACTTACAACAGGGTCATGTCTTGATAAACCCATCATAGGTTGAAAATATCATTAGTCAAAAATGCATTTAAAACACCTAACCTCCTGAACATTACCGCTTAGCCTGGCCTACCTGAAATGTGCTCAGAACACTCACATTGCCCTACAGTTGGGCAAAGTCATTTGACACAAAACCTGTTTTATAATAAAGTGTTGAATATGTCATAATTTATTGTGTGTATCACTTTCGCATCCTCATAAAGTCGAAAAATCTTAAATCAGTCGTAAGTAGAGGAATGTTTGTACCAGATGTTACATTGGTACTCATTCATACATAAACATGCTCACGGGCAGTTCCCATGGTGACATGGTTAGGTGACATCATGAACTGACATTTGAGCCCTGCTGGGTGGCCCAGTTGGTTGGAGCATTGTCCCTTACATGAAAATGTTAGGGTTCCATTCACGGTCAGGACACATACCTAGGTTGCAGGTTCAATCCCTGGTCAGGGCAGGTAAGGGAGGCAACCGATCCATGTTTCTCTCTCGCATCGATGTTTCTGTCTCTCTCTCTCCCTTCCTCTCTAAAAAATTCAGTATCCTCAGGTAAAGATTAAAAAATAAGAACTGACATCTGAGCTTTCTGATCCCGAAGGGATCATCATCAATGTACATGATCCCACTCTTGGATATTGTTCCAAAATGGAGAAGATTCAAACCTCATTAGAAAATGCCAGGCGAAGTTTTAGAGTTCCTTAGTTACCAGGGAGACCTCCAACCATGTCTTCTGTAGTTAAGGAATTGTCACACAAACAATATGGACACAGAGAGGGACTTTCCAGCGTGGAATGTCTGTTTTTGACAAAAGGGGGATTTTGATAAACATAGTTTCTGTTCTTCCAAAAGAGGAACTGCACCAGGATCCTGGCTCTCAGAAGGTCGAGAAGGCTGTGTGGTATTTTGGTCCCACAATACACTGTGCTTTCTCTGTCGATGTTGTGTGCAATTATCATCTCAGTCTTGGGACTTGAAAACTGTCTGCATGGAATTTATTTCAAAAGGTCCAGAGAGCCTGGCCGGTGTGGCTCAGTGGTTGAGCATCGACCTATGAACTAGGAGGCCATGGTTCGATTCCCAGCCAGGGCACGTGCCCGGGTTGCGGGCTCGATCCCCAGCGTAGGGCGTGCAGGAGACAGCCGCTCCATGATTCTCTTGCATCATTGATGCTTCCATCTCTCTCTCCCACTTTCTTCCTCTCTGAGACAATAAGAATATATATTTTTTAAAGGTCCAGAGAAAGGAAGTTAGGCCCCGGGAGTACCAGATAGGCTCCAGTGCCGTGCCCGTGTCGAGAGGGGAACGGTGTCGTCTAGAAAATGCTCGGAGACGTGGGGCAGGAGGTCCCCGGGAACTCACGCAGTGCGCTCCCCTAACAGAGGGCATGCCTTGTCCTGGACGCCACGCAGTGGCTGCCGACTCGAAGTGACACACGAAAGTGACCGCTGTAATGCACGTGCCACTGCCCTTTAGACTGTTCTTGCGTGCATGAGACTGTCAGGAAGAGGGACGACTTCTGATGCCGCAGTAAAGAGGAACGCCGTGAAAGCCGGCCGCCTGGCTGGGAGGCCCGAGGGCCTGTCCTTCCCCAGCGGGCGGCTAGAGGTTCTTTCCACGGAAGGACATTCAGGCGAACGCCTCCAGGTCCGCGGGCTCTCACGTGGCCCGAAAGGTAGTGAGGGGGGTTCCAGAGCATCAGGTGCAATCCCAGGGGCGTGTCCCTGAAAGAGTGAGCTTGCAGCCTGGCGGGGCCAAGCTGCCTTGCCCGAGGGGAGCACTTTGAGGGAGGACCCCTGGAGGGACAGGCCTCCCCCCCTCAGCCTCACCTTCCAAAACCCTTGAAATCACTGGGCCAGCCCTTCGTCAGAAGCTTAACTCTTTTCAGGAAAGCTCCCTGGGAGCTGAGGGCGGAGCACGTGTGGCTGTGAGCTCCATGTGTGGCCGCCGGTCGGTCCTGGTGTGCGTGACGGTCACTATGAGGAGCTGGAGCGCAGCACCCAGGACCACTGAAGGGCTCAGGTGCTGGCGAGCAGGACGGCCACGGCCCGCTGCCCAGGACGGGGGTTCCTGGCATGTGGGAGTTTCGGCGCTCGCCTGAGAGTTGCGGGCAAACTGAGACGAGTGGTCGCCCTATGACCAGGTCAGGCCTCACCTTCCTGGCTGTGCTCGGAGGAAGGTGCCAAGGTCAGCTCTTGCCAGCTTCACCAGCCCCTCCCAGAAGGTGCCTGGCTGCCCCAGGGCAGGATCCAGCATCGTCCAGGGTGGATGCAGGCTGGAGCCCAGGGGCCTGCCAAGCTGCCTCTTTCTCCCTCAACTCCTAGTTTTCTTCCTTCCTCCCTTCCTTCCTCCCTCCTTCCTTCCTTCCTTCCTTCCTTCCTTCCTTCCTTCCTTCCTTCCTTCCTTCCTTCCTTCCTTCCTTCCTTCCTTCCTTCCTTCCTTCCTTCCCTCCCTTCCTTCCTTCCTTCCTCCTTCCTTCCTTCCTTCCTTCCTTCCTTCCTTCCTTCCTTCCTTCCTTCCTCCTTTCCTTCCTTCCTTCCTTCCTCCTTTCCTTCCTTCCTTCCTCCTTTCCTTCCGTCCTTCCTTCCTTCCTTCCTTCCTTCCTTCCTTCCTCCCTCCTTTCCTTCCTTTCCTTCCTTCCTTCCTCCTTCCTCCTCCTCCTTCCTCCCTTCCTCCCTCCCTCCCTCCCCCTCCCTCCCTCCCTCCCTCCCCCTCCCTCCCTCCCTTCCTCCCTTCCTTTCTTCCTTCCTCCCTTCCTTCCTCCTTCCTTCCTTCCTCCTTTCCTTCCTTCCTCCCTAACTTCCTCCTCCTTCCTTCCTCCCTCCTCCCTTCCCTCCCTCCCTCCCTTCCCTTCCTTCCTTCCTCCCTTCCCTCCTCCCCTCCCTCCCTCCTTCCTTCATCCTCCCTCCCTTCCTTCCTTCCTTCCTTCCTTCCTTCCTTCCTTCCTTCCTTCCTCCTTCCTTCCTTCCTTCCTTCCTCCCCTTCCTTCCTTCCTTCCTTCCTTCCTTCCTTCCTTCCTTCCTTCCTTCCTTCCTTCCTTCCTTCCTTCCTTCCTTCCCTCCCTCCCTCCCTCCCTCCCTCCCTCCCTCCCTCCCTCCCTCCCTCCCTCCCTTCTTCCCTTCCTTTCACACTTTTACAGATATTTCACTTCTTAAACCACTTTATTGCTGTGTGTTTGGCCTATGAGAATGTGTGTATTTAACGTACTCAGCTCACTCAGACCCCCTTCCCACATAGTCCTCACTCTGGCTCTCAACCTCGGCCTGCTTGACTGGGGCCTGGCCCCGCCCGTCTTCTGCCTGTTCTTTCTCCCCAAAGTAGGACCCCACAGCTTGCATCTTCTCTCATCCCTTGTGCCAAAGCTCAGTGCTGTGCCCTCTTTCTTGATGATGGTGCCATTCTCCAGGGGGTCCCAGGCCATAGAGGGAAGGGCCAGCCCAGAGAAGACGGGAGGGTGTCCCTTCCCCCGCACTGGCCTCCCCGCTGGGGGAACAGGTCAGTCCCCCCTCTCATCTTCCCTCCCCGCTGCCTCCTCTACCCCCCTCCACACTCCCTGCTCTGAGACCTGAGGCTCCACCAACCCCACAGGCAAGGCCAAGGGCTTTGACACAGGGCCGAGCTCCAAGCCCTGCCTAGTGACCTTCAGGGCCACTTCATTCGTCTTTAATTAGTTACATAACCGGGGTCATGGGCTCCCCCTCTTTCCTTCTTTTTTTTTTTTTTTTTACATTGATTTTGTACAGAGAGGAAGAGAGAGGGATAGGGTCAGAAACATTGATGAGAGGAAACATCGATCAGCTGCCCTCTGTTGCCCTTGACCGGAATCGAACCTGGGACCCCTGAGTCCGCAGGCCGACGCTCTATCCACTGAGCCAAACCGGTTTCGGCCCCTCTTTCCTTCTTAAAGGCTGACCCTTGCCCTGCAAGGCCGGGGCCTCCCTGCCTCCTGTCCGGGCCCAAGTCCCAGTGGCGTTGCACACACAATCCGGTGAAAACCGGAAACCAAAGGAACGAGCCTGCAGACGGCCCACGCTGCTGCTCCGGGCTCTGTCCTGGGGGATGGCGAGCATGCCCGCTTCGGCTGTCCTAGCCCTGTCCTCAGCTGTAACTGAAGTTTTCTGCTTCCTTGGCCTTTGCCGAGAGCGGCCCCCCTGCTCTGTGTGAGCGAGAAAGGAAGACGGGCGGCTTTCTCAGTGTTTTGTTCTGTGCCTCCCTCCCCTCCTATGCTTTTGGCCACACCGGCTTGGGCGATCCAAATTACTGCGCTTCCCTGCGGTGCGTGAATGAGGGAACACCAGCTCTTTTGAATGAGTGAGAACATACTGGCTCTTTGTGGGAGCCGTCCCCGCTCCGGAGGCGACGGGAGTCCGGCTTCCAGAGCCGTGTGTCCAGCTCGCGGGCGTTACTCCTGGTCCGGGGCGGCTGTTACCATGACAGCACTGCCACCTGGGTCCCCCACCCGCCAGGAAATGGCCTTTCTTATGAAGTCATGTCACCAGGAGACGTGGGCTGGGAGCGGGGGAAAGCGTGTGCGTTCCCCAGGTGGACACAGATGCGCTCCTGTCCATAGAACAGGAGGAAATGCTGAATGGTAAGAGAGGAAACATGCCGAGAGCTGCCTGTTTCAGCTCGAGGAACCACCCAGCAAGACGGTGCGAAAGGCACCAGGGCTAGATGTGCATGGGCTAGATCCTCCTTCCCTGGAAAAAATAAAATGAAGCCCGGCCGGCTGGCTCAGGGGTTGAGCATCGACCTATGAACCAGGAGGTCAGGGTTCAATTCCCAGGCAGGGCACAGGCCCAGGTTGTGGGCTCCATCCCTGGTAGGGGCCGTGCAGGAGGCAGGCGATCCATGATTCTCTCTCATTATGGATGTTTCTCTCTCTCTCCCTCTCCCTTCCTCCTGAAATCAGTAAAAACATATTTTAAAAAAATGGAAGTGCAGCGACGTCTGGCAGAGGCTGGGGGCAAGAGCATCGGGTGGTGCTTCCATAGCAATGCTGCTCCGTGTGGACAGGCACGAGCAGGAGCAGGCCCAGGACCCACCCCATCATGGCTGGATGGGCAGGTTTGGAGCCTGCCCTGTTTTCTCTCTGAATCCGGCGCTGTGGGAGGAAGGCAGTGGAGCTGAATGCACAGCAAAGGGGCCGGACGGGGCGCCTTTCTCCTCCCAATAGCGATGCACCTTCGCTATGGCGGTGGAGGGAAGCCTGCCTTCCGGGCGGAGAGGTCTCATCACCGTCAGGAGGAGTCGGGGAGCTGGGGGAACCTACGCTGGCCTGCACTGCGGACACTTCTGCTGGAGGAAGCGTTAGCATAAAAGCCACGTTTGTCATCATCCCTAGCACTGGGCATGGAGGGGGGCTGGGGAGGGGGAACCCTGCTGAGCAGATGGTAACGTTATCGCTAACCCACTGCTGTCATAGCACCGGTCACCTCGGCCCCGGAGTTGAAGGAGGAATCACGTGGCAGTCTGTCCCAATGGTCCCTGGGGACCAGGGAGTCATTGCAAAAGTGCACAAGCCATTTGCATCCCAGGCTTACGTCTTGGATAAACATGTGCTGGTTTTTTCTTTAATCTTCACCCAGGGACACGTTCATTGATTTTTATAGAGAGGGTTAAGGGAGAAAGAGAGAGAGAGAGAGAAACATTGATGTGGGAGAGATACATCAATCAGTTGCTTCCAGTACGCACCCTGACGGGGGATCAAACCCGCAAACCCAGGTATGTGCCCTCACCGGGAATCGAACCCGCGACCTTTCCATGCATGGGGTGATACTCCAGCCAACTGAACGACATCAGCCACGGCAAAATATGTACTATGTTTTTCAGATGAAGGTAGATGCAGTTGTGATTAGTGATGACTAATGAGTTGGAAGGTGCTAAGTTCATAGTAAATGTGTGTCGTCACGTGGCCTCCCGTGAACAGAAGCTGAAAGCGCAGTTCCTGTCACGTGGCAACCATTAAACTCTTTGACATCAACCAGAAGTCCTTAGACTCCAAGAGAGGAGTCCCGGGTTTATACGCACAAGTAAGCGTAGACTCGGCCATCTGCTGGACAGCTGTTGCCTGAGCTCGGAATTAGGGTCAAGCCATGGTCTCAGGGAAAGCCGAGGGCCCCAGAGAGTCTTGACACACACAGGATTCTTGACAACAACTTCCAAGATGCATTCATTCTGTTTGATTCAATAATACGCACGCACGTCCATGACATTCTGCCCTCTCACCGACCTTCAGGACAAGTTCTACGCGTCAGGCAGGAGGAGTTGAGCAACGTGGTGTACACTCGCCTCACCGTCTCTCAAAGGCGAACCCTGGTTTCTTTCCTGCTTATGTTTCAGAGCCAACACTCCCCCTCCCCCGCCCCGCCCTGATAGCTGAGGTCTTGAGGAAGGCGGGCGGGGACCTGTTGAATGAGTGCTCAGCTCGGTCATTTTCATGGCAGAGTGCAACGAGTTCAAGCACTTGCCCTCGCGTGCTGATGGCGTGGAGTCATCCAGCGGCCGCACTTCCCTTTCGACCTCACTTAGGCTCACCTCTCTAAAGACAGTTCCAGATCCAGTCTGCAGGCTGGAACACTTCACATGCTGTATGTACATGCTTCTCTAGCATCAGCCGGGGACAGACTATTCGGGGGCAATGGGGTGACATATCGGAGCCAGTTCACACGGTGTCTCTTACCGTTGCCTTTCTCACCACAGTTCTGTCGTTGGCACGCTTTGTTTTCGAAAACTAACCAGCCAGCTCCTCGGCTCAACAAGCAGGTCAGCCCTCACTGCAGTGAGCATGCTTTCCACATTGCAAGCCGAATTACCGAATGTTTCCTCTCGTCGCCACGTGTTTGGAAAAACCATTTACGTGTAACTGAGGAGAGGCTGTCCCAGAGGCAGAGCTGTGCTGATCCACACGACGCAGCAGGAATGTATCGTCCTTGGTTCATGTTTTTATTCAGCAAATAGTTACTGAGCACTGTGTTCAAAATGCCTACTTTTTAATAACCTCTGCATAATGGTCCCCTTCACAGATGTCTCCCCACATGCAGTCCACAGGCCGTGATTCCCCCCATCTCTCCAGATAGCTTTCTCTTGTTCTCTCTGAGCTGTGTTCCGTCTCCGCAGTTACTAACAGTGCCTTCCCTATTCGACTGCTCACTTTCACCATGTAGATACGCTTCATAGAAGTAAATATAAAATCTCCTCGCATTTGAAGTTGAAGAACAGCTCCAATCTTAGGTGTCATGCTTGGAAATCATTTCGGTGTTTTCATTTTGATTGTGTTTGATTATAAATAGAAAGATATTCTAACTGGATATCAGTCCGCCTGTTAATCATGGGCACGAATCTGTGTGTGGTTTCACCCACGTCCCCTCGAAACCGCTCTGAGGTCCCCTGGAGGGCGATGCCCACGAGTGGGACTGCTGGGCCCGGGATGCCCGCCAGCTCAGAGCCCTAGCAAGGCCACCCGGCTTTCTGTCTGCAGCCCTGCGTGTCCTCTTTGCCCACATCCACCTGGGTCCTCGGCGGCTTTTGATTTTGTGCAGCCTGCCGCGTGTTTCCGGTTGCACGTCTCTGGTTCCTAGGGCGAGTCAGCACGTCTTCGCGCCTGTGACTTTGCTATTTGGGTTCTTCCTCTGTGGGTGGCCACCCGTGCCCTCGCCCGTGTGTATTGGATTTCCTGGACTTGGGTTTATTGAATTAGCTTTGTCCCCTCCCAGGTGTAGGATCTCCCCTGATATTGCACACATCCCCTTGCTGGTTTCAGATGTGGCAAGCATCTTCCCTCCAATGCTAACTACCCAGTAACGTTGCCTATTTTCTTTAATTGGCCCCAAATCCTTAAACTGACCTGAGAAGGTCAAATCAGTGTGTACTGTCACCTGTGGACTGTTTTATGGGTTTTGTGTAAGTGACCTCCTGCGCCCAAGACCACAACGATTCTGCTATGAGCTTCGGGCTCTAACTGTCACGCCCAGGACTCGTTTAGGTCCCCGTCACCTTTAGTCCCTCTGGAGTGCACCCCGTTCTGAGCGTGAGGGAGGGACCCACTTTATTCGTCTCGCACCTGAGGTCAGTTTCTGAGCACCATCTAATAAGCAGATTCATCACGTACCAAGTTCCCATTTCTGAGTCTAAATTAGCTCACCACCTAGCACCTGTGGGCTGTGTGTAAGGAACCTCCCCATCAGGAGCTGAAACACAGGCTCTGGGCTGTGGTGAGGGACAGGTGGCCGTGGTACGGGTGGAGGCAGCTCACCTGTGCCGCCCCAGTGGCCGCACAAACAGGCCGTAAGCCACCTGGAGCATTCAGACTCAGGTTCATATACAGCCACTAGCCAGGCGTCCTCGCACTCTTGCCATAAAAGAGGAATATATTTTTGCTAGTAGGCACCCCACATCCTTACCCTCTAAAGCACACTTCCTGATTCTGGACTTTGTTCTCTCACCGATCATCTCTGAAATAAAATGGAAGTACTATTCAAAGCCTGAACATCAGGCCCGGCTGATGAGGCTCAGTGTTTGAACCAGGAGGTCACGGTTGATTCCCAGTCAGGGCACATGCCCAGGTGGCAGCTGGTTCCCAGCAGGGGGTGAGCAGGAGATGGATGATCAAGGATTCTCTCTTACCATTGATGTTTCTATCTCTCCCTCTTCTTTTCTCTCTGAAATCAATTTAAATATATATTCTATATATATAAAAGGCTAAGTGTCCATCCATCCGACTGGTAGCTATAACACGCACTGACCACCCGGGGCAGATGCTCAACACAGGAGCTGCCATGACGCGCACTGGCCATTTAAAAATAAATGGCACTGCAGACCTGGCACTGACAAACCAACACTCAGCTTCCCCCAAGTGGGACACAGGCCCCGCCACCACCCTGGAGTGACACCCCACCAAATCGCAGCTGACTCTGCCAAGACCCCATGGCTCAAAATGTGGCCCACTGTGGGTGCCGGGTAATGACGTCACATAGCAACACCTGGCTTCCTCTCCCTAGCAACTAGCCTCCTTGGAGTTTCTTCAGGCCAGGAACACGAGTTGCTTTATAGCCAGGTGCAAACATTTTACAGTTTAACCAAATGTTTGTGAAGCATTTTCCTGTGCCTCATTTCATTTGATCCTCACAGAAGTCCTGGAGTAGGTAGATAGGAGACTCATATTTTCTTTTCATTAGCAAGACATGAATAGCACTATTAAAATATTTCTTCTAATTAATTTCCTTTCAATGTGCACGAATCTGTGCACCAGGTCACTAGTGTGTGTGTGTGTGTGTGTGTGTGTGTGTGTGTGTGTGTGTGTGTGTGTGTATGCGTATATACTAAAAGCCTGAATGTTCCCCTAAGATAATCAGATGTTTCTTTTAAAAAAATGAGAATTCATCTCTGAGACAAAGCCTGCCCTCCGTACCTCTCAAATAGATGTTATGTGTTTGAGCACACATCATAAATGTGAAAAGAGACCATGATTTCTAGACCCTCCCATACCTTCATTAGATCCGACTTGGGGGCTGAATTTGCTTTGTTAACCTTTTCATTCCGTGGGCCCGGCATACGCTCTTTGCTCCAAGCTTCGGCTGGCCTCCGGTGTTCCTATTTCTGGTTCATGTCTGTGGTAAAGTGTTAGTGCCTGTTCACTTTAAATGCAGGAGACATCGCCCTCACTTTCTCTTAGGAGTTTCACTGGTGTGATCTCATCCAAAGGACTGACTAATTTTAAGAAACAGACAAAATCACAAAAATTGCCATTTTCCCAATTTAAATCAAGTAGTCTTAGTTCAATTCAAAAGAGAACCTTCATACTCAGCATAATGCATTCCTATCAAGAAACAGGTGTGGACCAGAGGGTTTTAAAATAAACCTGAGAAATCCAGTTTTTCTCACTCAGGATAAGCTGGGCGTATGTGTAACAGCAGAGGACTGACTCCTGTCAGTGCCACATGGCTGGGGTGGGCTCCTCCCTGCAGCGGGGCCTGTCTGCACCCCCACTGCCCGGACCCCGCCGAACAGGCAGAGCCCAGGGTCTTACTGCAGCAACTAAATGCTCACAACCTCTTGGCGGATTCGGGGAGGTGGCCCCACCCAGTCACCAGGGGATGAGAAGTGCAATCCTATCACACCCAGGAATGGGGTGGGAACCAAAACTATCTGGTAAACAGTGCTAATAAGTCCCATCCCAGATCTCTTTTAAAGGAAAAAAATTATTAAGAATACAGGTTTCCGTTTTCAAGACACTGACTTGGGAAGATAAATGCTTTTCAATTCAAATGATGATTGCAAAAGAGAAGTTTTGCCTTTATACCCGGTTTTAAAAAAACTAAAAGCCCATTGCATGAAGATTCGTGCAATAGACCTTCCTTCACCTGGCTGCCGGTACCAGTTTTCCTCTGGCACCTGGGACCCAGGCCTTGGCTCTGGCCACCCGCCGATCGGAGCGCCTCCCGCCGGCCTGATCGGCCACCCTGAGTCCCGCCCCCCCCATGCCTCCCGCCGGCCCAATCGTGGGTGTAGTGGAGTGATGGTTAATTTGCATATTACCCTTTTATTATGTAGGATAATACTTTGATCAAAGTGGAAATAAATTGAAGTTCGTGTGGAAAAATAAATGAAGACCCGTTTCCCAGTCAGAGGTCACACCTCCGGTGCTGGGAGCAGAAGGAAGATGGTGCCCGGGGACAGAACTGGTCGGGCCCATGGACACGAGCCCCCTCAGGGCAGCCCGGCCGCTCCGTGCGCAGCCAGCATCTGGGGCCAGCTCAGGGCAGGGGTTTAGACAGACACTCTGGGAAGCTAGATGCCCGAGAGCCCAGCTGATGAGGAGGCCAGGCTGTGCAGGGACCACAGCCACTTGCTGAAGGGAAAGAGAAGACGGGCAGGAACTCAGGAGGCAGCGGCCCCAGCCTGCCCCTCTAGGAGATGCTGCCCAGGACTCGCCCGCGCATGGCCCTGGCACCGGTGTGAGAGGCCTGGGGTGCCCCTGGCTGACCTTGGCCTGTCCAGAAAGGGCTGCCAACGCTGCCAGGCCAGGCGGAAAGACACTGTGGGCGTCCCTGGGGAAGTTAGGTGCCTGTTACTGGAATCCTGTGGGCACCTGGCTGCCTGGAAGAGGCGGAGCTGGCTGACCTGGAGCCAAACATTCCGGCCCCGAGGAGAAGGCCGGCTGGGAGTGGGTGGGGGTGTGTGTTCCTCATCACGTTAAAGACTGTGACTTATAAGACCATTTCTGACACCTCTGGGAGACTGCAGCAACTGGTGCTAAGGGTTTGATGGGTGGAGGACAGGTTCCCCATGATCTGAACACTCGCCAAAGCCGTGAGACCTTTCTTAAGCCGGAAGGGCGTCAGGAAAAAGCAATTACGTTGGGACCCATCTTGCTGACGGTGCACAGAGTGAAGGAGACACAGCGCAGATGCTCACACAGCCAAGCTCCGGAGGCCGAGGCCGAGGTGCTGAGTGAGGTCCCGGGAAGGAGCGTGGGGGGCCCCCAGCCCTCACTGCAGGGGCTGCGGCCTCTGCAATGACTCGTGCACAACACACCGAACGCTCTTTTCACCTTTTCTCATAAAAGTAGAAATCCTCTTCAGATTGCCGTAGGTTCACGAAACAGGCCCTGATGTGGGTCTTAGAAGCGCAGTGGCGCGCGGCGGCTTCCAAAAAGCGGGCCCATCTGTAGCCTGTTTTGGTGTTCACACCGAGCGGCCAGATGATGATGACCTCTGAACGCATCTGTATGAGGCCGGTGCATGAACTCGTGCATGGGTGGGGTCCGGCCAGCCTGGCCAGGGGGAGGGGACATGGTGGTTGGCCGGCCTGCCTGCTGGTCGAACTCCTGGTCAAGGGGACAATTTGCGTATTAGCCTTTTATTATACAGGATATACACTGAGTGGCCAGATTACTATGCATTCAGAGATCATCTTAATCTAGCCACTCAGTGTATGTGTGGGGGGACAGACTACTGGCTGTCACTCACTTGCTCTCGCTTTTGCTCCCTCGTCAAAAAACCCCGTCTCACTAGTGAGGTCTGCGCGCTGCCCACAGACCCCCAGGCTGTGGATTGACCATGGCTCTGCGGTTTGAGGCCTGGGCGTCCCCTCAGATTGGATGGCCAGAGCTTCTCTGTGTCGCCAATGAGCACTGATGCCGCTCAGCGCTCTCGCGAGTTCGGGATGCGTTGACTCCAATCCATTCGCAGCAAATTTTCATGTTTCCCCGAAGTTCCGAGTCTGTAGGCTGAGAGTTTTATTTTATTTTGTTGGTTTTTTAAAAATACATTTTTATTGATTTCAGAGAGGAAGGGAGAGGGAGAGAAAGAGATAGAAACATCAACAAAGAGAGAATCATTGATTGGCTGCCTCCTGCATGCCCCCTACTCCGGATTGAGCCTGCAACCCGGGCCTGTGCCCTTGACCTCCTGGTTTATAGGTTGATGCTCAACCATTGAGCCATGCCAGGCGGGCGAGGCTGAGAGTTTTAGAACTCAGAGCTTGTGTTCTTTTTTCTTCTATGTTAACCTCTCCCCAAACCCTTCCAGGTTTGTTTTTAAAAAATAAATGTTCCAACACGTGACCCCCAGCTGCCACCACTGACCTTTGCTAGTATTGAGGCTTCCCTTCGGTTCCCTCCTGGGACCCCTGATAGAGGCCCTTGTGCTGCTCTGGGCAGCGTGCCCGGTGGGGAGGGGGCGGGGCAGGGCGCCCACAGGCCGGCACCCAGGGATGGAGTAAAAGTCCTCTCTGCAGAGATCTCGCCTAACGAAGGAGCTGGCTGGGCCAGAGGTCGTGCCACGCACTCTGACAATGTAGCAGCCGCGTGCCACCCTGCAGCCCTGAGCCGTGGCTCCTGGGAGCTGAGCTGTGCCAACCATGTAGGAGGTTTCAAAGGCTTCGTGTGACATATGCATGGAACCCATCGCAGCAATAATGCCATGTGGATCACATGTTGACATGATAATATTTTGGATAGATTGGATTAAGTGGAACATATTAAAATTAATTTAGCACGCCTTTTAACCTATTTTTTAAATTCTGGAAAATTTAACATGTGAGTGGCTCACTTTATATTTTGCTTGGACAACACTAACCTAGGTGCCAGGGTTTACTTCTCACTACTTACTAAGCATCAGACACTCATGATCATTTTGATATGGCTACTTCTTTTTTAAAAATATATTTTTATTGATTTCAGAGAGGAAGGGAGAGAGAGAGAGAGAGAGAGAGAGAGAGAGAGAGAGAGAGAAACATCAATGATGAGAGAAATCATTGATCGGCTGCCTCCTGAACACCCCCTACTGGGGATCAAGCCTGCAACCCAGGCATATGCCCTTGACCAGAATCGAACCTGGGATCCTTCAGTCCACAGGCCGACGCTTTATTCATGGAGCCATGCCGGCTAGGGCTGGCTACTTCTTTATCATCTGAGCTCTTACATGATAAATATTATATCTATTCTTGTGTTAAAGTATAAAGAGGTTTGTAAAAGTTCCCAAGGCACCATGGGTAATTTGGCGAGTTCTCTTTTATGGGTGACAGGCGGCACTATTGCCACCCAGAAGCTGGCCAGAGCACGGCGGTGCCCAGTGCCCGCTGCTGGGCCTGTGGGTGCAGGCTCCTGTCTGACTGAGGGGCTGACCAGGAGGAGGAGGTGGGGACACAGTGCACCCTAGTCCCGTGCGCTTCCAGCCCTGCCCCGTCTCCACCCCCCACGCTTGTATGGAAGTCCCTGGTAGTCTAACCCCAGGGAGCTCCTGCTCCTCCAAGCCAGTGGGCCCCAAATCCCAAGACATATGTCATTTCCACAGAATTCTCAGAGATTCGAAACTTCTAGGGAGCAGAGGCTGGGGGGAAAGTGGGGAACGAACTAAACTACCGGTGAGACCGAGAACAGACACGTTCCCCCTCAGCAGCCTTCACCTTTCCCTGTGAAACATGGAACAGGTGGAAAACCCGCGTGTTGAGAACAACCCCAGGAAACGGCGGGCCGGCCATGCAGCCCCCTGCCCTGTCCTCTCCCTGCCCGGGCAGGCCCCGCGGATTCTTCCCTCTTAGCAGCTGGTAATCGCCAAAATTCTACTGCAGGGAGCGAACGGAGGCTCATAGAGTTAAGAAACAGACTCACAGATACAAAGAACAGACTGACAGCTGTTGAGCGGGGAGGGGAGGCTGGGTGAAAAAGGTGAAGGGATTAACCAAAAGAACCCCCAAACTCAAAGACACAGACAGCAAGGTGGCGATTACCAGAGGACGGGGGTGGGGCAGGTAGGAGAGCATACAGAGAGGGTCAACAGTGATGGGCTCAGGGAGTGAACACACAGTCCAATATGCAGACGATGTATGATAGAATTGTGTACTGAACCTGTATAACCTTATTAACCAGCGCCACCCCAATAAATTTAATAGCTTATTTTTTAAGTAAAAAAGAAGAAATGTTCTGAGGGAAACAGCATGTCTCTGGCCTGACCTCAGTGGGTTGTCTTTTGTCACCAGAACCCTGCCCCCATCAGGAGCACCCCCGCTGTGACAGATCGCCGTTTATAGCGTCTTTCTCTTCCTTGGCAATTTTAATTAAAATGTCAACTTGGAGAAATGATTCAGGAAGGCAATGGGAGGACGTGCAATCAGAGCGGCATTCGTCGAGGGGAGATGAGTGAAGCGCTCGGTTAGCACGGGGAACATCACTGCTGACATAAGACAAAAGTCTTGGCAGAGTCAAGGCTGTTTGGAGACCGGCAGAGCAAGCAGGAGTCAGCTCAGTGAATCAGGAAAGGGGAGCCAGCGTGTGCCGTGGAGCCAGAGCAAGGCCTTGTTGGACAGGGGCGTTACTAGGCAACCAGCCTCCAAACACACAAATACTACCCAGAGCATTCCCCACCTTCCTTTTCTCCAAATTGAAGTGGGCACGCACCACTCCAGTGGCATAAATGTGTGACACAATGCAATGCCATGCTCGGCCCAAGGACAGCATACCGTCCGGGTGCCTTTGTGTGGCATTCCGGAAAAGCCAAGCTGTAATGGTAGAGAGCAGAGGAGGGGTCGCCGGGGCTGGGGGTGCGGGGAGAGGGTCGCCCGCCAAGAGCCAGGAGGAGACTTTTTAGGGTTCTGGAAATGGTCCATGTCACGAGGCTGGCGGGGGTTACACAACTCTACACGTTTGCCAAGCTCATTCAAGTGAACACTTAAAATTGCTGAGTTCTATTGCATGTAAATTGCGTTTCGATAAAGTGAATTTAAAAGGACATATAATAACATTTCTGTAGCATTTCTACTTTTTGTGTGTCTGACGTAGACTAGGTGAAATTTGGCAACCCTTCGGCGATAGAAAAGAAGCGCAGTTCCTCTCAGAACATCGAGCTGCGGTGGCGAGGGGTTACCACTGCGGCCACCGGCACTGGAGCTGCCAAGTCGTTCCTGGCCGGATGCCAAGCTTCTGGCTTCCAAGGTCTTGGGACACCCAGAAAGTGGGTCGTGTTTCAGGGTGTGTGCGTCACTGCTGGGGAATCGAAGACCAGCTGGATGTGTTCTTCAACGGGCCAGATTCTCGATTGCTTGGCAGGACTGTTAATCCTCGCGCTCACCGGACAGGCGAGCCTGGTTTTACGGTCTCGGTGACCTTCACGTTTATCAGCTCTTCACGTTCTCTTGGGGGAGGATATACCTTAGGCATCCGACCTGTGCTTTAAGGGAAGAGCAGCGATCATGTGACTGCGTGCTTTTAAACCTTCCAAGTTTGAAATGAAGACCCATCCCGAATATTTTTACAGAATGAATGAGAGTCCCGAAGCAATTATTTTATCCAATACAAAATTACTTTGCCTAAAATATTTGGTGGTTAAAGCATTGTTCTGGACTAAGTTCTCTAGGTAGTTCTGCTTTTGGCAACACGTGGCAGAAAACCAACGGAATCAGACTTGGACAATAAGCACCTTTCCTGGTCACGTATCCAGAACGCTCATGTTACGGGAGGGTTCTGAGTCGGCCAGACACGGTCTTAACAACTTCAAGCCATGGTTTCCTCCTCTCGACTCTCCTGGCAGGCGGCTTCATCGTTACCCTGGTTCTCTCCTGGGTGGGGCTGCTGAGAGGTAGCCGAGCCCACCACTTCCTCACCGATCCCCTGAGCATCTTAGTAGGCACTGTGTTAGGTGACGTGCAGGTTGGCTTGCAGCGGGAACAGAGACCCAGAAAACATAGCGACAAAAGAGAGAAAGTGTGAACGTCCCCACCCAGAGCGAGCAGCCCAGTTCTGGAGGGCGGCCGAGTTCGGTGAGACCTTCCGGGCCCCGGGCCCCGGGCCCCGGGCCCATTGTCTTGTTCCACCATCACTGGTGATAGGGCTCATGGCTGAAGCAGGCCCACCAGCATCCTCTTCTGTCCGTGAGGAAGGGGAAGGCGGAGAGTGAGGGGCAAACCCTTTCCTTTGGAAAGCACGGGACCCAGAACTTGTGCCCGTGGCTCCCCCTCAACGTTGAGGTCCTCGTCACAGGCCCACCGCTAGTGAAAGAGAGGCTAGCAGACGGGCAGCCGTGCGCCCAGCTAAAATCCAGGGGCTTCTGTTTTCAAAAGGCAGAAGGGAAGAGTGGATGGTACAGTCAACTGGCAGTGTTTCCCCACAGGGTCATGGAAGCTGTTACTGTTTCATTGACTCTAAGACTCTGTTGATTTTAAGACATGTCATCATCATATAAATAAGAAAGAACGTGCTGTTAAACTATGACACATTGCTTTCTTATCAGCTCAGTTGTAGGCCATGTCCCAATTAAAGAGATGTTAACATGTGGCAAGTGTGTGTCTTGCTATAGAAGAAACATTTGGAAAGACTTAGGGAAGCAAAGTGATCTGAAGGCGTTTGTTTGTGGTCTTTTGCGTGTGTTTACCTTTCCCTGGAGCGAGCATAGGCAGGAGGTGTTCAGCTTTGGTTGACCATCCGTTGAGTATGATATTTAGAACAGACCACTTCCTCTCAGTGTGAATTGACTCAAATTCCCGTGACTGCTGGTAGCGGGACTTTGGGCTCAAAGACTTGGGGGAATTTGCCCCGATTTCCACTCAGTCTGGGCCAGATCTGGAGTTGAGTTGGACAGACAGCAGGGTCCAGATATGGCCAGGGCACTCGTCCTGTTGTTTCAACGTTCAGTCATCGCCCGAACATTGGTTGAACACCAGGCGCTGGGCTCACGGAGGGAGGGAGAGGTGAACCTGCAGAGCATGTGTGGCAGGTACAAGGTCAGGTCTGGTGAGTCGAACACAGGCTGGAGTCGTTGGTCCTACCTGAGGCTGGGAAAGGCCTCCCCGTGGGGGGACATGGGGACCGGGAGGTCTAAGGGCGCTCAGAGCAGAGGTTGCAGAATCTGCGAGCTCGTGGAAATGTGAAACCCGGTCACTCAGGGGGTTGGGTTCTGGCTCCTTCGGAAGCAGCTGTGGTTCTGGAGGGGTTGCTGTTGAGCTTTGTTTTAGCACGCATTACGCATGGGGGGCAAACAGCCATCTTGGTTTCATTGCATCAAAGAAAAGACCAACTTCTTGGGTGGCCAAAGAAGGGATGAGCTGAATTTTTCTGAATCAGAAAGATGCTAGACAGACAGAAACAAAGTGGTGCCACACTCGCCCTTACACTTCACGTTACTCTAGCTTATTTGTCAACATGAAGTTCTAGGCTTTAATAGATGAAGAAACACTTGTTTGGTTCCCACCTGCTTTGACCACTTTTATGCTCATTTTCTCCAATTTAATGTTAATGAACGCACCGCTGTCTTTGACTTACAAGCACCCCTTTTGTCTCCCGTTTGCTGAAAGCATCTTAGCACACAGCACTGCTGGTGTCAGCTAAGACTGGATTCTCAGCGTAGCAACCATATCTCTGTGAGTTTCCCTAGAGGACCTCGGGTTTTAAGATGTAATAGTGCAAGGCCCGGGTCAGCCCGGGCAGCTCATCGGTTCGGGAGCTTTGACCCTGGTCAATGACAGATCTGTGATGTGCAGGTGTACTTGCTGTCTACTGCCACTGAACTCTGCTTCTCTTGTGTAGATCACTGTCACAGATGAGGAAGTTAGTAACCCATCCTTTTTAGATCTGGTGAGAACTCCCCAAATGAGGAAGTGCACACTTATTCTTATGTTTGCTTGGTAAGTTTGACTTGCGATGGATTCAAAAGCCTGTGTCAAATTTACACGCACCCCTCCTTCCGCCGGGCGGGAGCTGCCCTCACTTGCTCTCTCCCCCGCCTTCCGATGTCGCCGCAGGTTCACCAGCGCGGTGGTGTACCAGGGGCTGGTCATGCGCCTGGGCATCGTGGGCGGCAACCTCTACATGGACTTCTTCATCTCCGGGGTGGTGGAGCTGCCGGCCGCCCTCCTCATCCTCCTGACCATCGAGCGTTTCGGACGCCGTCCCCCCTTCGCAGCAAGCAACATCCTGGCCGGAGTGGCGTGCCTGGTCACGGCGTTCTTACCGGAAGGTCAGTGTCTCCCAAGTCCATCTGGCAGCCAAGAACGTGAAAACAATCTCAAATCAGAAATAATCCCGAAGGGAGACGCTCTTGTCCACTGCATCGGCGTCTTGGTACGGGGTGCACTTCCGTGACGTCACTGTTTTCTTCTTACTTACTGTTTTTTTCTTTTGGTTAATCTTCACCCAAGGATATTTTTCCCATTGATTTTTAGAGAGAGTAGAAGGAGGGGGGAGCCATTGATCCACACACACCCCGACCAGAGCCAGGGATTAAACCTGCAGCCCAGGCACATGCCCTTGACTGGGAATCAAACCTGTGACCCTTTGGTGTGAAGGCCGATGCTCTAACCACTGAGCACACCGGCCAGGGCTGTCGTTTACCTTCGATCACCTTTGACAAGCCTGTGCCTGGTCCTGTGGGCTCTGTGGGGAGGAGGAGAGGAGGGGTGGCCTCCTGTAGCCGCAGCAGTTTGGACAATGACATGCGGGGGATACTGAGAGCACAGATTAAGGGGGTGGCCGTTGGGCCGGGAGGGGAGTGCGTGACCTCAGGGACGGTTCAGGGCTAAACCTTCTGGGAACTGATGATGGGTGAAGAGATTGCAGGTGTCTCCAAACGCCCAGGTGACCCCGCCCAGGTGACCTCTTGCCTGGAGCCCGCAGGCGCTGGACAGAGGAGCGTCACTCTCTAGGGAGTGTCCGAGTGCGAGCAAGCCTGTCACGTCTGTGTTTGGGGGTGCGGGGGTGTGGGGGTGGGTGGCAGAGCTGGACTCCCGGGCATCCTTTGTGTCCCCTGGGGACCAGGAGAGACTGGACAATGCGGTGGGAGTCAAAGCAGTCCAGACCTCCACGGAGGAGGTTAGTGATCGCATGGAGGTGCCTGAGTCCGCACGCACCAGACAGACACTCTGTGAGCACAGTTACAGAGCCGCCCGCTTCAGAGCAGAAGGACGAGGAGAGGGAACGTCCTGCGTCACTGGACTGGCTGGCGACCACAGGAGTGCCCGGCACATTCCCCATCCTCCCGAGCAGATGCGTTCCCGGGGTGCAGTGACTCCCACAGCCCAGAAATGACTCTCCATCCTGGAGCCTGGACGGAGGGGCGGCGGGCCAGGCTCCCGAGGCTCCAGGGGAGGGGCCCCCCTCCTCTCCAGCTCCGGTGTTGCCGGCGGGTCTGGTCGCTCTGCCGGAGGTTCCGGGGGAGCCTGGTCCCCGCCTCTCTCCCGGCTCAGGCGCTGGCCAGCGTCGCCTGACATGGGTCCCGTCTCTGCCTCCATCTGCACACGACCTTCTCTCGGCGTCTCTGTCCTGTTACATCTGCAAAGACCCTGTTTCCAAACAAGGTCCCATTCTGAGGTTTGGGGCAGGCATGGATTTTGGGGGACACTATTCACCCCACTACACCAGGTTGGGCCTCTTTCTAAGAGGTGGGCGTCTTGATGAGCTGTCAGCCCATACGTGGCTGTTTAGTATCCATTGTCGTTGCTAAACGAGAACCAGGAACCAGAGAGATGTCGTTCCTGCCCTGGGTTGGGGGGCGGGGGCAAGTGCAGGTGACGTGGAAGGGGGACGAATCGGGAGTGTCGTCGGAGTTTGGCCTTGCAGGGTTTTGGGTTTCATTTGAAAATGGGGTCCCCTAAGACGAGTCTGCCATTCCCATCGCCCGCGGAATCGGGATTAAGTGTTGGCTGCGCGTGAAGTTAGGGGAGGAGGGTGCATGCAGAGTGGCCCCTCCACCCGTGATGCCCACTTTGCCCGGCAACAGCTCCCCGCCCGGGGCTGCCTGGGATGGTTTCCGTGCGGCACTCAGCATGACCCAGAGAGCAGCGAGGCCGAGTCCAGACCAGGCCCCCAGAACGAGGGGGTGGGCGCGGCCGCTGTGTAGAGCGCACTTTCCTCGACGGGAAACTGTGCGGCAAAGATCGTCCTGTTTGTTCAGTCTGATCGGTGTTAGTTTGGAGATACCACTTCCCATTTTAAGCTTTAGAGTTGCTCTTAGCAACGTCGAAAACTAGTCGCTGGTAATGTGATGTCCATGTTCCGCAGATTCGGCTGTTTCCGAGTCACATGCTGGTCAGGATGGACAAGAATAAGTCCCAGGTCCCTAATGCTCCACATGAGCACCAGGTACTCGCATTCTCCCCGGAGGGGACAGCCCCCCTGTCCACGAACAGAGCTATTGGACTTGGTGACGGGGCTTTCCATCCCCTTAGCAGGACTGTCCCTCGGTCACTCGCCAGT
The DNA here is from genome assembly GCA_025583905.1 of Ia io. Lineage (NCBI taxonomy): Eukaryota > Metazoa > Chordata > Mammalia > Chiroptera > Vespertilionidae > Ia > Ia io. The sequence goes on along the minus strand of JAJQQW010000005.1, from coordinate 3,580,506 downwards.
CACCAGCAGGAGGGCAGCCCCGGGAGATGCCGGCCAGCCTTTTAGGAATCGGCGCTCAGAGGACCCCACAGAAAACAGCTTAGCCGGCTTTCCGGCCACTGCGCACACCTGTCAGGGTCTGCAGCGTGAAATTGTGGGAAAAGAACTAGTCTTTCTGGCTGTCCGTATCCTCCTCTGAGACTCACTGCTCTAGACCCAGATTTCTGAGAAATAAAGAGCTTTCTCTGTCCGCCCTCATCTCTTTACTTTGAGTTTGTCCAGGATTGCCGCAAACCCAGCACGTTAAGTCTGTCTTTTACTTTTGTTTCTCTTTAAGAGAAAAGTAGGCTCAGATATCTTAATTCACATATTAGGAATTTTCACTACATTTTATTTAAAAACTCAGAACAGATGGTATATTCAGAGGAGATGCAAAATTGTGTTTATTTAAAATCCTGCTTTTTTTTTTTTTTGGTTCAAAAATTGATTATTCCCAGTAATCTCCAGAAGTTTGACCAAATAAATCCACATCCAGAAGGACCCCCTATGGGTTCCCCTGACTCTCTGGAAGGTAGTTTCCGCGTCCGTGCGCATTTTTAAATTGTCTTGTGGTTTTTGGGTCGTTGTTATCAAAAGATGTCTGTTGCCACTTCCCCATGAGCTTAGCACATGGCTGGGGTGATCAGATTTTGTATGATGTTCACACACCAGTTACACTTCCTAGTACCATGGTCGGCAAACTGCGGCTCGTGAGCCACACGCGGCTCTTTGGCCCCTTGAGTGTGGCTCTTCCACAAAATACCATGGCCTGGTCGAGTCTATTTTGAAGAAGTGGCGTTAGAAGAAGTTTAAGTTTAAAAAATTTGGCTCTCAAAAGAAATTTCAATCGTTGTACTGCAGATATTTGGCTCTGTTGACTAATAATGAGTTTGCCGACCACTGGACTAGTACATTGTTTTCATTTTGTTCTTTAGTTGACAAGCAGCCCAGTGCCTTTGGGACTTCTGTAACACATTTCAACAACATCTCTGTCCCTGTGGAGGGGCCACTAAATGCTGGCGTCTGTTCTTGGAATGAATGAGTTGAGGGTCTTTCAGATTAAGGTCAACCATGTCTCCTCAAGGGCATCAACTTTACAGTGTTTTCTGAATGATTTTCTGAACTGACTAGATGTTTTTCATGGTGTGTATGTGTGTGTGCACAGGCAGGCACTTCTATTTGATGTTGTCTGATTCTTTCCAGCGAACTGTCCTAGCCTCCGTTGTAAACCCAATTTGCATCGAAGTTGTCAGTGGGACTCATTTATAGCGCGATCTTGATTCAGTAGGAAACGCCTAGAGTTTAAGAGCCTAACTCGGATAATCAGGTTCTTTCCAGGTCCGTGGGCACATTCTTCTTCGCAGCCCGAGAGCAGTGGGTGGCTGCCCGGCCGGGCGGGGGCCCAGGGAGTCTGGGCAGCGGCTCCCGCATTCCATTCCCGGGACCTGGCAGCGCCCCACCTGCTCAGCCAGGGAAGGGGCGGAATGCACTTCCCAGGCCCCAGGCTCCCATGAAAAACCCAAGCCTGGTAAAACGCATGTCCCAGCTGCTCTGTGCCGGGCAGAGCGGCCAGCACGCAGCACGACGCCGACGGCCTCAGTGCGAGAGCTCCGGGTGACTGCCCCCACCCCCGCCCCCACCCCCGGGGGAAGCATCCAGTGCACCCGGCAGCCGGCCAAGGGCGCCATCTAAACTCAATGAACCCGGGCCTCCCAGCCATGGCCTGGGTTCCTGGCCATCCTTTCCTCTGCGTGCCCTCTAGACAACTGCTTTATTTAGTGGGTTTAGCTTTTTTAAAAAAAACATGTTTTTTATTGATTCCAGAAAAGAAGGGAGAGGGAGAAATAAAAACATCAATGATGAGAGGGAACCATTGATCGGCTGCCTCCTGCATGCCCCCTACTGTGGATCGAGCCCGCAACCCGGGCATGTGCCCTTGACCGGAAGCAAACCCAGGACCCTTCAGTCCACAGGCCGATGCCCTATCCACTGAGCCAAACTGGCTAGGGCTGGTGTAGCGTTTTTTTATTTGTTGACTGCTCTTCACTAGTAGAGAACACGCGTTTCTCACTAGTTTCCTCCTAGACCAGCGGAGCCCTAGAATCGTGCGCTATATTTGTCAGTGACGAACCAACTAGTACTTGAGAACCTGGCTCTTCCGGATCATTTCTTGGGGAAAGTAGCGAGACTGGGGATGAGGAAGACAATGGTGACAAACCCAGGCGCAGCGTAGATGCCCCTTTCCCAGGACCCAGCCCTCAAGGCCTTGCTCGCTCCCGAAACCAAGGGCATCCTGGTGCGGGGTCGCCGGTCTGTTGTCATCACTAAGGGGTCCGAGCAGAAAAGGGCGCACGTGGGGGCTGCCTCTGGACCAAAGGCAGTCTGCGGGGTCCTCTCGGGCAGACGCTACTATGAGCCTCGTTTTCAGAGTAGTGGCTGCCCAACAAGTGGTTCTCCAATCGTGTTCACAGGAAAGCAGGCGGCACTAAAAGGGCAGCCAGCACCCTGGGTGTGGGATGGCTGTTGACATTCAGCTACTGTACTAGAAGGTATCGATCATTTGTGCTGAGAATTAGCAAGGGCTCCGGGCTGCGAGGACAGGAAGCGAACACTGTCCATTGTTTCATGAACCTGCCCGAGAGCACGGCCCTCACCCTGCCTCCCGGCCCTTGTCGGCAGGAACACCCTGGCTGAGGACCACGGTGGCCACGCTGGGGAGGCTGGGCATCACCATGGCCTTCGAGATCGTCTACTTGGTCAACTCGGAGCTGTACCCAACGACGTTACGGTAACACCGACGCGTGTCACGGTTTCTCCCGAGTCGCTCTGCGGCCAAGTATTTGGAAGTGACTTCAAAGCCATGACGTAGTTTCCTTAGCTCGCTGCTCTATGAACTTGGCCCCCCTCAGCCACCAGGATGGCCTGCTCTGAGCTGTAGCTGCTTCCTGCATTGCTGGCGCCCACGTTTTGTGGCTGAAGTTTTTCTCACCCCGTATCTTCGCACACAGCCGTGGTTGCCTGGAAAGGCACTAGACTGGGATCAGAGGAACCCGGTCACACACTGGCTTCGCTGGGGGTTGATCTGCCTTTACCAGCCTCACTGTTTAAGGACCACCTCCATTCTGACCCCTTCCACGTCTTGTGTCGGGAGCAGCCAGCGGCTGCGGGAGGAAAAGCCATGGTGTGCCGCTCCTGCCCTGGAGCGGTGCCTGGCACAGCTCGCTGTCCAGTGGGTGGCGGGCGGTGGGCGGGCTGCTGGCGGAAGATGTGGCCCCCCAGCCCCGAAGGCTCCCCCACCCCCAGCCCCGCATGCCGCGCTCACCCAGCTGCAGGGGCGGAGGGGGGGTCAGATGGAAAGGGTTTGCCTGGAGCATAGAGAGCCGTCGTGTTCAAAGTTCAGAAGCACAGAAATGCAAGACACCGTTGCAGCGTCTTAGCTAGTATCTGTCTGACTATTTTGTGCCTCTTGAATTTAGTTCAACATTTTTCTCTTGAAACCGTTTTTCATCTGCAGGAACTTCGGCGTTTCGCTCTGCTCCGGGCTGTGCGACTTCGGGGGCATCATCGCGCCGTTCCTGCTCTTCCGCCTGGCGGCCATCTGGCTGGAGCTGCCGCTCATCATCTTCGGTGAGACGCTGCGCGCCGTCTGTGCTGGCGGGCCGTCTGTCATGACGTGCACTTGACCTTTTTATGACGACCGACCATTGGGGTTTTGAGGAGCCCATCTGGAACTCTTTCTTTGTTTAGGTTCCGAGTTAAAATCAAATACAATAGAACTCCTTTATGGTATTGGGAATAATTAAAAACCAATCATTTTCCCGAGACCGAATTGGACCTACGGTCTGTTTCAAAGAAGCCTAAAAACCAGTTCCGTTGTTAAATGTTCTGTATCTGTCAATATCGTGTCTTCATTTGCTTGGATACTGAGCATGCGATGCCGAAGGAGCAGAGGACCCAGGTCCCGCACACATCTAACATCACCTCTTTGATGGCCCCTGAGATCACAGCCTCCTTCCTGCCCCAATCTTTGTAGAATCCTGAGGGGCAGAATCACAGACTTGGTGGGGGGGGGAACCTGGGAGTAAGTCACCCCAGGGCTTCTCCAGTGCTGTTCCTCCTCTTCTCTGGGACTTACCTCCTCCTCCCTCCTCAGCGAGAGAGGACCCTCACCCAACTTCCCCCACCTCCCCTTCCTTTTGCTCAGCAGTTTCCATTACCCTGACCATGCTGGGTCCCTGCGGACACGTGCTGAGTAAAGAAACCCCTAGCAGTGCCAGGGACAGTGAAGTCAGCTTCTACCCATTGGATGCCAGTGAAATCAGTAGAAGCAGTTGCAAATATTTCCTGGGATCTGATCCTCAAGCTCAGCGTCGAGGCTGTAGCCAGCACGAAAGAGCAAAGAGGGTGCCGTGGTTCAACCGAGACGAGCGGTCTCGGAGCCCAGCATTCAGGCAGTGGCCTGGCCTGCAGTGCACACTGGGGGAGCCGGGCACTGGGGGTGCTGGAGTGCAGGCCCTGCCTTCGCAGGGAGAGCCAGCTGTCCAGCACAGCCAGGATTGATAATTGAAGTGCCTACAATATGCAAAAGACGGGCAACGAATACCCCTCATTGGCTCCTAGCTCATTTGCATTTACTCTAGTTTCTGTGTTCCTGGGGCTTTTTATGTCTCTGTATCTTTATGGTAGAAATCCTACAGAGCCGTGTGCTACTCCGCGTCCCGCCCCAGGGCCTCAGTCAGCGATGTGGCATCGGTAGTGTGCACTGTCCGTCGGGGAGTATTTACACCGCGGAAATGGGCAGACGCCATAAATCAGGGCTTGCTTTCCTGGGGAGCCGGTTGGCAGACATTCGCCAGCTCCTGCGAGGATAGATGTGTAGAAAATAGGAGAGGATGGTGCTCAATAAGTAATTGTCCGGTGGGTGAGTGAACCAATGCCCACCAAGAATACAGGGGCGCTGGGACTGCACGGTGGGGGGGGAGGGTAAAGAAAGCGTGGCAAAGGAGAGCTGCAGAGCTGGTGAGGGTCACCGGGGGCCGCAGCCGGGGCCAGTGGAGGCGGTGAGCACGCTGCTTCCCGGGGGGCCGAGCTGAGGGGCGCGGGGCGGCGTGCGGCCCGGTGGTGATGCCTTCCCCTGCCCGCAGGTGTCCTGGCCTCAGTGTGCGGCGGCCTCGTGATGCTTCTGCCTGAAACCAAGGGCATTGCCTTGCCCGAGACGGTGGATGACGTGGAGAAGCTGGGCAGGTACGTATGCCATTCAGCACGTCCTCAACCCCGGTAAGGTGGCGTTTCAGGTCCCTGGGAATGGATGTGCTGAGACAGCTGAACACCCGTGGGGAAAATAACACAATCCCTGTCTCACAGCCTAAGCAAAAGTGAAAAGCAGTTGTCAAAGGTAAATGTAAACAACAACAACAAACAACCCAAGCTTTGGGGGAATATGTGTTATTTCTAAAAGGTGGCTATGGAGAGGGAGAGATTTCCAAGGAAGGTGTTAAAATTCAGAAGCAATCTAAAGGAGAGGGAGTGATGACTTGACAAATAACATAGAAATAACATAACTGTGCAACAATAGACAAATGACTATAAAAATAATATATTCATAGTATGTTCATATATATCCATATATTCATAGACAGAGATTAAAAGATTAAGGTAGATCTACATGGAATGGCTTGGGAAGATTTTCAAGACTGATTACCAAGTGAAAAGTCACCAAACAATGTGGTATAGTGTTTATTAAAGATAAAACCAATAGAAATTTCTATCTGTAGTGTGGTGGGAAGATAGATAGATCATTGATAGGTAGATAAGTGATAGGTAGATTATTGATAGATAATAGATAGACATATAGATGATTGATGATAGAGATAGGTGGACAGATAGAAGCAGGGGTACTAGAAATATCAGGGGAAACACTAGAAATATCGGTATATGGTTATCTAACCATTATGCTGTACATCTAAAACTAATACAAAATAACATTGAATATAAAGTGTAGTTGACAAATAAAAATAAAAAATTTTAAAAATAAATAAGGGATTGAGAGAGAACAGTTTAGTTTTGGAGAAGGGCGTCTAAATGGTGTACAGGGAGTTACTATCCACCCAATCTATCAATGTGAAATATATTTGTGTTAGACTAACAAAAATTCACATTACACAAATTCTAACGTTCTCTGTTTGAAATCTTTTAGAATAAAAAGGAAGGGAGGCTATGATTATGACAGTGTGTAGGAAAATATCTAAATAATATTATATACCCTGTGGAGCTAGAGACGGCTGGGAAGAGGGATACAGGAGGGAAGACATTCCTCTTATACTCTATAGACTTCCGTATTGTTGGTTTTTTTTTAAAAAATTACAACGCGTTGTCTTGTATCTATTTGTGTAATTTTTAAAAGTAACTTAACAGCTAATTTTAAAAATAAAAATCACTCTTCTTCTAAAGAATGACCTGGAAATTAGGGGTTTGGATCTCTAAATTTTAAACAACTGTATCAAAAATGTTTATCAAAACAATGAAATGTTGGTCACCTCATGGCAGTTTTTTTCACTTGTACGTTGGGAAGAGAGTAGGTGCCCATTTTTAGGTGCCGATGCGATTGATGGCTTCACATGGGTCATTTTATTTAAAACCCAACGATTCAGGCCAAACCATCCTCACTTTCCTGTGGACGAGGAAGTCGATGCTCAGAGAGGGTTCTGCGGGCCGGGCGTGGGGTCGGTGCTCTCCGCGGCTCTGGGGCGCTCGGCTGTTAGTGTAGGTTTATTATTTCATGCTGTATTCTACTTCATTGTGAAGTTTTAAATAGCAAGGATCCCCATGGTAGAACTGGAAATGTACCCCTTCACACTCTCTTTTAGTGAGGTACTGCCCCTCCCCTGAGGTAGGCACCCACTGCTACGTGTCTCTTGAGTACTTGACCAGACCCGGAAAACGTATGCGGGGATTTCATTGTCCTGTTCCTCCTTCTTCTTTTTAAATATATTTTATTGGTTTCAGAGAGGAAGGGAGAGGGAGAGAGAGACAGAAACATCAATGATGAGAGAGAATCATTGGCCAGCTGCCTCCTGCTCACCTCCTACTGGGGATCAAGCCTGCAACCCGGGCCTGTGCCCTGACCAGGAATCTAACTGTGACCTCCTGGTTCATAGCTCAACCACCAAGACCCCCCGGCCCCGCTTCCGTCCTGTTTCTTGGTGCGGTTTTGAAAACTCAGGTTGCCCGGCCATCCCAGAGCTTCCTAAGGAAGGCTTTCCCGAATCCGCGGCCCAGCCCTGTCCGCGGGGCTGACTGCCGACAGGACTGGCCGAGCAGAGGGCTGTGGGCGCTTGTCCCTGAAGCAGCCAGAGTCGTAGCTTGTTGGGAGTGACGGGCACTGGCTTATTCCTCACCCACCGCTCTGCTGACATTTCACCTGGGGCGATGCTACAGGGTGGAGTTTGGGGAGGCGGCAGAGCCCCTCAAGCCCTAGCATGTCGTCAAGTAGAATTAGGAAGAGAAACTTAAACGGTATGAAAACCGTGGGAAGCCCTCCGGAGCATCACGCACGCACGGGAAGGTCTTGCTTCAACAGGAAGTAGAACACAGTTTTGGCAATTCTGCCATCACGGACCATTTCTTGGTTCCCACCGGGGTACGGGGCCAGGTCAGGGTTGGGGTGCCGAGTCCCGTCCCCCAATCACAGCAGTGCTAGCAGATGGGGAGGAAGGAGGGTATTCCAGGAGCTTCAATGACGCAGGGGACGCGGGGGGGATGGGACCAGGACTGTCTTACTCAGACGTGAGGGGGAGCTCTCGTGGGCTGATGTGCCTGAAGGGCTGTTGGGCTGGGGTACCCAGGAGAGCACCCCAGCCGGATCCCAGGGTCAGAGGCAGGGGTTAGTGCTGGCTGCTGGCGGCATGGGGCTGCATGGGGGGGGCTTCTGGACCCCCACCCAGGCTGGGTGTGGCTCCTCCCCCCTGACCCCTCGGTGCCAGTGATCCGAGGGCACGGCATTCTTCTGGTTGATTTTCTGCTCCATTTTCTGCTCCACTTCTCCCTGTTCCCATGGTGTTTGGATGCTCGTTTTCCCTGCACCCCACCCCGATGCCCTCTGCTCCCCAAGTTCCACCTCTCCCAATGGCTTTACTCTAATGGCTAACTTGGTAGGCGATTTCCTGACCTCAAGACTCGCCCGTCCGGGGTCAGGTATCAAACTCCTCAGGGAGAGCGGAGAAGGCGGGAATTTGGGGTCAGGACTCGCCTACCCAGTTAGTCCTCACCTCAGCCTGAAGCCAGAGAGAGAAGTGGGGTTCCGGGGAGCACAGGGCATCGGGGTGGGGTGCCGGGGAAATGAGCATCCAAGCACTAGAGGAACGGGAAGAGGTGGAGCAACAGGAATTCAACTCACACACATTGTTTCTATGTTTATAACTTTTCATAACAAAATTTTGATAAATTATTAACTATGCCTTGCCTCTGCCCTTGAGAAACATTTCGTAAAAGTGAGATCTGCAGTCTCACGAGGGAGGCGCTGCCTGCGTGCCACAGTTGTTTTCGCTGGAAAACAGCCGCTTTGCACCGACGGGCTGAAACCTGGTGGCGCCTCCCTTCTGAAAGGAGGGCATCACCAGGCCACTCGTGCTGCTCTTTTGCTCACATATCAACTCCTTCCCAAACCACGCGTCACTCGTGGACATGCATGAAGGACGTATGTGTGCGCGAGGGTCTGGAAGCGGGCGGAAGGGGCCTGGAGAGGGGCCTGTCGCTGCTCTGAGCTGGGTGTTCAGGAGAAGCCGTGTGTGTGTGTGTGTGTGTGTGTGTGTGTGTGTGTGTGTGTGTGTATGTGTGTGTGTGTATGTGTGTGTGTATGTGTGTATGTGCGTGCGCGTGTGCATATTTATATGTATGTGTGTATGCGTGTGTATGCGTGTGTATGCGTGTATGTGTGCATGTGTATTTGTGTGTATGTGTGTATGTGGGTATATGGGTATGTATGCATGTGTATGCGTGTGTATGTGTGTATGTGTGTGCGTGTATGTGTATGTATGTGTGCATGTGTATGCGTGTGAGTGTGTGTGTGTGTGTGTGTGTGTGTGTGTGTGTGTGTAAACCAGCCAGGGTGCTGAGTGAGGCCTGAGGCTTCCTGCTGCCTGGCCGTTCAGCCTGTGGTAAGGCCTCTCTCCTCTCTGTCCGGCAGCCCGCCCTCCTATACGTGTGGCAGGAAGCAGAAAGCCCCGGCCCCCGGAGCTCCCCTGTGAGGCGCCCGCCGGGACCACGGAGCAGCGCAGGCCGGGGCGGGAGCGGCGTGCCCCGCAGACACCGGTGTCGGCCCACTGCGCCGGGCAGCCCCGCTGCTTTAACTCTTTACAGACGTGCACACGACCCAGAGCACCGGTCCGTGGTGCTGGAGGAGGTGTGTCCGGATGCTGGACACGTCTCCGACCATGGGTTACAGAGACAAGACGCCCCGCCCAGTGCTCACAGCGGCTCCACCAGGAACGGGGTGAGCAACCAGGGGCCTGGGGAGCGTGGACAGAACTCGGGTCATCAGGAACCCAGGCTCCGGAACGCGTGTCCTGAGGGTTCCTGGGAGGATAACGACCCGGGGACTCTACAATGAAGACACGGGACATCTGGATAGAGCCTGCGCTTTCTCTCCTCGCCTGGATCCGCGAGCCCTGTGGCATCGGGGGCATTGGGGTTGCGGGGTGCTCGGGCCTCGCCCCACAGATCAGCACACATCTGTGTGGCCTGGGGACCCAGCTATGACCTATGACATCTGGTTGGTCCTGCGAAGACTGTGACACCAGAGCCGCGTGTCCGTTGCTGAACCAAACCCATGGTCAGGGTGTCCTGGGTCGTGAGGTTTCAGCCATAAAGGGCTGTTTATCTTATATTTGTGACATCAGGTCTGAGGCGGCGCCCACGGGCAGGAGTGAAACACGTGGACAGTTCTCCTTCCGTCCGGACACGTGGCACTGGTTTTGGGAAGTAGCTCCCGTTTTAACGGAAAAGAACGGCCCGTGATGTCCGTGCTCAGAAGAATTCGCAGGGACGGGATGAGCACGTTAGAGCTACTCACACGGGATCGGATCTTCCTTGTTGGTTACCGTGACTTTTGCAACGTGCGGTTGAATACCAACCTGCTGGCTTTTCCTGGTCTGCTTCACGTGCTCATCCGGTGCCTTTTCAGAGCCGACATGTGCCTTTCTGCAGGGCTTTCTGGCGAGTTCCTCTGTGTGGGCAGGAGCGTGGCACCACGGGCGGGTACACAGCGTGTGCCGACCGCACCAGAAGCTCCTGCGCCTGAGCCCGCAGAGGCGGCTGCGAGTCTGTCTCCTGGGACGCCAGCCGGTCCCCGAGGCCGGGACGCCCACTCACCCCCCACCTGCCTTCCCGCATTTCCCTGCCGCCGGGTGGCTGTTGCTCATGGACACCGTCACCTTTGAACTGTACTTTGAGTTGATACTTTGGTTCTGATAACAATAAAATATTTTAGGTTGTCAAGAAAAATCAGTATTTGCCCTTCACTTCCCTTTGGTTTCATTTCTTTTATTTATTTACCAGAGGCCCGGCGCACGGAATTCGTGCACGGAGGGGGCTTGTCCCTCAGCCCAGCCCGTACCCTCTCCAATCTGGGACTCCTGGAGGGATGTCCGACTGCCCGTTTGGGCCCAATCCTAGGGATTGGGCCCAAACGGGCAGTCGGACATCCCTCTCACAATCCAGGACTGCTGACTCCCAACTGCTTGCCTGCCTGCCTTCCTGATTGCCCCTAACCGCTTCTGCCTGCCAGCCTGATCACCCCCTAACCACTCCGCTGCCAGCCTGGTTGATGCTGAACTGCTCCCCTGCCAGCCTGTTTGCCCCCAACTTCCCTCCTCTGCCGGCCTGGTCACCCCTAACTGCCCTCTCCTGCAGGGCTGATCACCTCCAACTGCCCTCCCTTGCAGGCTTGGTCCCTCACAACTGCCCTCCCTTGCAGGCCGGGTGCCTCCCAACTGCCCTCTCCTGCTGGCCATCTTGTGGTGGCCATCCTGTGTCCACATGGGGGCAGGATCTTTGACCACATGGGGGCAGACATATTGTGTGTTGGAGTGATGGTCAATCTGTATATTACTCTTTTATTAGATAGGATAGAGGCCTGGTACAGGGGTGGGGGCCAGCTGGTTTGCCCTGAAGGGTGTCCCAGATCAGGGTGGGGTTCCCTTGGGGCGTGGGGTGGCCTGGGCGAGGGGCCTGTGGTGGTTTGCAGGCCGGCCACGCCCCCTGGCAACCCAAGTGGAGGCCCTGGTATCTGGAATTTATTTTCCTTCTACAATTGAACCTTTGTAGCCTGGAGCGGAGCCAAGCCTGCTGCTCCCTCCGCAGCCAGCAGCCATTTCTGTGACAGTTAATTCACCTTCTACAATTGAAACTTTGTAGCCTTAAGCGGGTGAGCCCCGCCAGGGTGTGCGGAAAGCTTTGCTTCCCCTGTTGCCGCCGGCAACCCTGGCTTGCTCTCTCAAGCTCCGTTCTGCTGCCATTTGTTTGAATTTGTTTACCTTCTATAATTGAAACTTTGTAGCTTGAGTGGAGGCTTAGGCCTGCAACGGCTATGGAAAGCTTGGCTTGCTCTGTTACCTGGGAAACCTTGCTCTCTGTGGCTGTAGCCATCTTGGTTTGGGTTAATTTGCATACTCGCCCTGATTGGCTGGTGGGCGTGGCTTGGCTGGTGGGTGTGGCTTATGTAGCAGAGTGATGGTTAATTTGCATATTACCATTTTATTAGAGAGGATTTGTTTGTTTATTTTTGTTCTCATATCTGAGGATATGCTTATTGATTTGAGAGAGAAAAGAGAGAGAGAGAGAGAGAGAGAGAGAGATCAAGGTGAGAGAGAACATGGTTGGTTGCCTCCTGCACGTGTCCTGACCAGGGATTGAACCCGAAACCTAGGGATGTGCCCTGACTGGGAATCGAACCCACAGCCTGTCTGTGCATGGGATGATGCTCCAGCCAATGGAGCCACACCGGCCAGGACGGCCCCTTCTCCTCCCTTCGAGCCTGTGGCCCATGAAACTCTTCCCACGTGACTGTGGGTGTGCCCGCCCGGGGAGCCGGGCCGTGATGGGAAACCAGTGAGCCACCCCCATGGATGTTGGTTGTTGGTTCCACAGGCTTCCCATCCTACCTGGGACTCTTCCTATGGGAGGGAGCAAGATCCCTTGTCTGTTAGTGCCACGCTATTTAAAACGGGTGGGATAAACAAAGAACGTGAGGGCAATGAACATCCCAAACACCAAACCCACGTAAGGACAGAGTTTATTTTCAGCAAATGCCATTGCGCCGCGGCCTCATTGTCACAGCGTCCCGCCGGCGCGGGAAGGGGGGGCCGAGGTGGCGGTGGTGGCGCCGAGGGAGGCGTCTCCGTGTGATTGCCGTCAGCGACTTCCCGGCCATCGGGTCCCCTGCCACGTCCCGGCGCCTGCCTCCACCACGCGCCCCCCCCCCCCCCCCCCCCCCCCCCCCCGCTCCCAGCCCACTAATTGTTCCTCATGGTCTCCTCGATCCAGGGGACAAACCTGGAGACACGGACGTACACACCGGGCTTGTTGGGGCGAGCACAGCCGAGACCCCAGGAGGTCACTCCCTGTAAGACGTACTTGTCCTTCTCGAAGCAGACCAGCGGGCCCCCGCTGTCGCCCTGCACAGAGGGAGGGAGGGAGGGAGGGGGAAGCCAGGTGAGGGCCCACCCTGTATTTGGGGGGGCCACCCCCCTGCTTCCCAAGTGTGCGTTTTCTCCATATCTGAACCCCTTCGCAGCCAGAGGCACGTACTGACGTGCTGTGTGAGCATCTGCTGTGCCTGGCAGAGCCTGTTCCACAGACCCCACCGCGTGACGGGTGCGGGGAGCACATGGCTGTGCTCACTGCCCTCCTCCCTCCTCCTCGGGTTTCTCTTGGGCGGAGTCACCCCAGGAGCTGCTGAGGAGAAGCCGGGCCTCTGTCCCTCTCGCGGTTTCCTGCCTGGAAGGCCACCCCGAGTGCCGCCCATGGGCTCCCAGAAGGTATGTGGGCTGGGGCAGTGCCGGTCCCTAACACTCCCTACTCCCCGGCTGGAGCTCAGGTCCCCACGGTCGCCGTAGGTGATCCGACTCAGCATTGGGGCCAGGCCTGCGGGGCTGCTGGGCGACCTTCAGACCCCACACGCGGCCTGTGGGGGGCAGGTCCTCCCCGACCTTGCAGATTTGGGGCCACAAGGTCTTAAGGGGCCAAGACAGGCCACCCGGGGAGTGGCGACCTCTGTCCTCTTCTTACCTGGCAGCTGTCGGCGCCCCCGGCCAAGAGCCCGGCGCAGAGCTCCGTGGACTTGACCCTGCCGTTCAGGTACTCGTAGCGGTTGCACACCTTGTTCTCGATCACGGGCAGCTGCGCCTCCTTGAGGAGGCCGGCGCCGAAGGTGCCTGTTTCAGATGAAAGACCGGTTACTGCGTCCAACACGCGCTCACAAGGAAAGTTCCGGCACCACCGGGCCGCAATGGTACGTCTCGTTTGTCCAAGAGATGGGATACGAGTCAGCCCCTCGCCCCCTGGCTCCTTTGTCTGTTTGACTCTTGGGCGTATGAACATGATGTAAGAGGTCCTGGTCCCAAGGCCTGGATTGCATACTCCGGCTTCTGGGTTTTGTTTCTCTTCTCTCTCCTTTTTTTCACCATAAAGAAATCATTTTTTATTTTGTAAAGAGAGATTGAGAAACACAGCTGCTGCTATTTTTTGTATATTCCCTTTCCAGCTCTTTCCTATGCTTCTTTTACTACTGATATCGCACAATTTTAGACCTCATTTTTCCCCGCATTATGTAATAATGACTTTGTTACAATGTTGCAATCTTCATAATTGTTATTTTAATGGGAAGTGACTGCTTAATGGGTATGGAGTTCCTCTTTGGGGTGAGGAGAGTTTTCTGGGAATGGTGGTGTCGGTTGCACAACATTGTAAATGTGCTAAATGTCAGTGAATCCTGCTCAGGATCGTTAAAATAATAGATTTTGTTACATGTATTTTACCACAACATTTCAAAAGAGAAGAGTAGCTATCTGTCACCGAGAATTAACCTTTTCAGGCACAAGTTCAGGCTGTGATATATGTCACTGACCCCCTCCCATAGTCCTCAGGGAGGGGCCGCTGGTCAGGCCTGTTGTACAGGGAAGGAGACTGCGGTTCAGAGAGAGAGTGGATTTTGCCCCAGATTTCCGGGCGGGAAGCTAGTGAAGCCGGGGTTTGAACCTGGTTTTGTGAGGTTGTTGCCCAAATTCTTGACTACCATGCTCGTTGGCCAGTGTTCCTGCCAATGTTCTACACGTTTGTTCATGCGGTATATGAATATTTCTTAATATTTTTAAGTCCAAGTTTCCAGAAATGTGTAGACATATTTACGGCTCCCAAAACATCGCCAAATTATTTTTCAAAGGGCATGACAGTGTAAAATGTCACTAGAAAAAGGCCACTTCACCACACCCTCATGGGCATTTAATATTTTAAAAAGATTTGGTAATATAATAGGTGGAAATGATCCTAATTCACTTCCTAATTTACATTTCTTTTACAGTGAGGGAGAGTAAGCGTTCTCCTGTATGCTTGTTGTACTCACTGTATTCTTTTCTGGTGAAAAACTGTTTTTTGGGTTTGTTTGTTTGTTTTCCTTTGGCAAAATAGAACCCTGGCAACTGCGCCAGAGAAAACGCGGTTTTTCCAAACGGACACGCCCAGGTACGCCTCACAAACCACCCAGCTTTCCGATGTCGCAAGCCCAGTTTTCACTGATTTTGCGAAGATCTTTGCTTTGTGAGCTTGGAGTGGCCAAGAGATGAGGTGCTCTCATCTCCAAAGACCTCGAGTCACTGGGGGAATTGTCTCGGGTTCAGCGAGCACACGCTGGTCTGGGGTTGACAGCAGGGAGCAGGACAGCCCTGTGGAGGGGCCGGGCTGGTCCCCGCGGGCCCCGGAAGGAAGGCCTGGCCCGGCAGTGCCGGGCAGCCTTGTTAGAGGCGTCGCAGTGTGGAGGGAGCAGCCTTCTCACAAACCAAGTCACTCGAGTGTCCTGCTCCGGCACTTGCTTTCTGAGCAGGACAGACCTATGGGCGCTGGTGGCACCCCCACTGTGTAAGGAGGGGGATGTGGTCTGTGCGGATGTGCTGCCATCTGGTGGCCACTGTGGGAATTGCATTTCTGGGGCTGGAAGTGACTTGGGGACCAGATGCCCTGATGGGGCGGTGGTGAGGGGAAGCAGGATCCCTGAGAGCCTGTGTGATTGCGGGTGAGGGGCTGACAGGAATGGGCCCCTAGGCCTGAACACAGGACACAGGTCTACCTTGCTGTGGAGCAGTGAAGGCAGGGAGCGTCTGGGGGCTGCAGGGGAGAGGGGAGAATTCTGACCCCACACCAAGAGGCTGAGGCAACACTGATTGATCAGAGGTCACTGTTGACATGTAGGAAAACGGTCAACACCCTGGCTCATGTCTTGTGACTCCTCCTGGTGCAGTGTATCTACTGAGAGTCACTTTCCCAGCAGACATGCGAGGGAGGCCCGAGAGACGGGAGCCCAGGGCATGATGGTGTGCAGAAGAGTGTGGATGATGGCGGGACAGAAACAGCGAATGGGCCTGGGGGTCAGGCAGGCCTGGGTTCCATCAGGGCTCAGCTACACACAGGCTCCTTGATGGTTATTGTGATGGTGGCGATTATAATGATGAAGGTGATGATGGGGAGGGCTGGAGCTTGATGATGGTAATGATGGTGGTGGTGATGATGGGTAGTGATGATGGTGATGATTATGGTGATGATGGGGAGGGTTGGAGCTTGATGATGATAATGATGATGATGGTGATGTTGATGATGGTTGTGGTGGTGATGGTAGTGATAATGGTGATGAAGGTGATGGTGGGGATGTTATGGGTGATGGTGGTGATGATTATGGTGATGATGGGGGGTGATGATAGTGATGGTAATGATTGTTGTGGTGGTGATGGTGGTGATGATGGTGATGATGGGAGGTGATGCTGGAGATATTGATGATGGTGATGGTGATGATGATGGTGATGATTATGGTGATGATGGGGAGGGTTGGAGCTTGATGATGATGATGGTGATGATGATGATGTTGATGGTTGTGGTGGTGATGGTGGTGATGATGGTGATGATGGGAGGTGATGGTGGAGGTATTGATGATGGTGATGGTGGTGATGATGGTGATGATGGGGAGGGTTGAAGCTTGATGGTGATAATGGTGATGTTGATGGTTGTGGTGGTGATGGTGTTGGTGATGGTGGTAATGATGGGAGGTGATGGTGGAGGTATTGATGATGGTGATGGTGGTGATGATGGTGATGATTATGGTGATGATGGGGAGGGTTGGAGCTTGATGATGATGGTGATGATGGTGATGTTGATGGTTGTGGTGATGATGGTGGTGGTGATAATGGTCATGGTGGTGATGGTGGTGATAGTGGTAATGGTGATGATTGTTGTGGTGATGATGGTGGTGATGATGGTGGTGATGATGGTGATGATGGGAAGTGATGGTAGAGGTATTGATGATGGTGATGATGGTGATAATTATGGTGATGATGGGGAGGATTGGAGCTTGATGATGATAATAGTGATGATGGGGGTGATGATAGTGATGTTGATGATGGTTGTGGTAGTGATGGTGGTGATGTTGTGGGTGATGATGGTGATGATGGAGGTGATGATAGTGATGGTGATGATTGTTGTGGTGGTGATGGTGGTGATGATGGGAGGTAATGATGGAGGTGTTGATAATGGTGATGGTGGTGATGATGGTGATGATGGGGAGGATTGGAGCTTGATGATGATAATAGTGATGATGGGGGTGATGATAGTGATGTTGATGATGGTTGTGGTAGTGATGGTGGTGATGTTGTGGGTGATGATGGTGATGATGGAGGTGATGATGGAGGTGATGATAGTGATGGTGATGATTGTTGTGGTGGTGATGGTGGTGATGATGGGAGGTAATGATGGAGGTGTTGATAATGGTGGTGATGATGGTGATGATGGGGAGGATTGGAGCTTGATGATGATAATAGTGATGATGGGGGTGATGATAGTGATGTTGATGATGGTTGTGATGGTGATTATGGGGTGATGATGTGATGATTGTGGTGATAATGGGGAGGATTGGAGCTTGATGATGATAATGGTGATGATAGGGGTGATGATAGTGATGTTGATGATGGTTGTGGTGGTAATTGTGGTGATGGTAGTGATCATGAGAGGTGATGGTGGAGATATTGATGATGGTGATGATGGTGATGATTATGGTGATGATGGGGGGTGATGATAGTGATGGTGATGATTGTTGTGGTGGTGATGATGGGAGGTGATGGTGGAGGTATTGATGGTGGTGATGATGGTGATGATGGTGATGATTATGGTGATGATGGGAGTGATGATAGTGATGTTGATGATGGTTGTGATGGTGATGGTGGTGATTATGGGGGTGATGATGTGATGATTATGGTGATGATGGGAGGGTTGGACCTTGATGATGCTAATGGTGGTGATGGTGATGATGGGGGGTGATGATGGTCATGGTGATGGTGATAGTGATGGTGGTTGTCTAAGCACAGGAGCTGCTGGAATACCATCTCCAAATCACTGGGAATTCCATGTGCATCATCTTAATGCTCACAGTGACTCTATAAGGTGGTACAGATGAGGAAACTGAGGCTCAGCAAGATTAACTATCTTCCTGATGTCGCATGGAGGTAGATGGAACCAGAACTCACATCCAGATCTGTATGATTTTGAGTCCTTGCTTTCAAGGACTTTGTGGCTCACCAAGAAGTCCCTTTTTTGGCTTAATCCAGTTTGCACTGGATTGTCTGCCACTGCTAGAGAGAGTCTCATGGGATCGCTGCACTCCCCGTCATTAATGTGACTCAGCTGCTGGGCCTCTCCACACCTCTCATCGCCTCCCCCACTCGCCCTGAAGCCCATTTTTCAGCTGAGGAAACAAGTTCAAGAAGAGTCTGTGGCTTTTCTAAGTCCCGGCAGCTGACTGGTGGGAGTCGGGGTCCTGCCTTGGGCCTGTCTGCCTCCGCAACCCTCCACCACCCCTGCCCCTTCTCAGCCTCGGATCCTTCCTTTGCAAAATCGGGACATGTCCAACGCACACGGATTTGTGGCATTTAAATTTTTTAAAATCAAAGACTGAACCAGCGTGGCTCCCATAGTGCCGCTTCCTTTACTCCTCAATGTCCGCCAACTCCGAAAGCAGACAGGGGGCCGTGGAACACCCAGGAGGAAGGTTTTAGGCAGCAGGGAAAGTGCAGAAATAAGGAAGGCAAGTTTGAAATGCTCTGCCTTCCTTCAAGTGAGAGCCCCTGCAGAAGCCCCGGGGACGGCACTGCTCGCAAACACTCCTCCCAGCCGAGGGTCAGATGCCAAAGGGCCAGAGGTAAGGGCCTGTCCAGCGTGCCCAGCGAGGGCAGAGCCAGGACCTTTTCCAGGACTCCTGACTCACTACCGCTTCTGAGAGAGCGAGGCAGAGACCTCGGGCGCTTGCACATGTTCCTGGGCCCGAGTCAGGGGTGTCGTTATTATCAGCGCGCACTGCAGAGCGAGGACAGAGCCCCCAGGCCAGGCCAGGAGCCTGCACAGCGTCTCCTTTCTCACCCTCACCCCGTACGCCAATAGCAAGTCCCGACTAGAACGGGACCTTTCTTTCTTTCCCCAGCTGTCAGTCTGTCCCACCCCTAAACCAACTGTCAGTCTGTCCCACCCCCACCCAGCTGTCAGTCTGTCCCACCCCTAAACCAACTGTCAGTCTGTCCCACCCCTAAACCAACTGTCAGTCTGTCCCACCCCTAAACCAACTGTTAGCCTGTCTTACCCCCAACCCAGCTGTTAGCCTGTCCCACCCCCACCCAGCTGTCAGTCTGCCCCACCCCCAACCCAGCTGTCAGTCTGTCCCACCCATAAACCGTCAGTCTGTCCCATCCCTAAACCAACTGTCAGTCTGTCCCACCCCCACCCACCAACTGTCAGTCTGTCCCACCCCTAAACCAACTGTCAGTCTGCCCCACCCCCATTGTCTCCCCACACATACACCAGACATGTGGGGTATCTGGGGAGACTAACTGAACTATGAGTTTAGTTGTTTTGCACCTGCTGGGGAACTCAGGGCGGCTAACTTCACATGGAAAACAGCCTCACCCCCGGCAGTCACAGGCTTGCAGCAAGGCCCTGCTCACCTGGGACGCAGTATCAGCGTCGAATTTATGGGCTAAGACAGAGACTTAGGAAACGCTCCCGCTCCCTGGCCGTGTCCTTGGGCGCTGAGAATGGAGACGTGGCGGGGCCCAGACTAAGTCAGGGAGCGGGGGGACCTCGCCGGCAGAGAGGAGTTTGTGCAAACGCTCCTTCTCACAGATGCGGTAGGCGAAGGAGTTCCTTACATGAGCATGGACTGACTCACCTTGCGTTTCTCCCCAGCCCGTGATGTAACACACCGTCCGGTCGGCGACCACGTAGTTGGCGGGCGGCAGACAAGCTGGGATCACCTTGTCGGTGATGATGGCAGGGCTGAGAGGAAGCACAGACGTGACAGTTGACTGCCTGCCTGAGACTCCTGCCACAACCAGATGCTGCCTGCCCGAAGCCCCAGACCCTCCGCACTGGCATCTCCCTGATGCCCGGGCACAGGCAGCCTGGAGAACAGCTTCCCCCTCACCGTTCCTATCGGAGCTTATGGGCGGGACAACCAGAACGTTTGTCACAAAGGTACCCGTTACGGACAGGCATCCACAGTGACACCTCGTTTGCGAGTGCCCAGCGGTGGGGGTGGGGCTGACAGAGACCCCCCTTCGTGCCCATTCTGTGCACGGCATCCTGGACCACGGCCACGCTTCTGCACCCGCTTCACAGGCTCCCCGCACCGGGCGCGCGGCCCGCGGAGGGGCTGTCACACGGCATCCGTTAGAGCAAAGCCATCATGTGACCGTGAGCAAGCCCTGCCTTTGGGGCTGTTTCCTCCTCTATGGATCTCCACACCGCGATGGCGGGGATCCATAACTAGGCACCAAGGGAAGGAGGACCGCAAACACCCGCACAAGCAAAAGGGCATGTTTCCCAAGAGCCTCCACAGGCCGTAGGTTCCAGGGCATCTTAACCACCGGACCTGGAGGTGGTGCGAGGCTGGATTCCACTCTGGCAAGTTCCAGAGGAGAACGGATGGGAGAGGAGAGACGCCCGAATCCGATTAAGAATCACCGTGGCCGCCAACTTGGAAGCAGACACACCCTCTCGGGGTCACCGGCATAGGCCCAGCCTCGCACATGGGGTGACCTCGCAGATGTCACTCTATAGCTTCCCTTCTGTGCCTTAGACCCGTGGTCAGCAAACAGCGGCTCGCGAGCCACATGCAGTTCTCTGGCCCCTTGAGTGTGGCTCTTCCACAAAATACCACGGCCTGGGCGAGTCTATTTTAAAGAAGTGGCGTTAGAAGAAGTTTAAGTTAAAAAAATTTGGCTCTCAAAAGAAATTTCAATCGTTGTCCTGTGGATATTTGGCTCTGTGGACTAATGAGTTTGCCAACCACTGCCTTAGACACTTGGGGTGAGGGGCATGGAGTGGGTGAGTCTGAACCTCAAACATTCCAGTCTACAGAGAACACTCCCAGAACCCCAAATCCGAGCCAGGGGGTCCTCGATGGCCCTCAAAGGACCATGTGGAAGGAGGGATGAGCTCCTGTTCTGGCTAAGCCAGCAGCCCTTCTTCCCCTCTCTAGAGCGTCCACGCATCCCCGAGGGTCAGGCCTCAGGTCACTGCCCCGAGCACCCAGAGGTGCTCCTGCCCAGACCAGCGGGGCGGCATTCAGACGCGGGCGCCGGCCTCCTGCGGCCCGGCCCGTCCTCGCTGTCGGCGGGTCCCCCTGTCCCGGGAGCCCGTCCCACGCTGACGTGTGAGGGCCTGTGACTGTCCCGACCGTGTCTGTTCTCAAAAGCACCGTCGGCGGCCTCAGCGGCCTCCCTGGGACCTGCTTCCAAGCCCCGCTCGCTCAGCGCATGAGCAGCCGCCGTGCCCAGGCCTGAGGGCCCCGCGCCGGTTCAGCGGGAGGAACAGAGCCAGCGCTAGGAAGGAGGCCTGGCGTCTGCGAGGGGTGAGAGGTCATGGCCGGGTTTAAATGCGCTGGAACACCCCATCTCCTCTGAGTCTCCCCAAACACATCGCCACTCTGAGCGGAGGCGGCAGCCGGGACGCGTGAGGAAGTCTCAGGATGTCTACGGGCTGACCGTGACCCTCCGGTGAGAGCGTAGGGGTCACCGTGCACCTCGCGTTTCAACTCCTTTTCACGTGAAAATCTGAGTCCTGGTGCCTTTGCCAAGACCACAGCCAGGAGGGGGCAGAATGGGCCGAGCCCAGGTCTCACTGAAGGTCATTGTTCGTCCCCGAAGGCCTGTGCCTTTCGCGGCCCCCGCAGCCCCCCACGGCCCCCGCCCCCCGGCCCTGTCCCGCCAGGAGCCCAGGCAGGAGCGGCGGTGCCCACGCCTCCCGGACACGCGCGGGGCGGCACCTGCTCAGCTTCAGCAGCGCGATGTCGGCCCGCGTGGGCTCCAGCACCAGCTTGGACACCTCCCGTTCCTGCACGTCCGCCTCCAGGTTCCGCTCGCGGTGCGCGCCCAGGATGACCTTGTACGACGAAGGCCGTGAGGACCTGGAAAAGGCGGTGCCGTAAGCAGCGAAGGGGGGCAGCCTCTTCAGGGGGCGCCCTCTGAGCCAGACAGCACGTTCCCAGACACTCAGCTCCCCAGTCTCCTCTGAGCATCAGCCTGCGGACTATACGTCCGGGTTCCAGTCCGGTCAAGGGCACACACCTCAGTTGCAGGTTCAATCCCCGGCCCTGGTCGGAGTGCGTGCAGGAGGCAACCAATCAATGTGTCGCTCTCACATCAATGTTTCTCTCTCTCTGTCTCTCCCCGTCCCTTCCACTCTCTCTAAAAATCAATGGAAAACATCCTCGGGTGAGGATTAACAAAAAAAAATAATATAAAATAAAAAGAAAGAAAGGCCCTAGCTGGTTTGGCTCAGTGGATAGAGGGTCAACCTGTGGACTCAAGGGTCCCGGGTTCAATTCTGGTCAAGGGCACATGCCCCAGTTGCGGGCTTGATTCCCAGTAGGGGGTGTGCAGGAGGCAGCTGATCAATGATTCTCTCTCATCATTAAAGTTTCTATCCCTCTCCCTCTCCCTTCCTCTCTGAAATCAATAAAAATATATTTTTAAAAAGAAAAAAGAAAAGAAAGAAAGGTCACAATTGACCGAGCCTCGCCATTAAGGAATGTTCTCGGCGATGCTGTTGGTAGGTGGGACCAACACTAGAGTCAGCACAAGGGCAGGCCCCGGGTCAGCGGTCACTCGGGCACCTGTGCCACGCACAGCTCTCTCCTGCCTCCCCCCTGAGCTGGTCTTTCTCCTTCGTTTCCCCTGGAAACACTCCGGTCCCCTCCCATCCGACGGCCCTGGCAGCTCTGCCTCAGGCTCTCCACACCCACTCCCCAGTGCCCAGTGTCACGGCCATCGGAGGAAGGGTGGGAGGGGACAGGGAAGGACACAGGCGGGACATCTGCCAGCCAAGTCCTGGCGCCGGCCGTCCCTGCACCTACCTCTCCAGGCAGTGGGCAGCGGTGAGCACCCACTCCGGGGATATCAGCGTGCCTCCACAGAAGTGCATTCTGAACCTGCGGGGACAGGCCGAGATGTTAGTTCAGATCTCATGCTCTATTCTACAGGAAGCTGGAAGCGGGGCTCAGTTCCTTTGTTAGTGTGATATTCCCAAAGGAAAGGCCACCGGCCCGTCATCAGGACGGTAGGGGCCGATTGCGGTTCAGTTGGGGGTTTTCCCGAAGGTTCCATCCACAGCACTCTTTAAGGTGGCTGGGGAGGCTCCGGGGCAGCTGTCCCCAGACGAGCAAACCCGGGGGGCTCCAACATGAAGCCCGAGCCCTTGGCTCCGACGGATCAGCCCTGGACTTGAACAGAAGGGACCAGGCAAAACCACCCCTTTCATGTCTTTCCTTTCCTTTCGGCAAGATCTACGCAAGACCTGGCGAGTGCTCAGGCGGCCCGCGGCGATTCTGCGTGGCCTGGTCCCGGGACTTGCTGATTGTACCCGAGGCAGTTCCCTTTCGAGGGGCAGATGGCTCCTAATCGTTTACGTCCCAGGACTGCTAGGCACGGGGTCGCTCACGAAAAAAAGAGCGTGAGCCGCCCGGAAGCACGTGGGATGGAGAGAGCGCACTGTGCAGGCCCGCGGATGTGAGCAATGGCTCGGGCGTGGCGTGGGAAAGAAGGGCGGGAAGCGTGACAGGTGAGGGCTGTGCAGAGCGCAGTTACTAAGTGACGAGGCAAAGAGCAGAAACACCCGCTCAACACCGGGCAGCAGATGGACTGGCGACGAGCGGTGCCACTGGGCCAGCCGGGGCGGAAGGCTCACGGGGGAGGCCCGCCTGCACCTGAGCGCAGGTGCCCGGGCGCAGAAATGAGACGAGGAAGCAGCCGTGTCATGTGTGTGCTT
This sequence comes from Ia io, assembly GCA_025583905.1. Taxonomy (NCBI): domain Eukaryota; kingdom Metazoa; phylum Chordata; class Mammalia; order Chiroptera; family Vespertilionidae; genus Ia; species Ia io. The sequence continues at coordinate 3,556,923 of JAJQQW010000005.1, read as the reverse complement.
TCCACGTGTCACCAGGCAGCCTGAGCTCCCTGGAGGCGAGGCCACTGAAAGGATGACCCGAGCTGCCCAGGGTTCTGAGGGTCAGAGCTGGTCGCTGCTTGTTGTGGGGAGCGTGAGATGCCCCACGCGAAAGGAGGTGTGTTGGCGACTGGGCGAGCCCCTCTGAAGGAAGACACTGAGTCTGCGTCTGTGATGGACGACAGGTAATTGGGTCTTGGTACCCCACCAGGTGTCCCGTTCCTATAGTTGTTTTGCTCTTCCTCTTACAAGGAATCTTCAATACTTTCCCGGCAATACTGGCTCTTGGAAACTGTGGCATCTGCACACCTTAATGCAGTGGTCGGCAAACTCAGTCCACAGAGCCAAATGTCAACAGGACAACGATTGAAATTTCCTTTGAGAGCCAAATTTTTTAAACTTAAACTTCTTCTAACGCCACTTCTTCAAAATAGACTCACCCAGGCCGTGGTATTTTGTGGAAGAGCCACACTCAAGGGGCCAAAGAGCCGCATGTGGCTCGCAAGCCGCAGTTTGCCGACCACGGCCTTAATGGTAGCTGCCCGGATCAAGGAAAAGATTCCAGTTCTGGCTCTTTTCAAAGCAGAGAACCGAGAAAAGGCAAACCCTTTATCTCCTAGCTTCCCTTCCTCCTGGGGAGAAAGCAGAGGCCGGGCTGAGCCTGAGCTGTGGGTTGAGTGTGGGTTTGCGGGCTCACACGGAAGGATGGACGCATCGTGTCTAGAAGTGTCGTTACCTTGTTCTGAGGCTGATTTGCCACGGCCAGGAGTGCGGGTTGGCCACACACCCTCCTACGACCCTCCCCGGGCACTTCTTCGGCTCCACCTTGGGCTTCCCACAGTCAAATGACGAGGACACTGCGGCACAGGAGAGAGAGTCGCATTTGAAGTGGGAGGTGACCGTGCTGTCGTACAACGCATGGTGAGTGAGTGGCTCGCGGCCAAAGCTGAGTGTTTGACACCTCAAAGCCCAAACTATCAGTAAGAGGCCTGTACGCATGGAACAGACTGACGGCTGTCAGAGGGGAGGGGCTTGGGCACTGGATGGAAGAAGGTGAAGGGATAAATCAAAAAGTATATACTTTACACAGAGACGCAGACAGCAGTGTGGTGATGGCCAGGGAAGGGGGGTGGAGAAGGGGTGGGGGGAGGTGGGCAAAGGCGGGGAAAATGGGACAGAAAGAGACTTTGCTTGGGGCGTTGGGCACACGATACGTGTGCAGATGATATTTTGAGTTGTACACTGGAAACCTGTATGGTTTTGTGAACCAATATCACCCCAATAAATTCAATATACAAAAAAAAGAAAGAAAAGAGAACAGTAAAGAAATCTCTTAATTTCAAAAGTAAAATAAACAAACAAACAAAAAAAACCCATAAGCATATTTGGAATATCTGTCTCTACATTTCAAAAGTAGTAGACAACACAGAACCTTCTCCACTCAAGAAGAGAAAGTCCTTTTGTTTACTTGGGGGGAAGCGGTGAAGTAAAGTGGTGTAGTTAGGCATTAGAATTACGACTTCTCCGAGACCACCTTGAGCGACACACATTGTTAATCTGACCTATAACGTTAGCCCCATATCACTGTCACCACCACCACCTCCACCGAACCATGGACAGTTCTCTGAAAACCACAGGGCCATCCCTGCTGAAAGGCAATGGGGTACTTTTTTAACGAGACATTGATTAAATGAACACCAAATCTTTCCATAATGATCTTGCTCAGTACATTATTCAAATCAATCAAAATCTGTAAAAGCACATAGCCATATCTTTTTCAGTAAACTAACCTAAAAGCACACTTACTGATAAAGCAAACGTATGTATATATGAAGACTTCTATAAACCTAATAAGAAAACATAGTGTTGTGTGCAACCATTAACTCAAGAGAAATAGTTAGCTGTTATAAAAAAAAAATGAATGTGCTGAATTGTATGTAAATTTGACTTGAGGGCTATATCTAAAACTTGGCAATAGGGTATTTTTAAATGGGAGTCTCTGTGTACAAATATGTACACACTAGAGGCCCGGTGCACAAATTTGTGCACATTGAACGGAAATTAACTAGAAGAAATATTTTAGAGGCCGGAGCGGGACTGCAGGAGGTTGGCTCCAGGGCGTATCTGGCCCATCTTGCCCAGTCCCCATCAGGGCCAATAGGGGCCAGCCAGCCAAGGAGGGACCGTGGGAGGGCTCCAGGACGTGTCCGGCCCATCTCATCCAGTCCCAATCAGCCGGACCCCAGCCGCAAGCTCACCTACCGGTTGGAGCATCTGCCCCCTGGTGGTCAGTGCATGTCATAGCGACTGGTCGAGTGGTTGACCGAACAGTTGACCAATTGGTCGGACACTTAGCATATTAGGCTTTTATATAGAGAGATGTGTGTATGTGATTGTAAGTACCAAGGATAATCTGCCCTAACCTGAACTATTACCTCTCCCAGCCAGGCTCCGGACCGCCCTCCTGGGAGCCTCCCAGACTCACTGAGGGCCCAGAGATAACACATCACCGCCTGCACTGCTTCCCTCCTGCCTGGTGCCCTTCAGATCCTCAGCAACGTGAGCGTAAGTCATTGTTCATAACGACACTGTGGGGGGTTTCTTTCCGCCCCAACCAGAGACTCTACCTTCTCTCGAACCTGGAGCCTGAATTTTCCAAATAACTTTCCCTTTGTCACGGCCTGTGACTTTTCTACGCATCCACATAGAAAAGTCTCTTTAAACAGGAAATATGCAACACTATGACACGCCACTCTGACGCTGAGCTTAGTTCCTGCCGCTGAGCCTCGGACAGAGCCGGCCTCACAAATGCGCGATGGAAGGGTCGCTACAGAGAGCACCACTCTCTGGTTCTCCATTCAGGACAAAATTGAAAGTTTTTCTTTATTTTTACTTATTTCTTATCGGTACTGAACGTGGTGGTGGAATTATTAACATCATTCAACCAACAAATATATAATTTAAAGTGACTATAAGTAAATAACTTATGTTTAAGGTGGGCATCTTCAATGATGAAGAGGGCTCAGGGAGGAGGCGGGGGGGGGTGGGGGGAGAGCAGGCCAGCGGAAAGGCTCGGCTCGCAAGCCCTTCTCTCTCAGACCCGCATGAAGAAAGCAAGGCTGCGTGTATCTGAGAAGTCAGCTTACCGCACTGCGGGACGTCGCAGTAGTCGAACAGCTTCTTGGGGTCCGTCGTGTAGCACCAGGGCCCATTGCTGTCGCCGTCGGGGTTGCGGCAGTACTGGAAGAGAGGCGCTGCTCAGGGACAGGACGGGATGGCGTGCACGGGGCGGGAGAGGGGGGCCTGGGCACAGGGAGTCACGCTGCCCTCAGAAGAGGGAAGGTAAGCACTCCTTTGCGGGGGGCGGGGGAGAGTAAACTTTAGGATGCTTCTGACCCATCCCAGCCCATTGGTCATGTCTCCTTGTTCCAAAGAAGCTCCAGCCTTGAAGCCATGCCCCGGAAGGAGAGTGGAGCCTCTCAGGGGACTTAACGTGGGGACTGTAAAAGGGGACTCCTTTCGGTGGGGACGATAGAGATGCCGCAATAGGACCACGGGCATGATGGACTCATCCTGCGCCTGGGTCACCACGGAGCCTGCTTGCTGGTGGCTCAGATGCAGACGCCCTGGGCTGGGCACCGTCCGTGGGCCAAGCCACGAGAGGCTGTGTCTCCTTGTCCTTCCTGTGCATGCCCCGAAGCAAACCAGAAAGTATGAGAGGCCCCGCCGGCGCGGCTCAGTGGTTGAGCATTGATTTATGAACCAGGAGGTCACGGTTCCATTCCCAGTTGGGGCTCATGCCCAGGTTGTGGGCTCCATCCCCAGTGCAGGGCGTGCCGGAGGCAGCTGATCCATGATTCTCTCTCATCATTGATGTTTCCATCTCTCTCTCCCTCTCCCTTCCTCTCTGAAATCAATTAAATATATGTGTGTGTGTATATATATATATATATATATATATATATATATATATATATATATATACACTGAGTGGCCAGATTATTATGATCTCTGAACGCATAATAATCTGGCCACTCAGTGTATATTCTATATAATAAAAGGCTAATATGCAAATTGTCCCCGAGACCAGGAGTTCGACCAGCAGGCAGGCCGGCCAACCGCCCATGTCCCCTCCCCCTGGCCAGGCTGGCCAGACCCCACCCATGCATGAATTCATGCACTGGGCCTCTAATATACACACATATACACGCACACACACACACACACACACTGAGTGGCCAGATTATTATGCGTTCAGAGATCATAATAATCTGGCCACTCAGTGTATATATGTATGTATATATATATATGTATATATATATATATATATATATATATATATATATATATATATATATATATATATATATATATATTTTAATTTTTAAAGAAAGAAAAGAAAGTGGGAGAGACTGGGAAATCCTACTATGGGAAATCCCAATGCCCCACCCAAAATTTTTTCCTAGAAAAGTCTGACCATAATGTCACGAATCACATTGATCCCCAGGATCTAGCAGGTGTCCTCAAACCACGGCCCGCGGGCCACATGCGGGTGTTTTTGCCGTTTTGTTTTTTTACTTCAAACTAAGATATGTGCAGTGTGCATAGGAATTTGTTCATAGTTTTTTTTAAACTATAGTCCGGCCCTGCAACGGTCTGAGGGACAGTGAACTGGCCCCTGTTTAAAAAGTTTGAGGACCCCTGATCTAGAGGGTGGACACTAGAAACTAGAAACAGCGCGGAGGGAAGAGCGCCGGGAATGGGCTGCGGCGGGGTGGCCGCGCGGTCCGCTCCTGTGCTGACGGTACCGGTGCTGCTCCTGCTGCAGGCTCAGCCCCCCGAAACCCCGCGTGGTTCCCCCCACACACACCCCCACCATAGATCAGTCCAGGCTGACTGGCCGCAACAGAACCAATTCTGTTTGCAAAGGTTGGTCTGCAAAAGGCGCAAGAGCGGCTTACGTTTTTCTCCAGCCCGGCCCGCGGGTTTGTCTCCGGCGTGAAGATGTTGTGTCTGTGGGGCTCCTGGGCGGCCCAGGCCTGGCAGGTGGTGCCGGCCACTGTGGTGGCCTTCTTGCCCCGGTACCCCTTCCCGTTGCCCAGCATGCAGTCTGCGGGGAGAGAGGGTGCTGCTCAGGCTCCGCGGGCCCGGGGGCGAGGCCAGGTTCTCCAATGTCCGGCCTGTGGCCACGTCCTGCAGAGCCCGGGAGGCCGGGGTGCTGGGCGCTGTCCGTCTAACCCAGTGGTCGGCAAACTCACTAGTCCACAGAGCCAAACATTAACAGGACAACGACTGAAATTTCTGAGAGCCAAGTTTTTTAAACTTAAACTACGTAAGTAGGTACATTGTTATTAACTTAATTAGGGTACTCCTGAGCTGGCCTTTGCTAAAAACTCAAGGGGCCAAAGAGCCGCTTGTGGCTCGCGAGCCACAGTTTGCCGACCACTGGTCTAACGCGTTACCCATCTAACGCGTTACCCGTCTAACACGTTACCCGTCTAACACGTTACCCATCTAACACGTTACCCATCTAACACGTTACCCGTCTAACGCGTTACCCGTCTAACGCGTTACCCGTCTAACACGTTACCCGTCTAACACGTTACCCATCTAACACGTTACCCGTCTAACACGTTACCCGTCTAACATGTTACCCGTCTAACGCGTTACCCGTCTAACACGTTACCCGTCTAACACGTTATCCGTCTAACACGTTACCCGACATGAGCGTGGGCTTGGAAACAGCCGTGTGGAGCAGGGGCTGGGGTGGGAATTGGGCCAGGACACTGAGCTCGTTGGTTTGACGCCGCTGAGTGGCGGACGGCGCCCCGGGAGAATTTGCGGGGGCAGATGCTGCTGTGAACTGCTAGGCGGCTCTCGAGCACCTCCTCTCAAGGGGGGAGAGGGGGGATAAAGGGGTGCACACAGGAAGGCTCTTCTAGAAAATCTTATTTGGCTAGAGCTGTGCTTTGCGTCCCCGCCCTCCGGGGTGAAGAGGGTAACTGGGGGACTTGGGATGCCTTCCCCAAGCTTGTCCCGCATCTCAAACCTAGGGAGGGGGCTCCCCGGGACCCCTGAGAGAACTGGATGTGGGACACATGTGGGGGTGGGGGGCGGTGCACCAGTGCCCTGACGGCCACTTGGAAAACCCAAACAGCGAGGAGGGGGCCTTTCTGGGCAGCCTGTACCCCGACATTTTCCAGGACCAGGACATATGGGTTACCCATGCACTAAATGTGGCACCGACACGTGGGAGAACCGTGGGAGGTCCCCTCAGGTTTACCCAGGAGGGACCCCGAGGCAGGGCTCCGAGCAAGGAGAGGTGGGCTCACGGTCCCGGGGGGAGCAGGCGGGCCCCCACATTGCGGGGAAGCCGAGCCCACCTCAGGGAGGAGCGGCTCTCGACTTCTAACCAGGTCCTTCTCAGCGTTGAATGCCCCGACAGTGGCCAGAGGAGCTGTGTGACCCTGGTTTTCATGCAGGGGCGGGGGGAGGGAGCCCCTGCGTTTTCCCACCCCTCGAAGGCGCAGAGGCCTCGCTGCTGCCCAACAACCACAGGACCAGGTGCTCAGGGAGCAGGGAGGATGGGGACCACTTTCGGCTCCCCCTCAGGTGACAGCCCTTCTTATGTGGAGGCCGATGACCCCTGCGGCCACACAGCCTCTTGTGCCTGTCTGACCAGCTCCCCTAATTCAGCGTGTTCAAAGCCAAATTAACCCTTTCTATTCCTCCATGGAGGAGGCAGACACGTTTTTCTAGAAGGCTCTATTTTAGCCTGGCTGGGGTTGCTCAGTGGTTGAGCCTTGACCTATGAACCAGGAGGGTTCGATTCCCAGTCAGGGCACATTCCCCGGGTTGCAGGCTCGTTCACCAGTAGGGGGCGTGCAGGAGGCAGCCGATCAATGATTCTCTATCATCATTGATGTTTCTCTCTCTCTCCCTCTCCCTTCCTCTCTGAAATCAATAAAAATATATATATTTTTTACATTTAAAAATAGAATGTCCTATTTCAGCTAATGCCACCATTCCCAATCTCCCCACCCACCAAGTCTCATTGTGCCACCCATCCGCCACAGCCAGTTAGTTTCCGGGGCTCACTCCGTTACACCAGCAACAGCAGCTCTGCCCCACCCCCAAGGTGACATGAGAGGCTTCCTGCCACATGGATTCAGGTTCCCATAGCAACGAGCTTCTGCATCCATCTGCTTCCCCGGGCTCTCGTCCCAGTGCCCAAGCGCACAGTCTGGCCGCCGCGTCTCACCTGCTTCCGAAGAGTCCTGGGAGCTGACAGCCTGGACCTCGGGCGGGGCGTGCGTGGCAGCCCCCTGTGTTTCTGAGCATTTCCTCAGGTTGCAGAACTCCCAGCGGACCTGGGGGTCGGTGGTGTAGCACCAAGGGCCCTTGTCGGCGTCGGGATTCCGGCAGTAGTTCATGGTCAAGCCACTGCGAATGCCACACGAGAGGGCTTGAGTAGGGGGAGAGTCCTCAGGGACCACCCTGCACCCGCTGAGTTTTGTGTTAACAAAGTATTTTTTTTAAAAAATTGATTTCAGAGAGGAAGGGAGAGAGATAGAGAGAGAGGAACATTGATGATGAGAGAGAACCATTGATTGGCTGCCTCCTGCATGCCCGCTACGGGGGGTGGGAGGAGGGATTGAGACCGCAACCCAGGCATGTGCCCTTGGCCAGAATGGAACCTGGGACCCTTTAGTCTGCAGGCTGACGCTCTATCCACTGAGCCAAACCAGCTAGAGTCAAAGTCTTATTTTTAATAAGAGGAGGGTTACTTAGACAATCACAGCGGTAGAAGTGAGTGGTAGAAGAAATGGGCTCAGGAAACAAGTTACAGAGGCAAAGAAGGGCCCTAGGAGCTTAGGATAGGGGTTGTGGGGGGTGAGAGAGAGAGAGAGACTTAACAAAGTCTTAAGTGACTTTGCAATATTTCCATCAAAGGTGCTAATTATTACAGTGCCACAAGTACAGGTCCTCAATGTCAAAACAACTTTTAAATCTATATATATAAAAGCCTAAGCAACTGGCTGACCGACCAGTAGCTATGATGCACACTGACCACCAGGGGGCAGACGTTCAATGCACAGACATGGAAACATGGAACAGACTGATGAATCTCAGAGGGAAGCGGGGAGAGTGGGAGGGCGGGAAGAGATTAACCAAAGATCTTATATGCATACAGGTCCCTCTCTGTGTCCTGGCAACTCAGGTCCGCTCAGACCGGAATGCTCTGGGCCCCGATGGGTCTGAACGGGTCAGGCTGTAGACGCTGTGACCCAGCAGGTGTTGTGGGTGGTTCCCTTGCTAATCATCAGGTCATTTGTCTTCCTGACCTTTCCACTCGTGTGACCGTGACCCCTCCATATGTCCCAACCCCCGGCTTCCACAAAACTACGCAGGAAAGACAGCCCACCTCTAACTTCTCTTCTTTGGGAACTTTTGCTCAAAAACAAGGCACCCGAGATACTGTGCCTCACATTCTGGAGCCAAGAGAAGTTTGGGTCTAAGAAGTTAGCGTAAACAAGTCCCTTCTAACAAGCTGACGTGAGCCGTGGCTCCTCTGAGGGTTAAAAAGCAAAGACATACGCGTTGGGTAATTTGTCTGGGGTCTTCGAGTGCCGGTGCGGGGTCATGGACGACCAGGACTGGCATTTGCGCCCTGTGATGGTGGTGGAGGAGGTGCCGCGATAGCTCTGCCCATTGCCGTGGTAGCACTCCTGGACCACGGGGGTCTGTTCTTCCACTGAAATGGAAGTGGAAGAAATCAGTGAATAGTGACTAGAACGGAGAAATGTGTGAAGCAATATAACGCTCCCAGAACAGCCAACTCTGCTTGTGCATTCACACTGTTCCTTATCAGTGGGCAGATGGGCATGCAAAGGAAACAACAGATCTGTGATATTCCAGAATTTTAATGACCTCACTTTTTTGGTAAACATTTAATGTAAAGCGCGGGGAAGCCCGGCTGGCTTTGCTCAGTGGCTGAGCATCAACCTATGAACCAGGAGATCACGCTTCAATTCCCAGTCAGGGCAAATGCCCAGGTTGCGGGCTCGATCCCCAGTAGGGGGCGTGCAGGAGACAGCCAATCCATGATTCTCTCTCATTATTGATGGTTCTATCTCTCCCTCTCCCTTCTTCTCTGAAATTAATAAGAATGTGTGTGTGTATATATATATATATATATATAAAAAACACACACACACACACACTAGGGGTCCAGTGCACGAATTTGTGCACCAGTGGGGACCCTCAGCCTGGTCTGTGGGATGGGGCCGAAACCGGCTCTCTGACATCCCCTGAGGGGTCCCGGATTGCAAGAGGGTGCAGGCCAGGCCCAGGGACCCCGCTGTGCACGATCAGGGCCTCAGGGCCCGGGAGGGACATAGGAGGTTGGCCAGCCAGGGAGGGACCATGGGAGGGTTCCTGGACATGTCCGGCCCCTCTTGCTCAGTCCTGATTGGCCGGGCCCCAGCAGCAAGCTAACCCCCTGGTGGTCAGTGCATATCATAGCGAGAGGTTGAGTGTCCTTAGCATATCATTAGCATATTATGCTCTGATTGGTTGAACGGCTGACTGGATGACCAGACACTTAGCATATTAGGCTTTTATTATATAGGATATATATATATATATATATATATATATATATATATATATATATATTTAAAGAAGAAGATCAGTGAGGACTGAAAGTGCTAAGCAGTGCTCATCAACTTGACCTGCTGGCCTTTATGGAACCCTCCCCGCCAACAGCACAGGACACGTTCACCAAGAAGGCCCTCCTTCAACCATGAAACGAGCCTCCACGGTTTAACGTAAGCGAAATCCCGTAGTGCGTTCTCTGGCCAGAGCAGAACTCAACTCTAACAAAGAGCTGGAGTGGGAGCCCCAGCCAGTGGCCCGCGCTCAGCCCCGCTGCTACCTGTGGCGTCCGCCTGCTCCGTGGACAGCTGGGAGGACTCGCAGGATGGGATCTTGCAGTGCTCCCACCGCACTTCACTGTTGGTCGTGTAGCACCATGGGGCCGACTCGCCATCAGGGTTCCGGCAGTAGTTTTCCTCCAGGTTTCTGGAAAAGACGCCGGTGTGAGTTCCGCCCTCCACACAGGCTCCGTTACATGACAAGGAGCAGGCAGGCTGGTTAATAGGGATATTGGACGCTTGGCCAGCTAATTCTCCGGAATTACACACACTGAAAGGTAGGTGGGCACGTGAGCTGAGCGGGGGCTCTTTAGGACCCCAGAGAATCATGGCGCTGACGCTTCTCTGGGGTCCATGATTAAAACGTATTCCTCGACTGGGGGTCACCAAGCAAAATAGCTCTGCTGTATGTTGGGCACGGTGCTGGATGCTAAAGCACATGGGCATTTCCCACAGTGTTCCTGCCTCAGACAGTATATCCAGCTCTGGCCGGTGTGGCTCAGAGGTTAGACCATTGGCCCCTGGACCAGAAGGTTGCATGTTCAATTCCTGGTCAAGGTCATGTACATGGGTTTCAGGTTCAATCCCTGGCCTCGGTCTGGGTGTGTGCAAAAGGCTATCAATCGATGTGTTTCTCTCACATTGACCTCTCCCCTCTGTCTCACATTGACCTCTCCCCTCTCTCTCACATTGACCTTTCTCCTCTCTCTCTCTCTCTCTCTCTCTCTCTCTCTCTCTCTCTCTTCCTCCCCCCTCCCTTTTACTCTCTCTTAAATCAATGGAAGAATAGCCTCTGGAGCGGATTAGCAACAACAAGTCTGTCCAGCGTAGCCCTGGGGTTCCGTGTTCCCCAAACCCGCTGCTCTGCGCTCTGACCGAGCGGCCCTGGGGGAGGCCCAGGATTGGCATTTCTAGCAACAGCCGCTGCTGGAGGGAGAGCCCGCGGCACAGGCGTCAGGGCCCACTCATCCCCTGCCCAGCCCTGGCCCTTGGTCATCGCAGGGACTTCACCGGTCGGGACTCAAGCCGGAGCCACGTCGGTGGGATCTCGCGATTGGCTCAGCCGCGGGAAGGAGCCGGGACGGACTCACTTGCAGGGGAAGTTCTCTGGGGTCCTGTTGTGCTTGTGAGGGGTCTGCTGGCTCCAGCGCTGACACGTGTGCCCGGAGAGAGTGACGGCCACCTTCCCCACGTAGCTCTCCCCTCTGCCCTTCAGACACTGGTGTGTGGGGCCAGAGGACGGCGGGGGCGTTGCTGGAATGGGGATAGTAAATGGCTGTGAGTGGTTCTGACATGGGGGGGCACAGGCGGCCGGGGCGGGGGGCGGGGGGCCGTGGATCTGGGAGCGTCAGTCTGGCTGCTGGCTGCTCACCTTCTTTGGAACTGGAAAATGGTTTATCATTTTTAGAAGAAGTTGACTTGGTAGAGTCATGCCTACGAGACCCTCTCACGAGGAACGCCCCCAGGAACAAGGCCCTCGGAGTGCAAGCTACTTTCTGTTTTCTTTCTCAGTTTGCCAAGGTCATGTCTTGGTCAAGGTCATGTACATGGGTTTCAGGTTCAATCCCTGGGCGTGTCTTCTCTTTCTCAGATTGTTATACATGTAGGGATCGACATGCCACCCTCACCCCAGATCTTCACATACACCAGCGACCCAACCTCCTCTGTGAAGAATAAATTATTCCCTGAGTGAACACAGCTGAATGCTGCCCAACATTCCATGAAGCCAACAGGGAGGCCACGGACAGAAGCCACAGTGTCTCCAAGGAAGAGCGTGGGCTCCTGGAAATCGCAAAATTCTTGAGAGAAGAAGAAAAAAAGACACCAAAAAGAGAAGGCGATGTCAGAAAGAAGGGGGGTGCCTGGGGGACTCGCATGCCTCCCGGACGGACGGACAGCTGTCAGGCCCAAGGGCGGAAGCCCCCGCGGGCTGTGAGCCCTCCTAACTCCTGATGACCATCCTTGTCTGAACCTCCAGCTCCTTCTTCCAATTCTCATTAAGGGAAAGGCTTAGAAGTGTTTCTTCCGGGTCCTTCCTGTAAGCGAGCTGGTGCACCTCCCGCCCTGGGCGCCCCGTCTCCCTTCTGAAGACGGACCGCTTGTTCACAGAGCAGCAGCCAGAGAGCACTCTGGGTGCGAATGAGAGGCGTGGACAGGAAGCCCGGGTCTGACGTCCCCTCGAAGGCCACGGAGCTACCTTCCAGAGCCCACATGCATGTCTTTGACAGCAAAGACCCACAGAACCCACGGTCAGTGGTGCTCCGACAGCTCCCTAGTGGAGCCAGGAGACTGACGAGGGCAGTCAAGTCCCACCGCAGCCATGGGGCCTCTGAGGCACAACACGCAGCCCCGGGCGTGCTTTTCTCTTGATTCCCAGGGCAGAACGGGGGAGGGTCCCGCGGGTGGGGGCGGGCCATACTTACTGCAGCGCGGGATGTTACAGAGCTCCCAGCGCTTGCTGGGGTCCGTGGTGAAACACCAGGGGCGGGGCTCCCCATCAGGGTTACGGCAGTAATTCCTCTTCAGGTTCTTGCTGGGGAATCTGAAAGGGCAAGGAGGAGTTTAATGGCCCGGGAACAGTGTTCGCTCCGGCAGCACACAGACTACTGGAACGATACGGAGACGATCAGCTGCAAATTCGTGGAGCGTTGCATATTTCTTAAAATAAAATAAAAAACAAGAAATAGCACGGAACATGTCCAGCTGAGCATCACCCTAAATGAGCAGGTGTGGAGCACCTGTAGGCACGGCCAAGCACCCGGGGAGGCGACAGGTGAAGGCCGGCCTCAAAGAGATGGCGGCCTCATGAGGGCGATGAGCTCAGTGGCCGAAGGACTACTTTCCGGCGGTTTGCACTTGTAAGTCACAGGACAGGGTCAGGGACGTTAGCGTGTTGGCCGTCTGGAAAACGGATGTCAGCAAACTCCAGTTACTCAGTTGCAAATAAGAGCGATGTTTAAAACACCAGGGACTTGCTAGTTGCCATCTTCAGAGCGTGAAGAGCCGACCGCCTGGTCTGCCAGGCTCGGCCCCACCAGCCTTGGAGCTGACGGCAGCGGAAAGGGGCGCCCTGTGTGCCCGTGGGCACCTGGCCCAGTGCAGGCAGGGCCCTTCGGCGGCCCAGGGCTGAGACCCCGAGGCGAGCCGTGCCTGGGCCCTCGGGCTTCGCTCACTCCCTGTCTGAGGCTCTCGTGCTCAGTCAGGGCGGACTGAGCCAACGGCAGTGGCTTCAGGAATCTTCTGTTTCCTGCACGTGGACAGGAAGAGGCTTCAGGAATGGCCGGGAGGCATAGCAGTTCCCTGGAGCTGTTTCCCCAGGGAAGTCTGGGGCTCAGTCTCACTTCTTCTAAGTTTCCTTAAGTGGAGGTAGGTCCCGCCGTCATTATGGAATGAAGACAAAGATCAGAAGCAGCTACGGAAGGGGGGTGTTTCCAGAACAATCCGTGGGAAGTGGGGGCGGGGAGGAATCCTAGGCCAGGAACTCACTTCCTGTGGCACATTCCTGACCCCTTGGGGAGTCTAGTGAAAGCTGGGCATCCTTGCCCCAGACACTGCACTGAGATGGACACGCTGAGGGGCTCATACCCACCCACAGGTCGTGGTGAGGGGCCCAGAGTTTCACTGGAAGGAGGAGAGGAAGGGAGTGGGGGGAAGAGGGAAGCGCTGGGGAACACCCCAGCGAGCGGATCTGGGTTTCTCAGCTCTCCGTGCGCACGCACCGGCCAGGACCGGTTCTGGCAGAGACTTGGCAGAGGGTCCGAGACCCAGTGCGTCTGACAGCCGGCCGCCTCTGCTCCCTGCACCCACCGCCTCTGCTCCCTGTGCGCCCACCGCCTCTGCTCCCTGCGCCCACCACAGAGCGGGAGTGGGAGCTGCTCTTGCAGGCGCGTGGGAGGCAAACGGAGACGCAGAAACGTCAGGTTCGTTCGCTTCTCGAGGGACATGAAAACATCTCAGTAGCAGTAAACGCCCCGCTGGAGCTGCGGGGCCAGGAACACGGACGTTCTCTCCCGGGGACTTACTTGGCGGGGATGTAGCCGTGCGCATGCGGGGTCTGCGAGTCCCAGGCCTGGCACTCGAGCCCTGACATGGTCCTGGAAATGGTGCCCTCGTAGTGCTCTCCGCTGCACTGCATGCACTCCTCTGGGCGGCGGCAAGCAGGAAGGAGAAGTGAGAACCAGGGTCCCGCTAGAAACGTCCTGGATACCGCTCGCCCCTTGTTCACACGTGCTGTCCTATGGTCACCAACCTCTGTTCATACGTGCTGTCCTATGGTCACCAACCCCTGTTCATACGTGCTGTCCTATGGTCACCAACCCCTGTTCATACGTGCTGTTCAATGATCACCAACCCCTGTTCATACGTGCTAATCAGTGGTCACCAACCCCTGTTCATATGTGCTGTCCTATGGTCACCAACCCCTGTTCATACATGCTGTTCAATGATCACCAACCCCTGTTCATACGTGCTAATCAGTGGTCACCAACCCCTGTTCATATGTGCTGTCCTATGGTCACCAACCCCTGTTCATACGTGCTGTCCCACAGTCACTAGCCCCTTGTTCATATGTGCTATCCGATAGTCACTTGGTAATAAAATCGGCACTAAAGACTCAATTTTCTAATACAACCTAAAATGCCACTCTTCCTTTCAAATAGTACAATTAGCATATTTTGGTCAAGACCCCCTCAACTATTACAGTCACGACCAAGTTCAGATATTCCATGAAGGCTTGTCCTCGAGCTGGGATGCACTGGCCCTTGGGTGGGGAGGGGACACAGATTCCCCGGAGCCTGTCAGCTCTCTGCTGGGACGTTTAAAAGGGGTGTCTCCGTTTCAATAGGATCTTTAAAGACGGCTGTGTCATTACCCGATTGTCTGGGTGACGGCACCCTCCCCAGACCCGAGCGCTGGGCCTGTCCGTGCTCCGGACTCCCTGGGAGCAGTGCCCACCTGCGGCCACAGCAGCTGTCTTCCCGTGTGCGTGAGCAGCATGCCTGGCTGCCCTCTGCTTTCTCACATTATTTACAAACAGGAGCTCTGATTTAGAATTCTTGAAGTGACATGGCCCAGCAGGGTCAATAGGACTTTAAGTTTTATGGAATAATAAGGAAAAAAAGAGTCAGACTTGATACCAAAACGATGTGTTCCTGTCAACTAAGGGACAAATGACCTCACAACATCGTGTGCAAATAGAGTCCCCAGAGGGGAGGTAGGTAACGTGATGGGGACCTGAGCTGCCACAGGTGGGAACCTCGCCACGTGGCTACACGAATCCCCCATCCCCTGCCCACCTTGCCCCCTCCGTGGAGCAGGAGCTGTGAAATGAAGAACACGTTTTCAGTAGGATGTTTGTAACTTTTAGCATTGGCTGCTCAGATGCGCTATTCAATTGGTTGGTTCATTAAAACAACAATTTGCTGATCTAAAAACTGGTTCTTGGCTTAGCTTCAGTGCAACAACGAAGTTTCCACATTACTATTGTTTCTTTGAATTGTATTGATTTTATGGTTTTATTCAAACTATATGCCCCAAATCTGTTTTTGTGTTTCTACTGTGTGCTGAGCTTTAAGCATGGGAAGTTTGTGTCTAGAGTTTACATCTAGTTTTTTTAAAAAATATTTGTACACATTGAAGGAACATTTTAATAAAAAAATTCGGGTTGCCCTACCCGGTTTGGCTCGGTGGATAGAGCATCAGCCTGCGGACTGAAGGGTCCCAGGTTCGATTCCGGTCGAGGGTGCATGCCCGGGTTGCAGGCTCGATCCCCAATGGGGGTCATGCAGGAGGCAGCCAATCAATGATTCTCTCTCATCATTGATGTTTCTATCTCTCTCTCTCCCTCTTCCTTGCTCTCTGAACTTAATAAAAATATATTTTAAAAAAGTAATTCAGGTCAATACTAGGACATCTGAGCAAATGTTGACCCGTTCCATGAGGTTCATGCATGACTCAATGGTGTCAAACACGGTGCTAAGTGATCAGTCACACTGTCCCCGTGGGAAATGGCTTTACAGCACATTGCTGTGCGGGGAAGGCAAATAGGGTGGTGTCTGGAGCAGCTCCTGACCTTCACATTCAGGGATGTCGCAGTAGTCGAATCTGGTGGCCGGGTCGGTGGTGTAGCACCAGGGCCCCTTCTCGTCGTTGTCGGGGTTCCGGCAGTAGTTTTCCTCCAGACCCTCTGACGGGTAGCTCGTGGGTGAGAACCTGGGTGGGACGGGAAGGAAGGAGGGAATCACTCTGACTGCATCCTGATCGTCAGCGCGTTACCAGCCACGCAGACTGAGGAGCCTCTGGTTCCCACCCAGAGCTCAGGGTCCTGCCATCCCAGTGCCGAAGAGCTCGTGGTGTCTGTTGCTAGGCTGTGTTCGCACGGGCGCTAACATTCCCGTTATTCCTACTTGTACATTCCGGTTTCGGGAGGACCACACTGTGTCTATGCACAGGTGGCGGGAGCAACGCCTCCAAGCCTGCGGGTTCTCTGCATCCCGAACGCCTGCTTTTGTCACTGCCTCGCTCTGTAAAAACGATAGTGGTTAACACCATCCTCCGCGTGACACTAGACTCTTTTTCTACGTTCTCCCGTGTAGTCTTAATGAACCCTACCAGGACGGTGATGTTAGCCCTATTTTAAGATGAGACAATGAGACGCAGCCGTGTAAAACCGAACAGATCTTGCCTAAGTTGGAACAGTTAATAAGTAGCATCTCAAGAATTAAGTCAGATCTGTCAGATCCCCCACACTGTGTTCTCTCTGAAATACAGCCAGATTTAGGGGGAGTGCGGGGTCGGGGAGTTGAGCTAGTTTTCAGCTCGAGATGAGTTGCCGTGTGGAGATAACAAGTTAGATCAAAAGCCCCAGACTTGCAGTCTAAAAGTCAGGCTTTGTTTCGGACTCTCCTACGTACCTGTTTTTAGTAGACTGACCCTCAGCTTCCTCATCTGCCAGAGGAGAGATGGCCTAGACCAAGCATGTCAAACTCAAAGGCGAACATGAGCCAAATAAAAGAGGCATGTGTCCCACAATGAATATTTTTGCAGCCCAGCCAATGTAACGGTATGTAAGGAAACGTTAGTTTCATCATTGCTCTTGTTCTATTTTATACTATACTTTTTGAAAGGAACCTACGTTTCTATGAAAATTGAAGCTTGTGTTTTTTTGCAGCCCACATAAACTTAACCCTTGTTTATTTGGCCCGTGTTAGCCTTTGAGTTTGACATGCTTGGCCTAGACCCGTGGTCGGCAAACCGGGGCTCGCGAGCCACATGCGGCTCTTTGGCCCCTTGAGTGTGGCTCTTCCACAAAATACCACGGCCTGGGCGAGTCTATTTTGAAGAAGTGGCGTTAGAAGAAGTTTAAGTTTAAAAAATTTGGCTCTCAAAAGAAATTTCACTCGTTGTCCTGTGGATATTTGGCTCTGTTGACTAATGAGTTTGCTGACCACTGGCCTAGGCTCTCTCCAAGGCCCCTGGCAGCTATGGTTTAGCCGTTTGGTCTCATTGCTTTCCCCCGTAAGCCTTAATGTCCCAAGAATTTGCGGTCTGCCCACCGCACGGGAGGCAGTCAAGGCAGTTTGTTGGGAAGGGGGCGGGGTCAGAGACACCAGCTCCGACTTGATGAGCTGTCGCCGAGAACGCAGTGCCACCTGATGTCCCCCGGGAACCGTGCAGTAAGAGTGGCACTGAAAGAAGCGGGCGGCTTGCGGGAGAATCCATGGCTCGTTTGTATTTCATTTCCTCTTTCACTCCACAATATTGAGGTGAGCGTTCTAATTTGATACGTTAGCTTTCGGCTAATTGCGCCCTAAACGTGGCCATCTCTGGTCTCTCAGACTCAGCCTAGAATCCGTGGCTTGGTGGTTCTTTTCTTACCAGGCATCCTCCTGTGAGCTAGGACTTCTAGGAAAGCATGTATGCGGAGTGAATGGGGCACAGCATGCCCTGCGTGGGGCTATACATAACGGAGCCACCTGCATCGGCACCAGCAAGGTCCTCTGCGCCAGTGCGGGCACCGATCCTGGGGGTTTGGAGGGGGTGCGGTCATTCTAAGTACGGCAGGTGGGCACAGCGGAGAGAGAGAGCCTTACTTGGGGGGGTGTGGAACTTTGTCACTCCATTTTTGACAGGCAACCCCGTTTTTCGTCTTGGACACCGTCCCCCGGTAGCGCCTTCCGTTCCCAGTCTTGCACTCTGAAAGATAGACTGAGGAGACCACACGAAGGTCAGTCCCTTCGCCAGGAAGGTCACGCCGAGCCCTGCGTCGCGTGGAGCAGAAGGACACGGTGGTCCTGCGCCCCGAGGCCACCTTTCATGGCTCTGGAAGAGCTGCAGCTAACAAAGCTGTTTGGTGCCTCCATAGGTTTATTCAAAGCCACAGCCCCCTGTGTCCCGGGCGCCGTGCTGGGTGCTGGGGGCACCCGGAGTGGGGAACAGTGGAGTCGGGGCGCCGCGACAGAAAGTGATGGAGGACGCAGCCCTTGGTGACGTGTGGCAGCCAGTAGACAGCTTGTGCGCGCGGGAAGGGGATGGGGAGAGAGCTTTCAGGCAGGGGGGCAGTGCGCTTTTCAGAGGCCAGGAGAGATCCCAGCGCCCCCACTTTTCTGAGGCTCCCAGGCATTTAAACATGAAAAGTGCCGAACAGGGTTAGAAAGTGGGGTCTACTTCAAAGGGTTACAACCAGCCACCACCTCCCCAACGCACAGGGCAGGGCTCCACCCTGTTGGTAAGCACACCGCCAGGCGCCCACCCGTGTCCCACGTGGCTCAGGGTGGGCACCCGTGGCTGGCAGGCCACTTCCCAGTGTGTCTGCCCACTTCTGGTCCCACCAGTAGGGTTATATGCTTACCAAGAGCCCAATGTTTTTTTGTCAAAACTTCTAATGCAGCTGTATTTGGTTAAAGGTTACCTAAGCTGGCCTGGCACAACCCATAGTCATTACAATCTTCTAAACTGAGAAACGAATGAGAAGAAAAGGCTTCTCTTTAACGAAGCTGAATGCTTTTAAGGACTTGAGGGAGTTGAATAGTTTTCAAAATTGTATCAGGTCCACTGAGTGCAACCATTCATATGGTTGACTATACACTGAGTGGCCAGATTATTATGATCTCTGAACGCATAATAATCTGGCCACTCAGTGTGTGTGTGTGTGTGTGTGTGTGTGTGTGTGTGTGTGTGTGTGTGTGTGTGTGTGTGTGTGTGTGTATGTATGTATGTATGTATGTATTAGAGGCCCAGTGCATGAATTCGTGCATGGGTGGGGTCCAGCCAGCCTGGCCAGGGGGAGGGGACATGGGTGGTTGGCCGGTCTGCCTGCTGGTCGAACTCCTGGTCGAGGGGACAATTTGCATATTAGCCTTTTATTATATAGGATATACACTGAGTGGCCAGATGATTATGCGTTCAGAGATCATCATAATCTGGCCACTCAGTGTATGTGTGGGGAGACCATAAATATACCAAGGTGTTTTACAGTCAGACTGAGGAGAGGAGGCTCTGGACCCAGCTCTGCTTCAAAGAGAAGAAAGCTGGTTATGGTAGACAAGGCCTTAGAGAGTCATTTATGCCAGAAACACACCAGGTCACCCCTGTCGCTGGCCCATGTTCTAAGACGAAGAGCCTCCACCCAAAACGTGCCCATGGAATCATGTGTCTTCGATCTATTTGTGTCATCTTTCAGGATGCCCCGTGTGAACCAGATTTACAATTAATTGATTGGTTGTCTGCGGAAAGTGTTTCTCACACACCTATCATGAACAGGTGTGTTTAACCCAGCTGTCTATACACAGATTGCAAGCGGGTCTTCACGGAGACATCATCCTACAGTAGACGTGGGACACTTATCAAAAGTGTACATGCACCCAGCCAGCATGGCTCAGTGGTTGAGCATTGACCTATGAACCAGGAGGTCAAGGTTCGATTCCTAATCAGGGCACATGCCCGGGTTGTGGGCTCGATCCCCATTGTGGGGTGTGCAGGAGGTAGCCGATTGATGATTCTTTCTCATCATTGATGTTTCTGTCTTTCTCTCCCTCTCCCTTCCTCTCTGAAGTCAATAAAAAAATACATATTTTTTAAAAAGTGTAAGTGCGCCTGGCCGGCATGGCTCAGTGGTTGAGTGTCAACCTATGAACCAGGAGATCACAGTTTGATTCCCGGTCAGGGCACATGCCTGGGCTGCGGGCTCAAGCCCCAATGGGGGCATGCAGGAGGTAGCTGATCAATGATTCTCTCTCATCACTGATGTTTCTCTCTCTCCCTCTTCCTTCCTCTCTGAAATCAATTTTAAAAAAATTGTTTTTAAGTGTAAATGCAAGGCCCTTCGGAGGCCCCGAGGTCAAGGAGAAGCTTTGAAAGGAGCTGGGAGATGAGAAGGGACTGGCCAGGGGAGGGACGGAGCGGGTCCGGGCGGCAGGGGTGTGCCCCGCATGGTGCAGGCGCAAGGGCAAGCGCTGAGCCCGGCCAGCTGGGTGGGCTTCAAAGACGCGGGGCCCTGGAGCCCCCGGGGGCGTTTGGATCTTATTCTCGGGGCATGAAGGCCTTGAAGCAGGGGTGTCACAGCCCAGCCCCCCAGTGGCCCAACCGGTGATGATGGCGGCTTAGACCCAGGCGGTGGCAGTGCCATGGTGACAAGCAGACGATGGAAATGTGACACCAACCCTTCCCAGAAAAGTGCCGGGTCGATACTGCACAGCAAGGACACAGGACCGGGGGGGACTGACTTTTGACCTTTCACCTCTCCTTGTTTGCCTGTCCCTGCCAGCGTTTGCCTAACCTTTTGCCCCTGTCAGCACCTGGAACACAGGCACCCACAGCGATTCGCACTCAGGCCGGTGTCGCCCATGGCCCCTCTGGTTAACCATCTACAGGGACGTGCACACGGTAGCGTTTTGCAGGGGGAATCCCACCGGCCCCCTTTTCCTTAACCTGGTGGATAGTAGGGAGTGCTTTGTATCGCATCCTTGACTCACTATTTGTAAGAAGTAGTAATGTCACCAGATAAATTGTAGATCTAGTCTGCCTTTAATCTCAAGAATTAAAGAGAAACTGCCTGGCCAGGTGGCTCAGTTGGTTGGAGCATCATCCTGGGCACCAGAAAGGTTGCAGGTTCAATTCCTGGTCAGGGCACTTACCTAGGTTGTGAGTTTGATCCCCAGTTGGGGTGCATAGGGAAGGCAACCAATTGATCTCTCTCTCGCTCTCTCTCTCTCTCCACCCCCCACTCCCCGCCCTCATCCCTTCTACTCTTCCTAAAATGCAATGGAAAAACGTCCTTGGGTGAGGATTAACAAAAAAATAAGTAAAATAGGAACAATGAAACATAAAAGGTGAAGTAATATACTCAAGCTGATGTAGTGGGTTAGTGGTCAACTCTTATCCTGACTCCTAATTCACTTTCCCTGCTCCATGGTGCCTCCACCCTGTGGGCCCATAAACTGCAGATATGAGGAGGGGGAGGAGCAGGAGGGAGGGAAGGAGGGGGAGGGGCAGGAGGGGGAGGGGAAGGAGGGTGCAGAGGAGAAGAAGTAGATGAATAGGAGGAGGAAAAGAAAACATGGTGCGTACTTCTCTTTTCATACAGAACCACGTCTCTCATCCGAAGGACCGGGGCGGACTTGCTGTTGTCCCCCATGACCACGCAGTGCTGCTCCTTGCTGTGATACTGGAAGGACCTGCGGGAGGGAATCAGGGGGCACAGCAGAAGGGCGTCATCAGTGGAGGAGGCCGTCTTGCGTGGGTAAGTGGGAGACTATCGATAAGTGTGCCCCTTGGTGGCCCCAGGAGCTCAGAACTGTTATTTTCAATTCCCTGTGGCCCAGGGTCCATGGGATGCTGCCACGGGGCATCGCCTGGTGGCTGCTCTTGCTTCCCTCTCCCTCCCCCTTCTCCCTCCTGGTCCCCCACATTGTCTCTCCCTTCCCTTCTCCCTCCTGGTCCCCCACATTGTCTCTCCCTTCCCTTCTCCGTCCTGGTCCCCCACATTGTCTCTCCCTCCCCTTCTCCCTCCTGGTCCCCCACATTGTCTCTCCCTCCCCTTCTCCCTCCTGGTCCCCCACATTGTCTCTCCCTCCCCTTCTCCCTCCTGGTCCCCCACATTGTCTCTTTCTGTGCCGACTGCTCTACTTTTCCTCACTCGTGTTCTTAATGAAGCCCCAGAATATTTGCTTTTGTGTTGGAAAGAAGCAATTCTGGTAGCCTTGAACTTATTTCCAAAATGGTCTACACGACTCCTGACCTACACCTCTGCATTCTCTCCCCCCTTGACCTGGCGTTGGAGCCTCCGCAGCTACCTGTCCAGCCCCATCTCCTGCACAAGCCCTTGGCTTTAGCCACCGTGGTCCCTGCTTGGTCCCTTTCCCAGGGGCCGGGCCAGGCCACGCCCTCCGCCTAGAAGGTCTCCAGCTCCCACTTACCCTGCAAAGCCCAGCTCAGCTCACACCTCCTCCTGGAGGCCTGCCCAGCTGATCAACCCTTAGCAATTGACCTCTCCTCTGAATATAGAGCACATATTGATTACGTCACTTACCCATACCTCACATAGGCTGTGTTTTTTTTAATTTGCATTTTATCCTGTTTCTGTGACGACAGCACACCATAGCCACAGAAGGCAGGGCTGGAGCGTGCACCCACACAGAGACCTGTCACCTACAGCGCTGATCGCTCAGACGCTGGGGCACGCTCTCGCTGCTTCTCTGCTCCTTGGGGTCCCAAACCCCTCCACACATGTGCTCCTCGGCACATAGTTAGTGGTGATGATGTTAAAAATGAGCGCTTTAATAGTAGCTGCTCGTGTCATACGTATAAATAAGGTCTTTTAGGGGCATTTTTCTAAAAGGGACACTAATAAATATAACAAGAAACTGTTGTATGGATTCTGATACAGGGAGCAAACACAGATTCCAAACCCCAATCCCATGAAATCCTGCTTAAATCCTGTCTCTGTCACGTCCATGAGCAAAGTTCCTGATATCGAAATAGGAGTCTCTCAAACAGCAGGATGCCTGCAGGGGCCACGACACCAAAATACCTGCACGTGAACGTGGCTTCCTCCTCGCATTTCGCTGCACATTCGGCGATGCTTCCTGCATCCAGCTGCTTCCTGGTGGACGTAACCAGCGAGGCCCCCTGCGTGTTCACGTAGTTGTCCAGGAGGTCTCCGTGACCTACCCGTGGAAAGGAAAAGCAGGATCAAATTACTCAACGCCAGCCTAGCCGGTTGCTCGGTGGTTAGAGCACTGGCCCTTGGACTGAAGGGTCACGGGTTTGATTCTGGTCAAGGGCACGTACCTCGGTTGCAGGCTCGATCCCCAGCCCCAGTCAGGGCTCATGCGGGAGGCAACCAATAGACATGTCTCTCGCACATCGATGTTTCTCTCCCTGTCTCTCCCCATCCCTTCCACTCACTCTATAAATCAATGGGAAAAAAATCCTCGGGTGAGGATTAACAACAACAAAAATGAATCGACACCACTGTTTGACTATGGTGACGTTGAAATCTATTTGCTCTGCCTCCCAACAAAGAAAACGCACTGTTTTATTGGAAGCAGAACAGATGGCCACGAACAACAATGTTTAATCAGGAAAACAGTTCCATTCACAGACCGCACTCTGTTCAGAGATCAGTTGGAACTAGTTAACAACTCCTGAGTTGCTACGTTAGTGGGTGTGAAGCCTTAACTAGGAATGAATTTGGTCTGCTTGCTGTGGATGGCCGTGACACAACAGAACACTAGAGACCACCGGTGGCAAATGGGTTACCAACACCCATGGCCCGTTCACCCCGGGTCCGGGAAGAGCATGGAGCTGTGACTTGATCTCCAACTGTCTAAACCCTGGTGGTCACGCCGTCCCTTACACGGACACGGCAAGCGCTCCCTGAGCGGCTCCGCGTCGAGGTGCGTTTCCGGTGAGTTGCGGATGTTGAGTATGAATGGGACCTGCACTGCCATCGAGGTCATGTTCACGCTGGGCTCGGTGCAGGTGCACCCACTTTCAATGAAAAAGGAATCAGTTCTTCCCTGATGATGACCAGGACCTGGCCTTCTGGAGGAAATTGTAGGAAAGCAGACAAATACTGGCCTTGAATTTTCCGTGAGCTGAAATCTAAGGCGAAGAATCTGTCTGGAGGTCGCTCTGCCCTTTGTGACTGGGCCGCGGGTGCCTGACCAGGCTACAGAGGGTCTGCTCCCGGCCACACGGGCCGCCTGGCCTCCCTGAGCAGCTCGGTTCCAGCGGAGAGGGCCTCCACCCTTTGGGGATGGGACACCAGAGACTCTCACCGGGCGAGAGGCCAGAGAGGTTAATAAAATACAGAGGGCAGAGATTCCTAACGTTTGTCTAAACGGGATTGGGCAACGTGGAACCTTGGCCGCTGGGGGTGGGGGGCTAAGCCAGGCGGAGGGACTGCGGAGGGACCCGGAGTCTTCTCAGGAGCTCGGTTAGAAGGAGGGTTTGGGGAGGGCGGAGCAGTCGTGAAACTTCCCGAAGAGGAGCCGATCCGGAGCAGGGGTGCTGATGGGAACTCCACAGGAAGGTCAGCAGGAGGCCGACGACTCAGCAAGCCACCACCCCCACCCCCACCCCAGACCCTGGACGCATACACAGCACATGGAGGCACTCAATGCAGGAGTCAGAGCTCGCCCCGCCGCGCCCCCCGCTTTTCCCCAGCTCAGGGCTCCAAGCTGCAAGGAGGACCGTGGGCAGGAAGGCGGCTGGCGCGACCTCAGTGTGATGCACGTGATGGCGACGAGAAGGTTCGGAGGCACAGGCTTGTGGGCCAGTGTCCACGTCCTCGTCTGCGCGTCCTCCCGCCTGGAGCTCTTTACTAAGAGCTGGTCTTCGGGGAGCTCCACAGCTCAGTATGTGAGTCTTTTTAAAGTCGACTCTGTAAAGCATAGCCTAGAAAGGGTTCAACTTTTGGAAGAGTTCTCAGAAAGTGATGTCCATTCGGCCGGCGTGGCTCAGGGGTTGAGTGTCGACCTACGAACCAGGAGGTCACAGTTCGATTCCCGGCCGGGGCGCAAGCCTGGGCTCGATCTCCAGGGTGGGGCGTGCAGGAGGCAGCCGATCCATGATTCTCTCATCGTTGATGTTTCTATCTCTCCTTCTCCCTCCCTCTCTCTGAACATCAATAAAAAAAAAAAATTAAAAACAGAAAGTGATGTCCAAACAAGAAACTTTCTGTTTATATCGCCCTTTAATTAAGGTGCCTTTAATTGTGTTATGTTGTTATGTTTCATAGCACAGAGCTGCTCAGATCTGCCCAAGGAACAAATGAACCAAAGAGATATCCCAAAAGACATTTGTTTTCTGTTTTGTTTTTAAAAATTTCCCCCAATATTTTATTTTAACTCTGGGGCTCATATGGCAATGGGGTATAATGCAGTTTAAATACGTTTCTATATTCCAGGGCCAATGTGGTTGTATGTTGCTATCCAGCCAGAGCCTTTTACTGACACTGTGGGTTTGTCTGTCCCTCACTGTGATGTTCATGTGTACCCGTGACTGTGTGTTTGAAAGATACGGCCCAGCGGCCGTGGAACGCAAACTCCCTACCCAGCGCACTGGGAACGAGACCCTTCTCAGGACGGGAGCCATGCTCCCTTTAGAAAAGGGCCTGTGAAAGCCTTTCCGGGGGGTGAGGACAGATGCTAATCCCGTCACAGAGAAGTCTGCTCTCACGTTGGGGGCCCCCGGCCCTGCCTGCCTCACCGGGAGAGAAGATGGAGACTGCACGCCCGCACGGCGTCCCCCCGACCCCTCAGTCCCCTCTCTGCTCCATGTGCCTCCGGATTTCTCTGAATGGCTCCACCCAGTTCAGACGCACTTGACTCTAAAGCACAACTTCTAGCACTTCATCTGGCAATTTACAAATTTAATCTGCACACTGTTTACATGAAGAACTACTTGCATGAGGTGTCATTCCATTCGTACGGAATGTCCAACATAGGCCGGTCAGAGACAGAAAGCAGAAGAGTGATTGCCAGGGGTGGGTGGGGATGGAGGAGGGGGGAGGGGGGAAGGGAAATGTTAGGGTGACAGCTACGGGTGTTTGGGGGATAATGAAAATGCTCTAACATTGTGGCAATGGGTGCACCACTCCAGGAGAGGGAACCGTTGGGTCGGGTGCTTTAAATGCATGAATTGAGTTGTGTGTGAATCGTATCGCAATAAAGTGGTCAAGGAACAAAGCGCTATAAGGACACGCTGAGGATATTTTACAGGAAGTTTAAACTAGGTGGAAAGAGTGCGGAGAGCACAAGGTTCCTTCTTGGAACGAGCTCCTTCTTGGTCTAAGTCCCGCTTTCTGTTCTGCGCTTCCTGGGCGTGGGAGTTTGGTCAATAGGCAAGTAATGAGATTTTCCTAAGTATGGATTAAGCCGTCTATACAACGGGGGGTGGGGGGTGGGGGGAATCTACTACCCTACCTACTGCACCAGCTAACGGGTACACACACACACACACGCACACACACGCACACGCGCACATACACGTGCACACACACGCACACACACACACACACACGCACACACACGTATGTATAAAAATGGGCCTGGCCTCCCTCCAGCCCTGAGTGTGTGTTGCTATCTGCACACACCATTTGGCACATCAGTGCCTGCGATTCCTCCAGTCATAAAAGCAGATGTCTGTGTAGGGAAATCCTTACTCAAACCAGCGCAAACAGGCAACTGGTAAATGCAACTACTGGCTGGTCCAAGAACGCAGTCAGGGGCAGTTCATTGTTCACATTTGAAAGTGCAGAGGATCTGACCTCTCCATGCACAGGAGCTAAATTAACCACACTGAGAGCCAGGCAAAGGGACTAACGACTTGGGGGGCTGTTAGCTGTATATATATGGGCTATTTTTTTTTCAAGTAAAATAACTATTATTTGAGCTCAACCTTTCACATATAAAAAAAAAATCACTCATTTACTCTCTGCCCCTTCGTCCCAGTATTTACAGGGAAATTACACTTTATCTTGACAAATGCCTCAATCTTAGAGAATGCCTCAAGTAGTTTAGATTTTAAACTGGGAATCTCAGAAATCAAAAGATAAATTAAACGAGAGGCTCAGGAAACCGTCATCTCTCTGTTTTTAGTACCTTGCCAGGGAGAAGCAAATAGTGATTAACTGAGAAAAATCTTTCCGTCTTACCTGATTGCAGGAACAAGAGCAGCAGAAGCACCAGCTCCCGGCGGCCCATGTTGGGACTGGCCAGCGGAGTGTGGACAGCCGGGCGGCCCCAGCCCAGGAGGTTATTGACTTCCAGGACCGGAAGTGCCCCCACCAACAAGGTAACCACAGGTAGTTACTTATTACCTTGCAGGCCCGTGGCCCCTGCGATCCGAGGGTTCAAACATTACCTTGACGGAGGGTCTTACAACATGTTTGAACCTGCAATAGATGCTGGGAAATGGCGCAAGCGGCCCTGCCCCTCAGCCCAGGCCTCTGTCCCTCATGCCCCTCCCGCCCCGTCCATCCTCTCCCACTTGGCCTTATTTCCTTCCCTCTACTTCCATTCTCCTTCTTCTGTGTAAAAAGTAACTCACTGTAACAGCTAGCGTGCTGAGAGCGTGCCGCGCCAGGCACTCTGCTGAGGGGTGCACACGCATCATCTCCCTCACCTTCAAGCTCGCGGCATTGTTCCCTTGCCCACCCCCCCACCCCCGAGTCAGGCTAACAACGGACTGGCACTTTCCCAGGGGGACCAGCTCACCAGGGGAAAGCTCTCAGACACGACCTCTTAGGCCTCAGATTGCGGCCGTGACTCGGCATTGTCATCGGCATCCTCCCGGTGGAGAGAATGCCAGGTAAGGTGTTTTATTATTAATATTTCTGTATGCCCAGTAGACTCACGTGTCCTCCAGCATTAGAAATGATGTTAGGAAAATAGTGATCTTTTCTCCAAATGAAGTCGCAATGCATTAGATTCTCATCCTCATGAAATAAACCAAAATTATGTTTAAGAGTCTGTCTTGCCCGGCCGGCTGGCTCAGTGGTTGAGCATCGACCTAGGAACCAGGAGGTCATGGTTCAATGCCTGGTCAGGGCACACGCCGGGGTTGCGGGCTCGATCCGCAGTAGGGGGCATGCAGGAGGCAGCCGACCAATGATTCTCATCATTGATGTTTCTCTCTCTCCCTCTCCTTTCCTCTCCGAAATCAATAACAATACTTGCTTTTAAAAAAAGTCTGTCTTGATTTTAATTGTGAGTTCCCCAGCTTAGGGCTAGCATGAGTAAGGAAGTACATGCTTTAAAACTCCTATTTCAAGTGCCCCCAAAATACGTAGAAACAGCTAAATGGACCCTGTTTTAAATGTGAAGTAAGAACAAGAAACTGCTTTCTCCGTGCGACACAATTCCTCTCTGTAAATTGCCCCAGGATGTGTAGACACGGGACCCTGGGACTGAGAGGGGCTGTACCCAAGCCCCGCATCTACACCTCACGGGGTAATTGTGGCAGGAACAACATGGGCTGGGAGCCAGGAGGTGACCGCTGTGAGGAGCAAGAGGACCTGAGGATGCTTCCTGATTTTCTGCTCCATCCCAGCCTTTCTTCTCTCCTCCAGCTCCCGCCTCCTCTCCCCGAGGGGTCCCATTTATTAAAGGGCCACAGGAGGAAGCGAGCTGAGAAGTCCGTGTGGGACAAACTTTATTCTTAAAATATCAGAAGTGTCCTTCGGGGGGCTTACATTTGTGTGTTTGAGAAAGTACTTGGGGAAAACATTTATTTCCATTTGAACTATTTCAGTACCGCCTCGTGGAGAAGGCCGGCCAGGAACAATGTTATCAGAATTCTACATCCACACACATTTCCTTGCCTTTTAATGTGGGTGGTGGTGGTATGCCTTTTGCCCCCTTGCCTCCCGGAAGCTCTAGAACACATTTGATTCTACAGACGTTGTTTGTGTAAATGAGGCTGCCCTCCTGTGGCAGCTTCGTCATCTTCCTCTAGACGGGGCCGTGAGAGCTCAGGCACAGGGAGCAGAGCTTGCTACTGTGCCAGCCAGGTCTGCAGGGGCGGGGAGGCAGGCGAGGAGGGGTGGGTCCCTCCGGCAGAGACGGGGTGGGTGCAGGGTAGGCACAGAGCAATGAACCATTCTGGATGGTGCATAGGGACCCTATGTGGGCACTCTTTATTTTATTTATTTATTTTTATTGATTTCAGAGAGGAAGGGAGAGGAGAGATAGAAACATCAATGATGAGAGAGAATCATTGATTGGCTGCCTCCTGCATGCCCCCCCCCGCCCCCCACCCTGGGGATCCAGCCTGCAACCAGGCATGTGCCCTGACTGTCGACGCTCAGTCACTCAGCCACGCCGACCGGGCCCCACGTGGGCCCTCTCAGGGATGATGGGAAGTGGTTTTGCCCAAGGCTGCAAAGACGATTAACTCAAAATACGTTATTTTCTACTTGAAAGAATGGCAGAAGCTGAAGAAAGAGATAGAGATCACCTCAGTATACTATCAGCAGGCTGACTAAATGCCGAGATGGGTATTCTTACCGAGTTCAATTCATTACCTTTGTATTGGCCACCCACTGGGACTGAGTAAAGGTACACGTCCCAGGCTCCGCCCTCCCGCCTCCAGGAGATTTTGCACGGAGGATGCGGAGACTGCGGCCTGTGGCCAGGGCAGCGCCGTGAAGTGAGATGGAAGGTGAATGTGATTTCCTTCCCTCTGCCCAGCGTGTGGCCCGCAGCCTGGATCCACTCAGGTTTCCCGAGGAGGGGAGAACTCGCGGGCCCCGCCCCTCCCGCATTAGATGGAGAGCTCCTTGCACGTCCTTATAACACAGGAGAGTCGTGCACCCAGGGAGAGGTCAAGGTCTCCGGGAGAGTGAGGTGCAGCGCCCCCTTCAGGCTCCTGCACCCTGACGTGGAAGCTGCAGCCAGGCCACAGCCCCCAGGGGACCTGCTCTCACAGTGCTGGGCTGGTGTTGCTGGCCTGACACTGGACCTGCCACCATCCCCGCCCCCCGCCCTGGCCCCCTCCTCCAGCCCCAGGATCTGCCGCCTGGAAACCGGCCTTCTCAGCGGCTCGTTCCCTACTGTGAACATTTCGGAATCTGTCCACAGACCACGTCCCTGGAAAACAAGCAGCGGGGAGTTACCTGTCCAGAGTGCACGCAGTGTGTCTTCCCTGTCGCGGGGTTCCTGGCGGGTGACCTTTGCCCTCGGGGCCTCTTTGCAGGTGGCCTTCGCTGTGTTGGCTTGTCAGAGCACATGGCCGGGGGAAATGTGGTCTCCTTCCCCTGAAGGCAGCTTTCACTTCCCTCCCCCTCCCCCTCGTTAACTTCCCTCCCACTCCCCCCTGCTCATTTGCCGGCCTTTGTTTCCCAGGCCCCGGGCCCTGGAATGACCTGCTTCTCAGCCCTCAGCTCCCTAAGCGCAGCCCATAGCCCTGCCGCTGTCAGCACGGGGGCGAGGAGGTCACTGCTCAGCGGGGTCGCTTTCTTAACCGAGTGTTGCTTGAAGAAACAGAGACATTCATTTTTGGAAAACAGGCCGTCTTCACTGGACGTCTCCTCATCAGACGTGTCCTCATCAGACGTGTCCTAAGCTTAAGGAAAACAGTAGGAGAGAAGCTAAACTCCTGAGTCGGCACTGGGACGCGCCAGAGATCCAGGCTGAGGTCCGATCCACTGTGCACAAATCCCAGGGAGGAACCACATCGTCCCCACCTCTGACATTGTCCTTTTTCACGCCGTCTAAGACAAATGCCTTCCCCACCGTCCTTGGAGAGACAAGACGTGCAGAGAGCGTTGCAGTCTTCCAAGAAGAAGGAGTGAGTGCACGGGAAACGGGGTGGGGGGGGGGGGGCTGTCTCAGCAAGGCCTGTGGACCAGGTCATGGTGTCGTCCCAACGGCTGCTTTCTGGTGCTGACAATGAACTTTATCGTTAACTCCGATGTTCCTTTGGGCTGGGAGGCTGGCTTATGGGTACACTCACCAGGGATGGGGACTGCTCAGTGCTATTTGTGTAGCTTCGTGTGTTTATAATTATCTCAAGATGAAAAGTAAAAATATATATGTCCACGTCTGTATGTATTTGGATATATGTATATGTTTGGATACGTGGTTTATATTTGGATGTATGCTTATATACTTGGCTATGTGTACAGGGCAGGGTGAAAGAAGGTTTACAGTTGTGAGTATGCAACGCAGTTTATTCTCGTATTAGTACCTATTAATTATTGCATTATTTTTCATACAAACAACTGTAAATGTATTTTTGCCCCAGCCTGTATATATTTGGCTACATATGTATATATTTGGATATATGTGGATATATTTTGCTGTATGTGTATATGTTTGGATATAATTGGCTCTATACATATGTATTTGGATGCATGTGTCTATTTGGACAGGTGTGTATATAGTGGGATAAACTTGTATATGTTTGGACGCATATGCGTGCATCTGGCATGTTTGTGGACTTGGCTCTGTGCGCACATCTCTGGGTCTGTGTGTGTACGCTCAGGAGGAGCCAGGGTGCTGAAGCGCTTCCATAACATCAGAGAGCAGGCCCAGGACAGGAACCGGCGGCCCGGAGAGCTGGCCCTGCAGCACTCCCGTCGGGGCGGCGCCGGCCTTGGCGGGCTCAGCGGGCGGAAGGGGAGAGCGTGGGGAGGCCGGCCGCCGCACGCACCTGGCGGTCCTCAGCCCTGAGGGGGCTCCCGCGCGTGACCTGGTCAGAGGCTGGAGGGCCAGGCCCTTGCGGCCGCCGGGGCGCTCAGGGGAGACCCGCCCTCTCTGCACAGGCACACAGCACCAGCCAACGGAGGCCCCGCATCTCCCCGGGACCCCAAGTCCTGGCTCCTCCTGCCCTCCCCCCGCCCGCCCCCCCGGTGGAGGTCCCGAGGGGAGTGTGGGGCGAGGGCAGGGGCTTCCCCGGGAGGAGCGCGGCTGTGCGCTCGCTCCCTCACGTGCGGAGTGCTGGGCAGGCAGCGGGGGCAGACCCGGTGCGTCCTCAGGGCGCGGGCTGGGCTGGGCGGGGTGCGCTGGGAGCTCGCAGGCCCGGAGCTGGCGGGAGACCTGGCCCCGCGGGAAGCGGGGAGGCAGAAGCGCCGGAGAACCCGCTGCTGGCTCCCGGGGACAGGCCCCGGCGTTGGGCTGGAGCCGGGGAAGGTGCCGCATTTCCTGGTGGGCACGTAGCAGGCCCGGGCACAGGGGAGCGGACGGGTTTGGGGGGGGCTAAGTTTGGGGGCCTGTGAGCGCCCAAGGGATACGTGCGTCTCCCGCCCGCGTGGGCCTGCGAAGAAGGTGCTAGCGCCACCCTCTGTTCTCCCGCTGAAGCAGCAGCGGAGGCTCGGTCCGGCCCAGTGCCCGCGGCTGGGGGCCGGTGAGCGGGGCGCCGGGCGCAGAGCAGCCCCCCGGCCTCGCTGCTGCCGAGCCCCGCTGTCCCTCACCGGCGGCAGCACCGGCGGCCCCGGCGGCACTCACTCAGCACCGGCGGCAGCGCCAGCCCTGGACCCTGCTGGAAGCCTGGCCGGGGCGGCGCCCAGGGCAGGCCCGGGACGCGAACAGGAACCGGGGCCTCCGTGTGCGGCCGGGACCGGCCCAGGCTGGCCCTGCCTGGCTTGGCACACGTCCGGCCCCTGGCCCGGACTTGCCCCTGGGTTGGGCCGCGCTGTTGGCTTCGTGTCTCCAGGATGAAGGGCCGCCTCGCGAAGGTGGGCCCCGCAGGACACACGCTGCGCCTCCTGCCCCCGCCGGCAGGGGGCGTCCCCGACCCAGGACTGCAGCCGCCCCGCCGGCCTCGGCCGTCCGTCCGTCCGTCCGCCCGCCTCTCCGGACACCACCCCGCGGCGCA
Organism: Ia io; assembly: GCA_025583905.1. Classification (NCBI taxonomy): domain Eukaryota; kingdom Metazoa; phylum Chordata; class Mammalia; order Chiroptera; family Vespertilionidae; genus Ia; species Ia io. Next base: position 3,524,149 of record JAJQQW010000005.1, on the reverse strand, counting down.
GCGCGCAGCTCGTGGGCCCGGAGCCCTAAGCGAAGCCTTTGCGAGCCGGCTTCGCAGCGGCTGCTGCTCTGGAGACGCGCGAAGCCTGGAGATGGAGGAGAGCGGGTTACGCGCCACGCGGAAGGCCGGCTTCCGGCAAGAGCCGGGTCCGGAAACGGCCCCCCGCGGGGCGCTCCCCGCGCGCCGAGGCGACAGCTCCCCGCCGTCCAGACTTCCCTCCGGCCGCGGGCGGCCGACCTCTCCGCCTTCGAAGCGCGCTTCTTCCCGGAACGACGGCGGCACCGACCAGGGCCGGCAGGGGCAGCAGGCCCGCCCTTCGCCCAGCCCGACCGAGCGACCGAGCGACCGAGCGACTCAGCGGGGGCCCGCCCCGCCCCCGCCCCCGCCCCCGCCTCGGGTGCGACTTTCCAGGTCGCCCAGCCGGTGCAGGCTCCTCCTCAGGGACTCCCCCAGCAGAAGCGTTCACCCCCTCCTGAGGCTGCAGACTGTGGGGTGCAGGGGCGGGGAGGAGGGCTGTGGGGAGGAGGGCTGTGGGGTGCAGGGGCGAGGGGAGGAGGGCTGTGGGGTGCAGGGGAGGGGAGGAGGGCTGTGGGGTGCAGGGGCGAGAGGAGGAGGGCTGTGGGGTGCAGGGGCGAGGGGAGGAGGGCTGTGGGGAGGAGGGCTGTGGGGTGCAGGGGCGAGGGGAGGAAGGCTGTGGGGTGCAGGGGCGAGAGGAGGAGGGCTGTGGGGTGCAGGGGCGGGGAGGAGGAGGACTGTGGGGAGGAGGGCTGTGGGGTGCAGGGGCGAGGGGAGGAGGGCTGTGGGGTGCAGGGGAGGGGAGGAGGGCTGTGGGGTGTAGGGGCGAGAGAGGAGGAGGGCTGTGGGGGTGCAGGGGCGGGGAGGAGGACTGTGGGGAGGAGGGCTGTGGGGTGCAGGGGCGAGGGGAGGAGGGCTGTGGGGTGCAGGGGCGAGGGGGAGGAGGGCTGTGGGGCGCAGAGGCAAGGGGAGGAGAGGCTGTGTGGGGCGCAGGGGCGAGGGGAGGAGGGCTGTGGGGCGCAGGGGTGAGGGGAGGAGGGCTGTGGGGCGCAGGGGCGAGGAGGAGGGCTGTGGGGTGCAGGGGGTGAGGGGAGGAGGGCTGTGGGGTGCAGGGGGCGGGGAGGAGGGCTGTGGGGTGCAGGGGGGGGGGAGGAGGGCTGTGGGGAGGAGGGGGCTGTGGGGTGCAGGGGGGAGGGGAGGAGGGCTGTGGGGTGCAGGGGGAGGGGAGGAGGGCTGTGGGGTGCAGGGGGAGGGGAGGAGGGCTGTGGGGTGCAGGGGCGAGAGGAGGAGGGCTGTGGGGTGCAGGGGCGAGGGAGGAGGGCTGTGGGGAGGAGGGCTGTGGGGTGCAGGGGCGAGGGGAGGAGGGCTGTGGGGTGCAGGGGAGGGGAGGAGGGCTGTGGGGGTGCAGGGGAGGGGAGGAGGGCTGTGGGGTGCAGGGGCGAGAGGAGGAGGGCTGTGGGGTGCAGGGGCGGGGAGGAGGGACTGTGGGGAGGAGGGCTGTGGGGTGCAGGGGCGAGGGGAGGAGGGCTGTGGGGCGCAGGGGCGAGGGGAGGAGGGCTGTGGGGGGCGCAGGGGCGAGGGGAGGAGGGCTGTGGGGTGCAGGGGCGAGGGGAGGAGGGCTGTGGGGCGCAGGGGCGAGGAGGAGGGCTGTGGGGTGCAGGGGTGAGGGGAGGAGGGCTGTGGGGTGCAGGGGCGGGGAGGAGGGCTGTGGGGTGCAGGGGGCGGGGAGGAGGGCTGTGGGGGGAGGGCTGTGGGGTGCAGGGGCGAGGGGAGGAGGGCTGTGGGGTGCAGGGGAGGGGAGGAGGGCTGTGGGGTGCAGGGGGGAGGGGAGGAGGGCTGTGGGGTGCAGGGGCGAGAGGAGGAGGGCTGTGGGGTGCAGGGGCGAGGGAGGAGGGCTGTGGGGAGGAGGGCTGTGGGGTGCAGGGGCGAGGGGAGGAGGGCTGTGGGGTGCAGGGGAGGGGAGGAGGGCTGTGGGGTGCAGGGGAGGGGAGGAGGGCTGTGGGGTGCAGGGGCGAGAGGAGGAGGGCTGTGGGGTGCAGGGGCGGGGAGGAGGACTGTGGGGAGGAGGGCTGTGGGGTGCAGGGGCGAGGGGAGGAGGGCTGTGGGGTGCAGGGGCGAGGGGAGGAGGGCTGTGGGGCGCAGAGGCGAGGGGGAGGAGGGCTGTGGGGCGCAGGGGCGAGGGGAGGAGGGCTGTGGGGCGCAGGGGCGAGGGGAGGAGGGCTGTGGGGCGCAGGGGCGAGGAGGAGGGCTGTGGGGTGCAGGGGCGAGGGGAGGAGGGCTGTGGGGCGCAGGGGCGAGGGGGAGGAGGGCTGTGGGGTGCAGGGGCGAGGGGAGGAGGGCTGTGGGGTGCAGGGGCGAGGGGAGGAGGGCTGTGGGGCGCAGGGGCGAGGAGGAGGGCTGTGGGGTGCAGGGGCGAGGGGGAGGAGGGCTGTGGGGCGCAGGGGCGGGGAGGAGGACTGTGGGGAGGAGGGCTGTGGGGCGCAGGGGAGGGGAGGAGGGCTGTGGGGAGGAGGGCTGTGGGGGGCGCAGGGGCGAGGAGGAGGGCTGTGGGGTGCAGGGGCGGGGAGGAGGGCTGGGAAGGGAAGAATTCCCAGGCGGGAGGAGAGCAGGGCACGCACGTGGCCGAAGCCAGTAGACACTTGGCGCCTCTGATGGGGAGGCGGGGCCCCTGGAATGCGGGCCGAGGCCCCGGGCCGAGGCTCCGGGCGGCACCCGGGTCCTGGGGGAAGGTAGGAGACCCCCCACCTGGCTGCTGGGCTGGCGTTTCTCGGGCAGGGCCCCCCTTGATCCAGCAGCCTGCTCAGTGTATGCGTGACCCCAATCCGTGGAGGGGTTGACAGTCCGTAAAAAGGGAGAAGTTCGGTTTTTACCTTACACGTGTGCGCCCCAGACCTGGCAGGGTAGCAGATGTTTGGATGAGGGCGGCGCTCTGCCTTTTTCTGTGTTTTTTATTTTTATGTTTATTGATTTCGGAGAGGAAGGGGTGGGAGAGAGAGACAGAAGCATCAATGATGAGAGAGAATCATGGATCGGCTGCCTCCTGCACGCCCCCTGCTGGGGATGGAGCCCGCAACCCCGGCTTGTGCCCCGACTGGGAATCGAACCGTGACCTTCTGGTTCATAGGTTGGCGCTCAACCACTGAGCCACACCGGCCGGTCCTTTTCCTGTCTTAACAGCTTCTTGGTGGGGGCTGTGGAGACCTGGACAGGGCCAGTGGGGAAGAGACGGTCAGGTGTTAGTGCTTGTGTTTTTACCGGAGAAATCAGACCGGGAAGCCGAGGTAGCAGGCCTGCCTCCTTCCTCAGGTTTACCTCCTTAGCCGTGTCCCTGGGAAGCTGAGCAACACAGCATTTGTTTATTGGATCTGATGTAAAGGCCAAAAAGTAGCTTAGCATAGGAATCGGTGATGCCGGTTAAAGGGCTTTGTCTGTTCTCCAATGTGGATATGCACAGGCGCCGTCTGCGACACGTTACATACAAATACGGAGGAGATGGTCTCTCCACCGATTCTGAGACCTGTGAGCTGGTTACTTCCTAGTTACATGAGGGAGGCGTTCCTCATTGCCTTTTAAATCTCTCTCCCCTCATGGACAGAAGAAATAAAGGAGGAAATATTTTCCTTAGGTCAGTTTAATATTTATCCACCGCTCTTCTGGAGTTCAGCTTCAGTAAAGTAATATAATAAGTAGAATGAAATGAACACTCTCCAGCAAGCCGAGATGCTTAATCACCGGGAAGCATTCCAGTCCCTAGTGGTATCCCGTCTGGTACACGGGCCCATAGCTAGCCGTGTGTCCGCATCCACGCAGAGAGGTGTCTCCAGAAGGAAAAGCTGTGGGGTACATCGTACCGAGTTGATACTTTTACCGAGCATCACTAAGACCCTTTTTAATTAAAAAATGGATTTTGTAATCTGTGAAATAAACAAGAACAAACAGTGTGTGTGTGTGTGTGTGTGTGTGTGTGTGTGTGTGTGTGTGTGGTTACATAGGCACACACAAAAAACCTGGAAGCTACCATCTATGCTGGCAGCTGGCTCACCCCAAGAAGGGGAACGCCCCACCACAGCTCCTTAAGGAACAAATTTTTTGAATTATTTTTTAAAATTTTTTTTTTTTTCTTTTTTAAAAATACATTTTATTGATTTTTTACAGAGAGGAAGGGAGAGGGATAGAGTTAGAAACATCAATGGGAGAGAAACATCGATTAGCTGCCTCCTGCACGCCTCCTACTGGGGATGTACCCACAACCAAGGTACATGCTCTTGACCGGAATCGAACCTGGGACCCTTCAGTCCGCAGGCTGATGCTCTATCCACTGAGTGAAATTGGTTAGGGCAAAATTTTTTATTTTTCAATTATAGTTGACATACAATATTATATTAGTTTCAGGTGTACAGCATAGTGATTCAACATTTATATAACTTACTAGAGGCCCAGTGTACAAAATTTGTGCAGGGGGGGTGTCCCTCAGCCCAGCCTGCACCCTCTCCAATCTGGGACATCCCTCTCACAATCCAGGACTGCTGGCTCCCAACCACTCACCTGCCTTCCTGGCTGATTGCCCCTAACCGCTTCTGCCTGCCAGCCTGATCACCCCCTAACCACTCCCCTGCCAGTCTGATCGACGCCTAACTGCTCCCCTGCCAGCCTGATTGCCCCTAACTGCCCTCCCCTGCTGACCCGGTCATCCCTAACTTCCCTCCCTTGTCAGCCTGGTTGCCCCTAACTGTCCTCCCCTGCAGGCCTGGTCTCCCCCAACTGCCCTCCCCTGCAGGCCTGGTCTCCCCCAACTGCCCTCCCCTGCAGGCCTGGTTGCCCCTAACTGCCCTCCCCTACAGGCCTGTTTGCCCCCAACTGCCCTCCCTTGCAGACCTGGTCCCTCCCAACTGCCCTCCCCTGCTGGTCTGATCGCCCACAACTGCCCTCCTCTGCTGGCCATCTTTGACCACCTGGGGGCGGTCATCTTATGTGTTGGAGTGGTGGTCAATTTGCATATTACCTCTTTATTATATAGGATGAGGTGCTCATCCTAATTAGATCTACCTGGCAGCATACGTGGGTATACTGGTACAATATTGTTGACTATATCCCTAGGCTGTATTGTACACCCCAGGGCTATTTTGTGACTACCAATTAGTACTTCTTAATCCCTTCACCTTTTCACCCCTCCCTTCCCATTTGGCAACCATCAATTTGTCTTCTGTATCTATGAGTTTGTTTCTGTTTTGTTTGTTCATTTATTTTGTTTGTTAGATTCCACATATAAGTGAAACTGTATGGTATTTGTTTTTCTCTGTCTGACTTATGTCACTTAGCATAATATTCTCTAGGTCCATCCATGGTGTCTCAAATGGCAAGATTTCGTTCTTTTTTATGGCCAAGTAATAGTCCATTGAATATATGTACTGCTTCCTTATTCATTCATCTATCAATGGACACTTAAGTTGCTTCATATCTTGGCTATTGCAAATAATGCTGCAATGAATATAAGGGTGCATAAATCTTTTCAAAGTATTGTTTTCAGTTTCTTCAGATAAATACCTGAAAGTGGAATTATATGGTAGTTCTATTTTTAATTCTTTGAGGAAACTCCATACTGTTTTCCACAGTGGCTGCACCCGTCTGCATTCCCACCGACAGTGTGCGAGGGTTCCCTTTTCTCCACGTCCTCGCCGGCACTTGTTTGTTGATTTGTTAATGATAGCCATTCTGACAGGGGTGAGGTGATAGCTCATTGTGGTTTTAATTTGCATTTTGCTGATGATTAGTGACATTGAGCATCTTTTCATATGTCTATTGGCCACCTGTATACCTTTTTCAAAGACATGTCTATTTGGGTCTTCTGTCCACTTTTTAATCAGATTGTTTATTTTTTGGGTGTTAAATTGCATGAGTTTCTTGCCCTAGCTGGTTTGGCCCAGTGGATAGAGCGTCGGCCTGCAGACTGAAGGGTCCTGGGTTCGATTCTGGTCAAGGGCTCATGCCCGGGGTGTGCAGGAGGCAGCCGATCCATGATTTTCTCTCATCGTTGATGTTTCTATTTCTCTCTCCTTCTCCCTTCCTCTCTGAAATCAATAAAAAATATTTTTAAAAAATTGTATGAGTTTCTTATATATTAAGGATCGTAACCCCATATCAGGTGTATCATTAGTGAATATCTTCAATCTGTTGTCTTTTTGTTTTGTTGATGTTGGGTTTGTTTTTTGGGGGGTTTTTTTTTGCTATGCAAAAACTTTTTAGTTTGATGTACTAGTAGTTCCATGTGTTTACATTTTCTTCTTTAGGGACAAGTTTGGTTAGGTGGTTTTTGTGGGCGTTAGGCCAGCTTGGGGGAATGTCCTGTGTGACAGTTGATGGGACTCAGTAGCAATGGGTCACAGGACTGAAAGCATCGGGCACTTTGGGTTGAATGTCTCAAGCCTGTCACCAAGGATTTTTGGTAGCAATTCTATTAGAAAAAACATGAAATTATATAATTGAAATGGACCAACCCTGCACCTGTTAACTGTTTTATAGCCAGCTCTTAAAGTTGAAAAAGGACCTAAAATTGGTCAGCGCACTGAATGGATATGCACCCTAATTTTCATCTACCTTTTTTTTGCTTGTTTCTCTTTGATTTGGGATCTAACGTATTTCTAAAATTATTTGTCTTATTGTGTGTAGTAACCAGCACTCTGCCCCTAACCATGTCAGAGAGTTCTGAGGGGCTGACTCAGATCTTGCTAAACCCTCTTTTCCGGGTTCATTCCCTCAGCCTCCTCTTCATCTCCCCCTCTGGTGGCCTCCTCTCTGCGGCATAGCTTCAGAAAACGCCCCTTAGAACTAGAAGATGTAACAATTACAGCAGTTCGTTTCTCCCTTTCCTGTTCCTTCTTTAGGAAATCTCCCCATTTGTTTTCTTTAAACTTACCTGAGTGATTGCTTTGTCCGCACCCCCCCCACCCCACCCCCCCACCCCCCTTCAGAACATCCTAGCTTGTTGGCTTCATTTTTCCTTTATCAAAACCCCTTGAGCTGCTCCAGGGTGAGTCACTATTAGACATGATTTCCGATGCCTTGATGCTCGCTGGGCTACGTCCCGGCGGCTTTCCGCAGTCATGTCATTCCGTCAAGATGTTCCTCAGTGTGAGCTCAGAACAGGCTCCTCTTCTTTGTGGATATTTCTTGACTGCCTCTATTTTGACACATTTCCTCTTCCCCCATCTCATTAAAGGGGAGGTTTTGCTACTACATAAAGACTTTAGAATGCAATAGACAGTAAGTTGGCCTTCCCTATTTCGGGAAGAACATGGAGGGCAGCCGATTGTCTGATGCTGACTAGGAAAGGCCACTAGGGAGCTGTTTTACATTGACGTTCTTTTGAGGAATACATGGGAACACTGACAATTGGGTATGTCGGTTGACATGTTCCCTTGTTCTCATTACATTAAACGTACGGGATAATTTTATGCCCTTTAGCTATTTTTGGGATTTTTTTTTTTTTGAAAGAAAAATACAAAAATCACACCAATATATAACATTTTTTTTTTTTGCCATTTAATGATCTTAGCCAAATGAACTAACAAATAAGCTCATTAAAGCTCAAATGATACTGAAAATACCTCTTCACCCATGCATCTCATCCCACTACTAAAACACAAACATGCATCTGAGTTTTTCCTCCTTTTCCCTAAAGCAAAAGGCCCACCCACCACAGAGTGAAACCCCGGCCAGGCAGAAACACAACAGCAAGGAAAGATCTAGAAGCATAGAGTGAGACTCAACAGAGCACAAGATAACCAGAAATTCAGAAAAATACTGAGGTGTCACAAGACATTTTAAAATGCTTTTATTCTAGACACATAAGGTCAGACTCACGTTGCTTAATTACGTATTGCATACTTTTTGAAGCTTTGCATCCATGACACAAAACCAATATCTATTATGAGTCCAATTTTTGAAAGCATTTCAACAAACATTTAGCTTTTAGTTTTTGTTGAAGTTCATCAAAGGCTTCTTGTCAATTTTTTTTTTAATTTTGAGTCAAAGTTACCATTTTCCAACCATGTGGTGCAACACACAGGTACGGGTGAGCAAGGGCACAAACACACGAACACATGCATAAACACGTGCCTTAGTGTCATGGGCAGAGAGCTCTCCCACTGAAGACCAAGTTACAGATGAGCTCCACACCAGACTCTACTGTTTCGCTTTTTAAGCTGAAGAGCGATATTTTACTTACAAATATTTTTTATCATATGTCTGAGCCTTCCTGGGCCTGAGCCGACAGTTTGGCTGAGCCCCTTCCTGCTTTTCCTCCCCTCAAGGTTACAGCAAGGACAAAGAGCAGATCCAATCTGTTACATAAAGGATGTCCTTGGAGACGCTGAAGTACTTCTAGTTCGCAAGTGCTTTGCTGCTGTGCCATTCAGGTAACAATTCATCACAATCTGACAAGACACACTTTTAAAATCGGGAAGGGGGGTAAGAAGGAAGTAGAAATAGTTCTGGGCAGAAAGGAGGGCTGGAAGGATAGAACGTGTCGCGATGTGATATTTCACCCCACACCCATCTATTCTACCTAATAATAGACAAATATGCAAATTGACTGCACCTTTCGCTACACCCAAGCCACGCCCACCAGCCAAGCCACGCCCACCAGCCAAGCAGGAAAACTATGCAAATTACCCCAACCAAGATGGCGGTTAATTTGCATACCAAGACAGCGTAGAAAGAAGCCAAGAGCTGCAGAAGGGAGCAAAGCTGCGGAGAAGCAAGCAAGCTGGGGGGAGGAGAAGGGAGGAGCGGAGGTGGGGCCGGGGGAGAAGAAGGAGAGCAGGTGGGATGGCAGAGAAGGCGGGGCGGGGGAGAAGGGAGGAGCGCAGGCAGGGCCGGGGGGAAAAGGGAGAAAAGCAGGCGGGCTGGCGGAGAAGGGAGAAAAGCAGGCGGGCTGGCGGAGAAGGCGGGGCGGGGGAGAAGGGAGGAGAGCAGGCGGGGCGGGGTAGAGTGCAGCAGGAAACCCTATTGCAGGATTCTTCCTGCAACGGGAACACTAGTATATATATAAAAGCCCAGCAACCGAATGGCGGAATGACCAGAACAACCAGTCGACCAGTCGCTATGACATGCACTGACCACCAGGGGGCAAGACGCTCAATGCAGGAGCTGCCCCCTGGTGGTCAGTGCACTCCCACAGTGGGAGCGCCACTTGGCTGACCAGGATGAGCAGCGCTCACATAGCGGGCTGATCCCCACAGGCCACACCCCCACACCAGCACATGAATCCATGCACCGGGCCTCTAGTTACAAATAAACATGACCGAGCACCGTGTAAACCCCCCAGACGTGCCCTGTGCTAAGGCCAAAGCCTGTGTGTCCCTTTAAGAGAAGTAGTGTAGCCCTAGCCAGTTTGGCTCAGTGGATAGAGCGTAGGCCTGTGGACCAAAGGGTCTCGGGTTTGATTCTGGTCAAGGGCACGTACCTTGGTTGCAGGCCCGGGCCCTGGTCAGGACTCATGCAGGAGGCAACCAGTCAATGTGTTTCTCTCACATCAGTGTTTCTCTCTCTTTCCTCTCTCTTCCACTCTCTCTAAAAATCAATGAAAAATATCCTTGGGTGAGGGTTAACAAGAACAACAACAAGAGAAGTGGTCTATGTGTTTGCACTGCAAGGATCGGCTAGTAGTTTTCATGACAACAGGCTTGCTTTCCTACCCCAACCCCCCGACCACCCCTACCCAGTAACTTCACAAACTTCTACACCAGGAGCACAGAGCTTGTAACTTGCATGGGGCTGGAGAAGTTGATTTTCATTTGTAAACGTTGTAGGTAGTTTGCGCTCTCAGGTAACATTTTAAACCCTGGCTCACTCCTGCTTCCTAGCCAAACACTTCTTGAGGATTCTCTCCTTGCAAAACCCTCCTTGGGTTTCCCGGGAGTGTTTACAAAATAGTAGCTAATTTTGAAGGGAGGCAGATCTACTGGGAGAATGGGGCTCCTGTTAGCTGGGATTCTTGTCCCAGCCTTACAAAGGGTTCTGCAATCTGGAGCTTTAAGGGGCTGAGCGTAGATTCAAGAAGGAGTCCAAGGACGAAACATAATTTGGAAAGGCATTGGGTGTCAGAGGATCTTCAGCTAAAGGAACTGAAGACTCCCTCCTTGACACAGGACCCTGCTTTTATTACTACAATTTGTCCTAAGGCAAGGTGGAGATAATATACTTCAAAGGGTAGGGTACAGAAGCTTTGTCAGTTTGGGGAATAGCCTACAGCTGTTCAGGTGTTTGGCCAACAGGAGGCAATAAAATGCCCTGAGCTGTCTGGCAGCAGACAATCCTATTCAGGTTTGGGGGAAGTGCTGTTTAGCCGTTCCAACAGGTAAACTACATATGTGGCTCAGCCATTGTTGAGCCCCCAAGTTTCACCAACCTTTGGATGAAACTCTTGTAATTATTAGAGGAAGGACCAAGATGGAGGCATAGGGCGGACGCCTGATTGTTGCCTACCACAACAATTTTGAAACTACAACTGGAAAACAGAGCAGACACCATCCAGAACTACTGGAGGGCTGGCTGAGCAGATGCTCTACAACTAGAATAAAAGAGAGGGGGACGCGGGATGATGCTGATGCCGGTGAGCCAAAGATCTCACTTTAAAATCTATGGCTCTGGAAGATGGTGGCGGAGTTGAACGGCTGATCTGTTGCCTCGCATGGCAGTTTTGGAAATACAACTAAAAGATGGACTGGTGAGCGCGGCGACTCCTGCTTGCGTCTCCCCAGGCCGGGTGGCTGCTCCTCTCAGTCAGCACCTCAGCCGGGGCCATGAGCTCGTGGGCGGCCGCGGCAGCTGCTATGGCGGCGGCCGCAGACTCGGCGCAGTGGCTCTCGGTGAAGGAAGAGACCATCTTTCTGCGGGACGGGCCCATCCGCGTCACTGACCTGGCCAAGCTGCCCAGTGAGATCCTCGGGGCCCCGGAGGCCGCCGACACCGACTTGGAGGATTTTTAGGATTTCCCGTCTTACATTCAAGTCCTTTAGCCATTTTGAGAGAGGAGAACCAAGAAGGCGGCAAAGTTAAACAAATGAACTGCGCTGCGCACAGCAATTTCAAAAATACAACTGGAGGACAGAGCGTCTGCCACCCAGAACCACAGGAGAGCTGGCTGAAGGGTGGATTTACAGCTAAGAGGGAAGAGGAAAGAGCGAACTCGGAAGGGATGAGGTGCGGAGGCGCGTGGGTCGGACTGGTGGTGGGGGAAGGGTCGTGCGGCGTTTTTTCCAACCCTAGGGGAGATTAGCTCCCCATTACCCTGAAATCCAGCTTCTGGGGACTCGCGGGAGACCCAGACGCCTGCGGGGAGAGGCTGGACTCTCGGCCTTCGTGTCGGAGAGTGGGAGTAACTTCCTTGCGGAGGTGCGCCCAGCAATCAGTGTTTGCTGCGCTGGAGTGCGGAACGAGGGGGCTTAGAAACATGGAAAGCAGAAAAAGCAGACTTGCAGCCATTGCGGTTCGCCACGCCATGGCCTGGTGGCGCCCTGAGACCCCGCCCCGCCCTGAGACCCGCCCCGCCCTGGGACCCGCCCCGCACGTTTTGCAGACCCGCCCTGCACGTTTTGCAGGCCCACCTGGGCTCCAAGCAGCGGCTTTTGCATGTGGGTGGCCTGCCCTGTGGCAGCTTGACCAGATGAACTGCGGTTCTAGTCGGACTGCTCCAGGGCCGCTTAGACAGGAGGAGGAAACTGCAGTTTTTGCTGTAATTCCTGCTGAGTGGCCTCAGACAGTAGCTGACCTACACTCCATTGGAGACCCAGAAACGAGGGCATCTAGTGGCCGGTGGGAGATGACACCAGATTTCAACCACTCGCATAAGGGACACATTCAAGAGGCAGACTCAGTGAGCGCCAAAGCCTTGCTGCAACAAGATCCGGCCCATAAACGTGTCTCCTGCACAGCAACTCTTCCTTTATAGACACAGAGGGTCCTCACGGACAATTGGCCAGGAGGACAATTCCTCCCAGTGACACCAACAACAATCAAGACTTAACTATACAAAGGAGGACCAAGATGGAGGCATAGGGCGGAAGCCTGATTGTTGCCTACCACAACAATTTTGAGACTACGACGGGAAAGCAGAGCTGACACCATCCAGAACTACCAGAGGGCTGGCTGAGCAGATGCTCTACAACTAGAATAAAAGAGAGGGGTACGCGGGATGATGCTGATGCCGGTGACCCAAAGATCACACTTTAAGAACTACGGCTCAGGTGACACAATGGCAGTGGCGTGCTTGGCGCCAGTTCCCCCGGCGGTCTCCGGCTGAGGGGACGGCTCCACTCGCTGCCAAGCACGGACAGGCGAGCCCCTGAGAGACATGGGGTGGGAGACTCCGCGCTTGCTGACCTCTGAGTCCTTCAAGAATCTCAATGCCCCGGAAGTGGCCAGGTGCGCACGCTCGGCGACTGGCCACCGCTGCAGACCCAAGGGCCGACGCAGCGACCCCGGACCAGCCCGCCACTGTGCACCGGGCACACCGAAGCTTCGCCGAGCCCGCAGCCCAACGAGTTCTGCGGCAGCCGCCCCGGAGCTCTGAGAAAATGGCCGAAGGAATTGCTGAGAGGGAATTGACCAACAGGAATTGGGATCAAGAAGACGAAACCCCGCTGGGTCCCGGGTCCGGGTGAGGCTGGGAACTGGGTCAGGGTGGGGCTGGGTCCCGGGTCTGGGCGAGGCCACATGCCCCTGGATCTGGGTAAGGCCGCACCCCCCTGGGTCCGGGTGAGGCTGGGTCCCGGGTCCGGGTGGGGCCGCCCCCCTGGGTCCGGGTGAGGCTATGCGCCCCTAGGTCCGGGTGAGGCTGGATCCTGGGTCCGGGTGGGGCCGTGCGCCCCTGGACCCGGGTGAGGCCACGCGACCCTGGGTCTGGGAGAGGCCACGCGCCCTTGGGTCCGGGTGAGGCCACGTGCCCTGGGGTCCAGGTGAAGCTGTATCCCGGGCCCGGGTGAGGCCATGTGCCCCTGGATCCAGGAGAGGCTGGGTCCCGGGTCCGGGTGAGACCTCGCGCACCTGGGTCCGGGTGAGGCCACGTGCCCCTGGGTCTGGGAGAGGCCACGCGCCCCTGGGTCCGGGTGAGGCCACATGCCCCTGGGTCCGGGTGAGGCCGCACACACCTGGGTCCGGGTGAGGCCACACGCTCCTGGGTCCAGGTGAGGCCACATGCCCCTGAGTCCGGGTGAAGCTGGATCCCAGGTCCGGGTGAGGCCATACGCCCCTGGGTCCAGGAGAGGCTGGGTCCCGGGTCTGGGCGAGGCTGCGTGCCCCTGGGCTCGGGTGTGGTCACACACCCCTGGGTCTAGGTGAGGCCTCACGCCCCTGGGTCCAGGTGAGGCCGTGCGCCCCTGGATCCAGGTAAGGCCATGCGACCATGGGTCTGGGAGAGGCCACGTGCCCCTGGGTCCGGGTGAGGCCACGCGCCCCTGGGTCTGGGAGAGGCCACGCGACCCCTGGGCCTCGGGTGAGGCTATGCGCCCCTGAATCCGGGTGAGGCTGGGTCCCAGGCCCGGGTGAGGCCACACGCCCCTGGGTCCGGGTGAGGTCGCGCGCCCCTGGATCCGGGTGAAGCTGGATCCCGGGTCTGGGTGAGGCCGTGTGCCCCTGGATCCAGGTGAGGCTGGGTCCCGGGTCCGGGTGAGGCCGCGCGCACCTGGGTCTGGTTGAGGCCACGCGCCCCTGGGTCCAGGAGAGGCCACGCGCCCTTGGGTCTGGGTGAGGCCACGCGCCCCTGGGTCCGGGTGAGGCCATGCGTCCCTGGGTCCGAGTGAAGCTGGATCCCGGGTCCGGGTGAGGTCGTGTGCCCCTGGATCCGGGTGAGGCTGGGTCCCGGGCCCGGGTGAGGCCACGCGCCCCTGGGTCCAGGAGAGGCCACGCGCCCTTGGGTCTGGGTGAGGCCACGCGCCCCTGGGTCCGGGTGAGGCCACGCGCCCCTGGGTCCGGGTGAAGCTGGATCATCCTGGGTCCGGGTGAGGCCGTGTGCCCCTGGATCTGGGTGAGGCTGGGTCCCGGGTCCGGGTGAGGCCGCACGCACCCGGGTCCAGGTGAGGCCACGTGCCCCCTGGGTCCGGGTGAGGCCACGTGCCCCTGAGTCTGGGTGAAGCCATGCCCTTGGGTCCGGCTGAGACCAAATCAGAGGGTGTCAGACTTGCATTACCACCATTTGTCCACCATCCAGAACTGAGGGGTCAGTACCGACATGTACACATAAGGAACTGGTGGACATTGAAATTGGGTCTCAAAAGAACTGTTGGTCCAGAAAGAAACTTACTACAGACTGATTCATTTGCCTGTCAGCATAACTATTATTGCTCGTCTCACATTCAGTTCTTATAAGTATGTCTCTAGTGACACATGATCTCGCTCATCTAGGGGAAATGATGAATAACATAGACTGATGAACAAGAACAGAACCAGAAACAAGGAGGCATCAATCGGACTATCGGGCCTCAGAGGGAAGATAGGGGAGGGTGTGGGTAGGGGGGAGAGATCAACCAAAGGACTTGTGTGCATGCATATGAGCCTAACCAATGGTTAAGTTCAACAGGGGGTTGGGGCATCTGTGGGGAGGGGTGTGGGATGGGAATGGGGGGATGAGGACAAATATGTGACACCTTAATCAATAAAGAAATTTAAAAAAAAAAGAAACTCTTGTAATTATTACATGCCGGATTTGGTTCCCAGCACTGTTATGACATGTGAAGGTACACACGTGTCGTTTTGGTCATGGGCTATTCTGCAGGGTGACCTCACCAGCAGGGTGTCATTCCTGGGACCTGGCCAGGGCCCGGTCTCCTACCGCGTCTCATCTCCGGCTATTCTGCCGATACGCTGGGCTCCGACTCGGGGCTGGGGCGTGGACCGTGTAGCACTTAACCTCTTCGCCCGAGCAGGGATGGGTCTTGCGTCTCCTCAGCGATGGTGCAGTGGGAGCCAGGGAATTGTGAGCACAGAGGCAGCTTTAGGTGCTGTTTGCTGTCTGGCCCCACTGGTACCCTGCAGGAAGCTGAAATCTATTGTTCCAGTGTTTTCCTTCCTCGTGGGATAACGTCACTTTCCTCGATGGGCTGAGCATTACCCACACGACTGTCTGCCATGATCGTCCTCTCACTGAGCACACCCGCAGTGGTGCCCCGTTGCGTGTCAGGGCTGTGCTGGGACTTGGTGTGCACAGGTGAGCAAGGCATCCCAGTCCTCTCCGAGGGCACAGGCCCGAGAGACCTGGAGCCACAGACCAGGATCGTGGTTGAGATGGACATGTAGCCTAGTGCACCCAGGTGGCATGAGGACACAGGAGCACCCTCACTCAGCGCTGGGAGGAGGGGCGGCCGGGTTTCCCGAGGGAGGGGCCTGACCTGGGTCAAAGAGGGTGAGCACTGGCCAACCACGGTGGAGGGAAGGGCGTGGAGGGAAGGGCGCATGTGGGAGGTGGGTGGCAGCGGGGAAGGCGCTGAGCTCTGAAGGCTGAACCTGTGGCATAGGAAGCAGAGGGCAGGGACGGGCAGGGAGGAAGCAGGAGAAGAGGCAGCTGGGTCCTGGAGTGACTTGGCCTCTATCCCGAGCCAGTGGGAGCCATTGGAAGTGTTAAGCAGGGGCGTCCATGGTCGGAGGTGCATTTTAGGCAGATCAAACCACAGAAGTCCGTTCAGGCGAGGCAGCCTGACCCCCGGGGACGAGGGGAGACTCTGCCAGGAGGGGGGAGAGATGGACCAGGTGGAGTTAGGAGCAGGGAGGGAGACGCCTCAAGCATGAGAAGCGTCACACCACCAGGGCGCGATGGTTGGTAGGAATGAGGGTGAAGGAGTAAGAGAGGACTCGGCTGGGGCCTGGATGGAGGGCGAGACGGAGAGCAAAGTAGTGTCTGTGTGGAGGGCAGATGATGGGCGGGAGAGGCTTTTCCTGTATCTGCCACCCCAACTCTCTCACACACACACACATCTGCCACCCCAACTCTCTCTCTCTCTCTCTCACACACACACACACACACACACACACACACACACACACATCTGCCACCCCAACTCTCTCTCACACACACACACACATCTGCCACCCCAACTCTCTCACACACACACATCTGCCACCCCAACTCTCTCACACACACATCTGCCACCCCAACTCTCTCTCACACACACACACACACACATCTGCCACCCCAACTCTCTCACACACACACATCTGCCACCCCAACTCTCTCACACACACACATCTGCCACCCCAACTCTCTCACACACACACATCTGCCACCCCAACTCTCTCACACACACACACATCTGCCACCCCAACTCTCTCTCTCACACACACACACACACACATCTGCCACCCCAACTCTCTCTCTCACACACACACACACACACACACATCTGCCACCCCCACTCTCTCACACACACACACACACATTTGCCACCCCAACTCACACACACACACACACACACACACACACACACACACACACACACACACTTTAAATCTCCGCCCTGTTCACTTGAATTGCCTGCTTAGTTGCCTCTGTCCCCGCTGACTGCCAGCGCCCCGGGACAGGGGCTGTTTGCCTCCCTATTCTTCATTCCCACAGCCCGCAGGCTGCTGGCCCAGGGTAAGCATCAACACGTCTGTAAAGAAGGGATGAGTCCAGCACTCCGATCGTCATGAAGCATTAGCATTCATTTCCAGTGAGTTCTCTCCAGTTTGTCTCTCTCTCTCTCGAGTTTTGTAATGGAGCCCAGCTGAAGTTACTTAACAAAGAGCGAGCGTGGCACAGGCCAGCGAACTGGGCGCCAGGCCCAGCCCTGCCCCACAGATCTCTGAGGTGGGCGAGGCCTCACCCCTCTGCTGGGCATCGCGTGTACTTAGAAATTGCACAGGAGGGACTGCTGAGGTCCTGCCCCGTCCTGATGTTTACAGGAAAGGGACACACTGTAAGGGGCTGGCCAAAAAGAGAAAAACAGGAGCGCAGTGAACACTCTGTTGTTCAGAAAAAAGGATTCAGGACACAGAAAGCCCACTCTGAGTATACTTGCCATCAGACTTCCCCATTTTCCAACCCTGGGCATAGTGAGTGAGAGAAACCTGCCCGGGAGGGCGTGGCTGAGTTCGTGGCAGGGGTCCTCCGTCTCGGGGCTGCAGTGCTTGGCCAGGACAGGAGTAGGCTCAGGGGACGCCCGTGCCCCACGTGCTGAGCGTGGGCCGACTCCCCGGGGGGCTCCGGGCGCTGCCCTCTGTCCATGGCCAGGTCTCTCTGTGCCTAAGGAGCCTGCATTGGTTCGGCTTCTAACCGGTCCCTCTCCTTGCCAAGCATCATTATGCTCCATGGAAAAGAATGTGAGCTCAGAGGCGTCTTTGTCCGGACGAAGTCTGAAGGCACATTCCTTGAACTTGGGGGGCATTCACCAGCCACGGCCCCTTCCTCACGGGTGCCTGTGTGTAACTGGCAGGAACATCAGGCATGTTTTTCCGAAGTTCCGTTCATTGCGCTGCCTGGGGCCGTCTCGCTGCTCAAAATGTAACAGAAAAGAATGTGTGCATCCTCTCACCAGCTTTAAACAAGCGTGAGAAGCCCATTTGTTCCCCACTGCTCAATAATAGCCTCTAAGACGGCGATGGGAGTATCTGGCTCCCACAGAAGTGTGTGAAGGGATGCGCACAGATAAAGTTGCTGTGAATCGAAACAACTAGGCGAATGGTGAGTTAAAGGGATTTGCCACGCTCTTTCTACCATCAAAGTCGACTTTCGAGGGCAGTCTCCTTGCCTACCTGGTGCTAATCCTATATAATAAAAGGCTAATATGCAAATTGACCGAACAGCAGAATGACCGGTCTCTATGACATGCACTGACCACCAGGGGGCAGATGCTCAATGCAGGAGCTGTCCCCTGGTGGTCAGTGTGCTCCCACAGGGGGAGCGCTGCTCAGCCAGAAGCCGGGCTCATGGCTGGCTAGCACAACAGCAGAGGTGGGAGCCTCTCCCGCCTCCGCGGCAGTGCTAAGGATGTCAGACTGCTGGCTTAGGCCCGCTAAGCCATCAGTCGGACATCCCCTGAGGGCTCCCAGACTGCGAGAGGGTATAGTCCGGGCTGGGGGATGCCCCATCACACTGAGTGCATGAATTTCATGCACTGGGCCTCTAGTCCTATGTAATATCACAGCAGAATAATGGCTTCTCCACCCCTGCCCCTGCCCCTGCCTCTCACCCAGGACGATGGTTCTGACTTCCTTAGTTCCACCTTGTTCCCATGACAGCAGCCAGAGTGATCCTTACACGGTGAAGTCCCTACAGTCGCACTCACCCCTCTAGTCCCCCAGGCTCACCCTCTCCCAGGGTCTCTGTGATGGCCATTGCCCCTCTTCCCCCCAGGCCTCCTGCCAGACACCACGAGGCTGCGACCTTCTCTCCTTCAAGATTTTTCTCGACTCTCACCAGCTCAGTGAGCCTGACCTTGGCCACTCAACCTAAAACCACACTGCTCAGCCCCACCTGCACACCTCATCCTCCCCGCTGCTTATTTCTGGCAGGTACCACCTTCCAACATACCAGATTGGTTGGTTGATTGATTGATTGATTGATTGCTTATTGATGATGTGTGTGGACCTCATCACTAGAATGGAAGCTAAATGAAGGCAGAACCTTTTTCTTTTCTGTGTTGTCAGTTGCTCTATTTCCAGTGCCTAGCACACAGTAAGAGCTCTAAATAATTGTTGAATGAATGAAGGAAGGAATGGAATATTTGTTGAAGGAATGAATGAGTGACTTAATTGGGTGCTTTCCTATGTAATCTAAATGGAGTTCAGTGTTTCTTTTCCATTTCGGTTATACGTCTATGGCAAGGGCAGGGTCTATCAATGTCCACATTTTAAACAGTTGTCTGTATCCACCTAACAAGGACATTCCTTATAGCATGAAGAGCTGTGAGGATGGGCCCAGCCAGCGTGTCTCAATGGTGGAGTGTCGACCTACAAACCAGGAGGTCACGGTTCCATTCCCGATCAGGGCACATGCCCAGGTTGTGGGCTCCATCCCCATTGTGGGGTGGGCAGGAGGCAGCTGGTCAATGATTCTCTCTCATCATTGATGTTTCTATCTCTCTTCCTCTCCCTTCCTCTCTGAAGCCAATAAAAATGTTTTAAAAAAATAAAGAGTTCTGAGGACAAGACCTCCCCTGAGGGAGGCAGAGGAGAGTGTAGAGGTGAGCTGGGATCCAGGGTCCCCTGCCCCCCCCCCTCCACCCCGCCGTATTTGCCTCGGGAAAAGGGGCTCGTGGACACCTGTGGTTGCTGGGAGGCTTGGGGATGATGCCTGCAGGGCACCGCTCAGGGGGGTTGCTGCATCAGCGATGCTCATGAGCTTTGTTATTCTTAGGAGCCGTCCAGACGCTGCCTCAGCCATCCCGGGAATGTGGGACTTGTCCCAACGAAAGAGCATGCAAGTGAGCCCACTGACTTTGGGCTGGAGGCCCTCGGCCCCAAGCTCCCTGGGGCCCCACGCTCCCCGGGGCTCCCCTGCAGACCGCACGGCACCACAGCCACGCAGCCCTCTGCTCTTAAGAACAGACATCAGGCAAGGGCGGGTTCCCTCCCCTGCAGGGGAGAGTAGCACCGCCCTCCCTCCACCCACACCGCACCACCAGCATTTGCCCAGCAGCACGCACCCAGCATGGCCTCACACACAGAGCATGGCTTCACGTCGCCCTGTGAGACAAGGCAGGTCATCCCTCCCAGCTTCCGGATAGCTTGCCTGTGGGACGAGGTAAGCCCTGCAGGGAAGGCTCTGTTACCATGTATGGCCTCATGTGTTCATGCGATGGATATTCAGCTGCTTGTTATATGCCAGGCACTGGGCCAGGCCTGGGAATACAGCAAGGGCTCTGTCCTCACAGAACATACATTCAGGTGGAGGGGGAGGAGGGCGGGGATAAACAAAGGGCCAGTGAACATGCCATGTGCCCCGCAGGGACCCTACTGTCCAGAAAGATGAAGCAGAGAGGCAGCGGACGTGGGGACAGCTGTTTGACATCAGGAGTCAGGGAAGGCCTCCCTCAGGAGGTCACGTTTGGGCGGAGACCGAAGCACGCTTTGTAGATTTCTGCAGGAGAGGTAGCATCATGCAAAGGCCCGGAGGCAGGACCCCGCAGGGCTGTTGGAAGCCTGACAAGGAGGCCAGAGTGGCTGGTGCTCAGAGACAGGTGCGGGAGACAGTGGGGGGGGGGGGGGTGTGGTGGGGGGGTGAGCTGGTGGGCGGTGAACAGAGGGAGCTGTGGAGGCGGGGCCCCGACTAACTTTCTAGGCTGTCTCAGGACTCTGCCATGACTCCTGAGCTGGGAGTGTGTTGAGGAGTGGAGGGAGCATTCTGCGTGTGTTGAGGTGACTGCAGGGAGACGGGGGAGTCGAGAGCAGATCTTGCCACAGACCCAGTTGCGCCGCGTGGGCAGCTGAGACCGGAGCGGAGGCAGTGGAGGTGCTGAATGGGGTTCTGTTCTGCGTACACCTTGCAGGTCATACTGAAGATTTTGCCGAAAGATTGGAAGTGGGGGTGAAGTGGTCCAGGTCCTACGGACCCGGAGGGGCGGGGAGGCGGAGAGCAGATGGAATGTGTGGGGAGTGCCTCCTACGGACAGATTCCTGGGTTGGCCTCAAGAACACAGAGACAAGCCTGGCCCTCGTGGCTCAGTGATTGAGCATCGACCTGTGAACCAGGAGGACATGGTTCGAGTCCCGGTCAGGGCACATGTCCGGGTAGCGGGCTCGATCCCCAGTGTGGGGCGTGCAGGAGGCAGCCGATCAATAATTCTATGTCATCGACTATGTTTCTATCTCTCCTCCCTTTCCCTTCCTCTCTGACATCAGTAAAAACATATTTAAAATAAGAACACAGAGACAGGCTTTCCCACACATGCTGGCAAATATTTGACAGTGGCAGTCCCATCACCCTCCCCAACATCACACTCCCCCACGTCGACCCCCCGCCTGCACCTGCCCTGCGCCCTCCGGTTCTCAGGCAAACAAAACCCTCCTCTTCTGAGCATTCTGCTTGTGACTCCGTTTCCCACCTTGCTGCCTGGCGACCCTTTTCTGGATGCGCTGTCACTCACTAAGGTCACTTCTTCACATCCCCAACGTCTGTGGTTTAAGCAGAGATGTTCACAGTGTTTGTTTTTCCATCCCGTTCACTTCTGGTCTCATCCTGCTGCCTGTGACACCCCTTTGCCCAGCGCCTGCCTTCCGGCTGGCACACGTGGCTCCTGGCCGCCCGCTGTGCCAAAGGGATTGCACACCCGTGTTTCCGCTGGCTCTGCACCGTGCGTGATACTAACCAATCAGAGAAGCCATGGCCTAGGCCCTGCCAGCGAACAGTTCACTAAGATGCTATTTATGATATAACTAGAGGCCTGGTGCGCGACATGTGTGCACGGAGTGGGGGGGGGGGGTGTCCCTCAGCCTGGCCTGCGCCCTTTCGTAGTCCGGGAGCCCTTCGGGGGATGTCCAACTGACAGCTTGGGTCTGCTCCCGCCGCCGTCACTGCGCTTGCCAGCCGTGAGCCCGGCTTCTGGCTGAGCGGCGCTTCCCCTGGGGGAGCGCACTGACCACCAGGGGGCACCTCCTGCGTTGAGCGTCTGCCCCCTGGTGGTCAGTGTGCATCATAGCGACCAGCCATTCCACCGTTCGGTCGATTTGCATATTACCCTTTTATTATATAGGATTGGCTCGAGTGGCACTGTCACCTCCAATGTCTGTGCTTCGGCACTAGGCCTGCTGCTGTGTGTTTGCCTGGAAGACTTTGCTGAGAGATTGGAAGTGGGTTTGAGGTTGCCCAGGTCCCCAACACTCTCCAGAAATCTGCAAGGCTTGGTGACCCGCTGCGTGTGACCAAGGAGACCCCCACAAGGAAACAGCGTCGCTGACCCGGTAACAGGTGCCCAAGTCTTCGGCCTCTGCTACGTAAAGGGGGAAGAGGAGGGGACTTTTGATAGCTCTGTTCTCCAAGTTCTGTTTTCAGGTAGGAACAGGTGCCTGGATCAGCCTCATAACCCTCAGAGATTTCCTTCTGGGCCGCCCCTTCCTCCCCCAAGCCCCAGAGCGCTCTGTTGTCCCAAGGAAGCAGAGGGGGACGTGGGCCTGAGGGGCCTGCACTTCTCCCAAGAAATGTAGCTGCAGGGACATGTGAGAAGGTGTCCAGGGCGATGTATACAGCTGGCTTTTATTTTATTTATTTTAAAGACTTTTATTTATTTATTTTCTTTGTGTTTTTTTAAAAATATGTTTTTATTGATTTCAGTGAGGAAGGGAGAGGAAGAGAGAGATAGAAACCTCAATGATGAGAGAGAATCATTGATCAATCAGCTGCCTCCTGCACTCCCCCACTGGGGATCGAGCCCGCAACCTGGGCATGTGCCCTGACCGGGAATTGAACCCTGACCTTCTGGTTCATAGGTCGACGCTCAACCACTGAGCCACACTGGCTTTTATATCACCCATTACCTATGCTTTGTTTGTGTTCAGAACCTATTGAACATGCTAAGCAGAAATACCGGCATCTTACAGCCCTCAGGTGCTGTGTCACAGGCCTCGTGTGATAACTAGTCATTACATGTGATAGCTGGTCATGAAGGTGACCACTAAAAAGTACATGTGACAGCCACACATGCCTGTCATAGCTGGTCATACAAGTAAATTAAACCCTCGTCTGTACCCACGGACATGGCTTGTTGTGACAGTTAGTCCAGATTCAAACTTTTATGGGGACACTTAAGTATATTAAAGCTTCAGCTTCAATGTGCCGTTTAACCTACCTGCTTGTTCCCAAAAACACCCTGAGCAGCCGGCCTCCCTGGCCTCCCAGCTGCCAGAGATGGCAGGAGGCCATCCTTCCGGGCGAGGGTGCCACCGAGCCCGTCCTAAAGCCAGCCTCAGACTCAGGTCACGCTGCCACTCACTGCGTGCACGGGAAGCCCACCCCAGAACCTGCCAGCGAGGCGCTGCCCGAGCCGATTGTCAGGCATGACTCTAACACGCGCTTTTGCTCCAACTCCTGTGAACACGCCTCGCCATTACTAATTCCCACCCGAGTCTGAAATAGCAAAGGTTAGTCCCCAGAGACGGCCGAGCAGAGGAGAAAGGGAGCGCTTGTCTTCCGACCCAGCTGTGTTGATTTTACAATTTCAGGGCTGGAGAGCGGCCAGCCGACTGCATTCACCTCTGTTCGGTCTGTCCTACGAATTCTCTCATTTCTGGGATGCCAAACTAGACTCCAGGAATTCATGCCTATTGTGATGTGCACAGGGCCTGCCTACTTTTCTCGGCAGGGTTGATGCAATGGGTAGAGGGTTGAAACAGTGAAGCTAAACCCTGGCCAATTTAGCTCAGTGGATAGAGTGTCGGCCCTCAGCCTGAGAGGTCCAGCGTTCAATTCCAGTCAAGGGCACATACCTCGGTTGCAGGCAGTGACTCTGGCCCCAGTCCATCAATGTTTCTCTCTCTGCCTCTTTTCCCTTCCACTCTCTCTAAAAATCAATGGGAAAAAATCCTTTCCTACTTAAATCAGAATTAGCTTTCATTGTTGTTCCATCTCCAGACCTTTCCAAGCTGAAAACTGAAACGCTTAGAACAGTGAAGGTGGAATAACATGATGATGTTAGAAGTGATGATTCTTAAGATGATGACATTTCGAACGTGCTGTCTGTTCTTCTGCTTAATGTGTGATGTTTACTTTAAAGGTCATTTTGTGTCGGCTCTCGCTTCTTTAACCTGGAGAAGGTATTGGGCCAGAAGCAATGCGTTTCCACCGTGATTCAACAGGGCCCATGTTTAGCAGGACAAAAAGAGTAATCAGCAGCAGTGTTTCCCACCGTCTCTACCCAAGAAAACGTGTGTGCTCCTGGTAGACTGCGCCTCAGGTCCACACTGGGCGTCATGCTGTGCCCATACCCACTTTGTCCTAAATCCTTAAGGATTGGGTCTGAGTCTTAAAAATATTTTCTCTCTTTCAGAGCTTAACAAGGTGTCTTATTGACATCATTATTTAAACTGAAATATGCATCATCCTATACAATAAAAGGGTAATATGCAAATTGACCCTAATGGGGGAATGACCAGTCACTATGACGTGCACTGACCACCAGGGGGCAGACGCTCAACACAGGAGCTGCCCCCTGGTAGTCAGTGCGCTCCCACAGGGGGAGCTCCGCTCAGCCACAAGCGGGGCTGATGGCTGCGAGCACAGTGGTGGTGGTGGGAGCCTCTCCTGCGTCCATGGCAGTGCTAAGGATGTCCGACTGAAGACTTAGACTCGCTCTCTGCAGGGAGCAGGCCTAAGCCATCAGTTGGACATCCCCCGAGAGCTCCAGGGCTGCCAGAGGAATGTTTGACTGTCAGCTTAGGCCCGATCCTAAGCCGGCAGGTGGATATCCCTCAAGGGATCCCGGCCTGCAAGAGGGCGCAGGCTGGGCTGAGGGACCCCCCCACCCCCACCGAGTGCATGAATTTTCGTGCACCGGGTCTCTAGTCCTATATAATAGAAGGCTAATATGCAAATTGACCAAACGGTGGAACGACTGGTCGCTATGACGTGCACTGACCACCAGGCAGCAGACACTCAATGCAGGAGCTGCCCCCTGGTGGTCAGAGCGCTCCCACAGGGGGAGCGCCGCTCAGCCAGAAACCAGGCTCACGGCTGGCGAGCACAGCAGTGGTGCAGGAGCCTCTCCTGCCTCCATGGTAGCACTAAGGATGTCCGACTGACGGCTTAGACCCTCTACCCGTAGGGAGTGGGTCTAAGCCGTCAGTCGGATGTTCCCCAAGGGCTCCCAGACTGCAAGAGGGTGCAGGCCGGGCTGAGGGACAACCCCCCCGAGTGCACAAATTTCATGCACCGGGCCTCTAGTAAGGAAATAAAGACATAGCTAGTGAGAACACTTTTGAAACAAGGTGCAGTTGGGCCCATACTTCTGTTTCCTTGAGCTCAGCTTGTCGGACAATCGGAAGAGGAATTCCAGTCGCCATCTGGCCTGGCCAGTTACCAGGCTTAGTGTTCCTGGCGTTGGCAGGAGTCATTGAAATGGTAGATGAAGACAGATTATGTTCAGGGTCGGTCCTTCTCCGAGCAATAAGTGCTCATACTGTTATAATCCCAGCGATTTATTTTAATGGTTCCATCATGCTGCCCCGTCATGTCTGAGCGTTGCTCACCCGTATTTATGTGGGCAAGGTCCAGCCACAGGAGAGGTCTGCAGGACAGCTGGACTTGGTCATTTTTCAGCAGGTAGATGAGAATGATGGTAACACTTACCTCAGTATCTGTGTGTTTTATAGTGGGAAGAATTTTGGAGTCCAGTGTGTACGTGGGTTCAAACTCTGGCTCCACCTCTTCCTGGCTTGGTGACCTTGAGTCATATAGAGACATAGGTAATGTCCCCGAGTCTCAGTTCCTACAAATGGAAATGGGTATTTGTGTCTTATTATTTGTTAATTACTGCCTTATTGTCTATCAGAACAACTGTAAGCCTACTTTTGCCCCACCCTGTACAGTGCATAGCATAAAGTGTCTAATCAATGTTACTCTCAGCTCTTAATCCAGCTGGGTTTGTTTGTTTTCTTTATTCGCCTTCTTTCTCCACTTCAGACGTGATTCCTAGATGTTTCTCAGCTGATTGGCAGGTGATGGAATGTGACCTGTCTCTGCTGGGCCGGGCACACCTGTGTGTTATCCCGGCGCCTTTCAGGGAAACTGCCCACTCCAGGTCCCTGCCGACCTGCCAGACAAGTTTGGTGCCGCCTCATCCCTCCCCACCTCCCAAAGCAAGAACCGATGGCACCAGGGTTGGGCATGTGACCCAAAAACGAAAACCCATAGGTGGTCAGTGGCATAGCCTGGTCAACGCTGGACCAGAACAGTGGGCATTGGGGAGCGCTGGGGAGCAGCCCCAAGGATGCCCTGAATGAGAGTCAGGGCTGAGAAATCGGAGGCCATCGAGAGACCAGGGGATGCTTCCAAGGGGCAGCCGGCCAGGAGGGACAGTGCAGGGGGAGCAAGGAGAGGCGCAGCCTGCGAGAGCTGAGCATCGGTCCCTGCACCGCCTTTAGGTCAGGTCCCGTCCTTTCCCTCTGACCTGTGGGAAGCTCCCCCCACCCCGAGCTGATGAGAGAGAGCGTGCTCCTGTCCGCGCAGCCGCAGAGCTGAGCAGAAGACGGTCTGTGCCCGGCTTACAGAACCCTGGAACCCTCCGGTGCAAGCTGTGGCCGGCTCGTGCCCGTCCCCTGGGAAGGAGCCCCTTCAAATCACTGGCTTTGGAGGGATCATGAAGGGCACGGTAGCATGGAAAGTGAGGTGTCTTTTAAAGGTCAGGCTTTAAGCTGGGATATTTATAGAATTAGATATAATCTCGAATAATGACTAGGGCGTTGGAGTGCCAAGCCTCCTCCCACACTGGCTCCTGATCAATGACCTCCAGTCATGTCTCCACTTGCCTGCCTGTGGTCACAGGAGGGGCATCCGGAACCTGGGCGAGCCCTAGCCGGGTTGTTCAGTGGTTAGCGCACTGGCCCCTGGACTGAAGGGTTGTGAGTTCGATTCCAGTCAAGGGCACATACCTCAGTTGCAGCCTCGATCCCCAGCCCCAGGTCAGGGCACCACGACTTGATGTGTTTCTCTCACATCAATGTTTCTCTTTCTGTGTCTCTCCCATTCACGCTAAAAATCAATGGAAAAAAAAATATCCTCTGGTGAGGATTAACAAACAAACAAACTAAGAAACAAATAATAAAGGTGGCTACTATGAAAAAACAACTAAAAACCTGGGTGGGCTGAAGATGCTGCCTGAGTGAGGCATGATGGCTTCCATGGTGACGAGTCTCATCTTCGCTATCAAAGTCTGTGTGAAGCCCAGGCGTTGGGGGGAAAGTGAAGTGACAGCACCAACACAACAGGGCCCTTTACCCGTACGCTGGCTCTCAGCCCCCGCGTGCCCACCCCGATGAGGCGCAGTGACGACCCCTGCCAAGCAGGGAACAGCCGCTGCACGTTCGCATCCTGTGACTCCAGAAGCCGCCAGCGCAGCCCAGCGGACGGCGTGAGGGTCGGTTTATGCTGAGGCAGCGAGCCTGGCCCGGGGCCTCTCGTGGGCACGGCGCCTTCTGCACGGCTCGCAGGGGCCCGCATAAGGCCTGCAAAGGGCACGGGGGCGGGCGGGGCGGTCAGCGTGGACACGTCCTTGGGCCCACTCAGAGTTCTAAGCACTTCGGCCTATTTTCTCTGACTGTTAGATCCAATTGTCTTAGCGGGGTGTGTTTCTGGCACCTGCTATACAAGACCCAGTGGAGACTTTTCAGTGACTGTGATATTTTCCTTGACTTTGCGTTTCTTCCGTTGCGAAGGACAGAGATCTTTGTCTTTTCCGTTTGTGAATCCCCAGCACGGGGGGGGGGGGGGGGGGGGGGGGGGGGGGGGGGAGGTCGGGGAGGGACAGAGCTCATAAAAGGCTCATAAAAGGAGCTGGAAGCGTAGCTGCTACGACCGGATGACTTTGTGCTGAGTGCTCTCCAGCAGCGATGTGACCCTTTAGTTGGCTTTACGCACCTGACGCCGGAGCATGGAGGAGGTGAATGGACTCACACCGAGCTCACCTGCTGGACCCGGTGCTCATTGGCTGCACCTCCCCTAAGGGCCTGGGCCCCCCCCTGCCCCTGAGTCCCAGCCTATGCAACGGGAGCGAGGACACTGCCCCGCAAGCCTCTTCTGAGGGTCCCGGGGGGCGTGTGTGCGAGTCCGGGGCGCAGTGGCCCCGAGTCCTCATTGCTAGCACTCTAGGAGCTGCAGAGCTGGGGGCGAAGGCTATAGAGTCAGGCCGGGCTCTGGCCTCAGTCCTGCCGTCGCCTTGCCCTGTGATGCTCCTGAATCGTGTGGCACTCGGCCCGGCACTCAGTGAGTAACGGCCACCTTCTCACCATTATTACTGTCGTTACTATTCTTAACAGCAACAGGCAGGTACCGTTATGGGTGTTGTCAGTATTAACTTGCTTCTCCAGAAAGACATACAAAACAAAGGTATTCCAATCCATTGAGAAGGAAGAGAGATACATTTTAGAGGCACGCAGGAGGAGTCGAGGTGAGACCATTTCTGTTACGGCGCACCAAATTTAGCTTTGGGTTTCCTGGCAACCGGGGCAATAAAAAGAAACACAACAGTTTACGTAATTATTGCTACCAGTTCTAATTAGCCGCTGAGAGCTGTGCTGTCCAGTGTGGTCACGGGAGTCACGTGTGGCCTGGCTGTGTCTGTGGCGGCTCTTGCGGAGGGAGGTGTGTTGGAGGGTGGGACGCGCTGGATGTGAAGGCTCTTTAAGAAAGAGGAAAATATCTCATCCACCTCTACTGCCTGTCGATGACATGTAGAAATCATGCTACTTGGCTTATTTGAACTAAATAAAAACAGGTATTGTCATTTCCAAGGGCTTCCTCCTGACCGAGGAGCCTGGAGACGTGGAACCTGCGTTGGCAGGACTCAGCCTGCCGGGACCGAGGTGCCTCGATGGCTTGTCAGAGACGGGCTCAGAGCACAGGCGATGGTCGGTCTCGATGTGAAAACGGATAGCCTCTGCCCATAAGGGACCCTAGCTGTGGGTGGCGATCACTTCTGGCTCATCCTCCTCCTGAGACGCCAGCGAGCTGGCCTTTCCAGGCCTGGGGCCTCCTGAGGCCCGAGCCCTGGGCTTTCCCCGGGACTGGTTATGGAGTCCTTTCCTGTGCTCCTGGCGGAGGGGGAGGCAGGAAAGGGTGAAACTTTGCACCCCCTCCCCCAGACACTCCATCCAGCTTCGGACAAAGGCAGCATGCACGCGCGCGCGCGCGCGCGCACACACACACACACACACACACACACACACACACACACACGAGATAAGTCAAAAGGGAAGGAGGGCTCTGTTTGCGCCAGGCAGTGGCACAGTGGGTGGCGGATACTGGAGCCGGGCAGGGAGCGCGGGGCCACCTGGACACGGGGCCACCTGGACGCAGGGCCACCTGGACGCTGAGGGCTTGCCATGGAGGAGGTGGGGCTTGGGCTGGACCCAGAAGGATGGCAGAGCACGCAGCAGACACTCCCTGGCAGATGTTGTTACCAAAACATGTCGCACCGCCAGACGTACGCTCCCAGGACAGGGCCGGTGTCCCCATGCCCAGCAGGCAGGGGCGCTCCCGGGGAATGAGGTGGTCCCGCAGGTGCTGGAAAATAAAGGCGGGGGGTCATCTGCAGGTATTGGGATTGTTGAAGTTGGCAATGAGACAGCTTTTAGAAAATCTTTTTGAAATCTCTGTTATTTTCCTCCAAATGTTTGAACAAACAGAGTCACCCTAAAACCAGAGATTCCTCCTGCTTCTTAAACTGCTGTTTGCTTTATGCTCCGATGTTGACTGTTCTTTCTGAGGAGTGTTTTTCTTAAGCACCGACCCAATCTAAGTGCCCACGGCCACTCTGCTGGGGGAGATGGTTTGCAAGGCTGCCTGGTGGAACTGGTTGGGGAGGCCTCGGTGTGGTGTTTTTGTGTGTGTGTGTGTGTTTTTTTAATGATGAGGAGATGAGGTCAGTGATTAGAAGCCGCTGGCTGTGGGCAGTGGGCCGGGACTGCAGCTGTCAGGCGCGCCCCGTGCTGCCCGAAGTGCGTGTGTTAATTGGAGCGGCGCGTGGCGGGGCGGGGGGAACGGGACTCCCCGTGCTCCCCACTCCGAGGCTCGGGGAGTGGAGGAGAGGTGCCGAAGGGACAGGCTGCCTGGGCGCCTCTGCCTGGGGGACAAGGGCTAGCTTCACCCTCGTGTTACCCCTACCTTTTCATCTTAACCAGTTTCTCTGATTGCGTAATGGTCAGCTCCTTCATTTCAGTGATTTCCAAAGCGGAAGAGGAGCCCAGAACCCAGATAAAGTCACCACAACTCTCTCCAAACAGCCGCCTCGCGAGGCCGAGGGGGGGGGCGGTGACCGAGCGATGACAGCAGCGGCACACCTGGCAGGCAGTGGGGACGTGACACGTGTGGCCTGAGACACACTGACGTGCCCACGTTCGCCCTCGGGTCCCACCTGCACACTGTTCCCCGATCACCCGGGCCCTGATGGGAATGAATCACCCCAAAGACGGCCGAGAGAGAGAGAGAGAGAGAGAGAGAGAGAGAGAGAGAGAGAGAGAGAGAGAGAGAGAGAGAGAGAGAGAGAGAGAGAGAGAGAGAGAGAGAGAGAGAGAGAGAGAGAGAGATCACGGCCTCAGCCGGCCATTCCCGGCTCCGCGATGTGGACAGCGGGGAGGGGATAGCCCTGCCCTGCCACGCGGGCGTGGGGCGCAGGCCGCAGGCCACTCTGTGCTGCTAGGGAACCACGGCGCTGCACGTGCATCTCAATCTGCGGCCCACCTGACTGCTTCGGGCTAAGATCTGAAATGAAGGCTCCACACTGAGCAGCATGACGCTGGGGCCATCAGGCTTGGCGGTGATTAGCACACAAAGAGCTGACTGACATTTGACACGCTTCCCTTTCCAGCCCCCACCCATGGCCCCACCCTGACCTCTGGCATCTGCACTGTCTGTCCCCAGCCCCGCAGGCACTGTAGGCACTGTTCCTCTGTTGCTCTCTGTCCTTCCCTCGCCTCGGATGCCCTCCCTCCCCCCTCCTGGGACAGCATGGGTCTCTCAGGCCCCATCCAGTGCTGCCTTCTGCCTCCCTCCAGAAAGGCCCACGCGTGTGCTGTGTGCCTCGTGTGGGAAAGGACGCTGACCACTCCAGCTCGGCAGTCCGCTGGCCCATACGGTGTCTCTAGACCACTTGGCTGCACCAGGTGCCCAGTTAGAGCAAAGATACGAAAACCCAAAGACCTAACATGACAACTGTCTCTGGTTCCCACACTGATTTATAGGATTTCTAATATAGATATATTAGTACATAATATTTATACAGTAGGCTCATATTATATTTATACTAGTGCCCGGTGCATGAAATTTGTGCATGGGGGCGGGGTTCCCTCAGCCCAGCCTGCACCCTCTCCAATTGGGGACATCCCCCTCACAATCTGGGACCGCTGGCTCCTACCTGCTCACCTGCCTTCCTGCCTGATAGCCCCTAACTGCCTCTGCCTGCCTGCCTGATAGCCCCTAACCCCTCTGCCTGCCTGCCTGGTTGCCCCCAACCACCCTCCCCTGCTGGCCTGATAGCCCCTAACTGCCTCTGCCTCAGCCCCCCACCACCATGGCTTTGTCCAGAAGGAAGTTGGACGTCCGGAAGATGGCCGGTCGACCTGGTCTAATTAGCATATTACCCTTTTATTAGTATAGATAGATTATATAAGATAGGATTGCTTAAATTGCTGGGGGGGTCGAGCAGGAAGAGATGCTCTTGGCAGACAAAAATACATAATCCCTATATCTGGATTGATAGCCAGCCATGTGCACTATACTGCCAAACCGGTCATTAAGAAATTGAACCGCTTTCTTACACCTTACACCAAACAGCTGTTGCCCTTAAAACCCCTCCTCAGCCCCCACCTTAGGTTCTGCCTTTGCAGTTCACCCAGATTAGGTTCTGATTGGCCGGTTTCTATGCCAGTCAGCGTCAGAAGCTCTGCCTCCTAGGTAGCCATTG